>CM040188.1:41471737-41771737 GCA_022606455.1 Callitettix versicolor
CGTTTTGTGCGTGCGTGTGTGAGTGAGAGAGAGAAAGAGAGTGTAGCCTATGTGTGATAGATTGTGCGTTTTGTGTGTGTGAGTGCATTTTGTTCGTGTGTGTGTGAGAGAGGGAGTGCGTTTTGTGTGTGTGAGTGAGAAAGTGTGTGTGTGTGTGTGTGTGTGTGTGTGTGGGAGGGAGAGATAGAGATAGAGAGAGAGAGAGATAGATAGATAGATAGATAGATAGATAGATAGATAGATAGATAGATAGAGAGAGAGAGAGAGAGAGAGAGAGAGAGAGAGAGAGAGAGAGAGAGAGAGAGAGAGAGAGAGAGAGAGAGAGAGAGTTTGTGTGTTGAGTGTGCGTGCGTGCGTGCGTGTATGTGTGTGTGTGTGTGTGTGTGTGTGTGTGTGTGTGTGTGTGCACGCGCGCGCGTGTTTTTCGCATTTTTGGTCCGATTTTATTCCAGCTAGGCAGAAATCAATTTTGTTAATAGCTTAGACAACGCCCTCATCCAGTAAAATCGGTTAAATACTTTCAAAACGGAAGCCATTTCAAATCGTATGTGATAACGTTTTAGTAAATCTATTTTCACTTCATGAAAATATAACAATTTAGAAAGTTTTTAACAACTTTAACGAATTACATCAGGTTAAGTTTATTGAAACTGCATGATAAAACCCAGACCTGGACCTTAAACAAGCGCCGATTATAACATTAGATTAAATTTGAAAGAGATGTAATAGTTTTATGTACGATGTTACAACACACACACACACACACACACACACACACACACACACACACACACACACACACACACTCAATGATCTATAGATAGATAACCTATAGGTACAGATTGGCACTCATTTCACTGTAACGGCTCTACATTTCTTATACTACTATTTCATTCTACCATAATGGCTTCTCCAGTAGCTTTAGCACGCTCAAGTTCACAATTTCGGTCTGATTTCCTTTAAACGCGACACAAAAATAGACTACTATAATAGCTTGATAGTTCGTTAACCATCAAAATTCGATAAACAGTTTATTTTCTATATTAATAATGCCAAAACTTTTTTTTTATATTAAAATAAACCGATTGCTAAAGTTGATAATTTGCATTAGCACAGGTTGATCACTGCATTACAGCTCAACTCTTAGGCTAAACCTCATAACCTTAGCCTCTTAACGGAACAATTTTCTTCGCCATTTTGAAACTGTTGTTACATTCCTTTTCGGTAAGTAAATTAAATAGTTAATAATATTTGGAAAAGTTCTTTAAATTATTCAACGAAGTTACGCTAATATTTCCAGTTTACCGGACTGTAAAGTAGATTTATTGTGACACTGGATATATTGGCCGACACACATTGACTGGGATTCAATTTGACACTTGGCACACTCACAGTAATTGAATCCTGTTGCTTCGCCTGAAGGTTTTCTTGGGTGTTTTTTTTTTATTTATTTATTTCTGTAAAAAAAAACTTATCAAAATCAGGTCATCGGAAAGGTATTGACAGAATTCGATAACACGGATTTTTTTCTGAACCTACACAATCATATGATGGAGTAACACGAAAGTTTATTTTCCGTAGGTATTAAGCGGTAATCGGTTTGTGTGAAATAGACTTTAGTTGATAAACTCAACTGAAATTTTCTTTTATTCATTTTGTATTTTTGAAAAAATTGGGCAAATCTGAATTTTTTTAAAAAATTGTTAGAAAAATTAATTTTATTTTAGTATTTACACATTGCCTTGTTGGTAAATGAATGAATGAATCTTTAAATCAAAAGCAAAACTAGTTTTACACATTTTGATATTTCCAAACTGCATTGTTGGTAACAGCATAGTGCACAATGCACGAGTACCTATTTCAATCATCAAACAAAATTAGTTTTACTCAGTCTACTTCGATAATGCCACGTTACTTTGTGGGTAAACAATGTCTCTAAGTAAATCTTTTTAATTTTGTCAAACAAAACTAGTTTTATTTATTGTTTATTTTCATATTTTCACACTGCGTTATGGGTAAAAGCACATTGCACAATATGAGAGTAAGATTAAGATTGGAAACTAGAGGATGGGAGAATACACAGGCACTACGATCAATCGACAATCTTAAGAACTAGTTCAGGAGTTGGCACTTAAATAAGTTCCAACAATCCACTGACTAGCTTATCCTGCTAAAGTTCCCTAGGGTCCTGCAAAACAGTTTGTGAGAAAATACTCTGACACTAAGTAAATCTTCAATTTAACAAACTAGTTTTGCTTATCGTACCTTGATATTTCCACATCACATTGTTGCGATAATCATAGCGAGTAAATCTTTAAATCATTAAACAAAAACTAGTTTTACTTGTTAGTGTTTTGTTACTTCCACACCACAGTGTGTATAGTTATAATGAACAAATCTTTAAATCTTTTAGGAAAACTAGTTTTAATCATTGTGGGTATTTTGTTACTTCCACACCACAGTGTGTATAGGTATAATGAACAAATCTTTAAATCTTTTAGGAAAACTAGTTTTAATCATTGTGGGTATTTTGTTACTTCCACACCACAGTGTGTATAGGTATAATGAACAAATCTTTAAATCTTTTAGGAAAACTAGTTTTAATCATTGTGGGTATTTTGTTACTTCCACACCACAGTGTGTATAGGTATAATGAACAAATCTTTAAATCTTTTAGGAAAACTAGTTTTAATCATTGTGGGTATTTTGATATTTCCATACGAACTGGTTGAGATGAAAGAAGAACCTTACAGGTAAAGAATTTACAGTGTGTAAATAAACAGAGAGCTCTCTACAGCTGGGGCTGAGGAATAGTCGAGCCAGCAATAAAGCGATTTATTCTCGCAATAAATATCAATGTTTTAAGGCACTGTCCTACGACGTATATACACTACGGCCGCATAATTTCAAAATAAATCTTTCTGCCATTTCGAAGGTTCAATTATCGCTTGGAACCACTTTATCGGTAACTGATTTATAGAGTGTTATCACCTCACCTATACAATCTAAAGATTTATCGCTGATCTTAACGGTTTCACTTTAAGTGCATTTTTAGCTTTCACTTTACTATCGTACTCGAGATTTTTTATGCATGTTTTCTTGCCATTTGAGTCCGAAAAAGTGGGTTTTAGTTTTAATGTGCGTCCGCGCCTGGGTTATATTCTTTTGCTGTACTTGGTTATGGCTTATAAGCTTAGTGGAGTTCGGTAAACCGATTGTGAACGCAAGTGTGCGTGCGTGCGTGTGTATGCGCAAGAAAAGAGAGAGAGAGGGAGGGAGAGGGGTAGAGGGAGAGAGAGGGGAAAGGGACATAGAGGGTAGGGGAGAGGGAGGGGATGGGGAAAGAGAGGAACATGGCGAGGGATAGGAGGGGAGGGAGGGGAGGGGAGGAAGAGGGAAGGAGAAGGAGAGGAAGGGGATGGAGGGAGAGGGAGATAGGGGGAGGGGAGGGGAGAGAGAAAGAGAGAGAGAGTCGTTAAGTTGGTAGGATAGAGAGGAGATATTACGGTTCGAATGCTATTACGTAGGTTTGAATCTAGTTATTACGGTTAGCTATATCAATGCGTTTCCGTTCCACCGCCTAACATGGTATAAAAATAAAAACGTAAAACAATATGACGAAATCAACCAACCGAAGACTATGAAGGTTATTTTGGTTTTTTCAATTAACTTCTAAAAAAAATAATGTCTTGTATTTCAAAATGCTACAATTACTACAGCAATTGGTGTTCAAAAGTGGACGAAATTTTAGCAAAAACTTACGCACCAATTTTCGTTTTTTTGGCGATCCCATACTCTTTTATGGACTACATTTGAACAAAATTTAAACTGTAAGGCTAGGTGGCCACTAAATGCGGCTAATGAAAGAGAAACTGTGCTGAGTGGAGTCCGACGGCGTTGCTGGACTCCGTTCCGCGTAGCTTCGACTATGTTTAGGTACGGTTTAGAAGCTGACCAGGCCTACAAACACTCCGCGTCCAGTTGCCGTTCATCTACACTCCGCTCCACTCGGCTCACGTTAGCGCAGCTCCGCTCCTAATTTAGAACCAATTTTAAGCAAATCCGTTTTCTTAAAAGTGTTTATGGCTTTTTAGACCAAAAAAGACGGTCTTGAAAGTGGCCAAACTAATTTACACGCCATATTTCATAAAACCACTTCGTATATTAAAAAAAAAAAAAAACAGTAATACGCCCCAAACGTACAAAAAACAACCTAGCAAAACCCTTTCCAAATATTCCGGGATGATTGTAAGGTATAAATCTTTGAAATATAAAATCGTACAAAAGTTTAGTGTTCGTGTAGGCTTACGCTGTATTAGAGTCGTGCCCAATTTATTGAATAGCCTGTCCTGGCTCGATATAAAAGTGTTTATTTAAAAGTCAAGATGTGACGTTGCCACCACATATATTTACAATCATATCATTTGCAATCTCGTGCCTTGTCAGCGCAACGCGCAACGCAGATGGAATATAAATTCCGCAGCGCCGAGGTACAACAGGGTTTAATATTCCTTCCTTTCGCAACGGCTAATCCAAGAATATTGTAAACACAAGGAATATCTGAATATTACTTCTTTAAAACGTTTATTTACACGCAGTTAGAATGCACGGAGCTTTTATTGAATAGCTAAACCTACAAATATGTTATTCGCCGAACTAAGCTTGCTCTGTGTTTCAACTCGACCGTTCTGCATTTGGCTTGTGTTTGTTACGCCGTTTTGGACAAACGCATTGGCCGATCGCTTTGAAATTTGGTACGAAGGTACCCTGTATAAAGCCCGAACGACGTATTTGTAAGATTTTTCGCCATTCATTTCCGTTTCAAGATGGCGGATTATGATTTAACGAGTGTACGCACTTTTGGGTCAATTTCCATCAAATTTCGACCGCTTCGTGTAGAAATATAAATTTTTCAATAAAGTTGGTCTAGTAATATTTTCTGATGAGCGAAGTCTTTGTTTCAACTCGACCGTACGGCAATTGGTTTCTGTGTTTGTTACGCAGTTTTGCCAGTATTTCTGCAATTTGCTACGTAGTAACCTTGTATAAAGCCCGAACGACGTAAGTTTAAGACTTTTTACCATTAACCTCCGTTTAAAAATTGCGGCCTCCCATTTACTATAACGAGTGTAGGTACTTTTAGTCAAACGAATTGACCGATTTTATTAAAATCTGATACGATGGTATCTAGTACAGGGTGGTCCACGGGAAACGGATGGTTTTGAAAAAAATCACTGATCCGTTAGTTCTAAACACAGATAATTTTTATTTATGCAGAAATGAAGGTAAAGTTATGCCATTAAAAAAAATTACATTACTTCAATTTTTAAAAATCACATCACCCAAATGATGGCCGTTGTCACAAAAAAACCTCTCCAGTCTTCCACTCTGCCCAATAATTGTTCGTTGATTAGCTCAGTTTGGTTTCTTATTGCAGCCATCAATTCTCCCAGAGTACATGATTTTTCTTTGTAAACATGTGCCTTAAGGTAACCCCACAGGAAGAAACCACACATGGATAGATCGGGTGATTGTGGAGGCTACGCAACATCACCAAACGTCTCTGCAAACGTGAGGTGTTCTTGATGATCTGCAGCATTAAACTCCTGCATAATTTATAATTTTATAACCCTAAATCCTTGTGTAAGATACGCTTTACAGTGCTCTTACTCAGTCCAAGTTCCGTAGCGTGACGCCTAGCAGAATGGCCGGGACTGCGCTGAATTGCCTCTCTCTTACTGTATCCAAAGTGAGTGGGGCCAGGTGGCTTTGTTTTCATAACAGATCCCTTAGATCTAAATGCATTCACCCACCTTAAAATGGTATTGCAACTCGGTATTTCACCATGGCGCCCGATATGAAAGTATCATTGAATTTCAACCACGGACTCACCACTTTTTACAAAAGTATCTTACGCAAACACACGATGATCTTTCATCCACAGCGGCATAATGGCGACTAAATGGCATGAAATGGGGAGTTGAGTGATGTCCATCGCTGTTCTCCCCCTCCACCAGTCGTCGAGTACAACGCGATTCAAAAACATCCGTTTCCCGTGGACCATCCTGTATAAAGCCCAAATGAAGTGTGTATAATTTTTTCCTTATTTATCTTCGTAAATTATCATTTTTGAAGTACAAATTACACTGAACATGAACCCTGACCGCCGTCCGGTTCTTTTTATACATATAGTTTATCCACACTATCTCCGACATTTTTTTTAAAAAAAAAGCTTTTTTGAAACTTTAACACGGTCCAGTCTGCTGCGTCTCTGAACTGCGCACCACAAGGTCGTGGGTTCAAAACGAAATTACTTCCATAAGCTTTACCCTTTCCGTTAACGCTGAGCCCTCATCCAAATTATTTTAACCTCAATAAAATATGAACGTTAAGAGAAATAGTGATTGGTTTACTTATTTATTTTTTAAAATTTTTATTTTAAGGAGAAAAGCACATTGAGGCTACTATTGCCTCCCTAAATGTAAGTGTAGGTGTAAAGTGTTACAGTCTTAAGTGTAAGTGTGTGTTATACTCGGGTACCGCGAGGGACGTCTAAATCCTCTCAATAGGTGCAGCTAGTTTGCACACCCCCTGCGGGGTTACTTATTATAATACAGTAAAACTTTGAATCTAATTAAAACTTTAAACAACTATAATTACACTTCAATAAATTCTTAATCCTTAAATCTTGTCGAAGGAACTTGATTGAGCTAGGTTTTTATCATCCTTAGAGATTCAAAATACTTGTTACAACATTGTTATGCAAACTTTTTATGTATCTTTGTGCAGCGGGTGAAATGTTCACTCAGTAATCATCCGGAAAGGACAGCGGGGTTCCACACTTCTTTTTAACCAAACAGAACAGAATGGTAAAACTTTGATAATTATCTCGGGCAGGTTGAGGGAAGTAAACTTTAAATTACTTGCAGTTAATTGACGTCAGGGCGTACCAAACAATACCAGCCCCAAGGGCGTACTCCTGTATCGGTCCTCCCTTTGTGTGTCTGTATTTGTATGATGTCCCGAGGATTTATGGGTTGATGTGTTAGGATAGACTCAACATCTCTCTGCGGGCAGCTTTATGCGTATAGGTAACAAAAGGTCATACGAGTATTTCACTCTGATAGGTGAACATCAATGCCTAATTATTTGTGTTTACAACGAGTTCATACTTTCTCAATATTCGAAGTCTTTGGTCTCGCTGACGTGATGGAAGCGAATTTTTGGAAATTATTATTAACGAAATTACATTGGAACGTGAGTTGTGTGTGTGTGTGTGTGTGTGTGTGTGTGTGTGTGTGTGTGTGTGAGTGTGTGTGTGAGTGAGTGTGCGTACACGCGCGTGTGTGAGAGAGTGAGAGAAAGAGAAAGTGTGTGTGTGTGTGTGTGTGTGAGAGAGAGAGAGAGAGTGTGTGTGAGAGAGAGTGTGTGCGTGCGCGCGTGAGTGTGTGTGACACAGAGATAGATAGATAGATAGATAGATAGATAGATAGATAGAGAGAGAGAGAGAGAGAGAGAGAGAGAGAGAGAGAGAGAGAGAGAGAGAGAGACAGACAGACAGACAGACAGACAGACAGACAGACAGAGAGACAG
Organism: Callitettix versicolor; assembly: GCA_022606455.1. Lineage (NCBI taxonomy): Eukaryota > Metazoa > Arthropoda > Insecta > Hemiptera > Cercopidae > Callitettix > Callitettix versicolor. Next base: position 41,479,331 of record CM040188.1, read on the forward strand.
ACAGAGAGAGAGAAACAGAGTGTGTGTGTGCGTGCGTGTGTGTGTGTAAGAGAGTGTGTGTTTCAGCCCACTCACGTTCGCAATTTTAGTCCGATCTGATTCACACTTGATAGAAAATATATTCTAGCAATAGCTCAGGAAAAAGCATTAACCAGAAAAATCCGTTTAACACTTTCAAAATGCGGTAATTTCAAAGTCATCAAAATTTCGTAACGTTTTTGTTCTAAATATTTTTGAAAATTTTGTATTTCACCAACAAAATTAGCATCAAAATCTGCGCATTGAAATCATTCCAATTGCATTGAAAATACGAAAAGGGAAACTTACGAGACAGTTTAAATTTAAAATGATTTTATGATTATAAAACTTAAAAACGGTTTTTGGTTTACTTAATGGCTGGATAACGGGACTAGTCTGAGTGGTGCACTCAGGATTTAATTTTGGGGAGAGGACACGCTGAGTCTACGGGGGTTATGGAACACCTATCAGTCCCTCAGGCATTTTACCGCTAGTTTTCAGCCAAAAAACACAACGTCCTTCCTCTGTTAAATTTTGCTCTTTTCCTGGACAAGTAAGTGTATAAATTTGTAACCGTGTTAAGATACAAAGCGCATCGAACTAAACAAAACTGTTTTAATTAACATACACTATGTGGCAACGCTGCTAAATAGGTCACCCGCCAGACTCGGCGTTCGTTACTATAATGACAAGTAGCCTCCTGCACAGCCACTTTGCGTTCCCTCAAAGCTTAGCAGGGTTGCCAATCGTGCGAAAATTTCCCCACAGTGAGAAAATCGTATAAGTGGCGAATTTTAAAATAAAAATACGTGATGTATTAATTTAAAAAATTATTCTTGGATTTTAACATCCGATACGAATACAGTAACTTTTTAGACCTATAATCAGCTGTACTTGGAAGACTGTCACCGACAAGGCAGGACTAAGGATACGTAATTAAATATGGTCAAAAGAAACAGTATAAAATATTGATTTAGACAAGTTTATCTATGGTTTAGAAACAGACCAAGTATCTGATCATTTTGAAGTTTGGTGTGGCAACGTCCTTGATGAAGAGGCCGTACAAGAGGTGCAAAATTATCTGAAAACCACGCCGAAAACCTTCTTCCAGAAAGGAATTCAATGATTTTTTTTTTAACGTCCGATTATTGTGCATACTTGGGCTAATGCAGACGATGGGATGATTTATAGCGTATGAAAATGCCAAGCCCTGGCCGGGAATCGAACTCGGGTCCTTGGGGTGAAAGCCTAGTACGCTATCAACTAGGCCACCGAGGCGGCTATTTCAATGGTTACAAGATGGACTAAGTGCGTAAAAGTAGGAGAGGATTATGTTGAAAAGTAATGCTAGTATTATGTAAGTACAATAAATATAGATTTTTTTCAATTTCATTTTACTTATTGACTTTACCTCGTAGTACTACTACTGCTATCTAAGACAAATAGTACCTACTTACTAGTACTAATATCAAGGTACTTATTACTAAGCAGAAAGTGGGATTAGTGAACCCTCTTACGGAGGTCACACTTTTAGCGACATACGCGTACATCTGTCCCAGTAACTTATGTAATGATGTCCCGACTATTGGACTCACGTTGTAATGAACAATCGGCCAAACTAATTTATCATTACATCGGTATGTACTCGGGGGTAATTTATCACAGCATTGTATCGAAGTACAGTCATTAATTTCCACAACTTACAAATGGCTTTTTGATTTTGCTGGGGATGTACATTGTACTAAACAAGCAATCCAAGTCATTAATTGATCCGATTCAAAGGCAACTTTAACTAATTTACCCGGTTTTCGCTTCGGCAGCTTAAAACTATGTAGGTGCATTCATCGGCTGGCGATAACGACAGACTTCGGTCCAACTCCTTGCGTTTCTTTACAGGAAATTAACCTCGCTTGACAAAATGACTTTGAGGTTATGTACGAATTTCTATTGGACAATAAGCTGCCAATTCTATATGCAAAGTGAGACCTGTAGCAGGGAAGTAAAATTAGCACCGATTATGTCCTCCCCCCCCCCCAAAAAAAAACTTACTCAATGCGGGACTGGCCAACAGAAGTGATTACTTTTGGCAAGCCTAACTGTATAATTTTTGACTATTATGATTTTTTATTTTTATAAAAAATTATATATGCATGCAGGAAATGGCAACGCTTGACAATTATTTTCGCGTGTGTGTAGGTACACAGCTTAAAAATTTACTGGAACCGTCACAGATTATGAATTTGAGTATCTTAGGACTTTAATGATTAATCAGTTTATAACCCTACTTTTGACAGTTATACTGTCTAAATATAATAATAAATATGATATTTGCGATTCTGGCATTAGAAAATTGCTATAGGTCATATACATTAAATAATTTAACTACACAAAGTTAGAAAATATACATTTTTAAAATTAACAAGAACAATGAACATAACCTCAATTGAAATGATATTGAAGCTATTGTGCGAAATCAGCTGTTTAGAAGTAGTCACTTCCAGTCTAGATATATACAAGAACAATATGTGTTGTGAGGTGTGCATTACGGATTCAAGAGTGACGCGAAATCAAATGTTTTGTCAACCGTGACCATACAAAAATACATTTTATTAACTAAGAAACAAAAATTAGAGCCTTCCGTGACGGCAAACTGGTTTTTCCCCGTGCAAAACATACACCCATACATCGCGATAAGAAGTAGTCGCTTCAAATGAAAGTTTTGATAGTGTTTAACATTTGAAAATTATATTTGTGTTAGAACTCTAGTGTTCATGTTTGGACGGCTGTTTATAATTTATAAAAAAATATTTAAAACGTTTTAAAACATGAATTTGAATGTATGTTTGTTTGTTCCATCATAACTTCTTAACGGCTCGTCCGATTTTGATCTACCTTAGCTCGTTGGATTCCTCACTTCACCAGAAGTGTCATAGGCTACATAACGTTAATCAAAACCACTCCCAATTGGGTAAAAATGGTATGAACTAGATAAGATAAACTTAAAAGTAATTTCAGATAGGACAAATAAGTTGCTAGGATGAAATCATAAATTCTTAAATAACTAATGTACTCATATGTTATTAAGTAACTGATGTACAGGTGTAGAAGATAATTACTAGGGACTATACAATAGGAATCATTCATATTCACGAGCGTTTTTAGAATGTTTATGTCTGCAATTTTAGTCCGATTTGACTCAAACTTCACACAATGTTTGGTAACAACTCGGTTAAGTCCGTTAACCGGCAAAATTCATTCAACAGTTTCAAAATGGCGGGCATTAAAAAACTTTAAGAAAAAATCATAGCTTTTATTCTTATATTTTTTAATTTTACATTAGCCGCCTCGGTGGCCTAGTTGATAGCGTACTAGGCTTTCACCCCGAGGACCCGGGCTTGGCATTTTCATACGCTATAAATCACCCCATCGTCTGCATTAGCCCAAGTGTGCACAATAGTCGGACTTAAAAAAAAAATTACATTAATAATTTATACACATCCAAATTGCCAATTAAAAACCATTAAACACAAATACTAACACTGTTATTAAAAATTAAACTCCTTTATTAAATCGTACCTACACCGCCGTACCTGCTGAACATATCCAGCCAGGCACTATACAAATAGCCATTAAATTCTTCTCTTGAAAGATCACTTTTTAAAACCGTTTTCTAAAAAAACCGCAAAATCATGCCACGAAATGAAAGCCATCTTCTTTCTCTTTCAGATTGCACAAAAAACATCAATAAAAAACTGCCCCCACCACCCAAGGCCTGTAATTTAAGTACAAGTATACTGCCCTAGTTATTATTATTACCACCGGAATATTATCTTGTTTACTTGAAGTATAACTTCCACCAAAGTAAATATCAGACCTTGCCATTCCCCCAAGCCTGCGGGTGCCTTGGTGGACGAGAGAATACTGAATCTTTATCCGCTAAAGGTTGCCACTCCTTTCACCAGAAAAGTTTTTATTTATTATCTCACTAGGGGGTAATCACTGCCACATTTGCAGATGACACTGCTATAATGGCCGCCAGTAATGATCATCAGACAGCTGCTCAAACAATGAAGCACAATTTGAAACTAGTTCAACTTTGGATGGAAAAATGGCGTATAAAAGTTAATGAAGCTAAATGCCAACATATAGCCTTCACATTAAGGAAGCATTCGAGGTGTGTTCAGAAAGTAACGAAAATTTTAATTTTTTTGAACAAAATATTTATTTATTCTTCTACATTAATGTTGTCGCCTTCAAAATAGTCCCCATTGGAGATTATGAACTTGTGCCAGCGCTTCTTCCAATCCTCAAAACACTTCTCAAACTCGATCTTTGAGATAGCCTTTTGTTCTTTCAGCAATGCGCTTTTAATGTCATCTACGGTTGTAAAACGACGGCCCTTTAAGGTTCTCTTTATTTTTGGAAATAGGAAAAAGTCACACGGAGCCATGTCTGGCGAACATGGAGGCTGGGGCATCGTTACAGTACTGTTTTTGGCCAAAAATTCACGAACAAGCAATAAAGTGTGGGCTGGTGCAAAAGCCATGAATTGTTTTTCCACAGATCCGGGCCTTTTTTTCGGATTGCTTCACGCAAACGGCGTTGAACTTGTAGGTAGTACTCTTTATTGACCCTTTCACCTGGTGGCAGGAATTCATGATGCACTGTGCCATTAATATCGAAGAACACAGTGCCGTAACCTTCACGTTCGACCGCTGCGCTAGTCGAACCTTTTTCGGTCTTGGCGTGCCAGAATGCCTCCACTGAGATGACTGAGCCTTAGTTTCGACGTCATATCCGTAAACCCATGTTTCGTCACCTGTTATAACACGTTTAGTAATTCTGCATCGTCATTGACTTCATTTAGTGACTCCTGAGCAACTTCCATTCGCCGTTGTTTTTTTTTCAAAATTCAACAATTTTGGATCGAATTTTGCTTCCACGCGTTTCATACACAAAACATTGGAAACAATGTCATGACATGATCCAATCGATATACCAACATCATCAGCTATCTCTATAATTGTGATTCGGCGATTGTTCATAACCATTTCTTTCACTTTTTCCACGTTTTCATCTTGGAAAAAAATATTTGACAATCGGACTCTCCAAGCCCGCGAAATTCAAAAATTCTCGTTACTTTCTGAACACACCTCGTACATGTCCAGCAGTATCCCTTAATACAAAACTGATACCGCAGACTTCAGAAGTGAAGTACCTGGGAATTCATTTGGACAGACGTCTGAATTGACAGAAACATATTTTTACGAAGAATAAACAACTTGGTATTAAACTCAGAAATATGTACTGGCTGATTGGGCGCAAATCAAAATTTTCAACCAATAACAAAATATTACTATATAAGACAATACTGAAACCAATTTGGACGTATGGAATACAACTATGGGGTTTACTCTTAACAGCTCCAAAAATAATCACAAATGAAATAATCCACAAGCAACTCAATATTCCGACCATTTCAGTAGAAACTGAAACGTATAGCAATAGTTACCGACATCGAATATTAGCCCATCCAAATGTTTTCACTGAAAATTTAATGACGAGATCGACAACACGAACACTCAAGAGGAGAATATCTAGCGACCTGCCTGACAATTAACAGCTGACCTAACAGATACAAAATTATGTAGCAATATTTTATTATTATTATTTAATTAATACTCATTATTTGTATGTATCAATGGGTACATGCTTTCATGTCATTATTTTAGCCATACAATTTACTTAGTGTCCTGTAGACAGATTGTAAATACTAATAAATAAATACAAATTATCTCACTGACGAAAAAAATTAAGTAACCTATCATTCGACATTTTTTTAAGAGCTTTCAATAAGTATCTTATGTATAATCTAAACGTAAAACAAAACAATTTATCTCAACCTAATCCTACATACAACACATTAGGCGTATTATCCGGTAATACACGTAAGAAAAAAAATCTCGTCTAACTCAACTTCTTAGTATTGTTTAAAGTCCCACTTGCGCCGTATAACACATTAATGATCTCTGTACAGCATTAAAACAAGACCATTTCGTTTCAATGTAATGTGTGTTTCCTAACCAATTATGTCATACACACACGCACGCGCACACACAATTAATTCTATTCTTAGCTGCCGCTATTTTTTTCCGGTAGATGTGTTTCGAAAGACAGGAAGGGGGATGAAGTCACGCTCAAGTACAGCAAAATCTCTTTATTACGAAAATCTCTCTATAACGTCAAAATGCGGCGGTCCCTTTTTCATCCTTATAGCAACAATATACATTGTAAGTTGTTTGGAATCTACGAAGGCCAACAAAATTCCAAGAATCTCTTTATAGCGGCGAAACACGTGCACATTTCCCACTCTTCTACCCTATGTCTCAGTATGCCGACACGTCATTCGAGTGTTGAAAGCAGTGCGTAGTGCGTCAACTTAATCGAGTGTTTTGTGACTAGCACATTTTACAAGTAGTTTTTTTAATTTTTTAAAATTATTTTATTATTATTACAACTAAGTCACATGACTTTTTAAGTAATATTTCATTCACTACAGTCAAGTACATGAAGGTATGTGTAAGATCCGACCCATCAGCCAGACAGACCTCCACTTCACCAACACATGCCGCCTCGGTGGCCTAGTTGATAGCGTACTAGGCTTTCACCCCGAGGACCCGGGTTCGATTCCCGGCGAGGGCTTGGCATTTTCATACGCTATAAATCATCCCATCTTCTGCATTAGCCCAAGTGTGCACAATAGTCGGACGTTAAAAAAAAAAAAAAAATTCACTAACACATCAAATCACAAGGCTTAGTCCTTTTCAATCTCGCTGATCCTGGCTGGTCCTTAGGAGCGGCAGTACTTCCACATTAGAATGTGTCGCCAGTCTCTTTTTATGTTTCGTTGCATGTAATTAAATTTCTTCCACAACGGTATGAACTCGCAAGTCCCGATGAATATCGTCATTTCGTGCATACCATGGAACATTGCAGATAATTCGCAGTAATTTGTTTTGAAATGTTTGGATCACCATAAAATTTCTAACAAGTAGTGATTTTTTTTAACTTTCACAGAAAAATAACTTTTTTACTTTAAACAGAAAATCTATCGTTAGATGTAAAGGATAGTTTTGCGTGAGTTAGAGAAGGGTGTGAAGCAACTCTATTTGTTGAAATTTTAATTTAGCTTAGTTCTTCTGCTGCCACGATATTGAAAAATAAATATGTACAATTCGAATCCCATAATTTGATGGAGAAACCGTTCTACAGTATTTTCGGCAAAATATTGCCTTTTTCTCACAATTACATTTTATACACGTTTTGGTTGAGCTCTCTTTGTAGCGGAAATCTCTTTATAGCGGTGCAAACTAACGTTTCCTTTATTGCCGCTATAAAGAGATTTTACTGTATGTGTAGTTAATGTAAATGTTAGTAATATACCAGATACGTTATGCTGAACAAATAAGGAGGGGGTACTGACAGAAAAACCAAGTAACAGATGCAAAGGTGAATATATAGTACGTTTTGTGAGTGGTGCATAGTTGAAAATGTTTGGCCTAGTCATGTAACTGATATAAAATGTAACATTTATTTGCTTATTGAATTATTTTGCAGTATGATGAAAAGTAACGTCCATAACTCGTACCTTAAGTGCCCTTTTGGCGCTTCCACGGTCGCGCACAGATAAGACTGCTTTCGTTACTAGAGATGAAATATACTATTCCCCGTTATTGTTTCGCCTCCAGCGATGTGTTTGCATACATATATACATACAAAAGACAAAAATGTCACAGACAAAGACATTCAAACAAAAAAAATATGTTTGTGCTCAAGGAGTCTGAATACGTATAGGCCTATAACTATCTAAATGGATTATTTTCATCACTATAGGCTACCGCTAACATACGATGGTCAAAAATTTATACACTCGTTGTAGGGTCAAACATTTTCGGAATTGGTAAATGAAAATTTATTAAAAGTATGTAAAATATCTTAAACATACTTTACTTCGAAATATTATCCTCCTGCGTGTATACACTATTTCCACCGTTGATATAATTGTTGGAAACAATCCTGAAAGCATTTTTGGAAATTTCGTTTAGCCGCTTCGTCGCCTTTTTCATCCACTCTTGCTAATCAGCAACTATGCCACACACACACACACACACACACACACACACACACACACACAACGCGCGCGCACATACACACACATACACGCGCGCGCGCGCAGGCACACACATACGTACACAATGCGCGCACACATACACACACGTACACACGCGCGCGCACTCGCACGCACGCACACACACACACACACACACACATGTGCCCCCACACGCGCGCGCGCACTCGTACACGCACACACACATACACATACGCACGCACACACGTACACACACGCGCGCGCACATACACACACCCACCCACACACACACGCGCGCGCGAGCGCACACGAACGCATGCACACACAAGCACGCGCGCACACGCACACACGCACGCACGCACAGCGCATACATATAGATTGTTTAACGAGCCAACAAGATGTCATCTAGAGATAGGATCGGCACTCATTTCGAGGTCCAGTAGCTTATTTTTCAATGAAATTCGCTGTCTTCCCTACATTGTAAAATGAAAATTACCTCTCACATATTTCTATATATCTCGAGAACTAATAGAAAAATAACAATGTATGATTTACAGGACGCCACATCGAATGAAAACCCCATTCTATCAAAACTGCAATTAGTTACAGAGAAAGTACACATAGGTCAAAAAGGTGCCATTGTTGCTTATAAATTTCGATATATCTCGTAAACTAATAAACATATGACGTAGGAGAGCTTAAAACGCTGTTTATAACACGCCACATCTATTGGGCTGTAATGACCTACTTAGGTTCATAATAAAACTTTTACTTAAAAAGACTCGTAAGTTTGTCTTTCAAACATTAGTGTTTTCATTGTTCCTACAGCTGATCTTATTAGGATGAAAAACCATGAAAACAAAACTAAAACATTGCCGTTATTGGACCAAAAATAAAAATCAAGTATGTTTTTTGTTCCTTTTTTATTTTAATTACGATAATTTGTTCGAAAACATGACAAATTAACATAGGTAGTTTTTAAAAACATAACCTAAAAACTTATTATAGCCTATCAGCTGTTCAATGAAATTAGCTGATCGTTACCAATTAATATAAACGACAAATTAACATAGCTAGTTTTTAAAAACATAACCTGAAACTTATTATAGCCCAACAGTTGCTCAATGAAATCAGCTGATCGTTACGAATTAATATAAACGACAAATTAAAATAGATAGTTTTTAACAAATTAACCTAAAACGTTTTATAGCCTATCAGCTGTTAAAATGAAATCAGCTGATAATTACGAATAAAACAAATGATTTTTTAATATAATTACCAAAATCAAATTAACGATCTATTTCATATACTTCAATCGGTCATACGTCTTTGTAGTTTCTGTAGTGTAGTGGTTATCCTTACACGCGGTTAATTAATTAATTAAATTTAATTTTGCGACGCGCAAAATATACTGTTATATAAATATAAACATGCTCTTCGCATCACGCGTCCCGCAAAATCTAACGTCACAACCTGTCCTAAAACATGCTACATATTAAAATATTTAACTTACTCGTTATTTCAACAAAATTTAAATTGAGATGGCATTGGAAATTAAAACAAAGGAAATACAGCTGACAGAAGAAATACGTGTTTTAGATGGTGATGAATGTGATCTTATATTTAGTTGTGTGTTTTCCATGACATTGTTACGGTAAAACGATTTTCAATATCTTTCTTGTAAATAAATACTTCCCTTACAGTATTTATTGCTTCATAAAACATGTCTCGATATATAAATAAATGGAAGGCAAAGACCGGGGATTGACCCTTATAGAGGTTAGGAGTGAGATCGCCCTAGTTAAAAAATATAATGATTAAATAAACATTAAGAGAAGAAAATGATAAAAAGAAAAGTTTAGGAAACAGAAAGACGAGAGTGGGAATCTCTTTTAATCACGTCATTCCTTCATTTAGGTTAACCTTAACGAATATAAAAGATAAATTATATTGCACTGAACTGATAGCAAACACACGCCATGATTGTTATTAAAGCACAACAAAAAAATCCGTTTTACTTCCTGCTGCAAAAACGGCACTTTCTACACGAGAAGTGTGCAATCGATTTTGATGAATATTTATGTTTTCAGATTGTTCTTTGTGCCCAAAAAATATTATTTACCTGCGTGCCTGTAGATATGTCGAAGTTTAGATGAATTTAATAGTTTCGGCTGAAGTTTGAAGTATGTCCTATACAACAAATAACACTAATTTTATCAAAATCGATCCAACAATTTTAATCAATTTTTTATTATTATTATTGTTCTTAAGAGTCCCTGGAGCCTGTCGGCCATTTTTAATCTATTTTTCATTAGATTATGTTTTAATATATCACTTTATTAGTATTGTGTATGAGAATGTGGTCAGCTTTTTAAATTTTGAATATATTTTGTGCTTTTAAAGATACAGAGGCAATATATATATATATATATATATATATATATATATATATATATATATATATATATATGTGTGTGTGTGTGTGTGTGTGTGTGTGTGTGTGTGTTTTAGCACACTAACGTTCGTAATTTCGGCACGATTTGTTCAAAACTTGGCTCAAAAACCAATTAACATAATAGCTTGGACAAGATGGTTAACCAGCAAAATTCGTTTAAATGTTTCAAGATGGCGGCCGTTTCGAACCTACAAAAATTCTTAACTTTTTGTCTGAAGCGATTTTGAAAATCTGATTTTACCCATCACGTTCAGCGTTAAAAACTGCATACATCAGAATTTCTAATTCATAAAATCCGTCGAAATTACGAAATTATTTGACGACGGCGGTTAGGGCTCATTTTTGTATTTTCAATACAATTTGAAAGTTTACAGGGCTATTATATGCATTATTTAATGCTGATTATTTAATTGAAATAAAAATTTCAAAAACGGTAAGATAAAAAAAATCTTTTGAAAATTCGCTTCTATCACATCAGCAAGACAACATTAAAAGCGTATAAGATTTTCAAATAGTCACTGTCAACGTGATTTTTTAAGTTAAAAATGCCTATATTTAAAAATGTTAATTCTGATTATAATAACATTTTTTTTCAGACAAAAACATTGTTGGAATTCTGCTTGCATCGTGTCAGCAAAACGTTGCGAGCTGTTATTATTATGACTACATATTAGTTCCTTGCTTGTTGATGTTCATGTAACAGATGGGTGACAGATGTTGGCGGAATAATCTAATTTAGTACGGGCAAATGATAATTTGAAGTGTAACGCAATTTAATGTGAGGAAAATGTTTTAAGCACAACATTTCAATAAATTATTAAAACTTTGTCAGTCATTTCATTAAATATTTATTGCTTTAATAAACCAAATGTACTTCTGGGGTTACTTCTGCGATCTCTGTATATCTATTATGCTTTCTTTCCTGTATTCCTGAGATGCTCAGTTACGGCTCCTCTCCACACTTAGTATCTTCATTAAGCGTAGGATTTTGAGAGTTTTTAAGGTGGGTAACTTCGGCACTTCTAATTAGTGACTCTCCAGTTCGTTATTGGGATGAATGCAGTTGCTTTCTCTTCCCCTCTTGATTTTCTTTTCGTTTGACCTTTATCACTGAGTTTAGCTCCATTTGGCCATCTTTTTGTTGCTTCTCGTTTTTATTCACGTTGTTCGCACGAATAGCTGGGGAATTGAAGTGCGCCCATACAGTGTCCTGCATGCTACACTGGGAGGACGCCAGGATTCCCAGGGCTCTGTTTCATACAACATTTCTCCGGTTGCATTCACTCCAACAGCATGGGTCGCTTTACGCTAGCTAGTCAAGCTATGTATACCAGTGTGTGTGTGTGTGTGTGTGTGTGCGCGCGCGTGCGCGCGCGTGTGTGTGCGCGTGTGCGCGTGCGTGCGTGCGTGCGTGCGTGCGTTTTGTACGTGTGTGTACGTACGCGCGCGCGCGCGCGTGTGTGTGTGTGTGTACGTGTGTGCGTGCGTGTGTGTGCGCGCGCGTGTGTACGTGTGTGTCTATGTGCGCGCGCATTGTGTACGTATGTGTGTGCCTGCGCGCGTGTGTGTACGTGTGTGTGCGCGTGCGAGTGTACGCGCGCGTGTGGGGGTGTGTGTGGGGGCGCGTGTGGGGGCGCGTGGTGGGGCGCGTGTGTATACGCGTGTGTGTGTGTGTGTGTGGGGGGGGCATAGTTGTTGATTAGCAAGAGTGGATGAAAAATGCGACGAAGCGGCTAAACGAAATTTCCAAAAATGCTTTCAGGATTGTTTCCAACAATTATATCAACAGCGGAAATAGTGTATACACGCAGGAGGATAATATTTCGAAGTAAAATATGTTTAAGATATTTTACATACTTTTAATAAATTTTCATTTACCAATTCCGAAAATGTTTGACCCTACAACGAGTGTATAAATTTTTGACCATCGTATGTTAGCGGTAGCCTATAGTGATGAAAATAATCCATTTAGATAGTTATAGGCCTATACGTATTCAGACTCCTTGAGCACAAACATGTTTTTTTGTTTGAATGTCTTTGTCTGTGACATTTTTGTCTTTTGTATGTATCTGTGTATGCAAACACATCGCTGGAGGCGAAACAATAACGGGGAATAGTATATTTCATCTCTGGTAACGAAAGCAGTCTTACCTGTGCGCGACCGTGGAAGCGCCAAAAGGGCACTTAAGGTACGAGTTATGGACGTTACTTTTCATCATACTGCAAAATAATTCAATAAGCAAATAAATGTTACATTTTCAACTATGCACCACTCACGAAACGTACTATATATATTCACCTTTGTATCCGTTACTTGGTTTTTCTGGCAGTACCCCCTTATTTGTTCAGCATAACGTGTCTAGTATATTACTAACATTTACCAGATTCGCGCGGTCTTGGATAGATGAGTGAGAGTAGTATGAGCTAAAGGTATGATGGGATTGCTAAACCCATCAGCTGCTCACTTCAGCTGCCTCCGCCGGTTTACAAATGTATAAGTGAAAATTTACAATCAAGAAATAAAAAAAAAATTAAAAAATATGATTTTCTACGTTAAAATACCGAAATGTGCGATATACAAAGTAAAATTATGGAAGACATTTGTAATTTTATCTAAGTAAAGATTTATCCATTACTGAAACAAAATTTGAACACTGAGTTTGTAAGCAATAAATAATTGGTATTAACGGTTTGTTATAACTGAAACAAAATTTGAACACTGAATTTGTAAGCAATAAATAATTGGTATTAACGGTTTGTTATAATTGAAACAAAATTTGAACACTGAATTTGTAATCAATAAATAATTGTTATTAACGGTTTGTTATAACTGAAACAAAATTTGAACACTGAATTTGTAAGCAATAAATAATTGGTATTAACGGTTTGTTATAATTGAAACAAAATTTGAACACTGAATTTGTAAGCAATAAATAATTGGTATTAACGGTTTGTTATAATTGAAACAAAATTTGAACACTGAATTTGTAAGTAATAAATAATTGGTACTAACGGTTTGTTATAACTGAAACAATATTTGAACACTGAATTTGTAAGCAATAAATAATTGGTATTAACGGTTTGTTATAACTGAAACAAAATTTGAACACTGAATTTGTAAGCAATAAATAATTGGTATTAACGGTTTGTTATAACTGAAACAAAATTTGAACACTGAATTTGTAAGCAATAATTAATTGGTATTAACGGTTTGTTATAACTGAAACAAAATTTGATCACTGAATTTGTAAGCAATAAATAATTGGTATTAACGGTTTGTTATAATTGAAACAAAATTTGAACACTGAATTTGTAAGCAATAAATAATTGGTATTAACGGTTTGTTATAACTGAAACAAAATTTGAACACTGAATTTGTAAGCAATAAATAATTGGTATTAATGGTTTGTTATAATTGAAACAAAATTTGAACACTGAATTTGTAAGCAATAAATAATTGGTATTAACGGTTTGTTATAATTGAAACAAAATTTGAACACTGAATTTGTAAGCAATAAATAATTGGTATTAACGGTTTGTTATAATTGAAACAAAATTTGAACACTGAATTTGTAAGCAATAAATAATTGGTATTAACGGTTTGTTATAACTGAAACAAAATTTGAACACTGAATTTGTAAGCAATAAATAATTGGTATTAACGGTTTGTTATAATTGAAACAAAATTTGAACACTGAATTTGTAAGCAATAAATAATTGGTATTAACGGTTTGTTATAACTGAAACAAAATTTGAACACTGAATTTGTAAGCAATAAATAATTGGTATTAACGGTTTGTTATAATTGAAACAAAATTTGAACACTGAATTTGTAAGCAATAAATAATTGGTATTAACGGTTTGTTATAATTGAAACAAAAAGCTGTTGGATAGCATTTTAGAACTTTTCGTTCATATATTGTAATCAGTTATAATTAATGAATTCTGTTTTTAATTGAAAAATGTTCAACAATATTGAAATATGTTCAACAATATCAGAAATATTCAACAATATTGGCCAAGAATTAAGACATATCTCAAACACCATCGAATATACACCGACTAGAAGTACAGCCACCATTATAAAAAATGTGTCCGATATTAGCGGCTTAAGTCCAAGTAATTGGACTATCTGCCGCTAGGAACGCTGCAAGCTGCAAGGACAGTGAGTGGATACGTTTGAGCAAATAAATATTACTATTATATATTTAACTGCAGTTGAACTCTGCCGCAAGATGTCACCATCAGCGAGCGCTAACTTGTCTCTTATAAGGGTTATCGTTCTAGTGCCTTTATATCCAGTTCTTTTAACTAGTTTCTGTTAGGAAACAATCTATGTGATCATCATGGCAATAATCAGACTGACCTTTGCATCAATTTTAAGGAGGTAGTTGCAGAAATTTTTTTAGTAAAAGTTTGGTCAAGTTCGTTACCCAGCGAAATTCGTACAAAAAAATTAAAATGATGCTCAATACAAATCTCAAAGCGTATAACTTTTACATATTAGTTTTTTTTTGAAAATTAGTTCAGAATCCTAAACAGGGTTAAGATCTGTACATTTTTTTACTTGTTAGTACTGAATATTTAAGGGTTAGTGCTTTAATATTTTCAAAATTGGTTGCATTAAGAAGTAATTTGACGGCGTTCAAGGTTCATGTCTAATTCAAAGTAAAAATTATAATTTACATAGATTTCAAAGACGATTACAACGTTGAAACAGATTTTCGAATAATTATACAATTAAAAAATAATATAAATTTGCTTCCAACACGTCAGCGAAACATGCTGCTACTTACTTTACTGTCGCAACCATTACTTTAGTATCACCTTAGGATGGTACATAACTGAGTAAGTTGCTCATCTCCTTTGAACCCACAAGTAATTCCCATAGCGACTCCATCGTTCATCGGATCTATTGTTGCGTGTTTTTGTATTGTCTAGAAGCGCCAAAGTCTTCGGGGAACCTGAAAACAAAGGACGATAAACTTTTAATTGAACGTTTTGTGGAATTTGCAAATCAGGAATATCCTGTGTTGTAGATCGTCGTGAACGATCAAAAGGCATTTTTTGTTTAACGTCTTTTGTAAAAATGTCTGCACTGAACCAAAACTAAAAATCGTGTATCATGTTTTCTTTTCCTTTTTATTGTAATTACGATAATTTGTTCGAAAACACGACATAACCTAAAAATTATTACAGCCTATCAGCTGTTCAACGAAATCAGCTGATAGTTAAGAATTAATATAAAACAACTGATCTTTTACTGGAACTATACCACTATAAAAATAATATTTACGATTCATTTCATATATTGGTCAAACTTCTTCGTAGTTCCCGTAGTGTAGTGGTTAAAAATTGCGCCTCACACGCGAAATGTCTCCGGTTCGATCCCAGGCGGAAACGCAGGAAATTTTAATTGTAATTAATTTAATATGAGACTTCCTACACGCAAAATATACTGTTACATATCAGTATAAATTTGTGCACTCGCATCGCGCAAAATCCAACATCACAACCAGCCCTAAAATTTACATGCTAATTTTAGAATTACAAAACGTTTATTCCTTTTAAACTCTGAAGTTAATAAAAAAAAATATGAATAAACTTTCACATAAATAATTATTTTAATAAAAAGAACAAATTCCTCAAAATCTTTTGATCAGATTTCGCTCAAATTTTGGTATTAGGTACGTAAAGATTCAAAATTTAAGTCCGTTTACAGTTAGCGAAAAAGGGAACTGCGCGTTCCCTTGCTCTCGCCAAAGTTGTACTAGTCTGAACAAAAACATACGTCTGTGTGACCATAATCATAAGAGAAGCCTCTCAAGCAATGAAATAGGCCTTTTTGAATCAGGCAATGATATAATTCTATCATTACAAATAGGTAGCCTACTTTAATGAACGTTTGCTATACTACACAAAATTTCAAGCAGTAACAATAAAAAAGTCAACGTTTTTTTAAAATGCATGGATTTCCCCTGCGTGCCATGCTCTCTCCTGCGTAAGGTCAAGCGCGCAGCTGAAGTTTATCAACTGTATAGCAAACTTAAAAATATTGTCCAAGAGTAAACCGAAAGAAAATGTCGATAAAACATATTTTATAAATAAAATTTCGCAATAAATTTCTATATCCTCTTCTGATATACCTTAATCCCTTTCCTTATACATTGTTATTTATATATATCTAATAGAATACTCTACAAATACTAGGGTTGTCCGTAAAGTAAGGCTCCCAAGGGGCTATAGCCGCTGCAAACGTTGTTTCGCGGGATCCGGTGACCTTGGCTTGCAGCTTGGTTCCTCCACTCCCAATCCCCACTCCGCGAGCGGTCTGCGACGCTCAGTCTTGGTTTGGTAGCCGTTAATAATCTTTTCTGTCTCCCGCCAGGTGCGAATTACGCTCTGTGATTCGTTTTTTGTGTGCAAAAAACACTGCGCCGGTGGACATTCATATCCAACTGTGTGAAGTCTGCGGAGAAAAATGTATGAGCATACAACACATGCGCAAATGATGTAGAGAATTCAAAGACGGACGTACAGACGTTCATGATGAACAGCGTTTTGGACGAAACGATTGCGAAAGTGGAAGAAGCAATGCTGAACGATCGAAGGGTGACTGTTCAGGAGCTCTCCGAGATGATCCCTGATGTCAGCAACACCTGGATTGATAAAATTTTGACAGACTATTTAGGGTTTGTGCAAAATGGGTTCCAAGCAGACCACAAACTGCAACGGATTGATGCGGCCCGCAAATTTCTTCATGCCTACGAAACCGATGGCAAGAAATTCTTGGACTCCATTGTCACTGGGGACGAGACATGGGTACACTATACGATATCGGAAACGAAAGAACAATCACGTCATTGGAAACATCCAGAGTCGCCGAAGCCGCGGAGTTCAAACAAACACTATCTGCCGGCAAAGTCATTGCGAGCGTGTTTTGGAACAGGAAGGGGTTATTGTTGTGCGAATTCATGGATACCGGAACAACAATCAATGCTGATCGTTACTGTGAGACTTTAAGGAACCTTCGCCGCGCGATTCAAAAAAGAGGAGAGACATGCACACGAAGGGAATTTGTTTCCATCAAGACAACACTCGTCCGCACACCGCCCGTGTAACAACCGATCTCATCAACCAATTTGGATGGGATACTGTCACACATCCGTCCTACAGCCCGAACTTAGCCCCAAGTGGTTACCATCTCTTCCCTAATTTGAAGAAACACGTAGGTGGGACGCATTTCAGTACCAGAGAGAAGCTGAAAGAAAAAGTTTTCAGCTACCTTCGCGGCGCGGCGGGATAGTCTCTCGACTCAGGCATACAAAAGATGGTTTACCGTATGCAAAAATGCATCGATCTCAACAGCGATTATGTCGAAAAATAGAAAAAAGTGAAAGCTTTCCAAAAATGTATTATTCAATGCAAACAAACATGTTTTTCATTGTAAAAAATTATTGGGAACTTTATTTTACGGACAACCTTCGTATTTTGATATAATGAATTCACACGTAATTTTATTTAAAGCATAATCAATTTTTCCAATATTTATGACAATGCCAACCCTGAGTTTACATACAATGAAAAATTAATATTAACCATCTGTTAAAATTTAAATTATGTGTTTCAGCTATTCTTAACGTTATTCTATCTGTTGTCTAGTATTCTAGAACATTCTTCCTATATAAAGATTGTAATCAATTATAATGAAAGTCTCCCACGTAAACACACGGGAATAAGACAGTTGTATGTGCTGCATTCTGTGGTGAACCTAATGAACTATCTCGGTTAATGAACGTACATTTAAGTAATCAGCTGATCAAATAAAATGTTCTCTTTAAGATAACATGGGAACTTTGATAGCCAATGGGGCGAAGTCCTAAATAGTCTAAATGCTTAATGACGTATCTGGTCATTAATGCCGATCATTTTAAAGAAAGTAAGAAATCAATCGCATAGGTTTCATCAACATTTTTACAGGTTAATGAATTGATTTTTTTTTTTTTTTTTTTTAAGAAAGCACATGAAGGCTATCATCGTCGTCCAGCAAAATAGCTTACAGGACAAGCGAACCAAATGTAAATATTATTAATACTGTACTAAAACTAAACACTATAACTAGATAACATTATTAAAATATATAAACTTAATCAAGAAACATTAACAGGAATAAAAATGTTAAAATCAAAACAAATAATATAAAAACAAAGTGTGCCATTAAAAAAAATTAGATATATAAATTAAATTAACAGAATTATACTGCACACCAATACCACAGCTATAGTAATTAATATATTTATACGGCGTAAAAAATTTAGAACGTCTTCAAGGACCGACGAATTACGTTTTAAAATTGTCTCCATAGAGGCACCCAATCCACACATTTGACGCATGCTTTAGAAGATTGATGAAAATATTAAAGAAATTCTGAATTTCAAATGAATTTTGAACTCAAATCTACATACTAAATTAATTTTTGTTTACATATACGAGGGTTGTCCGTAATGTAAGGGTCCCAAGGCGCTGAAGTCGCTACGAACGCTGTTACGCGGGATGCGGTGACATTGGCTTGCAGCTTGGTTCTCCCTCTCCCAATCCTCACTCCGTGAGCTGTCTGCGACGCTCGGTTTTGGCTTGGCAACCGTTAGTAACTGTGTGAAGTCTACGGAGAGAAATGTATGAGCATACAACACGTGCGCAAATGGTGCAGAGAATTCAAAGACGGACTTACAGACGTTCATGATGAACATCGTTCCGGACGTCCATCTGTTTCGGACGAAATGATTATGAAAAGAAGCAAGGGTGACTGTTTTGGAGCCCTCCGAGATGATCGCTGATGTCAGAAAGACTTGCATTGATAAAATTTTGACAGATCATTTAGGGTATAGCAAAATTTGTATGCAAAGTGGGTCCCAAGACAGCTTACAGAAGACCACAAACGGCAACGGATTGATGCGGCCCGCGAATTTCTTCAGGCCTACGAAACCGATGGCGAGAAATTCTTGAACTCCATTGTCACTGGGGACGAGACCTTGGTAAACACACGACACCAGAAAAGAAAGAACAGTCACGTCAGTGGAAACATCCAGAGTCACCGAAGCCGCTGAAGTTCAAACAAACACTGTCTGCCGGCAAAGTCATGGCGAGCGTGTTTTGGGACAGGAAGTAGTTATTATTGTGCTAATTCATGGACCGGCACAACAGTCAATGCTGATCGCTACTGTGAGACGTTAAAGAACCTTCGCTACGCGATTCAAAACAAGAGGAGAGACGTGCTCACGAAGGGAGTTTGTTTCCATAAGACAAAGCTCGTGGAAACACCGCCCGTGTAACAACCGATCTCATCAACCAATTTGGATGCGATACTGTCCCACATCCGCCCTACAGCCCGGACTTAGCACCAAGTGACTACCATCTCTACCCTAATTTGAAGACGTACTTAGGTGGGACGCATTTCAGTACCAGAGAGGAGCTGAAAGAAGAAGTTTTAATCTCCTTTGCGGCGCGGAGGGAGATTTTTTCTACTCAGACATACAAAAGATGGTTCACCGTAAGCAAAAATGCATCGATCTCAACGGCGAATATGTCGAAAAATAGAATAAAGTGTAAGCTTTCCAAAAATGTACTACTCAATGCAAATAAACATGTTTTTTATTGTGAAAAATGATTGGTAACCTTATTTTACGGACAACCCTAGTATTAAAACTGAGATCAGTAATTTAAATACAACAAACACTTTATGTCGATAAAACACATTGGCTACTCCAAATTAATATGAATTAATTAACCAAATACAATGGCTTCTACGCAGTCGTCTAAGTTCCGTAAGGTCCAGGAGAATGCGTATCTGAGGATGCAAGTGCTGGGAGATTCGCTTGCTTTTATTCCTTCATTGACCAGTTCCAATTTAAGATCTCTGTGTTTATCATTTCTCACGTACCATGGGGCATTTACTATGCAATGGAGCACTATATTCTGAAATGCTTATATATATATATTTGTTTCCTTTGAACACCCCCAGAGTTGAATCCCGTAAGTCCAAACCGGTTCCAACATATAGCAGCAATTTATTATGAATTGACAGCTGGGAATCTCTCTATAAGAGCCAGTACGTTCTTCTAAATTTTATGTTTAACTCTTGTTTCTTCTTTCTTATGTGCTCTAAAAGCCACCTCGGTGACTTAGTTGATAGCGTATTGGGCTTTCACCCCGAGGACCTGGGTTCGATTCCCAGCCAGGGCTTGTCATTTTCATACGCTATAAAGCATCCCATCGTCTGCATTAGCTCAAGTGTGCACAATAGTCGGACGTTAAAAAAAAATCTTACGCGCTCTTTCCACTTGAGTCTGACATCGAGTCGTTCCCAAGTCGTTAGCTGTATTTGCATGTGGAGTCGGAAACGCATTGGTTATTCTAACCAAAATCTTAATCTTAAAAAATAAAAAAAAAATATGAATAGAGAATAAATCGAAACACCTAATAACGATCAGAATTAATTTTTCTTTTCAATCAAAATTAAAATCTGTTAAACACTATATTATGAATCTTCAAATACGACCAAAACTCGAGCGAATTCTGATCAACTGATTTTGTGATTTTGGTTATTTTTTTTTATTGTTTCTGTTCTCAGTGTCTACAACTGACCAAATTTGATCAAAATCGTTCCAGGTGATTTGTAGAGAACAAAACTATTTTCGAAGTGAACACTTCATCAGGCGGCCAAATAGAAACTTGCGAAAACATGAATATAGATTTAAAAAAAAACCATCACTTTTGCCTTATACATGTAATTAGTATTCACGAAGTGAATTTAAGTCTACCAGTGAACTCAATGCTATGATTTCTGCTAATTAAACTGAAGGAGGCGATTTCGAAACAAGACTTTTCTAGATTCAGTGTTTATTTCCTTTTTGCACGGTATGACTTCCAAAACCGCGGAAGAAGCTATACAGCAAAGCTGCGCATATTATACCGTTAAAGCACGACATATTTACACTAAATGGAAAAATACCACTGTTACCATGGATTTTGTACCCCGAAAGACTAATTTTCGCAGCTTCGTTATAGTTTTTAAAGTTACACCATTCGACAGAAAATTAAAAAGGCTACAAAAAATATACATATTGACATTTGTCACTAAAATTTACCAATAATTTATTTTTATTTAAACCTTCATAAACGTTCGAAATTTTAGAAAGGATCAAATCATGAAGTTAATTTTTTTTCCAACTAAGCCTCTATTGTGTAAAGAAGCATACTGAGTTTGAATTTTATTGGTTCCAGATATAAAATATTTTGTTAAAAAAACAAAACGTCGGCTAGTTGAAAAAATGAATTATTTTTGGACAAATGTTTATATAAAGTTCCCTCCCCGCCATATTTTTAGGTATAAAATCAGCTCCTGTGAGAAGGCCTTATAGTTTTGGAACACCCTGTATACTGATTCGTTGTAATTATCAAATTGTATTTATTTTTTGCTCAACTCGTTTGTGTTCATTATGAACTCTTGAACTACCCTCATTCTTTCTGTTTACCGTAGAGGGTAGTTTTCAAACAGAGTGCTAACCCTTACGCTAATCGACCGCGCAAACTTTTCTCATTTCTGGCAGGTTAACGCCCCGCATAAAGAGAATAAATGGTAAAAAAACATTATACAAACTTTCTCGCGTTCAATTATTCCCACAAAAAGGAACCTGGGAAAAAATTCCTCAAAATCGTTTCATCTGATTTCAATCGTTAAGTAAATATAACTTACGGTCCATGAGTAATTACATAGAACCGACTTCTGCGAGATACCAATGTTTTCATTTTTTCCTTAGATTAGAATTTTTATTCTCCGATAGGTTACACAAATAATTTTTTTTATTATTATTAGTATTTTAAGGCGAAAAGCACATTGAGGCTATTATCGCCTCCCTAAATGTAAGTGTGAGTGTAAAGTGTTAAATTCGTAAGTGTAGTGTTGTAAGTGTAAGTGTGTTATAATCGGGTACCGCGAGGGACGTCTAAATCCTCTCAATAGGTGCAGCTAGTCTGCACCCCCTGCGGGGTGAATAAAATAAAACTGTTACATTAACACTTATGTATAAAACTAACACAAAATAATAATACAGGCAAAACAAAAGGAAAATGACAATTACTCATTCAAGGATAATATACGAAGTAAACTGCTTTTTAACAAATAAATATTAAAGAAAGAAATGGGAGAAAAAAATAAAAGAACCCGGATTATGCGGTACGAGGAAAAACAAAAAAAAATTGTTATCTGTTACATTAAAATTATTTGAAGTTAAAATAACGAAATACTTAAATTTAAGGAAAACAAATTATGAAAAAACTCACACCATACAAACTTCACCATATAACATACAACTTCGCCACACACCATACAACTTCACCACACACCATTCAAACTCCACCGTACAACTTCACCCCATATCATTCAAACTTCACCACACACCATACAAACTTCACCATATAGCATACAACATCACCATACACCATACAACTTTACCACACACCATTCAAACTTCACCATACAACTTCACCCCACACCATTCAAACTTCACCATATAGCATACAACTTCACCATACACCATACAACTTTACCACACACCATTCAAACTTCACCACACACCTTTCAAACTTCACCATACACCATACAACTTTACCATATAACATACAACTTCACCATATAACATACAACTTCACAATACAAACTTCACCATACATCATACAACCTTCACCACACACCGTGCAAACTTCAGCATACACCGTACAAAATTTAACCATACAACTTCACACATCATAAAACTTCACCATACACCATACCAACTGTATTATACACCATACAAACTTCACCATAAAAACGTCACCATACACCCTAAAAACTTCCTTAACACAATGAAAAATAAAACACTTCTTGTCTCTGAGTTAAAAGGTTAAATAATAACACATACACATCAAAACAACACATTCTCACATACATAAGGATAAATAACATTCACATACAACATACATATATCATCATTACACATATCATTCAAATAATATAAACACATATGTACACACTGCAATACAAAAAAAACTAAATTTAGAAAACTGTTATTTATATAAATTTTTCAATATTCAATAGGAAAAACAAGAATTATTTTAAAAAGTGGATAAACACAATTTAAGAAACCTACAGTATTAAACAAGCTGAAGGAGTTTGCATTTTTTGTTTTTTAAACAAAACGAAAATCTGGTTTCGTGATGTGTCCAAACGAGACCTACGTACCCAGTTTCAACAAAATCGGTCAATTGGTTTCATCTCAATGTACAGACAAGTAAAAATTACTTTTTTGGGCACAAGGAACCTGAAAATGAACCTACCAAAATATGGTAAAAAAACCTGATTAACTTGTATAATACCACAGTTGCTTAAAATAACAAAACGTACTCTGTACCCCTTCTATTTGTCGGATACAACACTTGTTACACGGAAGTTTAACAGACAATCTGCAACTTTTCCCCACTCCTGACCCCACCCCCGGACGAACGTTTTACCCCCTCATGACGTCCAGAGCTCATATGAAAACAAACTAACTGTATTAAATGCAGTTGCTTTACCATTCCATTGTTTTCATTAAACTTGTCTGTTCAACCCCTTCAATTCGTTAGATACAACTATTGTTACATAGACGTATACAGGTGTTCGTATAATAATGTACAATAAGCAACCTTTACACAATCAATTCTGTTATTTGAATTCTATGAGTTCTCAATTTTTCAAAAATACGTTTTTTGAAGCCCTTTAGTTGTAGGATTTTTTTAAAAAAATAATCGGCGACATGCAGTTGTCTCGCCGACGTGATAGAAGCGAATTTCCAAAAGTATTTTCCTCTATCCTTTTCAGATTATTATTTCACCAACAAATTCAGCATTCAAACCTGCGCATTTGAAACTTTCAAATTACTTTGAAAATACGAAAATGAATCCTGACCGCCGTTAAATTACATTTTTTAACTTTAAAGGAATTTGAAAATTCAAAACGCTACTTTACGCAGTTCGTAACGCTGATTTCGACGGTGAAATTGAATTTCAAAAACATTTAAGAGAAAAAAGTTATGAGGTTTAGAAGATTCAAGATGGTCGCCATTTTGAAACTGAATTTTTCAAAATCTGAACACATTTAATAAACTGTTATTTATGTAAGTGCCAAAACAAAACTAATGGACTTTTTGTTCGGAATATTTGGTAGTCACAAAAAAAAACTGAATGTCTTAATTTTTCTAAATCGGCGCATCAAATTTTAGCCAAATTTCTACTCATACACGTAATTCAGTTCAATGTACGTAGTTTAAAACAAAAGATATTTACTGTTATTATTTTGTTTTTGTTTAAAGTTCATTCGGAATTATGTTCAGTATAATGATGTGCCTTCCCTAGCTTCGTCAATTCTACTTTCGTTGACGCGTTTCGGAGAATCTCAATCTTCAAAAACTATGTCTATACTTATCCCATAGAGTATAGATAAAGTTTTTGAATATGGAGGTTCTCCGAAACGCGTCAACGAAAGTAGAATCTAGGGAAGGTAGATCATTATACTGAACATAGTGACAATAATCATAGCAGAAAAGAAGGAGAATATAAAAAGAATTTCAATCGGAATAGTAAATATTTTTAATTTCACTAATTGCGGTGAAGAGATTTTAAGAAACTAATTTTGATTTACTGTTACTGTACAGACGTTTGCTTGGTAAATGTTCAATTCTACAGCTTTGAAAAAACCGTACAACCAACTTAATTTCTCAAAATCGGATTGTCAAATTAAAAGATTTATAACTTATATCAGTGTAAAAGATTTGGAATACGATTTATGGAGGTATACTTGCGAAGGTAGTTGGTGGGTTTAGCGATCCCATCGTACCTCTATCTCATACTGTACTTACTCATCTATTCAAGGCAATTCACTACTCTACATAAGGTTAACTCTAAATTGTAGAACGATCCATGCTGACGGAGTGAATGACACCGGCCTAATTGTATGTCAAAATGAACCCTAGGGACTCGGTGACCTCCCAGCGTGTGTTAATTTTCTTTCCGTACATTCTGAGCTCTGTATGGGAGGACATCATTAACTTAAGTTTAAGAATGTAACAAGTTTAAGTAACAAATCATTAACAAGTTTAAGAATGTAAAATAGAATGAGAGGGTCAACACCGTACAAACAGTCCCTTTCCGAAATAAGGGTCAAGAGAAAGGGAAAAAAATACAGAGTATTATCAGCACCTCAGTAAGGAACTGGGAACCAATTAGAATTGAGAGAGTAATCCAACTTGAATTCTATCCAAATCCTTGATTTTACGAAGTGCCTAAGGCAAAAGAAGGCTCTATAATCGAGCATCTGAAGAATTTATAAATAGGAACAATAGGAATAAAGGTTGTGTTGCAGGTTGTCTTGGGATATAACATTTCCGCTAAAGGAGTGAAACCTTTAGAAAAGAATTTACGGGCAATTAGGGACTTTCCTACGCCTACGACCACGACAGCTGTACGCAGTTTTTTGGGGCCAGCTTCTTCCTACAGAAAATTTCTTTTTTCAGAGGACAGTCTTTTCGTGGGGGACCGGAACGTTTCGTGTTCCGGGGGGAACAGTTTTTTCGCGAGGGGACCGGAAGGTCGGTAGATTCCGGGGGGGACAGTCTTTTCGCGAGGGGACCGGAATGTCGGTAGATTCCGGGGGGGGACAGTCTTTTCGCGAGGGGACCAGAAGGTCGGCAGATCCCGCGGGGACAGTCTTTTCGCGAGGGGACCGGAAGGTCGGTAGATTCCGGGGGGGGGACAGTCTTTTGGCGAGGGGACCGGAATGTCGGTAGATTCCGGGGGGGGGACAGTCTTTTCGCGAGGGGACCAGAAGGTCGGCAGATCCCGCGGGACAGTCTTTTCGCGAGGGGACCGGAAGGTCGGTAGATTCCGAGGAGGGCAGCCTTTTCGCGAGGGGACCGGAATGTCGGTAGATTCCGGGGGGGGACAGTCTTTTCGCGAGGGAACCAGAAGGTCGGCAGATCCCGCGGGGACAGTCTTTTCGCGAGGGGACCAGAAGGTCGGCAGATCCCGCGGGGACAGTCTTTTCGCGAGGGGACCGGAACGCCAGTAGATTCCGGGGGGGGACAGTCTTTTCGCGAGGGGACCGGAACGTCGGTAGATTCCGGGGAGACATCGATTCTGTGGGAACCCGAAGGGCTGTACGTCGGGACGCACTACGGGAGATCATTCCAGCCAGGCGGTGCTGAAAAGTGGCGAATCGGCGGTAAATGTAACTAGACAAAATTTGCGTACACTTCTTCCCCTTTTCACTTTTTTGGTTCAAATAAATTAGGATATATTTCGGGGGAACATTTTAAAGAATAATAAAACAGTGTTCACTCTTGGTAGTTGTCATCAACCGTATTTGTAGTCGTTACAAGATAAATGTAATGTAATACATTCAAATATATTAAAGCATCTTTTTTACTGAACCATCGATAATTCTTTGGAGGATCCGAGTCAGAGAAATCCCGAACCCCTAACAGTTGTAATGCAATATAGTTCATTCACGATTCGAAATTGTTACTAAACATCGAAAAAACATATCTTGACAGCAAAATTACTAACAACATGTAAATTTATTACTTAAAATTTGCCACACCGACGTGAGATATGAATCTTAACGCCGGCCAAAATACGATAATAATCCGATCAATTGATAGTTGTCGATTTCATTTTGTAAATAGCTCTCAAATTTTTTACTCTTTGTTTTGTATTAACACGTTTGTGAAAAAATTGATTAAAGTGGTTAGTGTAGTCAGAGAGTATCGTAATTTTTTTACTAAAAACAGCTTAAAATTGGTTTTGATGTAGACAAACTGTACTTACTACTGTTGAAGCAATGAGTCTAGGCTCGTGATTTTGGATAATTGGAACCAGGCCAGAAGAGGAGACGGTGTTATATCATATTTTCTGAAAACATTGTCCAAGATACGAACATAAAACGGATTACAGTCGTTTCCTGTGACAATTCACTCTAAAACAGCTGTAAAAGCCTGGCCTACGGAAGAAAAACACCTGAGTTTAGCACGACATAACGTTCCGAATCGATTGTGTTGCAGAAATTTCACACACACCGAATTAAAGCGTGTTCTTCTGTCTGTAAATCTATTTTAATTACGTTTATACATTATCAAGAGTAAATTCATATTTCAAGAAACTGAAGTTTTCTCGTCTACTACTTTGAAGGTGTCAATAACTTTGTCAGAATTTACTCAACAACAATAAAAGAGTATTGTATAATATAAACTACGCAAAGGGGTGCAGACTAGCTGCACCTATTTAGAGGATTTAGACGTTCCTCGCGGTACCCGAGTCTAACACACACTTACACTTCCAACACGACATTTACGTATTTAACACTTTACACTCACACTTACATTTAGGGAGGCGATAATATCCTCAATGTCCTTTTCGCCTTAAAAAAAAAATAAATAAAAAATTCCAATTTAATTTTAATTAAGCCACTGTGTTGCACTTGCATATCATATCAAAATTATATCGGGTAGCTCACGCTATAGACTTAAAACCCACGTTTCTGTATTTTGTAAAAACAAGAATGATATATTTTGTAATATATGATGCATTAGTAAAGTGATTTTAGGTCTATCAGTGAGCTGATTATTTCTATGTGCATTCTGGCACAGTGTTATGACGAAACTAAAGGACGTTCAAAACTCGCTACTGACTTAACTTCTTTTGCAACTAATATTTCTTTAAAATTGCTTATATAAATAAGTCGAATAATATGTATTTAAATTATAATTAAAGCCATTACGCTATATACGATATATTTAGGAAAAAAACTCTTTTAAGTGTTTACTGTTAACTATATACTACACAATTTATAGGGCTATAAATAATTTCATTTTATTATTAGAGCGTTAACAGTTAGATACATCGTACAAGATTGTTCAGCCTCGGTACAACTAAACCGCCTCGGTGGCCTAGTTGCGTACTGGGCTTTCACCCCGAGGACCCAGGTTCGATTCCCGGCCAGGGCTTGGCATTTTCATACGCTATAAATCATCCCATCGTCTGCATTAGCCCAAGTGTGCACAATAGTCGGACGTTAAATACCAAAAAAAAGGACAAGATTGATGTTTTATATTTTTACTTGATGTATTTTTATCCATTTTCTGTAATACCATTTCTGTGCATAATTTCAGTTCAGTTTACCAATAATACTTGAACCAATACAAGCAATGAATTACTTAAATTTTTCAAGTTCCACTTTTGACAGTCACATTTTTTCACAATCCCAATACTTTCTCGTTAAGCCAGAAAGTAGTACAAGTACGACTATAGTGTTACTAATTCTGTTCAACAAAACAGCTGATTATATGAGCAGATGCACCTGAACAGGTGTCGTAAACAAATTACTTAACTAAAATGAAATCGTGGAAGGAATGTTGTAAATATTTGATATATTATTCCTGTACGCGAGAGAAAACGAAGAGTGTCAATCTGATTTGTTTATTTTTAAGGTGCGCAGGCGTACAGAGAGCTTAATAGGCTAGTTAGTATTAGTTGAAGACGGGATGTGTAGAGGATCGTTCGAGGCCAACACAATTTCCGCCATGTACGTAATCATATTGGCTGTGGACGGTCGACCATAAACAAGGCAGTGAATCAAGGTAAGCTATAGTTGAAATATAAAACGATATTTTTAACATAATTAACACTTTCAGATTGTATTTAAATGGCCAGAATTTGAAATAATATTACTTGTTATTAGTACATTAATTTAAAAGGAAATTTATATCAAACTAACTGCACCTTGCATAATTGTTTTGACTTACTTCACTGACATAACCTCAAAGTTGATAATACTCAAAGTAGTGAAGGTTTTGAACCATAAAATAGCTTTTAACACTTAATGTCAGGTGTTCCGATCGCATTTTAAACTTGGTATATGTAAAAACTCGTTAAAATTTTGTTTATTTTAGTTCACTCACCGAAATTATCAGTTCTACTTTAATATAAGAAATTGTTATCGACAAAATTGGCAAAAAATATTTAAAAATAAACGCGGCACGCACCTGTCTCGATGAAGTGATTGCAGTAAATTTCCAAAAATATTTTTTTATATTGTACTATTTTAAAAATTCAAGCATTTAAGATTTAAGGTTATAATTTATGCGGGATTAAACGGATTTTCAAAACCGTGTAAAATAGAGGAATCATGAATTTTTAAGAATGTCGAAGGGCAGCTATTTTGAAACGGCTCATATCGGACAAAATTGCAACGGTCGAGTGCTAATATAAGCTATATAATTTTTAAACGATTCTGTAAAAATTAATCTGTAAAAAATTAATTGTTCCTGTGTTTAACTATAATAATCGCTCCAAAAGCAAATTACAATGATTATAAATTTACTAACTGGTAATTGAAAATAAGAAACATTTTGATTGAATATTACTTTTTGTATTATTAAACAAAGAGCTGGTTCTCGGTAACTTTAAGGTTAGGTTTGCTTTGGATATTCTCAAGCGATAAGACAAACTTTTAGCATCGGCTGAATAATTTAACATAACGCAATACGTGAATTTCTTGTAAGTTATAACCTACATTCTTGAAACATATGTTCACTCATAAACCACCGAGAGTCCGGAACTCGTTCTATATTGTTGTCAGTGGCGGGGCAATTTGATATCCGGTGCGAACTGAAGTTCAACCATCCCCCAGACGGTAATTCCACATCAAAATTTCCGCATTTAAATACGGTCGTACCTAGACTCGTACTTACGTCGCTGATAATTTGTTTTTGACATACGCCATTCCTTTTTTATTTAAGTCGTCTTTAAGATGTCGTTAAGTCGGTAGGAAGTCTGTTTCCGGTCAAAAGAAAAAAACAGTTTTTGCTAGTTGTTTATTGTTTAGAAAAAAAAACAAAAGTAGCTATCAGCCAAAATTAAAATCTTTACTAAAAACTATTTTAAATAATCGCGACACGCAGTTGTCTCGCCGACGTGATAGAAGCGAATTTCCAAAAGTATTTTTCTTTATCTTTTTGAAATTCTTATTTCATCAACATAATCAGCATTCAGACCTGTGCATTTGAAACTTTCATCCCCGCAGGGGGGTGCAAACTAGCTGCACCTATTGAGAGGATTTAGACGTCCCTCGTGGTACCCGAGTCTAACGCACACTTACACTTACGACTTACTACACTTACGACTTTAACATTTTACACTCACACTTACATTTAGGAAGGCGATAATAGCCTCAATGTGCTTTTCGCCTTAAAATATTAAAAAAATGAAACTTTTATATTGAAAATACGAAAACTAATCCGCCGTCAAATTACATTTCTTAACTCCAACGGATTTTGAAAATTCAAAACGCTACTTTACACAGTTTTTAACGCTGATTACGACAGTAAAATTCAATTTCACAAACATTTAATTCAAAAGAGTAACGAGGTTTTAAAGATTCGAGATGACCGCCATTTTGAAACTGTTGGAAGAATTCTGCTTGTTAACTAACTCATAAAAGTTAAGCTATTGCAATAATCGATTTCTCTGCTAAGTTTGAATAAAATCGGACTAAAATTTCGAACGTGAGCGTGCTAAAATACACACACACATTTTTTTTTTTTTTTTGTGTTTAACGTCCGACTATTGTGCACACTTGGGCTAATGCAGACGATGGGATGATTTATAGCGTATGAAAATGCCAAGCCCTGGCCGGGAATCGAACCCGGGTCCTCGGGGTGAAAACCCAGTACGCTATCAACTAGGCCACCGAGTATCACACACACACACACACACACACACACACACACACACACACACACACACACACACAGGATAGGTGCTCAATTCAAGCTACCGACCCAGGCTGTTACCACGACGGCCGCTCCAATATCTCAGTTTTCCAATGGTAATTCGCCAAAAATAAACAAAACAGTGTTAAAAGCTATAGGCCAAAGTTACAGTCAATTAAATATTACTATACAAACACTTTATAGCAATGAAATTAAAAATAAAACAAAATTGTAATTTACGAAAGAAGGGATTTAATTATTAAAATATATATTATTTTATATGAACTACTATTTAAAAATTTTAATTTAAGTGCACACAGTATAAAGAATCCGAATAAATAGCACGCAGCTGTCTCGGAGGCTTGATGGAATCCGCTGAGAAATGAAATTGTTTACTGTAAAAATGGATTTTTAAAACCGGAAACGATTTTAATTAACCCTCGTGCCAACTAGTAATCAGTTCCACTGACTGTGAGTCGTCAATAGAAGTTGTTATTTCCGTTCTACAGGATTCCCCACGGCCACACTAACTTTGTTTGTCGTTCTATCGTTCAATATTAATTACTTGACAAATGGCAGACACATCCTATTATCACGTTTTTACTTTGATTTTATCATATTTAAATCACAGTAAATCTACAACGTTTTTTAACCGTTCTGCTTCAACTTTAGGAAGAGTACGTTTATACGTCTTCCATATATTATTACGCTAAGCATTCCGATCGGTTCGGTTTTGTACCGCAAATAAGGACCTGCCTTATTAAAACTACATATATGGGGTTCATCAGAATACCAGGGAACTCTCACGCCTCATACTCATATTTTATTTATAATAAAATAAAACCGACTTAAAACCGATAACAGTTTTGTAAGCAAAATTCCAGGAGTATAATGTGTCCCCGTGAGAGTGCAGCACGATGCAGGCATAGGGTGACAGAAATAATAGTGTGTGTACCAAAATTATTGACTGAATCAGTTTTGAAAGTAGAATCAGTAAGACAGTCTAGGTTGGACCTAATATGTAAATATTATTAAATGAAAGACTCTGCTTTTCGTAAACAGTAAATACTGTTTACTTGTTGAGGTAATGTAAAATCCGGTTATAGTAGATTTCATTTGTAAATATTTCAATAATGTACAATGCTAGAATTCAGTCATTAAATTTAAAAGTTATACTTTTAAATGAGAAAGTTTAACAAAGGAAGACCTATAGCATTAAATAACCTAAATATAAATAATGACACTGCTTTATTCCATATATTCCACTATTCCATTTTAAGGATACACAGTAAAATAAAACAGGCTTAAAACCGATAAACAAAATTCCAGGAGCACTGTAAAGTGTCCTTGTGAGAGTGCAGCACAATGTAGGCATAGGGTGACAGAAATAATTGTGTGTAACAAAACTATTGACAGAATAAGTTCTGCAAGTAGAATCGGTAAGGCAATCTAGACCAGTTCTGATATGTAAACGTTATTAAATAAAAGACTCTGATTTTAGTAAACAGTAAATACTTATTTAGGTATGTAATGTAAAATCCGGTTATAGTAGGTTTCATTTGTAAATATTTCAATTCAATTCAATTTTAGAATTCAGTCATTAATTTTATAGGTTATACTTTTAAATAAAAAAGTTTAACAAAATAAGGCCTATAGTATTAAATAACCTAAATATAAAGAATGACACTGCTTTATTCCATTTTTCTCCATTTATTCTAATATTCCATTTTAAGGATTTACAATAAAATAAAACAGATTTAAAAACCGATAAAAGTTTTATAAACAAAACTGCATAAAGTGTCTCCGTGAGAGTGCAGCACGATGCAGGCATAGGGTGACAGAAATAATTGTGTGTACCAAAAATATTGACCGAATCAGATCTGAAAGTAGAATCGGTAAGACAATCTAGGCCGGCTCTAACATGTAAATTTTATTAAATGAAATATTCTGGTTTTATTAAACAGTAAATACTGTAACCTTATTTAGGTATGTAATGTAAAATCCGGTTATAG
Organism: Callitettix versicolor; assembly: GCA_022606455.1. Taxonomy (NCBI): domain Eukaryota; kingdom Metazoa; phylum Arthropoda; class Insecta; order Hemiptera; family Cercopidae; genus Callitettix; species Callitettix versicolor. Next base: position 41,512,805 of record CM040188.1, read on the forward strand.
TAGGTTTCATTTGTAAATATTTCAATTCAATTCAATTTTAGAATTCAGTCATTAATTTTATAGGTTATAGTTTTAAATAAGACAGTTTAACAAAGTACTATACTGTATTAAGTAACCTAAATATATGAATAACACCACTTTATTAACAAGTCATATAAGAATTAAAATAACTTATAACAGAAGTTTACATTGACAACAAACAGTAGGCCTACATGATTTTGCAACGATTTTATTTAGGAAGATATGTACAGTAATCTTACATTGACAAGAAACAGTAGGCCTACATGGTTTTGCAACGATTTTATTTAGGAAGATATGTACAGTAATCTTACATTGACAAGAAACAGTAGGCCTACATGGTTTTGCAACGATTTTATTTAGGAAGATATGTACAGTAATCTTACATTGACAAGAAACAGTAGGCCTACATGGTTTTGCAACGATTTTATTTAGGAAGATATGTACAGTAATCTTACATTGACAAGAAACAGTAGGCCTACATGGTTTTGCAACGATTTTATTTAGGAAGATATGTACAGTAATCTTACATTGACAAGAAACAGTAGGACAAGAAACTACATGGTTTTGCAACGATTTTATTTAGGAAGATATGTACAGTAATCTTACATTGACAAGAAACAGTAGGCCTACATGGCAACGATTTTATTTAGGAAGATATGTACAGTAATCTTACATTGACAAGAAACAGTAGGCCTACATGGTGTTGCAACGATTTTATTTAGGAAGATATGTACAGTAATCTTACATTGACAAGAAACAGTAGGCCTACATGGTTTTGCAACGATTTTATTTAGGAAGATATGTACAGTAATCTTACATTGACAAGAAACAGTAGGCCTACATGGTTTTGCAACGATTTTATTTAGGAAGATATGTACAGTAATCTTACATTGACAAGAAACAGTAGGCCTACATGGTTTTGCATGGTTTTGCAACGATTTTATTTAGGAAGATATGTACAGTAATCTTACATTGACAAGAAACAGTAGGCCTACATGGTTTTGCAACGATTTTATTTAGGAAGATATGTACAGTAATCTTACATTGACAACAAACAGTAGGCCTACATGGTTTTGCAACGATTTTATTTAGGAAGATATGTACAGTAATCTTACATTGACAAGAAACAGTAGGCCTACATGGTTTTGCAACGATTTTATTTAGGAAGATATGTACAGTAATCTTACATTGACAAGAAACAGTAGGCCTACATGGTTTTGCAACGATTTTATTTAGGAAGATATGTACAGTAATCTTACATTGACAAGAAACAGTAGGCCTACATGGTTTTGCAACGATTTTATTTAGGAAGATATGTACAGTAATCTTACATTGACAAGAAACAGTAGGCCTACATGGTTTTGCAACGATTTTATTTAGGAAGATATGTACAGTAATCTTACATTGACAAGAAACAGTAGGCCTACATGGTTTTGCAACGATTTTATTTAGGAAGATATGTACAGTAATCTTAAAATCCAAATATTGAATTCAGCAGTACAGAACATTGTTGTAAATTATTCGTTTCTTTTTCCCATTAATGGCGAAAGTTCGCACGGACATACTAGTAACTTTATAAATAGATATTTTTTATAATTTTATTAGTTATCTATCTTGTTTAAGGATACGGTTGAAGTTTATAATTCTTGTTATTTTCGTGGTGTAATTTATATTTACGGAACAAATACGCCTAAATTTTCACTTCATTTACATGACATTAGTGTGAGATACAGGAACTTTGGGATCGTTTATCAGCCCCTCGTAACAACTTCCTCCGCCGTTATTCGTAATGTAGTCACCGTTTACACAGAATCCACGGAAAATATGTTCTACTCTATTTGAAGTGTTTATAAACGGCTTTACGTTCGGCGCAGTGTTGTTAATAGCGAGTGTTATTTGCATTATAACTATTATTGCACTCAATAACTGCTACTATAACAGCTTAATAACCTATTAAAATGTTGATAACATTGTATCTAAGTTTATCGATACTGGACGTTTGCGAATTGAAAAACATTAATAACAAAATTTATACAGGATCTCATAACTCTCGGGACACACTTTGTAGAACTGTTCTTTGGGTCGAGGCAAAAACACTTTACAAAATAAACATGAGTCTCTGGTATTTTGTCTGTCTGTATGTATGTGCCTTTACTAAAAAAACGTATATTTTAAAAACTACTCAAATGATTTTAATCAAACTTCGGTCAATTCTTTATGCTCTTTTTTTAAGGCGAAAAGCACACTGAGGCTATTATCGCCTCCCTAAATGTAAGTGTGAGTGTAAAGTGTTTAAGTCGTAGGTGTAGAGTGTAAGTGTAAGTGTGTGTTAGACTCTGATACCGCGAGGGACGTCTAAATCCTCTCAACAGGTGCACCTCAACTAGTCTGTACCTCCCTGCGGGTAATTCTTTATACTAATAAGGTATATCAATAAAAAATATGGTTGAAAATTACTACGCAGTTTTCAAAATGGCGGACACTAAAATCATTCTAACTTAACTCGATAATTAGCCGTTTTACAAAACAAATGCAAGAATGAATTTTTATAGAAAATGTTATAATAAATTTAATTACTTTAGTTTTTTAAATCGATTTATAAATAGCCATGACGTTGCAGTTTTTGTCTGATCGGGCACCAACCATATTGGGTTTATCCACAATGTAACCAATCCAAATACCTGGAATATGTCGATTTCCTGTGTACAGTACAGCTATGACAATATTTAAACGCATTGTTTAGGCCTATAAAGTGAAAAATAAGTCAACTATTTATTTTAAAATAATAACGTGATTGTTGGATTCGTTGCTAGGTGACTGGTTAATATTATTTCTCGATTCAACATCCCTTTTTCTCAGCACATACTATTCGTAAAGGCATAAATGGTATATTTAGAAAGATTTCTTAACCGGCTTCTGACATTGCAAAACGATTTTGCACTAAAACTTACTGTTTGTGGAAAATTTTATCATAAAAGACACTCTTAACTGTCATTGGCAAAACAGCATCATGTATGCGCATGCGCGGCATCACAAGTCTGACAGTATTTTATTATATTTTACGAAGCTAATTTATTAATCACGAATAGACAATCCCATTACAAATGCCTCTATTTTGCATAACGTGCTTAGAACAATTTCAATATTTACTTAAAAGTCATTAAACTTATAGGTTACTGACCCTACTGGCAGTCCCCTATCCGGGATAAGAATTTCGAATACTAAACACTGTTTTTACACAAATATATTTGTGTTTTTTCATTTCATTGTGCATTTATTTATTGTTAATCGATCGTTTTTCGATTTATTTTTTAAACACATCATGTTTTTCCTTCCTTCCAAATAACGCCCTCATCCCAACGACTGCTCTTATTCAAAATGCTTATTTTACTTAAAACTTTCATAGTGCGAAATTTCGCACGGGGCCCTGGTTTAAGTAAATTACATTTTTTTTTTTTATTTTAAGGCCACATGGGACCACTTTGAGTCAATATTTCGGTCTCTTCTTCTTATCTGTGTTAGTGTACTGTGAGGATTCAAACTTCTTCCTCCAATGCTCCTTCATCCTATTCGATCTCCGCCTCCTGACCTCGTCTGACACCTCCACCGTCCCTCGTCGTTCCGGCTTTCCTACGTCAAACCTGATGTTTTTCAGAATGCTTCTGATTCTCTTTCTGTCTGTTGCATCCTCGATCCGCAAACCGATCTCTTGCAGATCTTTCAGAGTCTGTCAGGACGTAGTGTCCTTGGGTCTTCTTATTAATATTTCTCATGACCAGCTGTTTCAGAATCCTGCTGTTGGGCATCCTAAGGATGTGGAAGAGATGGGCAATTCTTCGTAATAATATTTTCTTTATTAAACTTAACACTTTAAAAGTGAAATCAACCTATTTGCTCAATTAACTGAAGCAGCTGCACTTATTCACGTCTCCGTTTTCGAACACGATCAACGATTAATAATCAATCGATTTATGTTATACAATCGTGTTGAAGATCGTAATTTAGAGCAATTATCGTAAATACAGTAGAATAAAATTGTCGTCCTTTTTTTCAATTCCTACTATTAGCTCACACTCTCCCTATATATATTTCTTTATACAGGGATATATTTCTTTATATCCCTTTATATATTCTTTATATATATATATATATATATATATATATATATATATATATATATATTAGCTCACACTCTCCTATATATATATTCTTTATATATCCTTTATATATTATTTTATATATATATATATATATATATATATATATATATATATATATATATATATATATTTCTTTATCTTGTTCAAATTTTCAGTCGTTAATAAAACACTTTCTATTCTTCCCCCGTTCAAATATTTTTTTTAAAACTTGTAGTGGATGACACGCGATGTCAATGAAGTTTTTTAAATATTAATATCGCATATTTGTACAGACTATACAATAGGATTTGATTCAAATAACACTTATGTTCTAAGTAAGGAAATTTCTTAAAAATCCATAACAATATAACAAATGCATTTATGAAGGATTTTTATGAGCTCTGCCTTACCTACATTATAAATAATCCCCCGCAGGGGATGCAGACTAGCTGCACCTATTGAGGATTTATACGTCCCTCGCGGTACCCGAGTCTAACACATACTTACACTTACAACACTACACTTACGACGTTAACACTTTACTCTCACACTTACATTTAGGGAGGCGATAATAGCCTCTATGTGCTTTTTTATATATATATATATATATATATATATATATATATATATATATATATATATATATAATTTGCGCATAGACCCTGTTGGATCACGCAAAGCATTCCGACTCATGTCTTGTTCCTTCTAATCTTTCACACCTGTCCCCATGGATCCTCCTCCGCTTCTCCGTCCATTTTACCCCTGCTCTCTTTGGGATTTCATTCTCTGGGTTTTTCCACCCCAGCATCTTTCTCCTGTATGCGGGCCTGTCTTCAACATCTGTTGAGTCTATTTCTGCGTCATGTAGGTCTATTCTGACTTGTGTTATCCACGACGTTGTTGATTTGACTCCTTGTATATACTTAAGGATTCTGTTGGCAAGTCTCGTTGTGTATATATATATATAATCGTGTTGGTTTTAGGAATCGCAGCACGCAGCTGTCTCGCAGACGTGATGGAAGCGCATGACCAAAGTAGGATTTGACTTAAATTTTTTGTATATTACTTGTTAACATTTAAGTGTAATAAAAAAAATATTAATTAATTTATTTAAATAAAATAAACAGTCATTTAGCAATAAACTTAACACTTACATTATTATTTTGAAATATAATTGTTGCTCAATCTTCACACTACAAGTATAGACACGGCCTGTATTTTTAATACTATCGTAGCTGTAGTGCACATAAAAAAACAACATTCCAGATATTTGGACTGGTTTCATTGTGCAGAAACCCAAAATTGTCGGTGCCCGATCAGACAAGAATTGCAACGACTCGGTTATTTGTAATACGATTTCAAAAATTAAAGTATTATTAGATTTTTTATAACGTTTTCTATAAAACGTTATTCTTGTATTTGTTTTGTAAAACGTCCAGTTCTCGACTTATTCAAGTTTAAATAATTTAAATGACCGCCATTTTGCAATTTGCACAATAATTTTTTACCATAATTCTTTCCATTGGTATACCCTGTTAGTACAAATAGTTGACCAAAGTTTGGTTATATTCGGTTTAGTAGTTTTTAAAATATGCATTTTTTAGTAAAAAAACACTGACAGACAGAAAATTAGACAAATCGTTTTTTTTAATGTTTTGTTTCAACTCAAGGAATAATTTTACGAAACGTCTCTAGAGAGTTACGGGACACCTGTATATCAATTTTATTCTAGCCTGAGGAAAAAAATTTTTCTTCTTTTCGGCTTAAAATTTTCTCCGGCGTCTTCCGATTCTTAACTTCCATTTCTCTCTCTCTCTCTCTCTCTCTCTCTCTCTCTCTCTCTCTCTCTCTCTTCTCTCTCTCTCTCTCTCTCTCTCTCTCTCTCTCTCTCTCTCTCTCTCTCTCTCTCTCTCTCTCTCTCTCTCTCTCTCTCTCTCTCTCTCTCTCTCTCTCTCTCTCTCTCTCTCTCTCTCTCTCTCTCTCTCTCTCTCTCTCTCTCTCTCTCTCTCTCTCTCTCTCTCTCTCTCTCTCTCTCTCTCTCTCTCTCTCTCTCTCTCTCTCTCTCTCTCTCTCTCTCTCTCTCTCTCTCTCTCTCTCTCTCTCTCTCTCTCTCTCTCTCTCTCTCTCTCTCTCTCTCTCTCTCTCTCTCTCTCTCTCTCTCTCTCTCTCTCTCTCTCTCTCTCTCTCTCTCTCTCTCTCTCTCTCTCTCTCTCTCTCTCTCTCTCTCTCTCTCTCTCTCTCTCTCTCTCTCTCTCTCTCTCTCTCTCTCTCTCTCTCTCTCTCTCTCTCTCTCTCTCTCTCTCTCTCTCTCTCTCTCTCTCTCTCTCTCTCTCTCTCTCTCTCTCTCTCTCACTTCAACTAAATCTCGGTCTTACTGTTTTTTGCGACCATGTGGTTTCATTTTAAAATCTGTTTGGGAAGTCGATTTTCGTCCATCCTTTGGGCATGGCCAAACCATCAAAGTTGTTTTGTCTTAATGCCTACAATGGTGTGCTTCGCATCCATTTCGTTTGTCCAGAGTTATGGAACACTGTATATTAATTTTATTCTAGCCTGAGCAATATAATACAGTTACATAATCAGATTATATAAATAGACTATATTATTATACAGTCTATATTATTATTTTTATTATATAAATAAATTCATCTATAACAAACAAACAATATTATTTTATTGTTTTGTTTAAAAAGTTGTTTCAATATATATTTCAATATTATTTTACTCATCACAATCAGAATTTTCAAAAAAGTTTCAAAAAACAATTATTGTTTAAACTTATATTTCACATGTAAGCCAGACAATGCCCCGATGACTGCTTTAATTAATTAATCATATACGGTGATAACGCTGTAATCAAGAGTGCATACTCAGTTAAATCTCAAGTATGAACAAAACCTTACTAGATATAAAAAGACCACTAGACGGAATAAAATAGGTCATAATCCCAATTATTTAAATATGCGGTCCGGTGGCTATGTTGCAATATTGAAAACTGTATCATAGTTTAAATTGAACGCATTAAAAATTATTTCTTGGGTCTGATCAGAGATGAGACAGCCTCTAAAACTTGTGGACAGTCGACGATCGGACAGTCACGCAGCTGTCTCGCTGATGTGATAAAAGCGAATTTCCAAATATATTTTTTTAACATGTATCGTGTTCTAGGGCTGGTTGTGATGGATTTTGCGCGTCGCGTGATGCGAGTGCACAAATTTATATTGGTAGTTACAGTAAAAGATCAGTTGTTTATATTGATTCGTAACGATCAGCTGAGTTCATTGAACAGCTGATGGGCAAAACAGTTTTAGGTTATGTTGTTAAAAACTAGCTATGTTGTAGTAAAATATCAGTTGTTTTTATATTAATTCGTATCAATTAGCTGATTGCACTGAACAGCTGATATGTTGTAATAAGTTTTAGGTTACGTTGTTAAAAACTAGCTATGTTATAGTAAGATATCAGTTGTTTTATATTGATTCGTAACGATTAGCTGATTTCATTGAAAAGCTGATGAGACTGTAATATGTTTTAGGTTATGTTGTTAAAAACAAGCAAACAGTAAAATATCAGTTGTTTTATATTAATGCATAACGATCAGCTGATTTCATTGAACAGCTGACAAGCTGTAATACGTTTTAGGTTATGTTGTTAAAAACAAGAAAAAGTTACAGTAAAAGATCAGTTGTTATATATTAATGCGTAAAGATCAGCTGATTTCATTGAACATCTGATAAGCTGTAATACGTTTTAGGTCATGTTGTTAAAAACTAGCTATGTTAATATGTCGTGTTACCGAACAAATTATCGCAATTAAAATAAAAAGGAGAGAAAACATGATACATTATTTTTATTTTTGGTTCAATAACAGAAATTAGTTTTTTTTATCTTAACCTTTTTTCAAATTCTGATTTCGCCAACATAATCAACACTAATATCTGCATACACTTGCACTTTATACTTTGAAACTGCAATAAAAATAAGAAAATGAACCCAGATCGCCGTCAAATTAAATTTCTTAATTTCAACGGATTTTTGAAAATTCATAATGACAATTTATTCAGTTTTTAACGCTGATTACGATGATAAAATCGAATAAAAAAGAGACAAAAAGGATCTGAAATGGCCGCCATTTTGAAACTGTTAAATGAATTTTGCTGGTTTAACGAACTTGTCCAAGCTATTATCATAATCGATTTTCGTGCCAAGTTTTAATCAAGATAGAAATTGCGAACGAGAGCGTGGCTAACACAAGCGCGATGTAGAAGTCAGGATCGGTGCTCATTTCAAGGTCCGGGGTCTGCATCTTACCATGATGACTGTTCTAACAGTTCATTTTTCGAAGAAAATTAACTAAAAAAATCATATTTGTTTATCTTATAGCCTACTGTATTTGAAAAACCGATTTTCATCAGGTAAGGTGAAGAAAAATAATTTTGGAATTCGCTTCTATAACGTGAGCGAGACAGCTGCGTGCTACCATTATTTATCTTTTTATTCGAACACTAAGCTCTTCAGCAATCTATTTAGAGTGTGTTACGTGTTTCTCTCTTGAAAATACACAGACATTGTTGAAAACTTTACCATTTAAGCAACCTATAATTGAAACTAGCAATCAATCAATATTTGAGATGTGAATTGTCAACGCTGTGCCCGCACTGAGCACAGATAAAGTACCAAAGATTATGTTTATTAAGTGTACAGTCTTGGTTGCATAAAGCCAAGTTTTGTCGCCTTTCCTGACCTCGAATAGGAGAAAGCGTTCACCTCGCCTCTCCTCTCTACAGTGGTCTGTAAGATCTCAACCAACTTGTTTGTGTTGTACGCTACACTGGGATTACGGCTAATGGTGTTTGTTTGATTCTTCCAAGGTAAGTCAGTGATTGCGGTGAAAAGTGTCAAACTTTCAAGTTATTTTTAGAGAGCCTTCATTGATAAATAAGCTATTGGAGCGGCCATCGTGGCAAAAACACTCGGGATCATGACATGAGCGCCGACCATGACCCCCGGTTCACTTTTCGAGGGTATTTAAAACTATGTATATTAGCAATACCCACAAAACAGTTGCCCCGTGAAATTCAAGTTACAATGAATTTCTATGTACACGTTTCAATGAATGAATGTTCTATGTACACGTGTAATTTATGCGTGCGCACACACACACACACACACACACACACACACACATCCTTTATAATAGACTGTAGATGTGTGTGTGTGTGTGTGTGTGTGTGTGTGTGTCACTCACGCATGCACAAAAATCAGAAATTTTCCCCATAAATGTAAGATAAATTATTATTATTATTTTAATTTTGAATGGTCGCCATTTTGAAACTGATGAACGGATTTTATTCGGTTAAACTTATTACCAAATTCATTTTTGTGCGAACGTGAGAGTGCTAAAACACACACACACACACACACACACGCGCGCGCGCATCTATATAACTATAGTCTATTAAAAAGGATATGTACGTGTGTGTGTGTGTGCGCGCGCGCGCGTGTATGTGTGTATGTTAGCACTCTCACGTTCGCATAAAAATGAATTTGTTTATACGTTTAACCGAATAAAATCCGTTTAACAGTTTCAAAATGACGAACATTCAAAATTAAAATAATAACTAATTTATCTTACATTTTTGGGGAAAATTTATCATTTCAGCGCATGCGTGAGCGATACACACACACACACACACACACACACACACACACACACACACACACACATACACACACTTTTAAATAGACTATAGGTGTGTGTGTGTGTGTGTGTGTTGTAGAACTCTCACGTTCGCATAAAAAATTAATTTGGTGATAAGTTCGACCGAATAAAAATCCGTTCAACAGTTTCAAAATGGTGACCATTCGAAATTTTAAAAAATAAAATAACGTATTTACCTTAACGTTTTTAGGGGGAGTTATAATAAAAAAGTGTAAGATACAAAAACTAGATACAATTACTCTTCTATCGTATCACCAGTGTGACCGTGTACATGGGTTATTACTGATTGAAAATCATTTTAAATATCAGCATACAGGTTAAAGAATAACAATTGTATTTTTTAAATTTAAAAATCGACTATTAAAACATATTTCACTGTTTTAGGAATTTCGTTTCAGTAACTGTGTCATTTGATAGTCAGTTTGAATTTTAATAATCGCGCGCGCAGATGTCTCGCAGACGTGATAGAAACGAATTTTCTAGATCATTTATCGGCGTAGATTAACATTTTAAACTTGCAAATTATATTGAAAACATACAATTAAAACCGGACTGTCATCAAATATACACACTTTAAATGTATTCTGAAAATGTATAAGGCTAATTTACGCAGTCTTTAACGCTGAATGGTGAAATGAATTTTTAAAAATGTGTAAAAAACACTGCTACATTTGTTTTAGAATAATGGGCCTTTATTGGGTAACGAACGTGTTCATGCTATTACCTAAAATCGATTTTCTACGAAGTCTAAACAAAACTGAATCAAAATTGCGAAAATGAGAGTGCTGACACACGCAAACTTAAATAAATTCTTAACGATCCCTGAAAAATTTATATTTTTCAAGGTCACGGGACTGGGTCTTACCACGATGGAAATTCCAATAGTCCATTTTCCAATGGAAATACGCTAGTAATGAACTGTATTTTGAATATATTTCTAAATAATTCAGTGGCGCGAGACTAATCCGAAGGACCAATGACCTATCCTGTCCTGCTTGACTGGCGGAGTTTTATTCCTACTTTCACTGCAAATGTCATAATCACAATAGACCCACTTTTAGTGTGCATTTCACTGCAGTAAAATACACCGTTTTGCCATTAAAGCAATAATCAGAGCTGCATTCCAGGAAAATTGCGAATAGCATTAATTGTTAAAAAAATCCATTTTGCAATAACGCTTATGCAGTGTTTATAAAACGTAGAACATAGACAAATCATACAGCCTATATTATTTCTCGAGTCAACATCAATTTTTCCCAGCAAATACTATTCGTACAAGCATAACTGAGGTATGTTTGGAAAGATTTTTTAACCGGTTTCTGACACTGCAAAACGATTTTGCGCTAAAACTTACTGTTTGAGGAAAATTTTAACATAAAAGACATTTTTAACTGGCATAGGCAAATTTTTTTTATCATGGATGCGCATGCGCAGCATCACAAATCAGACAACATTTTGTACATTTTACGAAGCTAACTTATTAACCATTACAAATGCTTCTTTTTTGCATAACACGCTTAGACAAATTTCAATATTTACTTAAAAGTCATTAAACTTATAGGTTATGTGGCCCTACTGACTGTCCCCCAATCCCTGCCCGTCGTACAAGCCGGAACAAGCATTTCGAATACCAAACACATATTTTGGACACTGTTTTTACACAAATATATTTGTGATTTCTCCTTCCGTTGTGCATTTATCTATTGTTAATACGGACATCACAAAATACGAAGTACAATTAAAATGTCAAAATACGGTTATAGGTTATCAAGCATGCCTTTTTAATTGACTAGAAGACAGTTAGTTAGCTATTAAAATTTCGATTCCTACCACTATAAACAAGTCGCAAGGACAAACACTTCAAAGAGCAGGATTGTATTTACCAAATGCCGTCTTTACTCACGGACAATTGTATGTAGCCTTTTCAAGGGTAACTAAATCAACTAACATGTTTGTATCCATTAAAGAATACTTATTCAAAAGGCTGTGTTTATTTGAAATTTTCATAGTGTGAAATTTCGCATAGGCCCCTGGTATTCTTTATTACAACAAATACCTTACAAAAGCTATGTGTTAGTGGACCAAAATGGGAACAACCTCGCTTTCTAATAGCTATAATCAACTTTGACTTATAATCTAAATTCTTGGGTAATTCAGGTTAGATTGACTATGAAGTGTAACTTGTTTTCGTCGAAACGTTTTATTAAATGCCCAAAAGCAGTAATCTAAAATATAAAGGTGCGGAAAGTGCGGGAAGTTAAAAAAAAAATATAAAAAAGTAACCATCATAACCTAAAAATCACTCGCGCTAAAGTAGGTAACTGTTTTCATCGCGAAAACGATTAACTAAATGCGCGTTATTAATAATGAAATTAATACGTTTAAAAACAACTGATCTTTAACTATAACATAGCCAGTTTTAACAACATAACCTAAAACTTATAGCCTACCAGTTGTTCAATGAAATCAGCTGATCGTTACGAATATAAAACAACTGGTCTTTTTATATAACTACCAATATAAATTTATGCACTCGCATCACGCAAACAACATAACCAACCAGGCCTATAACACGACTGTACGTGTTAAACTTACACACGCCGGTTGCAACGAAACAGTTTGCGGTAGATGAACGCGCATGAACACTACGGAAGGACAAATAACAATGACGTCACACTTTGCGTAGACATCTAGCATTGTAAACAGGAAAGACGCCAGAATATAGTTCCGTAAAAAGTACATTAAAATTGTAAGTAATCGTAAAAAAAGATTATTTTTCGCGGATGAATATCTCAACTGAATAATAATTTAAGTAATAAAAAATAAAAATCACTATTTGAAAAAAAATTCGTTACAATGAATAAATATCAAAATTAATTTAAAATATAATCTAAATGGACAATAATTTATAGTATTTGTTAAACGAGCTTCTTCTGTTGAAATTTTATAGGTTAGATTTTTAAGTAACTACAGTACTCATACGCACCGTTTTCGTAACTATGACAAATTTTCCCAAAGATTAGAACTCCGTTACAGTTTTTTTAGCCCGAAAATGTTATATTACAAAATGATAAATGTAATCATTAGAGCCTTTTATGAAAAAAAGTTATATTTACATAGCTTGTTTTTACTTCATTGCACTATATACTTTGATGACAATCAAAATGCCTACCTTTTAAAAGAAACAAAGAAATCTCCTTTAATAGTAGGCCTAAGAATTAAAACTAATTCAATTTAGGGAAAGTTAACTGTTATTAAGGATTATTATCAGCTGATTTAATATAAAAAAGGTGACTACTTCTTATCACGGGTTATGGATACATATTTTACACCACAAAATAAAATTTATATTTATAGTCTATTTTCAAAATCATGAGTACGTTCATTTCAGTTTAATATATTTCTAAATAAAATATTATATGATTTTATGGTTTTTTGCCAAGACATAGAATTTTTTCTACTAGACACTAGAATAGGCTATAACTGACCATGGGAGAAGCACGGAGTCCCAAATGTATTCCTGCTACTCTTAATATCTGACCCTGTGACTTATTGTCATTGTAAATACCAACTTCAATGGAAACTGCAATATTTTAATTTGGGAAGGCAGGTTGTTTGGAATTATAAGATTGTTTCAATTAAATTCACTGCAAATGTAAGCTTATAAACAATAATTTTATAATAAATAATAACAGGAATTCAGATTTTAAAACGGGAATACATCTATGTCCATCTCAGGTACCTAAACCATGTTCATTTTAAATTTCATCTTAATCGGTCCAGTAGTTAATGTGTGAATGAATAACAAACAAAAACTCACACATAAACTTTCAAATTTAAAATATTATATTAAGGAGTATAAAATATTATTAAAACGTCACTGTTGTACCCTACAGTTAACACATATCACAAAACTGAATACTAAATAATTTAGTTGCACTGGGTAAGTAGTATAATTTAAAAATTTATTATTCACACCTACCAATACATAATAACGTATAAAACGTCACTGTTACACAATTAACACTTGTCATAAAACTAAATACTAAATAAGTTGGACTGGGTAAGTAGTATAATGGCGTTTAAAGTAATTTAAATATTTATTATTCACACCTACCAATATATAATAAACGTATAAAATGTCACTGTTATACAGTTAACACTTGACACAAAACTAAATAATTAAGTTGGACTGGGTAAGTAATATAATGGCGCGAACATACAAGTTTTCACTTCAAAAATACATTTTAAAACAAAAATATATATAAGAGCGTGATGCGTGACGGCAAACTGAATTTTCCCCCGTGCAAAACATACATCCATACCCCGCCATAAGAAGTATTCACTTCAATAATTGTCAGCTACCAGCTGATTGAACTTAAGTAATCCATTCGCATTGATTTTATCATTATCATTGTATCTTTCATATATTATTACGCTAAGCATTCCGACCGGTTTTGTACCACAAATAAGGACCTACGTTATTCAAACTACATATATGGGGTACCTACAGGTTAGTCAGAATATCTGGGAACTCTGACGCCTCATACTTGTCCATTTTAAGGCTTTACAATAAAATAAAACCGAACAAAAACCGATAAAAGCTCTGCAAAGCAAAATTTAGTAGCAGTATAAAGTGTCCCCGTGAGAGTGCAGCACAATACAGGCAATTATGTGTACCAAAACAGCTGATAGCAAAAAATTATGTTGAAAGTAATATTTAAATTATTACTGTATCCAAGACTTAAAAAATTACTGACCGAAGCAATTTTGAAAGAAGAATCGGCAAGATAATATAAACCAGTTTTAATATGTAAATATTATTAAATAAAAGACATTGCTTTTTGTAAACAGTAAATACTGTAGCCTACTGTAGACCTATAATGTTAGAATACAGTCATTAATTTTATAGGTTATGGTTTTAAATACGAAAGTAGAACAAAATAAGGCATATTGTATTAAATAATCTAAATATAATGAATGGCATTGCCTTATTAACAGGTTAAGTAACCTGTTAAATATAATTACGTCTATTTTAACGAAAGAAATAGCAGGCCTACATGGTTTTGCAACGATTTCACTTAGGAATATATGTAGGCCCTACAGTAATCTTAAAATACAAGTAATGAATTAAAGATTATTGAATTATAATAGTTAAATACAAGCCAATAGACAATTTAAGGTAGAGCTGTTTTCAGAGGGAAAAATATTAGTTAAGGGACTTGTCAAGATAAGTGAAAAATTATTTGGTATTTATGCAGTGTAGCCTATTCTGCATTTTTCGATATTTTATTTACTAAAACGCTTTATTACATGCCCAAAAGCAATAATTCAAAATATACAAGCGCGGAAACCACGAGAAGTACAATAAAAATGAAAAATAAAAGTGACCAACATAACCTCAAAATTGCTACCGCGCGAAAGTCGCTACGTGTTGTAAAACGATAAAAATACGTGTAAACGGGTTTTGCATGATGAAAAACTTTGTTTTTTTTTTTTAAACAAAAGAACCCATAACCTAACTAACACGGTGATGTGTGAATTGGAAGGCTTACAATTCAACGGTTTTTCTGACAACGGTTTTGTCCATCTCACGGTCAACCACTCGGTTAATTTTGTTGAATTATGAGACAAGTGTACACACGAATACGATCGAAAGATGAATACCTAATCTGTATAAGTTAGGTTCGCCACGCAAGTACCATGTCAGTTAGGATTTGATTTAAATAACTTACGTTAGCGACTTTCGCGCGGTAGCAATTTTGAGGTTATGTTGGTCACTTTTATTTTCGATTTTTATCGTACTTCTCCTGGTTTCCGCTCTTTTATATTTTGGATTATTGCTTTTTGGCACGTACTGAAGCGATTCAGTAAAAAAATATCGAAAAGGCAGAACAGGCTACACCGCATTTTTACCAATTATTGTACTGACCATGTTAAACTGAAATCATACAAACTGGTATTAAAGAAATATAAAACATCAGTCTTGTACAAATATATCCAACTGTTAATGTATTACTTGTGTTGGCTTGACTGCGTTCATTAATAATTTCAATATTTATTCATAAACATAGTTATATACACGTGCAAGATATAGGCCTATTTAATTGCAAATGCCCTAAACAATTTTGCGCTAGATGGGTCAGCTATATAGTATAATGGCGTTTAATTAAAATTTCAACAATTATTTTGGAACCTAAATATACGTAATTTAAAAACAAAGAAATATTAAAAAACGTGAAGAATTTAGGTCAGTACCGGGGTTCGAACTCACGTCACTTAGTTTCATAAAGCAGAAATCCTACGACTGAACCACGAATGCATTAGAAACAAGTCTAGTATACATTGACAGTCTAGTATATTCACTTCAAGAATACTAATATTTAATTCTGTTTGCAACAAGCGTTACACTTCTTACATATTAAACATGCTCTAGCGAGTTTTTGTCATTCCTCTCATACATAAAAGTGCAGAAGATTTTTATTTTAAAAGGACACACACACACACACGCACGGATTGTTCTTCTTAATCTTATAGGATTCAAAACTAAAATAAGTAATGCATTATTTGCACAGGTTTATAAGTAATAATTTAATTATTTGCGAATTTTCCATTGGAAAAATGAACTATTGGAACCTACATCATGTTCAGACCTAGATCTTGAAATGAGTCCCGACCGCTAGATAATTTTTTGAATCGTTAACTTTTTTTTATATACATAACATTTTTTTATATTTGGGTTATTACAATTTTGGTCCGATTTGATTCGAACGTGGCGCAGAAACCGATTATGTAAATATCGACAGTTTCAAAATGGCGGCCATATAAAATCTTTAAAAATTCATAACCAAATGTCTTTAATTTTTTTGAAAATCTGATTTCACCATCTTAATCACGATTAAACACAGTATAAGTAGCGTTTTGAGTATTCAAAATACTGTTGAAATTATTAACAAGAATGTTTGACAGCGGTCAGGGTTAATTTTCGTATTTTCAATTTGAAAATGCTAAGATACGCAGATTTTAATGATGATTATGATGGTGAAATCAGAATTTCGAAAGGGGAAGGTAAATACTTTCGCAAACACGCGTCTATCACGTCAGCGAGACAGCTGCGTGTTTTTAGTGATTTCTCCTCAGAAAGTCACTGTCAAGGGAACTTTCCTATCGTCAGTAGGCTTAAATTGACCATAAAAATCCTCGACCATTCAGTTAACAGTACGGACCCTTTGATGTCAACTTGGCTTTTGAGGGGAGAGATCGTGTGTTGGAAAAACCTGGATACATAGTATGGTATACAGATGGCTCCAAGACAAAGTCAGGCACTGGTGCTGGGGTGTACGGCATGAGTCAGGGGTTAAAGAAAGTTATTACCCTGGGACAGCATACAACAGTATTCCAGGCTGAAGTGATGGCCGTCAATGACTGTGTTCGGGAGAACTTGGATTGGGGCTTCAAGAAGGCACGTATTCATATTCATACCGATAGTCAGGCAGCAATAAAAGCACTTGCGGGTCGTATAATACAATCCAAGCTGGTCTGGGAGTGTCGGAAGAACCTTGACGCTCTGTCCCTGGGTAACCGGGTAACTCTTCACTGGGTTCCGGGGCATAGAGAAGTTGAGGGTAATGAGGAGGCAGACCGACTGGCTGGACTTGGATCTGAATCTGAGTTTATCGGACCTGAGCCGGCTTTAGCGATTTCTCTATCGTTGGTCAGGTCCACCATTAACAGGTGGATTACAAGTCAACACCAGGTAAGATGGGACAACCTTCATAGGCATTCCCATAGTAAACGTCTCTTAAGTAAAGTTCCTTTTGGAGGACTTAAAGGAGCAGCGGATGTCCTGGGCAGAGCACAACTCAGGAGGATCATAGGGCTCCTAACAGGGCACTGTGGTCTGAGGGTGCACATGAACAGGATAGGTATGTATCACGGAGAAACCGTGTGTAGATTGTGCAGGAAGGAGGAGGAAACTGCAGGTCACATAATATATGATTGTGAGGCTCTTGCTAGTTGTGAGGCTAGGGGTTTTTGGTTTCCATGCCCTTAGGCATCTTCAGCAGAGTGAGCTAGTCAGTGGGTGCTGGAACTTATTAGGGGCACCAATCTGCTGAACTACGTATTTTAAGAAGTTAAGTTGCACAATACGTCAATCGATCGCAGTTGAATTATCCCTTCCTTTAGTATATAACCTTAACAGTACGGAACACTGCTTCATTATTCACTGTTAACGAAACTATTGTCTGCTTTTAACCGTGTAAATCATGTTCCAATCTTGTGTTCAATCCGTGGATCACTTAACGACACACTTCTGTCAACAACGGTGACTGAGGACTGAGTAAGGAGAATTCCGATAATGATAATGTTTACTGTAGGCGGGTGTAAGCACTTTTTTGTACGAGGACAGAAAACAGACTCGCTATAGCACAAAAAACATGCAAAAAAACGTCAAGCTTGCCGCGTACACATTATTAGTACTCCTGGAGTCAAATTAAATCTACCAGTGAGCTGACTGTTTCTGTACATTCTGGATCAGTGCTATGATTTTCGCTTATGGAAGTAAGGGAGGTTTTGTTAAAATACTGTTGCTTACACTTTTTTTTATTTAATATTTACTTATTTAAAATCATGAAAATAAATAAATTAAATAACAAATACGTAAATCAATTAAAATTAACGCCGTTATATACTGCATACCAGAACCATGTAGTACAAACTTGTTTTGAGTGTTCAGGCACGCACGCACACACACACACACACACACACACACACACACACACACACACACACACACACACACACACACACACACACACACACACACACACACACACACACACACACACACACACACACACACACACACACACACACACACACACACACACACACACACACACACACACACACACACACACACACACACACACACACACACACACACACACACACACACACACACACACACACACACACACACACACACACACACACACACACACACACACACACACACACACACACACACACACACACACACACACACACACACACACACACACACACACACACACATCGGGCCAACGAGACAGTGAAGTCGATCCGGAGATGGTTGACATCTATGAGTCTGCAGTTCGTCAATCATAAGACGGAGGTCATGCTTGTGACCAGCAGGAAAAAGAGGGAGACAGAAACTCTTACAGTTGAAGATATGCAGATAAGTTCCGTCTCAGCCCTTCGATACCTTGGTGTGAGAGTTGACGCAAGACTCTGCTTCATGGAACATCTCAAGGCAGTTAGTGAAAAGGCGGCGAACGTGGCAGGAGCCCTTTGCAGGCTCATGCCGAATCTGGGAGGTCCAAGACAGGCACGCCGCCGACTCCTGGATGGGGCAGTAAGCTCAGTCCTACTTTACGGAGCGCCGATTTGGAGCCAGGCTATGATGGTCGCGAGCTATGCGTGCAAGGTTAATGCGGTGCACCGCCGTGCGTTGCTGCGTGTCATGAGTGGTTACCGAACAGTTTCCTACGACGCTGCATGCGTAGTAGCGGGTGAACCCCCAATACAGCTGATGGCTGATGAAAGAGCGAGGCTCTACTGGAGCAAGCGAAGTGCTGAGCCGCGGTATAGTCATACAATGGCAATTACAGAGGAGCGAAATCGGACCCTGGAGACATGGCAGCGACAGTGGGACGAATCAACAAATGGGCGATGGACATACCAACTCATAGGTAACATTCAGGATTGGTGCAACAGGGGTCATGGAGAGGTGGATTTCTATCTCACAGATTCTCACTGGGCACGGTTGCTTCCGAGCTTACTTGTTCCGTTTTAGACTGGAAACGGACTCGGCTTGTCCCCTCTGTCTTCCAGCAGTGGAAGAAGATGCGGAGCATGTGTTTTTCCGGTGTCGGAAATTCGAGGAGGAAAGGATGAGGCTGCAAACATATATACGAGGCAGCATTACACCGGAAAGTCTGGTTGCGACAATGATGGCTTCAGAGGCCAACTGGCGGGCCATTGCGGGATTCGCTGTAGTGGTCATGAAGAGATTGAGGGCTGAGGATCGAGAAAGGAGAGCCAACGCTGTAGAAGAGTAGGCAGTCAGCCAGTCCACCTTCCCACGAAGTAATGCCTGGCGACGGTTCCGTGGGGGGGGGGTTACAGAAGAGGAATGCTTTAGGTGGTTTTTTTAGTGGGTAACAATACATCTTAACTTGAGTTTGAACTTAATTTGAGTCCCACACTCTGGAGTAATGCGTACCCTACCCCAGGTAGTCTATAAAAGATTTTTTCCACTTTTTTTGGCATCGCAAAACACACACACACACACACACACACACACACACACACACACACACACACACGCACACTTTCACCACTCAACACAGTTTGGCTAATTGTAAAGTTTAAAACAACACGAATGGAAGAACATGAGTAAGAATGTAAAATAAAATGAGCAAGATCTCACCATTAACTTAAGGATTAAGAGGAAGGAAAATCGAAAAGGAACTAACAGACTAAGCACCTCAATAACGTACTGGAAAGTCACCAGTTAGAAATGGGGCAATTACCCGCTTTGAATCCTTTCCAAATCCTAGGCTTTATAATTAGACTAGGACTGGAGAAGGTCGTAAATGAGCACAGGATTACAAAAAGGGGGCACAGTAGATATGCAAAGCTTGTGGTACAACAGTAACCCCAGAAATCCCGTTCATAATTTATTTTAAAATTTTGTATCGGCAAGGTTAGGCAAAACTTAGTCACACCATAACAAGATAATTATTCGTATAGTACATACATACATATTATTTGCATCACAAACACTATCGATAAAACAAATTGGTATTGAGTTTTTAAAAGCAATGTTTCTCCTAGATTAGGTTGTGTTACAACTGAGTTATAATTTCATTCGAGTTTCTGTTTGAACGCTTGTGGGGCGTTACGTTATAAGGACGCTACATTTACTTATCTAACATCCAAATACGGTACGCGGCCGCATGGTACTGGCAACGTAGACTACACAGAGATAAGACCAATCTAATCTGGAGTTTGATTTATTACTCGTGTTTTATTTGAATATGTTTACACTTGAAGCAGGCTTCATTTGGGATTACTGAAGACAAGTGGCTCTCTGTAACTGATTTGTTTTATGTTTGGTGAAAGTTACTGAGCTCATGCAGACAACTACCAGCACCATATCGGAAGAAGTTCGTGTTTTGCAGGGTAATTATGCCAAAACCTATTTACTCTACAGGTACTGTTAATATTTTACTGTTTATATAACAAATTATCACGGGCATAGAGCTTGGGATCGCAAAATTGTTTAAAACATCGTTTTTCCGATGTACCGATGTTTGAAGAACATCGATGGCGTTAAAATAACGGTACAAAAAAATCGATGTTTTTAGGATTTAAAAAAATATTTTTATCATATAATTAAAACCACACACACACGCGCGCGCGCGTACACACATACACACGTGAACACACACTTTTTTTGTGTTTAACGTTCGACTATTGTGCACACTTGGGCTAATGCAGACGATGGGATGATTTATAGCGTATGAAAATGCCAAGCCCTGGCCGGGAATCGAACCCGGGTCCTCGGGGTGAAAGCCCAGTACGCTATAAACTAGGCCACCGAGGCGGCGTGCACACACACACACACACACACACACACACACACACACACACACACACACACACACACACACACACACACACATGTGTATGTGTATGTGTGTGTGTGTGTGTGTGTGTGTGTGTGTGTGTGTGTGTGTGTGTATGTATATGTATATATATATATATATATATATATATATATATATATATATATATATATATATATATAGAGAGAGAGAGAGAGAGAGAGAGAGAGTACCTCAAAGTTCTTTATTTATTAAAAACTAATTTTTTTTATTGATTAAGAATATTAACGAATTAAGTTAATGATAACAAGTACAGATAAACACAAATACACGAACAACGAAAGTATCATTTGAAAAATTCCTAGAAAAATCCACACTCATTCTACCAGCCAAGACAGTCCGTGCACATGTAGACATAGTCGTAGATAATAGGAAATAAAGCACTGGAAAATTGATATAGTTAATCGAACTCCAGACAGCCAAAATGCAACTGTCACTGTCATCTTCTGAAGTGATAAGCTGAACTTCTAATAAGAGACGGAAAATGTTCTCCAATAAATCAGCGAGAAGGAACACTGTTGGCCTTTTTAATTAAAATATTGATATATTGGCACAAAAACATCGATGTTTCGAAAATATTGATGTTTGTTTTGCCATTCCTACACGCAGATGTCTCGCTGACGTGAAGGAAGCTAATTTCAGAAAGTAATTGTTTCGTGTGATCCTCTTTTAAAACTCCGATTTCACCATCATTAATCAGCATTAGAATCGGTGGTATGTTAACTCAGGGTTTATCTATAAATGTTAGTAGTTACATAAATGGCCTAGTTTAAATTTATTTTATTCATATCAAATTACTTTCTTCTCGTTTTTGGGGGGGGCGGTAACTTTTGTTTGGGTTCTCTATGAAGATGGGAATATATCAAATATAACAGTTTGATATTTATTTTGTTACATTTTAAACCTTTAAATTACGAAAATGAACTATAACCACCGTCAAATGAAATTTCTTAATTTCAACGTGTTCTTTGAACATTCGCGATACTAAATTGTTTGGGATTAAATCGAAAAACTAAACACTGACCGCCAACGGGTATGTTTTTCTCGCTTTCCTTGCATTTCAAACTGGAAACGTTGATTTGCGTTAGGCAGCCGTGTTTTTTGAGCAACCAAAATTTGAGAAACATCGGGTGTACCGTTTTGGCGAAATTATGACCTTTTTTGCTGCAGCTTCCGAACCAGATTTTCTGTGGAAATAATCGAACGCGAGAAAGTTTGTGCAATGTTTACGTATCATTCACTTTCACTGTATTTTCCTGTAGCCGTAACAGTTACGCAGTGAGCCAGTTAGTTCTACATTACGTAACGCTTTATGTTTCCACAGTGAATCCCCTTCAGTTTTCCTCATGCCGTAAACATTATCACCTGTCATGAATGTCACGTGCACAGCCATTGTTTAATCTAAAGTAAATGTTGAACGCAGTTAAATGAATAGGAAAACTTGTGATTCACTGTAGTAGGAAAACCTGACAAAACCAGACGTGCTAGAAGCAAAGTGCAAGCTGCACCGCTGAAGTTTACTGGATCTTCAAGGTGTAACAGCGTACACTGAAGGAACTTAGCGAGATACCGGGGGGGTAATCTAGTCTCACCTCTGCATAAGGGGTTTGTATGGTGTATTTTAATTTCCGAACCTACTTAAGGGATTTTAATGCTGAAAACAACAGTCAAATTATGGGGACCTGGCAAAAGGGGTTCTTGGTAGTAAAAAATAGCCTAAAAGTATAGGAAACTAGGGCCATCAGGATGTAAATCGCAGCAGACTGTGGGGACACAAGGCGGACCTACTCAACCTGCGATTGTGACATGAAATCAAACATCTTAAAATAAAAAACATCTATCGGGAGCACAAACTGAGAAGAGCGGGGGCGGTAGCAAGGAGGCTTTCAATCGAACCTATAAGCAGAAGATCTACCAGGGATCAAACCTCGGGATGAGAAACGCAATCCTTTATAGGGAGAAAGCTCGGGAGTCGCGGACAACCGTACGAGGAAGAGGCGAAGGAAAAAGCCTCTATGCGACACTTCTGACAGGAAACCGTACTAAGATTGTAGGAATGTCAAGACAGGAACGTCTGTTAAAAAAAAGTATTCCTCTAGAAGAGCAGTGTTGAGAGACACTGATAAAAACCCACTATGGGGCATTGTGGTTTGAGGAGGGTACTTATTTGAACAGGGTAGGAATTTAACATCGAGAAACTATGTGTAAAACGGAATGGATGAGAAAACTGTAGGTCTGTGATTGTAAAGCTCTTGCCTGCACGAGATAAAAGTGATTGGTTTCCAGGACTGCATTTTTTTTTTTTTTTTTTTTTTTTTTTTTTTTTTTTTTTGGTGTTTAACGTTTGACTATTGTGCACACTTGGGCTAATGCAGACGATGGGATGGTTTATAGCGTATGAAAATGCTAAGCCCTGGCCGGGAATCAAACCCGGGTCCTCAGGGTGAAAGCCCAATACGCTATCAACTAGGCCGCCGAGGCGGCTTCCAGGACTGCAATGACTTACTGCTGAAAGAGCTAGTCAGTGAATTGCTCAAATCCATCAAGAGAACCAATCTACTGAACTAGTATATAAAAGGCTTAGAATATAATAGTACTGGAGGAAGGGGTGTCCTACGGTATAGATACCGTAGTGTCTGGTGTTTTATTATTATTATCAATTATTATCTATACCAAAATATTAGTTTAAAATTTTTTTAATTAAAAAAAATGCTTTTTCAAGAGTTTTTCTTCAATATAGTCCACAAATGAAAAATGTGTATGTGTGTGTGTGTGTGTGTGTGTGTGTGTGTGTGTGCGCGCGCGCGTGTGTGTAGATATTTTCAGAAGTTATCGAAAAATCCTAAAAAACAGGTATAGCTTCTTAAAATTTCACACGCTTTTATGCTGAAATTTTGTTCAGAAACATAGCTCAAATTAGTACAAGTATATCTGAGATAAACGAAATTCTCGGTTGGTGAGTAAATAGGGGGGAAACAAAATGAACCCTGACCTCCGTCTGGTTTATTTTTGAATATGCGTTTGAATGTGAGAAAGTCTGTGTTGTGTTTCTGAAGCAAAGGTTTTTATGTTAGCTTTGGCGAGAGTAGTGAATAGAAAAACGTCTGCCAAACGGAAGAATGTAACGAACGAGCAAACGAATTTTGTCTCTCTATTTCTTTTTCTTCCTCCTTTTCGATAACAGTACACGCGTATTATATGAAAACGTTCTTTTGCTTTGGTTTCGGTATTTTTCCTTAATTGAAGAACACGTGCACGTTGTAACCGTTTATAATACATTCGAAATTAATATAAACGTTTACAATAGTTGTTGATACTGCTAGTTTTTAACAACATAACCTAAAACTTTTTTTTTTAAGGCGAAAAGCACATTGAGGCTATTATCGCCTCCCTAAATGTAAGTGTGAGTGTAAAATGTGAAAGTCGTAAGTATAATGTTGTAAGTGTAAGTGTATGTTAGACTCGGGTACCGTGAGGGATGTCTAAATCCTCTCAATAGGTGCAGCTAGTCTGCACCCCCTGCGGGGCCTAAAACTTATTATAGCCTATCAGCTGATCGTTACGAATTAATATAAAATTGATTCTTTTATATTAATTCTGATCTATTATGTCATAACTACAGTAAATAATATCTAAGCTAGGTACATTTATTTATTTTACGAAAAGAAGATTTGTAAACATATCTTCAAACTAATTACATATTCAGCAAAGATATCACTAACAAAAGCTTTCTGTTGGTAATTTCCCGAGATTCACGCCTTTAATTTTTGCATAATTTATTCTCGAATTTTATAATACTTATTGAGCCTAAAATCAGATGTACCTATTTTAAGAAATCAGCCCGATTTCTGTGTCAGCTTTTTTTTTTTTTTTTTGGACAGGCTACTCAATGGCTTCATTAAAACTTTTTTTAAATAATTAAACTTAATGTCAGGTTATTGTACCATTTATTTTATTACTAAACTTTCCCTTTAATTAATCTGTATGTCTTTCTTGGAAGTAAAAGTTTCATGTATTTATGCCGGTTGTGTAATCTTAAGTTCAATAACATGCAATACAAATTTGGACGAGAGAAATTTTAGAACACTTAGGAATGCACCATTGGGTTAGGCCTATACAATTTTTTACAGAAAATCTGAAGGAAATTTCTTGTTACCTTATAAGCTTCATGACTGAAACTCCGAGCCGGCTGACTTGCATATTGTCACGTAGTTAGGTTAGGTTATCATCGGTGAAAAGAATCCACGACCTGTGACTTACATATGAAGTTATTGTTTGTTCAAGATAAGCTGTGTTGCACACGACCTGATTTGCATTTCATATCTGTACAATATTGCTCAAACTGTTTACCCTTGATGCAGGGCTGCCAACCGTCTCGATTTTACACGGAACTGTAGCACAACGATTTGTTCAAATATCACTTGAAACAGCTGATTTATCGATCATAGAGAGAACAGATTAATACAAAGAAATTTAATTAGAAAAATACACATCGAATATTTTTATGTTTAACAAAATATTATTATTACTGTTTATTTGTACATTCATCATCATTTGTGTACAAATATTGTAGTGTATTGTTTTTATGTACACAAATGGCAATTGTCCAAATATACAGTAACAATTAACATGAAAGTCAATTTAAAAAAATAATTACTTCTTCAGAAAAATGGTTTCGAGCTACCATTTTATATAAATAGCGGTCAAAGTTTATGACCTTTTTTGATCTTCACTGATTTTTGACATGCAAATTTCTTTCTTTAAGCGGGCCTAACCCTTTTTTTGTTTGAGGAAAAAATAGAACTTTGTACGTAAAAAGCGTACGCCGTGAACAAATTATCAATTGTCTAGAAATGAATTTAAATCTACCGTGAGCTGATTGCTTCAATCTGCAATGTGCATTCTTGGCACAGTGTTGTAATTTCTGCTTACGGAACTAAAAGAGATGAGTTCAAAACCCGTTGGTAACATTTATTTTTTCAAATTATGTATATAAATAAGTTGAATAATAAATATTTAAATTATAATTAACACCACTACACTACATACCCGCATATTTAGCACAAAACTGTGCATACGTTTATTGATAAATATTCAAATTATTTACGAACAACTTTGAACAGCACAGCTAAAATAATTATTAGAGCATTAACAGTTGGTTATACTGTACAAAATTGATGTTTTACTTGTATATTATGTAGGTAATTATTTTCTTTAATATTAATTGTGCAGTTTAACAATAAGATCGGTAATATAATTGGACGAACAAGAACCAACAAAGAACACTGATTATTTAATTTTTCGCTTCTGTCGGTCAGTCAGTCACTCTCCCATTTTTTGTGAACTGTAAACTGGTTTTTATTTCAAACGTACTACACTGACTTGATTTATGATTCTTCATAGTGTGATAAAAATTTGTTAAACCGGTTTAAGAAATGAGACCTCTTGGATTTTGCCCACTGTAAATTTTTAAGTGCTTAATCCGAACTGGAATTTTCGTTGAGATGCAATGCTATTTAGTTCGCGTTTGGTGTGATTTCGATCAAAATAGTAGAACAAAAATAATTTTCCCAAAAATTTTAATACTCTCAGATGGTTGTTACTACCTCCAAATGCCATAATTTCTTTTAAAGTTTTTACAATAAAAATAAACGGTACCAAAACATTACAAAAACTACTTTCATTTCCCGACTGTCAGAGTTTAATTTCTTTCTCTTTCCTCTACACTATTTACTCACGAACCATAACTTTCGTTTATTTAAACTTTTCGGTACACTGTCTTCACAAAACATGTGCTCAAAATGTGATGAACCGATTTTGGCAACTGCCAAACAAGATTTTTCGTTGAATCTAGCGACACATACATTTTGTTTAGGAAACAATTCGAACAAAATTTGATCAAAATCGGCAGTCGGTTATGAGATAATCCGATTTTTAAAAGCTAAATGACCTCAAACATCCTGATGAATGGATTAAATGTATCCCAATCACAATTTTTTTTAGTGAGAATGTAAAAATTAGTTCGGCCAAACAATTTTAAAACATATGTTTTTTTGTCATAATTTCAGAATTCTAGTAGATTTTTTAAACAATACTATCATTCACCCGTTATGGCTTCGCCAGCGATTAAACGTTAAAATTTTACTCCCATTTAACCATTCGGCGTGGAATTTTGAAAAATCTTATTTGCACACCTACAAAGTTTTAATGAATTACTCATGATTTCCTGAGACAACTTAAACAACTTTCCATAATAAATACCTTAAAGTAAAGAATATACTTAATTAAAACATTTTCAGATTTCAATAACATGATTGATGAGTGTTTTGTGCTTGTAGTCTGCCAGTAAACCCTAATTTCTACCCCTAAGTTTCAATTTGTCTGTGGTAGCTGCAGTTACCAAGGACCCAGGAAATCTTTTCACACCCTTCATTAAAAATTTACTGCTTTTTAATCCTTTGAAGTGCAGTTTTGGAAACCCTTTCTTTGTGCACCTCTAAAGATATACAATATAAAGTTCGTTCTCACCCCATTTTAGTCCTTCAGAGATAGAATTTTGGAAAACTCTTTCTTTGTGGTCCTCACATAAACTTGTGTACCAAATTTCAGCTCTTTTAAACTTTTGGATCTGGAGATACAGAGATAAAATGTTGAGTTTATTTTTACCCGATTTAACCTTTAGAGGTTGTTTTTTTTTAAACAAATGACAACATTCGTAACAAAATTTCAACTTTGTAGGTTTCATGCTTACGAAGATTTTGTGGTATTTGAATTTTATATGTATACTTCATTATGCCTGGTAGAAAAAAAATACTACTGGTCAAAAATATCCCATAGAAGACAAAAATAAGATGATCAAAAGACTGATAAGATTTGGTACCACATCCTGTGGTCAGTTTATCTTGTGGGTAATGTGTCAGTGGGTGATTAAATCTAATGCAGGTCGAAACTTGAAGAGGACTACAATACAGTAGGACACTGCTACTTGTTCAGGTCTGTTCGGATATGCTTACATTAAAATGGTGCGGCTGCAGATCCAAAGTTAGTAAATTATTGTTTGTTTCATTTGATACTTAATAATATGTTGGTAATTAAGTGTCTATTCTTAACAGTAACAATTTGGAAAATATACTCTGGACTTAACAGTTTATATTTATAATCTAACTACAAACTAGGGGCCTTGTATATACGTACTATTTTAATCATGTATTATGATATAATTTTATAACATCCCAAATGTATAATTATAACTTAATAATAATTTTTGAATTTTAGTAAAGTACGATTGTTTGTTGTAAATACAATGCAATATTGCATGAAATAAACATTGCTATCACTTTTCATATTTTTTTTTCATTATCACTATTCTCATCCATTCGCACAATCACATTTGGCTTACACACACTTTTGCCACTAAATATAGATCATATGTTCTTGTTTCTTAATATACACTCCGTTGTTACAATCATCAACATCTAATATTTCTTTCTTTCTTTCATTTAAATATCTAGTTTTCTCTGTTTTCCTCCTTACACTTAAATCGTCACAACGAATAACTTAAAATATTTTTTTAAAAAATTTTTCACCCTAATATGATCAAGTGTAGTTCGGCTAAACACATGATCATAACCACCTGTGGCATAAACACACAACTACTGATGTTACGGAAGGCAAAAATTACATATTTATTATCTTTCCAAATGAAAGTTTCCTGTTAACTTATGTAAGTCATTACACTCAATTTCAAATAAGAGCTCAACAAGGCGTTTTGTAAGCAGTGTTTTATAATCCCTTACAAATCACTACACATTTATTTGATCTTAAGACATCACATTTTTTAGCAACAATGGTAACTTTTACACACACACACACACACACACATTTGTGTTTTCTCTGTTAACTCATAACAGATAATTTTTTTTTGAATGAGATCCCATTCGATGAGGCGTGCTGTAAGCAAGTTTGAAGCCTTCATAGTCATTATATGTATTAGTTCTCGATATATATAGAAATATGTGAATTGAAAATTTATTTAAATATTGAAAGAAGCTTTAGCTAAAATATTAGTTATAGAAATGTAGATTCGTAATGGAATTATTCATTTTTAGGTTCTCTGAGCCATAAAAAAAATGGTTTTTACTTTGAATCTGATGTTTTTTTTATTTTAGTGTAAAATACACTTTTTTATTTATTGTAAAATTAATTTACTTTATAATCTCGACAAATTTCCAATGGAAAATGACCACTTGTAGTGGCCACGATGGCAGACTCATTGTGAAGCCTTGAAATGAGCACTGATCATGACTTCTATATAACATTTTAAAAAGCATTAAAGAAATTTATATAAGGTATTTGTTTACTAGCACGCTGGTGTTTGCAAATTTAATCTGATTAACATTTGGCTAAAAAAATCAATTTTGGCAATAGCTTTTACAAGTTTATCACCCAGCAAAATCCTTTCAACCTTTTCAAATTTGATTTTTGTCATCATAAACAGTATTAAAATAAGCATAAATCAGCATTTCTCAATTAAATTTAAAATTAACTTGATGGAGGTCATGGTTTGTTTTTGTAATTTTAATGTAATACTGGCATGTTTTCAAATCAATTTTCAAAAAAATGTGTAATACCTTAAAAAAACTGTTGCGGTTATTAGGAGGGTGGTAATCAGAAATGAAAACTTAAAAAATTGAAGTAATCAATGTTCATTGTTGTATTTTATTGATTTGAACTAGTAATCTTATTGCTAAATTGAAATTACACAAATTGATTTTTAAGGAAATGAACATATATCTACATTTTATATAAATAAAAACATTAATCTTGTACAATGTATATAAAACTGATACAGCACTAATAACTATGGTGGGCTGGGCTTTGCATGCAATAAATTGGTGTTATTTACACACAATGTACACGATTTTAAATGTCCCTTATTGAACTTATTTACGTACTAAATAATTTTAAAGATAAAAAAAGTTTGGTTTTGAACTCACTTCTCTTAATTTTATAAGCAGAAATCATATCACTAAGCCAAGAACGAACATAAACAATCAGCTCACTGACAGATTCAAATTCATTTCAAGAATGCTAATATTGTGTATACAATAGGCATGATGTTATTTTATATGTATGTCCTATAGCAAGTATGTTCCTTGATACAGAAAAAGTGGTAGGGTCGCGCAAAAATGTTTTTGCTTCGAAAAGATTGGATTAATGAACTGAAATGGAAGTAATACAATCTACAGCAGAACAAATATTTGAAGATCATTTATAAGTCACTCAGTTTCACTTCTCATTAGCATTAACAACCAGCTGATACAATAGAGGCCTACACACTTATTGACTTTTATATTCATCCCTGTCTGTGTTATTGCTTCCACTCTTTGAAGAAGCACTTATATTTTTATTTTTACAAAAGCAATGTAAATAAATAAACTAACTAAAATGTTCTTTAACCACATACAAAATTATGCATATTTATTGGAACTATAAAGTAACCTAAGACTTGTATGATATATTTTTAATCACATAGTTAACTACTGAGTTTGTATATTATGTAGTGTACTTTTATTATACAATGTGGTGTAGTGTTTCCAGTAACAATAACCAGTTTATTTCATGTTTAATTTAAATAATTTTATGAAATACATATCCCACATAAAAAAATGAATGAAACGAGTCCAAGTGTGGCACATTTAAAGCTAGAAAACATTTTAAAATTTCTTAAATAATATCAGGAAATGTATAATTTTATTTTTTACAATACTTATAAAACCAATTAATTTCTAGAAGATTAATTATTTAAAGTAGTAAAACATACATGAAACGTATTAAATTTTATTTTCTATCTGTATATATATATATATATATATATATATTGTAAGTAGAAATACTAGTATATGATTATGTAATTTGGTTCAATTTACAATGAACCAGTAATTTGTGTACCATAAAATTCTTGTTTTTGTGTGTTGTTAACCTGCAATTTTCTTCAATATGTTTTGGAAATTCTTGATTAAAATTACTATACAGTTGGCAAAAAAGCAGAACTTAATTTCAATATAACCTTATGGATCCTACTGCTAGCTTCAACATGTTTAACTTATGTTGTGTTTGAACTATTTTTATGAACGTTATATATTTCAATAAAATACAAAATAGGAAAACTGCCTGTGCGCAATGAGCAGTGGTGGCTTATAGCTAAAATCAGCGGAGGTGGTACTTTTAGAAAACATTCAGCCTTTTTTTAAAATTGTGTACAAGGAAACGAACAAGTATAAAAAGAAATTTTACTCAGAATCTTGTTAAAATCCTAAAAGAACAGAATCAAACATTTTTTTATTTACTTTAACCTACATTGTTACAGTTCAAACTTAATCTATTCACTGAAAAATAAAATCCGTTATTTTAATTTGCGCGAAAAGATCAATAACTTTCTCCTTGATCTTTAGGTAACAACTGAGGAAAATATTTCTCCATTGAAAACACTGTAAGTGAATTTAGTCTTTCTGAATTCATAATGCTTCTTAGAAACGCATTTATTCTTTTCAATAAATAAAAAAATATATATATCAATAGAATAACTAGAAGCACGATAATAATCTATTTCTACATTATCACATTCAAGAATGTCATAAACGAATTTAAGCAAAATAAAATGTACAGTAAAAAAACTACCTCCTACCAGCACAGTACAATTAACAGCGCTTTCTCTATCCCTTACGTACAACTTCCTATGTGCACATCTGCACAACAGTCAAAAGATCACACCACTGGAACTGTGAGACGCACAGTTCCATACAAAGATTTTTGTATCTTTTTCATAAAATGAAGGATGGCTATTGACGTTAAGCTTAAGGATTACATATTGTATGTATAAAGAAAGAAAAAAAAAGGACTCATATGTTATCGATAATATGAAGTAGAATTGAATGCTGGAGTTTCATAGTGTCTATACACGAGATGCCATTGGCTGTGAAAGTGACCGAATAGGATTAGCGAATCGTTAAGAGGCCAGAGTGAACCAAACAAAATATTATAGGTTACAATTAAAATAAATGGTATGACAAGGATTTTAGTTGATTTTTATTAGATATAATATTTAAAATATTATTTGATAACACACTAATAATTTTTAATACAATATAATCATATAATTATGACATAAATTCGCCTAGACAAAAATTCACTAGCCAACATTAGAAATAAAAGTTCTATGATAAATGTTGACAATATAAAGCCTTGGATTTATGAGACTTAATAAATAAAACAATAACTGTAAAATAAAATTGTTATTACAAGCACCTGTAGTTGTAAAAATGTAAACGTGTAACTTTTGTCAAAACAAAGCCCTACTATCAGCTCTGTTCAGAACAATAGTTCTTTATGTAGACTAACATCTGTAGCTTGAATAGCAGGTGCACCCAGATTAATCTATGCAAGCTCTTTGTGTAACTTCGAACTGTTAGCCTACTTACTTAAGAAGAAGAAAACGTTTCATAGAGTTTGAAACACATTTCAAAATGTAATCATTTTTCATTTTACTAATATTTAAATCCAACTGCATTCAAAATGAAAACGTACATGAAATGAATCGAAATCAAATTTTATCAATGAGTTTATCTAGTGGTCGTGATCTGGGTATAGGCTACCATTTTATTGCTTGAACCTTCACACCAGATTAACTATTTCTAATTGTTTATCAGTCGTGAATATTGATTAGAACAGATGCGATTTTTAAAAAGTATACAAATGTTAATTAGTTCAGATATGTACAAGATGTTTCAATTCTGTTTCATTTTTTATAAAAAAAGTTTTTTGTCGAAAAATATCCTCATTACGATCAGAACTTTTTTAATTAGAACCACAGAACCATGATCATCAGTATAGTACCAACATAATTTGATTTGAAGACCGCAGGCATAATTTAGGTGAAACAATGGTGGTAGTTGTCTCCCCCCCCCAATATTTTGAAGGAATTTTTTTTAATTTTATAAAAATTTAAATAAAAGTTTTTGTTGACATATTTTATGTTACTCTGCCCCAAGCAGACTTTTCTAGACAGAAATTAAAAATATATATATATATTGATTGATTCAACAGAAAATATTGCAAAACATGTTTTTGATAATTTTAGATTTGTGAAAATTCTTGGTAAGGATAAGTGCAGTTATAAAGTGAGATTTTTGATAGTAAATCCCATGTTTCGCTTTAATATGTTTGAAATGTCATATTCCCTGCCATTTTCTAAATGACAAAAACAGCTCTCAGAGATGAAAAATCAAGAGTGCAGGACCATTCTAAAAAATTTAATATAAAAGATTTTAAATCCTTCTGGTGCATATTCATCAGGTGAACATTAGAAGATTTGCTTTGAATTGAAACATGGTGGTTTAATTTAAAACTCAATTTTCTTGAAATCATGTTTTCCATCAATGTGTATATTTTAAAAAATTAATTAACTCTAATTGAACCACATTAATCAGTTAAAATTTCCGTTTCTGCTAATTTTTGAGCTATTTTAATTATATTCCTGCCCTTCCCCTAATAAAAATCCTGAAATTATGCTTATCTAAAAATGTTTAACACTATTTTTTTAGAACAAGTTTAACTGCTTGATTTTTGACAATACATACAATAAGTCATGTAATTAATATGTGTATGCAAAATTGTTGAAATTTGGTTAATATATATATATAAAACAACTATCCTTTTTTTAAGTACAATGATCTAGAAGTTTTGGAAAATTTGTAGAAAAAATTATTTTCAAATTTTGATTAATTTATACATTTTCAGGTCTTCTGAATCCAAAAAGTGGAACATACATAATTGGCAAGTTAACTAATCGACCATTTTTGATGAAAATTGTCATATTTACTAATTTTCATATGAAAAAGTTTCTGAAGTCTTTTTGTAAAAAAAAAAAAAATTGCTCCAATATAGTACATAAGTATAATACACTCTGAAAAATTCCAGCCTTCTGAAGACTGTGGGAAATTTGTATAATTTCTTAAAATCAGTCCAATTTTTTATAATTGAAGTTATAAAGCTTCATAACTCTAAGTGAGTGTAGCAAATTTTAAATAAAAGAAATTAATAGTTCAGGATTAAACTAAAGAGAAAAAACAAAATAATAAATCTTGACTGCTTTAGATTTACTCTAGAAGATATTTTGAAACTATGTTTCAAATTGAGAAATGCCATGTGATACAAAAGTAAAACAAAACTAAAATTTATAAAAACAAAAAAATGAACAATGTGTGCACTGCATGATTGATAAAGTTCAATGATAGACTTAAACTATTAAAATTTTCACACTATATAAAATAAAATTTGCAATACATAGTTCCAAAAATATCCACTGAAAACCTATTATTGTTGTACCAATGAGTAAGCAATGTTTTGTTTGGGGTCGAAGTTGACAAGATAACAAAAACTTCTGATGGACCCAATTCTATTTAATCATGAGGCTAGGAACAACCTATTTAGAGACAACTTCTTGACCTTGAAAGTGATACTGACGCAGCCAGATTAAAAGAATCAGTTTCAGTTCATAATCTTGTACTACTACTGAACCGACTGAAATCAGTTGTGATTTAACATTGTGCTCCAATATTTACCTTGTTTAAATAAAATGTGTTCACACCAGTTTAGACAATGCTGAGTTTACGTTTTCAATTCATCAATTGAAATTAATTTTTTAGTAGTGGAACTTTATCTCTGGTAAGTGATTTTTTTGAAAACAATTTACTGTTTAAACTCGTTTTTAAATTACCAAGGAATTTCGTGTTAATTCAGGCCGATTTTATTGGTCTAGTATCAAATGAAATTGATAGTTTTATAATATCTAGGTTAAACAAATAAAAAAATTTACAGCAGGCCAACAAAACGAAAATATTAATTGTACAGTCAATATATTTTGATGAAAATATCAATTTTAAATTCCTAGAGCTAAAAAATGTTTTTACTTGTGTGTCGATTTTGCTCAAATTTTCTATGAGAACGGCTGTTAGATAAGAAAAAAGTAAATTTGTTCATGATTGGCAATAATGGTTTTGCTTAAATATGACCTCATAAAAAAACATATTTCTGTATAAATTTAAGAAAAATGAAGGCTAATTCAAAATGCATAGAACTTTTTTTTTTTTTTTGGTGTTTAACTTTTGACTATTGTGCACACTTGGGCTAATGCAGACGGTGGGATGATTTATAGCGTATGAAAATGCCAAGCCCTCGCCGGGAATCGAACCCGGGTCCTCGGGGTGAAAGCCTAGTACGCTATCCACTAGACCACCAAGGCGGCTGCATAGAACTAAAACTATATAGCAGTAGATAACCAATATTTTTTTAAATTTAAATTACTGTTCTGATAATTTTATGATTGATACAAGTTAATTAACTCGTATTTAAATGAACAGTTGTATTTTATAGACACTTATAAACAATATAATTATAGAACAATATAATCATATACTAAAATATTTTTCATTTATACAAAAAAAATCTTAATATTAGAGCTTGTCTATTAAGAAACGTTTCACTGCAAACAAGTACAATTTCATGTAATTTACAAGTATTCATTGTAAATCAATAATAATCACTGATTACGGTTTTTAATTTTCTTTCGCTGTTTAAATTTTTATCAAATTGCAATTTTGTTTTACTATTGATAAAAATTTATTTTTATTATCAACACTTATTATTATTAGCAGTAGTTATTTTAAAGCATGACAACATCAAATTTACCCAACGGCCTACTTCAATAAGATAAAATTCAATTACTTTTAAGACAATGAAGTTACAGATATTTATCTACAAAAAAGCTCGTAAAAACATTATATTGTCTTACTTTTCTATGGAAGTTAGTTCTACTTCAAATGAGTATAATGAAAGAATTCTAGGATTACTACCGCACTGCCATTTATGTAAATCTATTATGCCCCCTTTCTAAATTCTCCTAGATTCTAAGTTACTGCGCCTTCTTCAGCTTTAGTCTCTTCCTAAAGTCAAGGATTTGGAGAGGATTTAAGGTGGCTAACTCCTTCACATTTAATTAATGATTTCCCATTTCATTATTAAGGTGCTTACTCTTGCTATTCCCTTTCAATTCGCCAGCAGGGGGTGCAGACTAGCTGTACCTATTAACAGGATTTAGACGTCCCTCGCGGTACCCAAGTCTAACACACATTTACTCTTACAACTTTAACACTCGCACTTACATTTAGGGAGGCGATAATAGCCTCAATGTGCTTTTCGCCTTAAAATAACAAAAAAAACCATTTCAATTCCACCTTTTTCTTAATTTTTGTCATTGAAGTGGTGCTCCATTTTTTGTTGTGAGCAAGATTTTGCTTATTCTATTTAACATCCTTTTACTCCTGTCGTTCCCATGAGTAGCTAAGGAAATAATGTCTGCCCAAACAGAACCCTGCATGCATGGATGAGGCTAAGATACACTGGGAAGTCACCAGTGATGCATTTTAGGCCGGTGTCATTCACTCCATATGCACGGGTCATTTTACACAGTTAGCCAAGCTGTGTAAAATGTGTCTTGAGTAGATGAGTGAAAATAGTGAGATGCAAGGGTTCAGTGGGATTGATAAGTCCGTCAAAGCAGCCTCCGCTACACTCTATGTCACAAAGACATAATTTTTGTAATGAAACGATAATATTACGAAACACTGGAAGTAAAACAATACAAGACTGTTTTACTCAATAACTCACATTAAAGTGTCACTGTTAAAGTAATCACAACCTAGTTTTATTCCTTTTTTTTTTTTTTTTTTAAATACTTACACTAGAGTAAGGGAAGAAGTATGTATTGGATATGGGTTTGGAGGTCAACCCATGCCTTTTCTAGAGTACCTGATACGATGCTATTCAAAACATTTTTAGCTACAATTCTAAGTACTGAACATACCTATAAAAATTACAGTTATTTCATAATATATTTTGGTAGAAAAAATAGCTTTTTTTAAGAAGGTTATTGGAATGATTTGCATCCCCAAAACATGTCAGCCATACTGAGCTTTGTGCGTTTCCTTATATTAACAAAGTAGAGTGAGGTTCACCTCTAATCTCCTGATCAATCTGAGCATGGGTCCCAAAATGTTTAATGATTCATCCTCACTTGAATACAAGAAGACTTACAATGGCCTAACATTACAAACAGGAGAGGCAAAGAGAGCACATACCCTGGGTATCACTCTAGAGAGAGCACTGATTATGACACATTTTAGAAATGAGAAAGTTAAAATCAAACAGTAACGCAGCACGATGCGATAGCCTACACAGGAAGCGTAAAGAATGCAAGATGAATTGCTTGTTACATACAAATTCTATTTATAGTGGCAAAGCAGGGACACTTGTGCGTCAGTGACACAGTGTGCTGATCTTTTTCAATCAGTGTTACTCCACGCACGTTTGGTGAAAATAACAGGAACACAAAAGGACATATCTTCCATGAATTCATTTATCTCTCTTAATCCACCTGTTTGTGGAATTTTAATTTTAATAAATATTCCAGAGCAAATTTGACAAAGATGAGACGGGAGAAAATAGTAACAGAAATCAAAAATCTGTGTCTTACCCTTATGTGGGAAATAAAATAATTGCGGTACACAGCTGTCTTGTTGATGTTATAAAAAGGAATTTCCAGAATTTTTCTTTATCTCACCCTTTTTGAAATTCTCATTTCACCATCACAATCTGCATATATTAGCATTTTAAACTTTTAAATAAATTACACTGAATTTCTGATTTACTTAAATAAGGTCAGTTCAAGTTTAATTTAGAATAATTGCTGAAGTTTTTGTTTGACTTACGGAAAATTGAAATCCAATTTTATAATGTAGGATTTTACAAGTCATAGTTTTATGAATATAATAAATATACTGATAGATTTCCGCAATTATGGAAGGAAAGTTTACTTCTTTTAT
Organism: Callitettix versicolor; assembly: GCA_022606455.1. NCBI lineage: Eukaryota > Metazoa > Arthropoda > Insecta > Hemiptera > Cercopidae > Callitettix > Callitettix versicolor. The sequence goes on from CM040188.1 coordinate 41,551,341, forward strand.
AGAATAAGTAAATTGTAACAAATTAAATTACCACTGAATTAATGCAATTGAATGTAAAACCCAATAAAAGCTTAGAAACAAACATCCCCAACATGATTTAATTTGTTTATTTTTCATCTTATAATTTAACTTAGTTGTTAATGATTATTAATTTTGTTCTTGCGGGGGCACCAGTCCAGATATTACCCTGGGCTCCAATTACCCTGAAGTCTCACTTTACTCTTAGCTCACACAAACCTTATAACCTCACCAATAAATGCTATGATTTCATCCTCCAAGGGGTACACCACAATGCCACTGCACATATGCATTATGGTATTACTTCGTAAATTAATCTTTAATTTATTTTTTGTTTAGATGGAGAATTCAGCATTCGATAAAGAACTGGAGAAAAACACAACAATCGAACTATCCAATGTGAAAGTAAAACCTACAAAATCTGTTAACGGTCACACTTGTCAACCCGAGGTGTGCCGAAATCTGCATGAGAAGTTTTTACAGGAAAGAGGCAAACTAACAGGAAATCCGTGGGACAGGTTGAAAACAATATTCCTCATATCCATCATTGTTTTATTATTTTTGTGGATTGCTGTGTTTGTAACATTGTCAAAGTTTGATGTTATCTGAAGCCACTGACGACGAAATGTTTATAGATTAAGGAGTGATTTTTTTGTACAAATGATTTATATATAATTTTTAATGCTTACATTTTAAAATGCATGAGAAAGTGAACATTTCTACTTATATCTTAACTCATAAAAAGTCACCACTGAGACCAGAGTAGTCCGATAAATCCTTAATCCTACTTTAAGGAATTAAAAAACAATCTTTTATTTTGGTTTTAAAAGCATGGATTTTATTGTTTACCAGAAACACAATTTAATAACTTACTGGTGCATTTTGAAAAACTGAGTTCCTTTCAAAAGCACTTTTAAAAATAATATTTTTAATCTTTCTGACTGATCACTTTCATTTTTAGTAATCAAGAACTGCACTCGGTAAAGCCTCAATATTGTTTTATTTTTTGAGTATATTACAAATTGAGAATTACAGGGTTTGAAATGTTATCACAATGAACAAACAAGTAAAACTAAAATACTGCAAAAAACTCTGAAAATAAATTAAACAGGGTCAAGATGAGAATTCAAACAAAACAAGGGTCACAATTTTCGCCAAATTTCACTTCCGTATCTGTACACACAAAATCTGTAAAATATAAAATTTAAGAAATTAAGCTGGCTTATAAAATTTTGGCCATATGTACAAATTTATAATTCCAAGCAATGTACAAAATTTTAAATAATAATGTATGGTTCTAAACCATTTTGTTAGTCTAGATGAAATTATTTTATTTACATACAAACTCAAAATCAGTATACTGACCAAATTTTATAAGCAGAAATTGTTATTTGTGACCGAAATTTGAGCAAAATCTAATGAATTCATTTCTTGAAATTCGAATTTCTAAATTTTTCTGGGGAGAGGGAGTAAACAAGGTCAAAATTTTATCAAATTATTATAGTTAATTTAGTCAAAATCTGATGTTTTAATTTCTTAGCCAAAAACACTTTAAAACTGTAGCAATATTTACCTATCTGCCATTCTTCAAAATTTTTGTTTTGTGTTCAGTTCTATACAGCTTACACAAACATTTGGGCTAAAACCACTTTTTTCTAACGAGAATCGATACACCTATTAATAATTTTGTCAACAAGATTATGCGCTTAATATACTGTGGTGTAAAAAAAAAAAAAAATAGCAATTATTTTTACCTCTCAAAATGTTAATTACAAATACAGGGTTATTATAAAGTCTTTGAGAGATAAGATGAACCATAAACAATACTGCCATGAAATCGATGTAATATCAAGTAATTTTGCAGGCATCAATCCCCTGTGATTATCTGGCAGATTCATATGAGCTTATCTATAAATTGTAATTGTGATCAAATGCAGTGGTTTTTCAAAAGCATACAGTAATCTTTCATATATTATTATGCTAAGCATTCTGATCGGTTTAGAACCAAAAATAAGGACCTGCGTTATTGAAATATATGGGGTAACTACACGTTCGACAGAACACCAGGGAACTTTCATACCTGACATTTTCCCATTTTAAGGCTTTGCAATACAATAAAACTGACTTAAAACCGATAAAAGGTTTGTAAACAAAATTCCAGGAGCAGTAAAGAGTGCCCCCGTGAGAGTGCAGCACAATGCAAGCATATGTAACAAAAAATCAATTGAGTACGTACATAAACAGCTGATTGTTAAAAAACACTGTTGAAAATAATATTTAAATTATTACTGTTTACAAAACAAAATAATTATTGATTGAATCAGTTTTGAATGTAGAATCAGCAAGACAATCTACACCAGTTCTAATATGCAAGTGTTACTAAATAAAAGTCTCTGCTTTTAGTAAACAGTAAATACTGTAGCCCAATTTATATATATAACGTAAAATACATTTGTAAATATTTCAGAAAGGTATACTGTTAGAATTCAGTAATTAATTTTATAGGTTATAGTTTTAAATACGGAAGTAGAATAAAACAAGACCTATTACAAATTACTTAAATATAATGAATGACATTGCTTTATTAACAGGTCATACATTTTTTTTTTTTTTTGTGTTTAACGTCCGACTTTGTTTAACAGGTCATATAAGTATAAAATATAACTATAAGGTCTATTTTAACATTTTTGCTAAAATTTTACTTTGGAAGATGTGTACAGTAATCTTAAAATACAAGCACTGAATTAAATATGAATATTATAGTTATTAGATACCATCTAATGATATTATTTGAATTATATTATTTAATAATTCATAATTATTTAATAATTATTATAATAATCATAATAATATTTTTTTTTAATAATAATAAATAATTCATGCTTTTTTATGTTCCATTACAGACAGCGATTTCACAAAAAAGTGTCCTAACCTCTTTTCCTTTTCATTCATGTTCCAACAAGGAAAGTTATGATTGCCACATATTTCATATATGTTTCAACTACACTTCATAGTTTATAAAGAGGTGCTATAACACTGTTCAACTTTCTGCTGTACAATGTTCAAATTGTATATTATTCGATTCTTTTTTCCATTAATTGCGAAAGGTCGCACTAGAGTCTTATTTTGATAAGTGAGCAAAATTTCATAAAGATCAGAATAAAATGGTACTGTTATATGATACTTAGAATACAATTTACTAAAAGTGATTAATTTAGGTAGGCTAACCATAGCGCCTTCGACAGGTAAAATAAGCTATGGTTCATTTTATCTCTCACGAACTACAGACAAATTACTTAGGGAATTAATTGATAATTATAAAAAAAAACGACAAAGTATCTGTGATTAAAGGAAATATCTGGAAAAATTTTATAATTCATTTCTAGGTTTTAAGTTTAGTCTTTTTTTTAATTATAAATTAAAAGTATTACGAATTAGTTTACTCGGCATACAAAGTAAAAGACAAATAGGTTAAGGAATATTTTTAGTTGGATCACTAAAAGTTGTACATATCTGTTTAAATTTGTTATTGTAATTACACCTAAAAGTAGCATTAAATTTTGTAAATATTTTAATGTAGCTTAGAATTGTATAAAATATAACTAGTATAGATTGTGTACTGTATTAAATGTTATTGTGGTTTTTACAATTGTATGATTTCTTTGCCACTCCATGAAGCAATGCAATTTAAGTTAGAAATAAATATTTATAATCAATATACCCATATTTTTGTTTTCCTAAATAAACGATTATTGTCATAACAGACAACTATCTCACTGATCATAACAAAACAAACATGTTGATATACGAAAATCAAATGGAACAAAAATTTAATTTAGTTTAGCTTAGAAAACTTATTGTCTGAAATTACACAAGCTACCTGGAAAGTAAACACCCCTATCTGGGAAGTAAACTCCGTTTGGTTACAAAAACAAAACACATGAAAATACAAAAATTTTATATATACATTTTAAAACTATATCTTTCATCTACTTTTATATTGTTTTCAACACTCATCATATTATTTTACAAGCTTGCAAATTCCTGTTTCATAAAATTCAGCTACCTGAGAGTTTAGTTAACTAGCATCTTTGATTTAAATCGCTGGGATCCAAGCCATTTTGTCAAATGCATAAACAAATGGAAATTACTGGAAGCCAGATCAGGATTTTAAGGTGGATAGTGAAAAACATCCCGTTTGAAATGACTCGACAGGTCCAATGATCAGCCAAGCAACGTGAGGGTGAATATTATCATGTACGAGGTGTGTTCAGAAAGTAACGAGAATTTTAATTTTTTGAACAAAATATTTATTTATTCTTCTACATTGATGTTGTCGCCTTCAAAATAGTCCCCATTGGAGATTATGCACTTGTGCTAGTGCTTCTTCCTATCCTCAAAACACTTCTCAAACTCGATCTTTGAGATAGCCTTCAGTTCTTTTAGCAATGCACTTTTAATGTCATCTATGGCTGTAAAACGACAGCCCTTTAAGGTTTTCTGTATTTTTGGAAATTGGAAAGAGTCACATGTAGCCGTGTCTGGCGAATATGGAGGCTGGGGCTTCGTTATAGTACTACTTTTGGCCAAAAATTCATGAACAAGCAATGAAGTGTGAGCTGGTGCATTATCGTGGTGTAAAAGCCATGAATTGTTTTTCCACAGATCCGGGCATTTTTTCAGATTGCTCCACGCAAATGGCGTTGAACTTATAGGTAGTACTCCTTATTGACCGTTTCACCTGGTAACAGAAATTCATTAATATCGAAGAACACCGTGAGCATAACATTTATGTTCGACCACACTTGTCAAGCCTTTTTCTGTCTTGGCGAGCCAGAATGCCTCCACTGGGATGATTGAGCCTTAGTTTCGACGTCATATCCGTAAACGCATGTTTCATCACCTGTTATAATACGTTTCAGTAGTTCTGTATCGTCATTGACTTCATTTAGTGACTTCTGAGCAACTTCCATTCGCCGCTGTCTTTGTCAAAATTCAACAATTTTGGAACGAATTTTGCTGCCATGCATTTCATACACAAAAACATTGGAAACAATGTCATGACATGATCCAATCGATATGCCAACATCATCAACGACCTCTCTAATTGTGATTCGGCGATTGTTCATAACCATTTATTTCACTTTTCCCACGTTTTCATCAGTTGTTGATGTGCTGAGGCATCCAGGGCATTGTCATCTTCAACGTCTTCACGGCCTTCTTGGAAATGCTTATACCACTTGTAAACTCTTGTTTTACTCATAGCAGACACACCATAGGCCTTTGTTAACATTTCAAACACTTTGTTACACTATTCCATTTTTTACGCAAAATTTGATACAAATTCTTTGATCCAATTCTTTTAACAAATGAAAATCGCCGAGCTCATAAAAACACGTCTAACCTTAGTGGCTGTCACAGACAAAGTCAGCAATGAAAACAGCTGAAAGATTTATTATACTTCAAGGGCATGTATACCAACATAATACAAAAAATGTTTGACAATCGGACTCTCCAAGCCCGCGAAATTTTAAAATTCTCGTTACTTTCTGAACACACCTCGTAAAACAACTCTGGAAGTCAGTAGGCCTTGACATTTGTTTTGAATCAAATGCATAAGTTTTTTTAAGGTGCCACAACAGCTGTGAATGTTGTTATATGAAGTCCACTAGGAATATTCTTCTGGTATCCCTGAACAGTTGCCAGAACTTTTCTGGAAGGGATGGTTTGTTGTGCTTGTTCAACAAACATTCACAACAGTGAAACAATTGTAACAATTCATAATTTGGATAATAAAATAGGTAATGGGCAACATAAATATAAACATGTGAAACAAGGCCATGATCAACGACATTCCCAGGCGCTGACGTTATGGCACATAGCCTAATGCAAACATATCTACTTTCCTCAAATAATGATTTAATTGGTGGTGATAACAAAATTAACTTACCAAATAAATATTTGAGGGACAAATATCAACATTTATACTTAAAGTAAATGTCAAAATATAAAACTAGGAAAGGGATATGCCGAGAATGAATGACCGAAGTAAGACAATTTAGATCCGACAATGCAACCTGGGAGAAACAGGCCGAATATGCACATAATACATACTCATTACGTCATGAATTTTGGGGCGGTGCAAAAGACAGAAAGAGAGATACAGATAACGCGGCCTAATAATAAGCTTAAAGAATGCGTTAAAAGGGAAATTATTTTTTCAGAAGTCAAAATATAATTAATATAATCAGTTTCAACAAAATAATCGTCTACAGATAAAATATAAATTTAATTCAGCCAAATTCAGAACCCATACCATTTGGTCAAACTGGGTTTTGATATCCTTTTTTCGCAACCTAGAGGACAATGAAACCTGAACGTTGTAAGAGATGTAGTTTTTCTTCTAGAAGGAATGCTACGTTAGTTGTGTAGATTGAGCAGGGCAGATGTATGTTTGTCGGCTGCTCCAATTAATGTTGTTTAGAGTGATGTGGAGTTATAAATTAAGTGAAATAAGTTCAGAAACAGAAACATATTAGTTGTATTGAAATAATACCGAGTATTATTGTGTTCTACTGAGTTTTTGAAAATAACTTGGGAGATTTTGGAGCGATCTAATCTTATTTATTTTCAAGGGAATATTAAAGATTTCGAGCTTCATATTTAATTTTTTTTTTTTTTTTGTTATTTTAAGGCAAAAAGCATATTGAGGCTATTATCACATCCGTAAATGTAAGTGTAAGTGTGTGTTAGACTCGGGTACCATGAGGGACGTTTAAATCCTCTCAATAGGTGCAGCTAGTCCGCACCCCCTTCGGATCATATTTAAACTTAATCATAAACTTAAGTTTACTAAATTCATATTAAAAATTAACACAAATTTTACCTAGTAAAGCCTACAACCAAATTTTTAGTTAGGTCTACTTAACATTATAGTTTCTTCCTTTTTTTATTTCATTCAGTGAATATCTAAAGTATCCAATTGTTAAAATTTTCAAAATTAAAATCTATTTTTTCCCCGAGTATAAAGCAGCTAAAACATTTTATTTTAAAATTTTATAAACTATGTATGTAACGCAAAGTATGATAAACTAAAGGACCTGTATAACAAACTGAATTAAATTCAAATAAAATAGTAGATAAGGCAATTGTGTTAGAGCAAGAATAGTTTGTAAGAGTTGTTTAATATTACTTATTTATATTACCAATCTAATATCAGAAGCGATTGTATTGTTGTTTAGTTTGCTCTTTTGGTTGATTTTATTTTCGAAGGAATTCAAGAATTATAGCTTGATCGATCACTGCAACGTAATAACTTTTTGATTTAAAGATTTCTTAATTGCCAAATTAACAATCCTTGTGGTATCATATAATAATATTTTATAGTGTATATAAATCTTGCATCTTTATTATAAATAACGTAATTAGAATATGAGATCATTTAAAAATGTTACTTTAAAATTTCATTGATATTCATGTTATGTTTTTTTTAATAATTGTAAGTATTATTTCTTTAATGTAAAATTTAATTAATATTTTGAAATTAATTAAATAAAGCATTTTTTATTTGTTTGTGTTGTGTTAATAAGAATAAATAATTTAAAAAAATAATATTTCACTATATGACCCCAAACCATAACCTGTTGTTTACTCTCAGCATCCACATACTACGCCTCATCACCAGTCACAATTCAGTTATGAAAATTTGAACAACACCGTTACAATGTTTTCCCCATAAACAGCACAAATTTCTCGATGGATATCTGCTGGTTTTTTTTTTTTTTTTTTGCTTCCAAAAATCCCACCACGGTAGATACTTTACATTGGCAGGATTTTCTATTGCGGTAATGACCACTTTTTTATTGTACTATTATTTTCTAAGTCAAGAAATTTTTTAAAACTAAATAATTAGCTTAATCTCTATATATTTTTTTAACAAAATATATAATTATTTCCACGGGTATTTAATGCTCTCTATAGGTCCTTTTCATGTGTACAATTTTGTACCATAAAGGAATAAATGGAAATAAATAAATACACACACACACACACACACACACACACACACACACACACACACACACACACACACACACACACACACACACACACACACACACACACACACACACACACACACACACACACACACACACACACACACACACACACACACACACACACACACACACACACACACACACACACACACACACACACACACACACACACACACACACACACACACACACACACACACACACACATATATATATATCACTTTTAAGAGTTCTAAAGGTTAGGATTGGTGCACATTTATAAAATAAGGTTAAGTATCATGATTTTTAGGTCAAATGAAATCATAACGTTGATCTGAAGTTTTTACACTGTGACATAAAACAGTAAAAAATGCAATGAAAAATACAGTACATAAAATTAATTTATGTAAATATATACATTTTTTATTCAGTTACTTACGTCACTAAAACTTTTCTTGAAACGAAACAGAATAATTTTAAAATTACTGAGGTCATAGTAAGACACAAAATCCGAGTATAAATCGAACAACTTTGAGTTAGCACTCTAGCATTCATAATAATTTTAATCCAATTTTATTAAAACACGACCAAGAAAAAATGACTTCGGAGCTTGAAAAATTTCTTTCCTCAGAAAAAATTAATTGAACCATTTAAAAATTGGAGTCATTCAAAATTTAAAAGCCTACAAAAGCTTTTACTTTTTGAGAAATCTGTTTGCACAATCCAATGTTAAAATTCAAATAAATAACTAGTGTTTCAAATTTCATAGAAAATACTAAACGAACCTGGAAGCAATTAGCATCAATTTTCAATTAAGTTTTAAAATATTTAATGCAAATTTTAATGATGTTTATTAATGGATTTTGAAAAATTAGGTTGATTTATTTTATGGTTATGTTACTGTTAAACTATGCAAATAGTTAATGAAGTTTCCTACAACCTGTATAAATATTAAATTATATACACTACAGCCTAAAATATTTCTACTAAAAAAATTTCAGATCTAGTACATTGCATTTTCCCAACTTCCTTCCTATATCATCATTATTATTGCGATGACATAATCATTGTTAATATTATCAACATACTCTGTATTATTACATAAACTGATACAACCTATATTACCCTATTGCCATAATCTTGTTGATTCTATTTTCATTAAAAAAAAAAATAATAATCAATATGTAGTAAATTATTGTGTACCAGTAATATTCTACCAGTAATATCTTCGCACTTGACTCGATTCACAAGGTTTCATGGGAAGTGGTTAGAGGAAATCTGCTTGTTCAATAGTTTGACAAAATATGAGGCAGAAAAACTAACTTAAGTATAGATTATACAGAATGACTTTCATTGTAATTGTAGAGTGAACTAAAGGACTCAATCAATTCCAATTTTCCTTCTATTTCATCCTTTATTTTTTATTTATTTTTTTTAACGTCCAACTATTGTGCACACTTGGGCTAATGCAGACGATGGTATGATTTATAGCGTATGAAAATGCCAATCCCCACTCACATCCTCACAATTAACCATATTCGACTGAAGTTTGATGTAGTATTATGATTATGATACCATATGGTATCATAAAGCACAAATTCTTAAATTTAAATGTGCTTTTATTTAATTTTAAGAACTAATTTTATTAAACAATTATTCTTTTAAATTCATGAAATAAATTAATAAACAAATAAGAAGTTCAGGATTGATCATACATTTGTAGACATTAGACAAGAATAAAGCAAATTCAAAAAAAAAAAAAAAAAAAAAAGAAAGGACACGACAACAACAGTTGAAATTATAGGGAAATAATTAAAAACACTTATTTTTATTATAAAACCTGTTTAAAATACTACTTTTATAATTTAGGTGCATATCGTTTTACAATATCACAGTAATAATGAAAAAGTTCATCAGCACCAATTTTACAATGCATTAATGCTTTTTGGTATTCATCCTCCGTAAACATACCTTCTGTATGCGATGCAATGATATCGTAAGTGTAGCCCTCATAAACGAACGTGAAAGATCCCTTAGCAGACTGTAAAATACAAGGTTGAGCATAAAAAAATGCTGACACCTTTAAACTAATTTAAGTACTGAGTATTTTAATTCTGGGTGTTTATCATTCCTAATTACGGCTGTTTTAAATAAAAATAATGCACTTTTATTTTCCAATAAATAACTTGGTATTTTCTTGACAAGATATGGAATGAAATTTAAATTTCCTATATTTTACTAATATGTTTAAGTCTACCCAGTTTCATAAATCTTTATTGACTTTAAACTTTATTGACTTGGTTTAAGTACCAAACTTTGTTATAATTTTCAAATACTGAGATAGGCTTATTGGTTTACAGACTTATAACTTTATAAAAAATAAGGAATGAAAAATTAAATATCAAAAAAATATTATCAAAATCAAAAATAAGAACAAATTCAACTACAATAACTGTTGTTGACATATTTCAATACATGAGCTTATTTACATGTTATAATAAAAATATGATCAAATAAACCAAGACTACTGTAAGATTTAAAATGATAATTATGCAGATTTTAATGCTGTTTATCATGGTAAAATTGATTTTTTTTAAGTGAAGGAAGTTTATGGATTCTTTAAGACTTGTAATAATCGCTAATTCTAAGAGGTTTGATCGGATTCTATTGGGGAAAAAACTTGTACAAGCTATTATCAAAATTAATTCAGGGTCATATCATTATGTTAAGATAGCTTATTTTCTAACAGAAATGTGCTAATAGATAAAAGTTTATGCAATATATCATTAATGTAAAATATTACTTGTAGCTGTTTATTATCTGGGTCCGCAATAATTCTACCATCTTGATCAAGCATACACGCAGAAGCAGCAAACAAAAATCTCATAGGAAGACCAGAATATATCAGAGCTAAGCAGGCGGCATTCACTGCGCAGGCAAGAGCCTAAAGACACATAGACACTTTGGTCATACATCACTTTGAAATATTAACTATAAACACAACATCAAATGATAAGAGCAACTTTATCAAAACTATTTCATTTTCTAAATTAAAATTACTAAATGCTAGGAAGCAAACTTCTTCAAACAGGATGCAACTTTATTAATGTTGAAACATTTTCTGGAAATAAAAATAAGTCCTCTCATATCCTTTGACCACCAACATCCAACAAGAAAAAAAACATGATTTACCACTATTAGTACTTTTTTTATAAACTAATAAAAAATCAAATATAGTTTTTGATTCTTACGGCAGAATTTAGTGGAGTTATCCCGTCGTCATAAAAATTCTGGCCATATTCCAATACAGCTTAACAATTTTCTTTTTGTTGGTCCTTTTCCAAAAATTTTGAACACTCAAAATGACTTTCATCCATTACTGAACTCGGTATCCACCAAATAGTAACATCTCTTGCCTGAAATATATCGAAAGTGTGCCCCTTTCCGAGCCTAAAGTAAACAACATTCTTTTTTTTTTAATAGATTGGTGCCGCTTATCTCATGTTTTACGATAACTTTTGAAAGACACTGTTTCTGTTGTTTTATTAATATTCTGTTCCTCTTTTGGCAAGCCTGTCATTTCATCACACTCTTATTCCCACATGAGAGGAAACCCACTGGAATACAACTGTTTTCTACGAAGATTAAAGCTACCTGAGGACCGACCCGTCTTACATTGTTCAGTGTTCTGTTACATTGTTGCTTGTTTGGGGATACCACTTATAATGCTGCCTATGAACCTATCAAGAGGTCCACTTTTTCAAACAATCACAATCTATAAGACTATTTCTCCATCAAATGCAAGTTTTGTATTTGCCGCTGAAGTATACTGGGAGAACAATTGACAGTATACGAAGTGTAGCCAAAAAATAACCAAACTGATATTTCTGAAAACAACCAGCGAGTTTGTCAAGGTCTCGGCTACATTTCTGAGTCACATGACATACCCTCTCTCCATTCCTACTATCAACAGTAGGAATTATCAGATTGTGGCCTAAACCATGCATCTGCTGTCTGTCGGAAAAATGTCTTGCATTTCAAAAGATCAATGCATTAAATATGAAGTTTTTAGTGGAACTTGAAAAGTCCACCACAGAAACTCATTCATTGTTGAAACAAATATGCAGTGATGAATGTTTATCATGCACTCAGATTTTTTTGTGGTTTAAACAGTTTAAAGAAGGGCAGGAGATTCATGATGACCCCAGTCCGGCACGATCTTCGATGTCAATGGACGAGGACATTGAAAGAAATCAACAATTTAATCCGAAATGACCATCGGTTGAGCATTCACGCTATCACTGAGATTGTAGGAATGAACAAAAAATTTTTTCCAAAAATTGTGCCCAAATATCTCACACCTGCACAGAAGAATTCTCGAATGAACATTTGCGCTAACTCTCTCAAACCCATTAAAAAACCCTACACTTTTAGAAAGAGTAATAACAAGCGATGAATCATGGTTTTTTACTTACAACCCAGACTCTAAGCACCATTTTAATGCACTGAAAAAGCCCCCATTCACTGAGAATAAAGAAGGCTCTAATGTCCAAATCAAAATTCAAAGCTATAATTATTGTGCTTTACAATATAAATAGGATTGTGTACATAAAGTAGGCACCTGAAGGTCAAACCATGAATAAGAATTATTATCTTGAGGTCCTAACTACTCTCCATGTATAAATAAGAAAAAAGCAACGTAAGTTGTGGAAAACAAGTCATGGATTGTTTGAAGACAATGTACCAGCCCATACTGTATTGGTTGTCAAGACGTTTTTGGCTAAGTATGGGAGCCAGAAGTTTTTAAAACAAAATTTTAATTAATATTTTCTTCTCTTGTCAAAGTTCCTGAACCAGTATTGAAAAGTAAAAATCTCTTAGTGACTAACTGTACAGCAGTAAAGAGATTAAACTGGATTAGTATATTAATAAATACTTTCAGAACCCATCTGCAAAATTATTTTTGCAAGGTATATTTTAAGAAAAACATTAAAATAATTAACAAGTTATATAACACCTAATTACAAGTTATGGCAGCAGGGCGACTTTACTCTTCCCCTGTTATTAGTGGCGCTTTTGTCATCATTTGTCTAACTAGTTATTCTAAAGTTATGTAAACAAGAACTTAAGAAATATGTAACAAAAATAATCTAAACTAACATTACCACTAACTAGTTACTTGAGAAAAAAACAAAAAAATAATAATGTAATAAATAAACAACTAAAAAATTAACTGAAACAATTAATAGCAGTGCTGTATACAGACTCTACAACAATGTAAATAACATTTTGTAAAAAATGTTGAAATGACGAAGGAACTCATTCTGTTAGGCTTATGTGATTATGAATATTAATTTGCATAACTTATAAAAGAGGGAAAACAATAAAATTGATTTTACGTTTAAATCTATATTACTAAATCTACTTTGGTTTACTACTACTTTGGGTTAAATCTACAAAACAAACAAAAATTAAGTTTTAAAAGATTTTTCATTATTTCTTAATTATAATCTGAAAAAAAATAAAAAACTCAAAGTAATATCCAAAAGTACTAATTAGTTAATTTTTTTCTTTGAAGCAACACTTACACCACCACAATCTTGCATATTTTGAATGATTACATTAATACCAGTGCGTGGAAACATGGCAGCCATTAAAGCAGTCTCACAAGTATTTTTAATAAGATTTTCTTTCATCCGATCCCCAACAGCTGTAATAAACATTAACATTATAATGATTATAAATAGGAAAAGAGGATATGTAAAAAAAACAGTTGTAATAAATATTAATATTAAAATTATAATTACACATAGGAAAAGACCTAATAAGTCCAAAGTAATTTTGATAATTTCTAGTAATTGGCCACCAAATGTCTCCATTATTAAAATTAACAGTAGCGTATTGTAAAGCATTATCAATACAGTAGAATCTCGATTAACTGTCATTCTCGGGACCACTGGGATGACGGATAACAGAAATAACCGTTCAGCTAACAAAGGGTTAAAATTTGTGTTGGACATTGTTTTACTTTTAAATATGAAATTACAGTAGATTCTCGATTAACCATCACCCTTTTAACCATCTGTATTATCTGACATTTTTAAACAGTAAATAATTTCAGTAAATAATAATAAACAGTAATAATCCATACTAAATAATTTGTATTAAATAGAAGAAACATTCTAGACAAAACAAAACACTGTAACTGGACAAAATTTATTTGTAGCATAGGCAACAGCAGTGACACTCTAAGCAAACATTGATAATCAAAAAGTAATTCTATCATTTAGTGGAATGAGATAGAAATACTTCAGTGTTGACAAATTCGGAAAGATTGTTTGAATGTTTCTATTGAAAGATAAACACTCTCACACTATTCATAATAATACCATTCAGCTTTTAAGTCAATCACATAAGAGTCACATGAGTACTCTAAGTGGTGCGTGCGGTGCTCTCGCATACTTACGTGAAGTTACTTGAACTACTTGTCAAAAGATTAAGTAGGGAAAATTTACTGTATTAAAGACCTATGTATGTACACAATTCATATACAACAGACCGTATAATACATACAGTTAATATATAATACATAGAGTTAAATAGAAAATTTAAGAGTTTTACTACATTTTCCAAAATAATAAATTGCGATTCTCCTGTATTAACACACGTTAAAATAATTCATGGTCTAGATATTATTTTAACACACATAATTAATTTAGAAGTAACTAACTTAAGTATGGACTGGCTAGCACAGATTTGGAGTGGACAAATCAGTGTGGCACTCAAATAACAACCGACTATGACAGGTCTTGAGCGGCACAATGCAATGTAGCCAGAATATATTTCTTTACTTCATACTATTTACTTTGGAATAGTTTTTATAGTTATAATTAATTGCATACTAAAGCTTACATGATATTCCAGAAAGTGGTCTGTAAACTGCTTCTACAGTGGCTTTGTCAATTTGTATTTTTTGTAATTTTACTTCAACAGGTCCATAAACTGCGGCTAAGAAAATAGTTTCACCTAAAACAAAGAGTTTTATTTCAATGGTTGAGTTGTATTTATTTTATTTGTAGATAATTACTTAAGTTTAAAAAACAGTAGTTGAAGACTGATATTTTATGCAACACCAGTCATTTTAACAAGTAAGTTACTGAATAAAATTAACTAGATCTATACTGAAATGAAAATGAGCGTCTAACCTATAATTAGTCAAAGCACTGAAGCGGATTAAGCGTGCATAAAAATATGACATGGTTTGACTTTTCAAGAAAACATGAAAATTTACTAGTGAAAAGTCATATTTACCAATACTTTCAAATCATGAAAAATAAGCTGCGTCTCACTAATGCACACTCTATTTTTCGGTAAAACTGTATTTTGAGTGATTTGTCAATTTTCATAATTCTTTTCCCAAAACACTTGTATGTGCTCAAAAGTAATAATACAAAATATAAAAGTGCAAAAACTATGTAAAGTTAGGTAAAAGTGACCTGCACAACCTAACATTACTACTGTGCAAAAGAAGCTAACATATTTTTCATCATGAAAACAATTAATTAAATAATTGTTTTTTATAATGAAAAGAATATAAACTTTTTTAAAAAAAAAAACTTCAAGAACCTAACTCAACTCGGTTGTTTACTACTTCCTAACTTGACTTAGTTGTTATATGTTCACTTAACTCAGTAGTTTGCAAAAGTAGGTAATATGGTTTTAATCATGAAAATAATTAATAATGCATGCTATTAATTATGAAAAGAATATATTATTTTTTTAAAATAACCTTCAGCCTAACTCAACTTGGTTATTGGGCGTATAACTGGTATCCATAAATCTATTATAGACTCAAGACTAGTATTACTTAACTACTAACCTCTGAGCATGAAGTTTTTTACCACAGATTATAGAACAAAGAATTAAACATAACAAGAATAAATTAGATCAGAATTAAATTAAGTAGCATTAAATAGATCAAGAATTAGAAAAATAACAGACTTATTATTTGATAACACATATGAGCAAAATATTAGTATGTCACATTGGTATAATAATCTAGCACAGTAAATCTAGCATGCTGCATGTGAAGTACACATCAATGATGTCACAATACAGTTCCATTAAAAATGGCTTAAAATAATGTATAATAAGAAATTTAATCCTCCGCAGATGAATATCTTTAAATTCAATAATATATTACATAACTAAGAGTAAAATTACAAAAATCATTACTTTTATAAATAACCCACAAGTGCAGAAATAGGTTACCTATTCTGCCAGAAAGTAGGTTAATTACTTATTTTCAAAGCATAATCAAAGCAAAATCATCAGTTTTTGAGTGTCAAAAAATTTGCCATATTGATGAAGTCCACAGAAAAAGTTAAGGAAAAAATAATGTTAGTGTTAGTCGCAATGTTCTAGAAATAAAGTTAGCTTAAAACTGTGGAAAAAGCAGATCAAACAAAATATATATTTAGGGAGGGGGAAATAATAAGATAAGGTTTCCACTGAATATCTACTACTCATACTGTTCTACAAAAATACCAATTATTTTGTGTCAATTCATACCCATAACATATACAAAATAAGGTTTTAAAAGGTGATTTGTTTATGCACCAATGTTCTATGGTAGGCTACAACAATTTAACAATTTTTAAAAACCAACCTAATGCAAATACTGCTGATCCATCTGGCCTACTTAAAACATTAAGTTCACCCCTTAATGGTCGACAAAAAGACGTCGTTGATATTTCTTCCATTATAATTTAAAACAAATTAACAACACAAATATAACCTTATTAAAAACCATGTGAAATAAAAAACAAAACAGGGATAAATCAAGAATCCGTAACCAGTGTGACCAACCTCAACTGTCAAAACATAAAATTACCCACAAAGCACACACTCACTCTCACACACACACACACACACACACACACACACACACACACACACACACACACACACACACACACACACACACACACACACACACACACACACATATATATATATATATATATATATATATATATATATATATATATATATAGAGAGAGAGAGAGAGAGAGAGAGAGAGATAAATAGATAGATAGAGAAAGAGTGAGTGAGAGAGAGAGAGCTAAAAGTTTTGAATGTTTGTTTTCCGAATAAAATTATTTATCTTTTGAGATATTCGCATAAAATCTCATACAAAGATATTTATGCAGTATTTGATTCTAAGGACAAAAACTACAGAAGTGATGGAAAGACAAATAACCATCACATACCCACCCCTACTCCAAAATCATTGTTTTGCTTAATTCGGTTGCATTATTAATTGTTCAATGAAAAGTTCAGTGAAAAGAGATTGTTCGTTATCGTTCTTATTCTACACGATATTACCCAATAGAGATCCTTGACTTCTAAACATCAACTCATTAAAAATTATTTTGGCCAGAAACTATTTTTTTTTTTAATTCAATAATATTTCATTTAGACCCAAACAAAGCCAGGTAACTACACTAACATCCTATAATACCTATTCTATGCGTAAAAATAATCAGTACAATATTATTTTTAAAACTATAAAGTTAATATAATAATAAGCTGACGTAAGAACAGAAAAAGCAAACCAAACATAGAAAACATGTAAATATTACTATGAATACAAAATGATCCATAGAGTACACAAAATTTAAAGTATGATATGATGTAGTCGGACGTATAATGTTTTAGAGCTAATTTTGCGGGACGCGTGGAACATGTTTATGATTATATATAACCGTATATTTTTGCGCGTCGCAAGTCTCATATGACATTAATTATAATAAAAAATTTTTGTTTTACCGCCGGGATTGAACCTGGGACTTTGCGCGTGTGAGGCACACGATAACCACTAAGAAAACTACGAAAAATTTGACCGATTTAAGTATATTAAATAAATTGTTAATTTAATTTGGTAGTTTTGTTTAACATTAATTCGTAAAGATCAGCTGATACCATAGTGTTTCAGGCTGTTGTTAAGAACTAGCTGTTAATTTGTCGTGTTTTCGAATAAATTATCGTAATTAAAATATAAAAAGGAAAACATGATTTTTGCTTTTAGTTTAATAACATAAATATTTTGATAGTTTTTGTATATCTCAGACAGACCAAAATTCCCCACTTTTTTCATTACCAGCTATTGCCAACACTGATTATACAGTATTACAGCACAAACTTCAGACCCAACTAAAGTTCAGCCACTTAGTAAATGGCCTGTGTGAGAATTTTCCGTGTATGTAGGAGAATTTTCCTTAAGCTCCCTCTAACAGTCCAATCTGAGGCTACAAACTGTTACTACTCAGAGATAATGAAGGGAATGGAGGGAAGTGTGGTGAGAGAGTGGGAATTCGACCCTTCTTTTGCACATTTTCTTTCTATCCCTCTGGTACTCACTACGCCTGTGAACAGTTCACAATTCTCCTGTCAACCAATACTTACTTCTGATTGGTTCATAGTGCTCGCATATCTTGAGCCTAAAGTAAACTAGATTATTACATTTTTGCACAGGCATTAAATCTGGTCCACCACCTCTCATCTCTCGTACACAGTAGCTTTATCTTGTTTGGTGTATTCTTTCACTGGTTTTAAGAATGGATATCTGAGAAATTATAGTTCCCACCATAATTTCAAGTATAAATACAGATAGAAAATCTTTGTTTAGCAGAACATCAAGGAGGACCACCCACTACACAACAGCCTATAACTGGACTAACTTTACAGGACAAGACAACTAAATTGGATAGAAACAGGAGGAATCCAGCCAACTTTAAAGAACAAACAGACTTCTTACTTTACCATTCAAACTGGAAGAGTGCCTTGCCAGCCCACAGCCGACCTGGTAAACACCCAGATTTCCACTGTTTCTCCCAGGAACTACAAAAATGTGAATCTCATAGAATCACCTTTCAACAGTTTTTATAACTAATAGAATATAGCTCTTACTTCTCTATAAAACTATCACTCCATGAACAACCTGTACTTTTACAATGTTGGTTTTCATAATGCTCATTCCATAGTTGGTCACAACCTCAGGCCATAATTTGTGCTCATAAACATATATTGTACATAGTACTCCAGTTCACATTTTGAGGTCTTTAAAAAATAGCTTGGTGAAATTAGCAAAATTCGTTGAAAATTTTCAAAATAGGGGCCACTTGATATCTCTAAAAATTCATAACTTTTTTCATGAATGTTTTTAAAAAAATTGATTTCACCATTATAATCAGCGATAAAAACTGCATAAATTAGTATTTTGAGTTTCTAAAATCCATTAGTTAAGCCATGATTATTTTATTCTATTATTGGCAACAATCCACAGTAAAGTAATATTTACAGAGAAAATTTAGATTTTTGATTAATTCAAAACTACATAGTATATTTTTTTAATAAAAAAACTGTATAAAGCTGTTCCTACAAAAAAAATGTGCTGTCAGTACTTTGTCTAATCTGATTATATGCAGTATGGTGCTTTCTAAATCTTATTTCTTTACTATGTTTAACAAGTAATTATTAAATTCATTTAAGAGTTCTCTTCACATTTAAATTTGGTTTGATCTGTTATTTTATTTATGACTCGTTGGGTAGCTTTGAATAATTAACACATCATTTGAAAAATTCATGTTCATTATTTATTTATTACTTGTTTTGTATAATTTACAGTTTCTTAACCTTTTATACAAAAAATTTTAAATATACATTCTGAGGATGCTTTTGAAGGAAATGTATTGTTTTTTTTAATTTTTAAATATATTGTCATTCACCCAATGCTTCTTATATTTTTTACCACAGTTTTTTTGTAAATTTATTGTATTAATTTACTAAGAGATCTTTGGAATACATTGAAAAAAAATCACAAACAGACGTTAATAAAAAAATTGTAGAATTATGGTTTTTTCTAATATTAATTTCATGTGTATCTACTTTAAGAAAAACACTTTATCCAGGTAAACTTGTAAATACATTTACAACATTTGTCTTAATCTATTTTATGTACTGTTTTAGATACCTTGATTGAATGCAAGAAAAAACTCACATTCAGTGAAACTTCGATTAAATGACAGAGTAAGGGCTGGGACCAGGACAGTTAATTGAATACACATATAATAGAAAACCATTAAAAAAAATACCTGCCGCATTGATTGCATAGAAAAAAAGTTCAAAAATGCATTTTTATCAACTAGATATATGTTCTGCAATAAAATACAAGTGCTGCAATCACGAATACTACCTTATATTGTTCTATTGAACGTCTTAATCATATGGTGACAGTTAAGCCACTAACTCACTAGTAATGCTACAAATAACAAAAATAATATCAATTACTTCAGCTTATTAGCCACAACTGCAATGTCTGCAACTAATAACATAGTGATAGTTTATGCTTAGGTGAAACAAAACATAACTGACTTATCAATAAAATAAAAATGTGCCCAATTTTGGCACCTAAAGCGCTCAGAAATAAAGAGGAGATTTTTTTTCTGCAATCAGGCTACTGTATGTACTATACCTAGAGTGCAGTATATATTGTACTACTTATTAATTTCACTTTTATTTACTTATTGCTTTTATTATTTCTTCTAAAATCTCTATATAAAAAAGTGTACAGTACACTAATATTTAATTACTGTAACAGGACAAAAATCACACTATATATTTTTAAGGTTATTCTCCATTGTGCAATCTCACATTATATAATTATTTGATTAAATACAAGAAAAAACATATTCTCTACATTACTAAGGCTTTCCTCCAGTGTGTAATTTCACAAGTACTTTAAGGTTACACAATTTATTTTAAGAATAATTACATACTATACATTTATAATGTTTTTCTCCATTGTACAATCTTGTGTTGTTGAATACTAGCATAATTACATACTTTTATAAGTTCTTACATGACTGCCAAAAAAGGAGCGTTATGTTTTTCATGACTGGGTAAGTATGTATGTATTTTTGTTTCATCATAACTGCTTAACAGTTTGTCCGATTTTGATCTACCTTTGATTCCTCACTTCATCAGGAGTGTCATAGGCTCATAACTTCATCCAAACCAGCCCCCAACGGGGTAAAATTGGGGTGAAATATATAGAAAAAACTTATAAGTAATTTCAGATAGGATAAATAAGTTGCTACTATAAAATCATAAATTCTTATATAACTAATATATTCACATATTCTTAAATAACTAATGTGAGCCACCTCGGTGGCCTTGCTATAAATCATCCCATCTGCATTAGCCCAAGTGTGCATAATAGTCAGACTAATGTACAGGTTTAAAAGATAATTAATATGGACTATATACAATAGCAATCACTGAGATTCAACCACGGAAAGCAATAAAAAAACAGTAACTTCGGCATCAATAGGCCTAGAGTTACCACTCAAGTTTCAACTGATTTAGGGCATTGAGCTGGGAACAATGACATCGTGAACACAAAAATCGGCCAAGCCAAATCAATGTTATGAAAATCGGAAGGATGGTAGATAAGCTAGCCATAGGCCTTGTCCAAAGGTCAGGCTCGGGGACGACACCTGATCTTTAAATTAAAGTAAATAGTGAACAATGTGCACTCGTTGACAGGACTAAAATTAAATAATTCAAAAATTAAATTTGATAAAAGAAAATAGTTGATAAAATAATCAATAAAATACAGTACTTGATTTAAATTGAAATACAAATTTCCAGAAGAGGAAACACGGATCAGCACCAGGACTTCGTAGTGCCTTCTTTGCAGTTTTGTTCTTTTTAAAATAGAAAAATGGCTAAAAAAGAATTTTTAGTTGCTTAATCTTTTTTAAGAATATAAAAAAATAAAAAAACATGACTGCTAAAACTCAAAATAAAAAAAATATACATACAAAAATTATATATTTCATATTTAAACGGTATGGAAAGCTGAAATATAATTGATTTAAAAAGATAAAAACAAGGTATTAAAATAAATGCTGAAGGATATTTACTGAGCTGTTAAAAAGTTACATGAATTCAGAGCATTAAGAATTGATATGTTAAGTTCATACAATAAATGTAATTGGGGGCTGTTTAGTGCAAATATATTGAGATATAGCCCCCGACTGCATTTATTGTATAAACTTAACAGGTAAATTCTTAATTTACTAAACTAAATACTCAGAATGATTTATTCTAATACCTTGTTTTCATCTTTTTAAATCAATTATATAATTTTTGTGTATAATTTGTTTTTATTTTGTGTTTTAGCAGTCGTGTTTTTATTTTTTTAAGTAATTATTTTTATTTAGTCATTTTTTAATCAGTGTATAATCTTGTATAATTTTTTGAGGTTACATGAATCATAAAAATGATGACATACTGTTCATTTATACGATTTTTCTCCAGTGTGTAATCTCTTATGTACTTTAAGTTACCTAATTTATTACAAGAATGATCACGTATTGTACATTTATACAGCTTTTCTCCACTGAGGAATCTCTTATCATTTGAGGTTACCTGAATCATTACAAGAATGATTACGTACTGTATATTTATAAGGTTTTTATCTATTGTGCCGTTTCATGTGTCGTTTGAGTGAATTTGACCTTGTACAAAAGAAATCACATACTGTACATTTAAAAGGCTTTTCTCCAGTGTGCGATCTCATATGTTGTTTGAGGTGAGTTGTTTGACTAAAAGAGCGATCACATACTGTACATTTATAAGGCTTTTCTCCAGTGTGCATTCTCATGTGTCGTTGGAGTGAATTTGATCTTCTACAAAAAAAATCACATACTGTACATTTAAAGGGCTTTTCTCCAGTGTGCAATCTCATGTGTTGTTTGAGATGACCTGATTGACTAAAAGAGTGATCACATACTGTACATTTATAAGGCTTTTCTCCAGTGTGCAATCTCAAGTGTTGTTTGAGGTGATTTGCTAAACCAAAACAATATTCACATACTGGACATTTATAAGGCTTTTCTCCAGTGTGGATTCTCATGTGCTGTTTGAGGTGACCTGCTTGACTAGAAGAATATTCACATACTGTACATTTATATGGCCTTTCTCCAGTGTGCACTCTCATGTGTCTTTTCAATGAATTTGATTTACTACAAAAAAAACCACATGATGTACATGTATAAGGTTTAATGGGAAGTGACTGTGGCGCAGTGTTAGAACACACTACAACTTTATCATGCGTATTTCTAGTGTTTCCATATTTTAATGTTGAGTTATCACTGTCTGTGCACAGTTCCTGTTCAGTACACACACTTCCAAGTTCAGTGGATTGTGGAAAAGTACAATGACTTGTGGTAGTAGAATGATGCAAATCTGAAAATATATCTTCATTTTTTAAACAATAAATATTTTATTTATCTTCTATACAGTTCATTTCAAAATATTTGTACTAAAATCTTATATATATAAATAACTATCAAACTCAAGAAGTATTTGGAGAGTTAACTAGAAGGTAGGCAGGCAGAAGTTAACAAAAAATTTAACTAAAAGTCCATTCAGGAATGTTTGTACATGACTGAGACTAAAAGTTAATCTAAAAAAAAACAAAAACTATAATGACAATAAAATAAAACAATATGGACAGTTAAAAGTTTTAAAAAGTTAAAATTAGAAAAGGGACTTTCTCTAAAATGAGTAAAATGAGTACTGCCTACTATCGGTTTACCTGAAAACATGTTCACCGACTGTTAGAAATGTCGGAGGCCAAAATACTAACGGGTGTCTACAAGCGGAGCTAGTGACTTTTTTCCACAACTCAGAAGGCAAACATTGAATTACAGGACCACATTTAGAAGAGGAGCACCAATAACCAAGTACACAAGTTAAAAATTCATATCACAAGTAAATTAAGTGTTAAAAAATATGGCTTTCATAAACGCAAGAATTTTTTCATCATAATTAAAAAAAAAGGTTTTCATATAAAGCAAAAAGAGCTTTTGTTATTAATTACAATATTTTTTTTAAACTAAAAGTGCTTTCATTGTAACTAATTTAAAGCGTTTTCAAAAAGATTTTATAGATATAATTATTGAACAGATTAAATTTTCTGTTAAATTAAAACAGATTAAATTAATCTGTTTCTGGGAACAGATTAAATTTTACTTGGGATATCTAAGATTCTACTAGAAGTGTATCTGTGAAATAAAGATTTTTCGCGTATAATTAAGAATAAATTATATGATTAGGATTATGACCTATTCTTCCCGTCAGTGGTCTATCAACTCACCTCATAAAGGCTACCGCGGTTTCGAAAATCTATGGTTTCATCTTCAGGCCGTTTATACAAAATGTTAAACCCTTCTGTCGAGGTCGTCACAAAGTCAAACAAAACATTAAAACATACATCACAAACACTGAGCACAATTACACACTTAAAATATTCACCATGAAATTCGGCTTGGCCAAGCTACACAAGCGACTCGTACATCATTACATTCCGGACTGCATAGGCAAAGATAGTCCGGAATGTAACGACGTACGAGTCGCGTGTGTAACTTGGCCAAGCCGAATTTCATGGTGAATATTTTAAATGTGTAATTGTGCTCAGTGTTTGTGATGTATGTTTTAATGTTTCGTTTGACTTTGTGAAGACCTCGACAGAGGGATTTAACATTTTGTATAACAGCCTGAAAATGAAACTATAGAGTTTCGAAACCGTGGTAGCCTTTATGAGATGAGTTGATAGACCACTGACAAGAAGAATAGATCATAATCCTAATCATCTGAATATGTGGTCCGGTGGATATGTTACAATAATGAAAATAAATTATAGCCGGCTAAATGGTTCTAGTTAATACTGTTGGCTTTCTGCATATTACATCAACCCTCCTTCTTCATCTAAGTGGCATAAAGTACATCGGGGAATGGTTTACTAGCTACTGTTTGTACTGTATTGTTATTTCACTGTTTTTAAATTACTTTTTGCAATAATAACAGAGAAAATACTAATAATAACATAAATTTACTAATTGTGAATATGGTAAACACACAACTGAAGACTTGTAACTGAGCACATGACCTTGCTTGGGCAAGCAAGGTGCACTGGGAGAATCCATGCACTTATAAAAACATTTACTCTTTCTTATCGCTACTGTATTGAATTTCATTAAGTTTAGAATACAGAAATTAAAGTACAGTGATACCCCGTCTAACATCAATCTGGACAATGGGCATATCAGACAACAGTCTAATTCACGGAATGAAAAATGACCCGAATAACAGTTTAGGTTTTCAGATAAAGGGCTGAACATTGTACTGTGCTACAGAAATAAACATTGTGCTGAGTTAACACAAACAAGCCATTAACTGTTGCGTGTTTGGTTTTTGTAGGACAATAACTCCCATGATATTTCTTAGTTACCTGTTCTCAGAATGCCCACTCCTATTCCCTTTTCTGTCATCGTACCTAATTTTACTTAGTGTGTCATCATCAACTCTTTTACTGTGTGTTTAATTTGTTAGCCCATAACAAAAATTAAACAGTTATAATATCGTCGTGTTACATTTGATTTTTAAATTCAACAAAATGGTAAATGTCTTTGCGTGTGAGTTTCAAATTGTTTAAATCCTGTTTTCAATTTTTTTTTTGGTGAATATTAATTAAATGAGTCCTAAAAGAAGTGCTTGTTGTATTGGAAGTAAAAGACAAATTTTGACTATTAATGTAAAAAAAGCTACAGTATGAACTAAAAAAATATACAGTATTAATTTGTCCTGTGTTTATACATGTGTATGAATTTAGTTAAAATAAAGTGGGACTTCTGTTTTGTGAATTTTCTTCATTCTTCATCTTTGACATATTAATGATGAGTACTCAATAATTTTTTTTCTATGTAAGAAATTAAAATATTTTCCATAAGTCTCTATTGTAAAGCCTGACTCGCACAGTAGTCTGATCAGATAACGGTCATAGTTATAGAACGAATTAAGATCATTAACTGGAGTACCACTCTAGATAATAATAGAATTATTTCCTTATTTACTGGCCTGTAGTTTCACCTTCTGAAAGCCCCTTTTATGATTATGAAGATGCTTCTTGAACATCTAGCATATTTGCATTGTATTAACGTTTTTTAGCTTCCTACACAAATTCTTTTTGGAAACTGTACACATTATGTATGTGAATACAGCAAAAATATATTTTATATTATATAACTATGTAATGAATTCATTAATGAGCAACCATATTGTTTCAAAACAATTAGTCTCACAACAGTTTATGGGTATTCAAATATTAACTAGCACAAGACATAAAAAATCACTCGTTTAACTTACCCTGTGTGTTGGCAGCAGTGTCTGTAATATCCTGTTCATTTGTTAATTTTTTCTTGACGTTCTGTAACAAAATAAACAAACAATAATATCTGCACTAAAAATTCTGCCATTGGCGAAACGTTGGAGCATTAACAATATGTCTTGTTTGCTTAGTACCATTTGATAAGTTATTTAAAGGAAAATTCTGAAGCTTTTATTTGGAAAAAACTGTTAAAAATATGACTCAAAATCAATTATAATGATTTTTATCTAAATAGCGAAACAAAATATATAGATTGCCATATCCCACAAAAAATAAAAAAGAACAATAATATGGGTAAATGAAAAAGTGAAAAGTATTATTTTCAATACTATTAGTATTATTATTAAAAATGAATTATAATTTATAATTCTTTTATTAGTTTAGTTAATACTCTGATATTCATAATAAAAATTAGAGAAAATATATTTTTATAATACAGTAGTTCATAATTATAGGCATAAATCATATACGAAATTTTCAAATATTTCCTAATTTACAATCAAAATACAGACAAGGGGTGTGAGGATCTATATTGTAAATGGGTGTCAGCTGAGTAAAGTTTGGAAACTCTAGTCTAGGGAGTGCCAAGGGAGTAACAGTCGCTTATGTAATAATAATTACAAATATGTAAAACTAAAATTATTACAAAAACTTACAATTCCTTTAGCGAAGGACGTGACCAAAGGGTCAGTTTCTTGTGCTGGCAGTTCAGTCCTGTACAAAAACACTAAATTAATACCTTAACTACTAAATTTATGAATCACTCTACATCGACAATGCACTACATGCCAAAATTAAAAGTACTGAAAGTATAAATTTACAATACTTTATTTATTTACAACATACAATAATGAGAAATATTTAACATTCTATACATATTATTATTGTTTACGTGGATATATGCTATTATTTATACTTATAAAACAGTATATGATGTTTCGAGAGCACGGGTCAACTCTCATTTTCAAGTTAAAATCTAAACATGCAACTAGAACATAAAAATAGATGCCTAGGTATATGTTAGAATACTTAAAAAATAAAAAAAAGCATTTAAACCACACCCCTGAGTGGCGATATGACCAGAAAAACCCAAATCTCCAAGAAAACGAAATAAAAAAGCTACACAATAGTTGACAAATATAGCGTCAAAACAAAAGTATGTCTAAGACAAGAGTGAAGAACTAACTGATGTCCATTCATATTAAAATCGGGTGGAGAAGGCCTACCTGTTTAAGTTATTGACACCTGTCACTTCCTAGCTCCCAATTATGTAGCCTAGAAGACGACCTAGTTATGACCCCTTCTTCTTTAACCATTAAAGCTTCAAACATTCCAAATTTAAAATTATGTTTATTTTCAAATTTAAGTTTTTTTTAATAAGGGTTAGCAACAATTCTAAATGAGTTTGGCTAATAGATCTGTTATTTTTATTAAAAGGCTTGAATTATATTCAGTTTATATAATTTATCCTCCCAATATATTATTTAAAACTGTTCCCAATTGAATTTATGATTTATCTAACATATATAGTTATCTTTTCTTGTAACTGAACTATAATAGTTTGGTGTCACTGGTGTGTGATTGTGGAAAATGGTTTCCTTAAGCGTTCCTCACATATATAGACATAGAGTGGGAGAGACTGGGAAATTTGGTTTTCTGGGATAAAAACTAATTCCAAAAAATTCCTTCAAACATAGCTAGTGTCTGTAATTATGTGTAACTAATGGGGCCATACTGCTGGAAACCTGTAACCTGATAAATAAAAATAATCTTGCATATTAAAAATAAACTATACATATGCAAATACAACATATTTATATTTGACGATTTCATTTTGCTATTATTGATTCAATATACGTTAGGGCAGATTTATAGCTAGCTGTTGTGACCGTTGATGTACTGACAGAAAACATATATGGATCATTATGCCTTGGAAGTAGTACAATTAGATCACTTATAACTTACGCACTATAACAGATCTGCTTTGCCTACAAAAATGTAATAACAGGTGACCACTGCACTACAAATTATTTTTAAAAAATGCTTTTTTCAATTGACCTGAAAAAAATTATGTATGTATCAAATGTCAATATTAATAACATTTTCATGATTTTTTTATAATATACTGTAATTATTAGACAATAAGACAAAGAGCAAAGATATATTAATAAAGTTATAAAATTAAAATTATTTATAAAAATAAAGCCAAAACCTTTTTTTTATTTCAGCTAAAAACTCTTATTAGAAACAAAATATTTTTTTTTGTAAACACTGTAGGCTACACTCTGAAGAAAACAAAGAAATCATTATTTTAACTTTGACGTTAACAAAGTTATGACTGATTGTATGCTTCTATCAAAATAGTCATATAAACTGTGGTGGTGATGGGTAGTGTGCAATGATTATGTGGCACCCAAGGCAATAATGATCTTATGCAAATAATTTTGGCCACGTTTGATATGACTTTTCACATAGGTGATAAAAGGGCTAAGACGTATCAACAAATGATTGACAATTAACAAGTATGAGCTTCACAAACATGTTATTGCAGTAGATGCTGCTTGCCCTTACTATGACTACTAAACCAATTCTTATTATGAAAAAAAAATGGGTTGTTGCAATAAACAGATAATGAGGAGTCTTTAACTAGTTAGACCGATATGTAACTGGTCGGTCTAGCTTACAAGGTAAAATATTGTTTATGTTAAATTTGCTAAACATTATTAAAACAAAAGTATATTTTAACAAAGTTCTTACAAACATAAGGCCAATTTACCATTGTAGTTCCTGCTTCACTTGCACATAGGTAAATTCCACGACTTCGCTTTGACCTTCTTCTTCTTCTTCCTCCTCTTTTTCTTTTTTGATGTCATTAGCACACATTACATAACTTTCTTCACCTTCTGTTCTGTCCCCATTAAGCAAATTTTCATCTGTATCTATTAATTCAAAATTAACCTCTTCTTCTTTAATCTTTAAATTATTTTCTTCAAATATCAAATTTGTATATTCCATGACAGTTCTGAAAAAATATATGTCTATTAAAAATCTAAAAGAAAAACATATTACATAGTCCATACAATTCCATACAAAGTTTCTATTTTCACAACACTACCTTAATGCAGTACAAAATAAAATTTATTACAAATACAATATAATGAAACGGCTACAAACATGCTGAAGTGTCTTCCACCAATCTAGAAGTACAAAGTAACTCTGTCTTTCCAGTCACAGAAATTCAAGCAGACTACTAGTTGATAAATTTTCACTGTTATAAACTACATGCACATAAAGTATTTTGTGTTGTTATTCAAGGATTTAATTATTCTACTGATCAGACATACTAACCACCAGAATTACAAAATAATGATTGCACTATAGCCAATAAAAAATTGTTCAGTCTATAACCAATGTGGTATCCAAAACTAAAGCTAAATTACCATGATTTTGTGCAAACCTGGAAAAAGCATCAAATAAGATGAACTTTATTAACTATATATATATATATATATATATATATATATATATATATATATATATATATATATATATATATATATAATAATAATAATAATATTATTATTATTATTATTATATTCTAAAATAAATGCAAACCACCAAGAACAAAACATTATACAGTACTGATATCCCGCAAAAGGTGTCACATGTGTCTAAAACCACATATCACCATTTGCAATAAACCCTGTGAAATGTTTGCAATTTGTGCTTTATGTGGTGGTAATCATTCCACCACCTATTGAGGCTTTATTATATGCACAGATCTACAGCAGAGTTGTACATCAACACCAGAAACAGTAAAACAACATAAAAAAAGTATTTCCAAATTTGAATCATACACATTCTTTTCTACTAAATGGTTTAATTACTTCCAAACCCCAAAATTAAAAGGTTTGCATTTTATTGTTAACCCTTTGAGTGCTGTGAAATCACTATTTGTGATGTTACAAAAAGATCATAAAAAGGCTGGCATCACTGTTTGCGATATTTCATATTCCAATAATATTTTATGATATATGAGATGTTCTGACTGAAAAAAAACATGTCTATGACTTTCCTAAGGTTTTGAGCTATTTATTTTTTTACTTTTGTTACTCTTTGTCCTTGTTAGGCTTGTTTATCTGTTTATAATCATAATGTTGACCTCATCTATGACAACTATAATAGCAGCTGTTGCTGAATCTTCTGTTGTTGTTTTACCTTACAGATAGTACTAAAATATACAATATATGATTTCTCTTTAGTTTTCCATGCTTTTTGATAACGAATAACTGAAACTATCTAGAAAAATATTTTATGACTCAAAATTCAGTTCAACTTGGTTTTTAGTTCCAACAAAATTTTTTTTACTACAATGCTCTTTTTTGCATCCAAAATAACATTTCAAGAAACAAAACGACATTTCTACATATGTAATAAGTTCTTTAGTTCATTGCTAAAACAACAAAACAAAAATAATAAAAAATTAATTGAACAGCTATTTTACGTTTTCTCTTAAATACTTGCAAATTGAGACATAAATGACCTGGAATTTATGGAATGATTTGTCCATGAAGGACGTTGCACCTTAGATTGTTGTAATAATGAAAATTTCAAAGGAATAATAATTCACCACAGCGGGGAAGTGTTTCATAGGAATTAACAGCATATTGAAAGAAAAAAAATACTAAAAAGGCCACCATAAAAAAAACTGGTTTGAGCAGTTCACGAATAGGCTACACTACTAGGAATCATTGGACCAGACCACAAAACAAGCAAATGTTTTTGTCACATTTGTAGGATTGCTAAAAATTATTAGGATGGAAGTATTGTTTTAACACAGAAATTTTAAAACATAAGTTTAATTTACGGTTCTCTTTCCTGATCCTCTTGCACATTGGCTAATTCAAGGTTGTTGCTTTGATCTTCTTCTTCTTCCGTTTCGCAATCACTAAGCATGTTTGTTTCTTCTGTCTCTATTAATTCAAAATCAACTTCTTCTTGTTTTATTTCTACATAATTTCCCTCTTCAGTTTTAATTGTAGTTGTAAATTCCATGATGGTTCTAAAACAAAATATATCAATTATAATATAATAATAATTACATAATGATTGGTGAATGGTTCACAATATTAATCAATGAACTATCGGCTGTCCTAAAAAAACCGACTCATTTTATATGTTGTGTTTTATTTATGTACTTCATCTTCGCTGAATAAATATAGGGCCTACTGCACAGTTTGCCTACTTCACAGAAATGTAGTAAGTCACTATATATGAAATGACATTTTGAAAGTAGAACATTTTTGTACTTCTTAACATTTTTCACAAGTTATAAGTTTACTCTGACGAGAACAACAAAATTTAATCCACTACCAGATTTGGGTAACTTTATTATGCTCTAATCTTATTTTGGTACAATTTGAAGATGTTAATTCTTAATAAAAATATTTATCCTACAACCAGAATTAAGTAACATTTTGTTTTACCATTTTATTTTTTTAAATTCTTATACATTTATATGTGCAGCTCTACTATATCAAAAAGAATTATTTCAAATATATGCTACATTATGTGTAATGTATAATAATTTTTTAAACAGGGTTAATAATTATTGATTTGTTAATCAATAATAATAATATAATCAGTTTTGAAATATTTATTGTATTTCATCTTGATTTGGTTACTACAGAGAATTTTATACATAAAAATATGTTTAATACATATTACTGTCAATATGTATCCCTTCTGTCAATAAATATAAACAATACCATAACCCAAAACTTTCAATTTGTTCAATTTTGTCATTTATTAACATCTTATTTCTTAAAACCTATGTAGCTTACTTCAGAACGCCATAGAAAAACATTAGGCCTAATTTTTCTTCTTTAAATGATATTTAAAAGTAATTAAATTTTGACAATTATTATACATTAACATAACCTCAAAAGTAAAAACAAGAAAACCAGTAATTGTTACTATGGACTCATAACTTTATTTAGATACACTTGAAACGTTTTGCACAAGTGATAAAAATCTTTGTGAAACACCTGTAAATGCGGAATTGTTACTACATGTACATGTAATTGTGAACTTGTGAATATGTAACGTGTAACGCCATGGAACAGGACCTGTCAAAAAATATTTTCCCAACCAGCACCTCAAAATTTCTTCACTTTAGCAATAATTAAATAAATAAATTCTGTGATATATATATATATATATATATATATATATATATATATATATATACACAGAATGACTAATAAACAAATGTATTTGTACCTTGTGTTGAGACAAAAACACATTAATGCTGGACGTTCACCAATACCCAGAATGCATCGCGAGGAGGTGCCCAACTTACACCCTGCAATCACATCAAAACAGAAATGTATTTTACTGATAATCATTTGTTTACAATTTTTTTTATTACGTGACATTCGAACAAAATTACACACAGGTTGTTTAGGGTTTGAGTCAAATCACAAATACTGTAGAAGTGTACCCGCTTATCTTTACCCTCCTGATTACCTACAAACATTAAAATTACCCGCCATATGGAACACTGCTAATAACAATTATAAGCAGATCAGTCAATCTGCTATACAAAAATTTTATTAATTGTTAAATCTGTAATTGTATCTGTACTCTGTGATTCTGAAGAAACAGTTTTTATATAATGTAGTACTATATGCAAAATCTATTTACTCATAGAATTGTAATTTATTCTTTAAATCTAGGTGACAAGGAAATATCAAATTTATAGTACAGAAGTATCATTTCAAGCGTACAAGTGGTATGTTAAAATGTTCTGATCATAATTATTATAACTTTCCATTTTTATCTATGACGACTTAATTCTATTGTCATATCTGTGTATGAATGAATGGATGTTCATGCATAGATGCATAACATGTACTAAGTAGTAAGTATTGTATATGTGTATGTATATAGGGGTGGCCGTTTCTGCTATTTTTACAAAATATAAACAAACTGTTTGTTGAGAAAAAACTGCTTTTTAAAACAGTTGGAAAAAAACAGATTTAGAAAACTAAAACTCGAAGTTGTATTAGCAGCTAAAACATAAAGCACAAACGTTCAGTTTTCTAAGACTACTTTTTCATTCCAATTACCACCATGTCCTCAACTGTTTTTGGGTGTAAAGCATTTAGGAAAAAAATAATCCTTATAATTGTAGTAATAATTAAATTACATTCTCAAAACGTAAAATATATGTATGCCATTTATATTTACAAAATGCAATGAATTTCTAATAGAAGCATTCTTTTTTTTTACTTAAAAATTAAATAGTCCTTTGCATATTTACTGAAATGCAAACAATTTAGAATATTTTTAGTTGATTAAAAATGTTGATGATTGATAATAAATATAAAAAATACGTTTAAATAAAATTAGGTTATGTATTTACAAAATGTGAGATGTTATTGTCATATTTTTATTTGGGAGAAAGTAGGTTTTCACTTTCAACACTGAAAAAAGTAACCTTAATAAGTACAATGTAGTAATAAGAACATAGGTCAAATGTGTTTAAATAAAATTAGCTCTATATAGTTACAAAATTATAAGTTATTATAAATGTCCTTTCAAATTTGTCACACTGGATTTATAAGATAAGGCTTGTTTACATATATTGAAAAAAGCCTTTTCATTCTCAGCCTTAGAAAAATAGTACCAAATTATACTTCTTTTACATATGACACTAAAAGATTTGATTATGTTCAGATGTAGCCTATATTTCGCAAAATTTTAGAAAAAATACTAAAATAACCTAAAATTATTCAAGATATATACAATAGTAGATATTGTGAATTTTAAAAAGTCCACACATCCAATAAATAATTAAAAACTATGAACTTAATTATAAAAACATAAAAAAGTAAAAGAAAACTTCCAAATTGTCCACTAAATTTTTTAAATTTTTAAACACAAAGTAAACTACGGAAAAAACTAATATAAAACAAAATTATGGCTGATTTTACAGTTTAAAACATGTTTGAACAACAAATTTTACATTTAAAACTTTCAAACAACTCGCAACAAAATAGAGATAAACGTTGATAACGCCCAAACAGTTCTTACTTCACTACAAGCAACAGGCAACAAGCAAAAAGAAACTTTGAAATAAAGGGAAAAAGCATAAAAGCAGGTTGAAGAAAAGCAGCAGGAAAACAGTTAGCAGGAACACAGCAGGAAAAAAGTTGTAGCGCTTGCGGCAACGTTCGAATAGAACGTGGGTGGTGGGGAAGTTCCAACTGCTGTTCCGTGTTTAACCAATCACGAACCAGTCCAAATCTAACTGCTTTTTTCCGTTTGGAATAACATTTTGTTTGTCGTATATAAAAAAGCAGTTTTTTTAACAGTTTGGTGTTTTCTTACCCAACCCTAAATTGTTTATTGCAGTATGCAGAATTGCTTTCAGGAAGTACAGAAACGTCCTTTTAAAATATAATTTTAGATTTAGATCAGAAATTATTGTACAGTTATAGAAGGACCATGTATTGTAAATCTTAATTATGATTAAAATATTAGGAAACAGTTGTCTCTAAGAAGGTACAGTTTTTTTTGCACATGTAAAGTTGAAAAAGTAACCTTAAAATCATAGGTTAATTTTAACCCCTATAATTTAAAGTGGTGTCTTAAATTTTCGCCAGACTTGGAACACCCAATTATTTGTGCAAATGGAGAGAGAGGTTATTACATCCCAACTACTTGTATTTTATATAACCTTCAAATATAGGTTTTAATACAGCTACAAATCACTTTATTCCAATATTAAAACCAAAAGTAATAAACATCTGTTAGCCAATGATAAAATGTTTTTTAGAGTAATGGAGACAAAATTTCTTGCTTTTAAAACATTGATGCTGAAGGTCAAAGCAATTGATTTTTTTTGTTATGCTATTTAATTTGCCTTGCTAAAGTAAGGATTTTTAAATTTCTTTGTTTATTACATATTTTAGTATTCAATTAAAGAGATATTCGCCCATGGTAGATTAAATTTCTTATGATAAGTTACAAATTTATAAAAGGGACATTAAACCAGTTTTCATATTTTTTTTCGCCAAAATGCTTTATTATATGCCACATAATAATCAAATATCAGGTGTGGAAACTATAGAAAGATCAGAAAAAAAAGTCACCCGCTCAATCTCAAAATCACTCCTGTGCGAAAGTAGGTAACATGTTTTTCTTTGTGAAAACGATTAATTAAATGCATGTTGTTAATAATGAAAACAATTGACTTTTTGTTTTTAAAGAAAAGATTAGAACCTAACTAATACAGCTTTGTGAGAAAGTAGATAAACATGTATGAACACTACCAGGTGTCAAACAGCAATGACATCACAATACAGTTCCATTAAAAATAGTATAATCACACTTTGTGTAGTACATCTAGCATGTTGCATGCAATGTAAATGACAATGATGTCACAATACATTTCCATTAAAAATAGTATACAATTTTAAGTAATCTTAATAAATATAATCTTCTACAGGTGAATTTGTATACATTACTTTCTGCGCTTTTATTATTTTGGATTATTGATTATGGGTAATAAAAAGCATTTTAGCAAAAGAAAAAAACAACCTAGACTGAATATTTAGGCCTACCTTTTATTTTCCATTTATTCCTGCACTTTATATTTTGTATTATTACTTTTGGGCATGAAATAAGGAATTTTGGCGAAAAATGTCAAAACAAGTTAAACTATATATTTACCGTAAATTGTAATGTTTTTGTTCTTTTTAAACTGTAAACCAAACCTGAAAAAGATTTTCTGGAATATAGGTTTGAAATTAAAAATATTTACTTTTGAGCTACTTACTATCTGCAAACAAATGTTATAAGAACCAAAAGTTTGTTGAATTAAACTGTTCAATGTAGCTAAATTTTTCATTTGATTTTGTAAAATATGGACATTTTAATATTGTTGCCAACTTGAACTATAACATATGTAGACTTATTATAATCATACTTAAATAGATTAAGAATATACCGATGTATTTTGTTTTGGCAAACAAGTGAGCTTTGTGTAAGTTAAGTATAGGTCTATATGACTCATAAAAAAAGAAGTATATTCCGATACAAGTATATGTTGCTATAGCATCTAAATTTGTAGCAAGAAGGGTTCAAGAAGTAAGTGCAATATCAATAAATTAAAACATATAAAACCAATATAAACATTTGTATTGCTTATGAGTACATAACTTATGGAATGGGAATAAATATTACTATTATGATAAAAATTATTCAAGAGCTGTTCTGTTGTTTCTTAAACAAAAATAATAAAATGTCCACAGTAGCCTGCTATGAAGTAATATACTGAAGGGGATAAAGAAGATTTATGTCGCTGCCTGCTAAAATCACTCTGTACTTATCTTGTGGCATTAGTGCAGGGATTGTTGGATATGTACATTTTAAACAGCAACTCGACAGGTGATCCTAAATATTAACGTTTAACATAATTCCACTAGTAGAGGTTGTTTTATAATAAAACTGGTTGCCTTTTTTATGATCTTGTTTTCTAAAATTACATTGAAATTTAACAATAAAAAACTTTTGAATAAAGTGTACAAAATTAATTTTTTACGTTATTCATGTGGAATATACTTACCATGTGGAGCTTGAGCTGGAATAACACAGTTCAGGAATAATTCTGACCTTTACAATATTACTTTGCTCGAATAGAAGTAATGATAAATATTATAGATGTATATGCGCCTGTGTAAAGGAAACTGATTGAGTAAATTAGCTAACTGTAATACTTTAATTTGATGTAGGGGCCCAGTTATTCCTGAAGTTTTTTACTTTAGCAAACACTAACTTATGTTAAAGATAGTAGAAGTGATATAAATACAATCACTGTATTAAAGTAATAAAAAAATCAAATTTGTATAGTATTGTCAATAATCTAAAATTTAGAATATTTATTTTTAAACATTTTCTTAGCTTAAACACTCTTTCTGTAAGGGTGAACTTCATTAAAGAGGAGTTTAATGTTACAGTTCTCTTCCCCAGCAACTTCTACAAATTTTTTCTTTGTGTTCAATTTTTATTTTTCCTACCGTAAAAATTTGTGGGTAGATTTAGTTTCTTAATATGTCATAAAGCAAAAGAATGTAGCTCTATATTCTACCAAATTATCTGGTATTTTACATATTGTTTCTTTTCTTTTCAACGTGTGATGCTTGAGAATATCACCAAACAGTGCAGACAGTGGTTAGTTTCAATAGAGTTGACAGGATTGTTTAACCTCTAAACCAGGGAATAAACCATGTTCTTTGGTTTGGAAGCTTTTGGAATTATCTGCACCGATTTGGATAATATTAAGTAATGGTGGGGACATGTAACGGAAATTGATCTTATACCCTAAAGTAAATCAAATTTGGAAGTTACAGAATAAAAATAAAATTGAAGCACTCCTGGACTAAAAACACTGAAGAAATATAATAAACACACTTAACCTAGTTATTAAAACATAAAAACAATGATGTTTTTGGTTCATTATTTTATATCTACAGAAAAGTATTTTAAAGACAAATTTATTTTATTACATTTCTAGAGAAAGACTACATGATGGAGTGGTTCGAGACATTCAGCAGCAACAAAGAAGGAAGATTGAAAATTTGTTTGTTCTCGAACAACAAAAAGACTTGACAAAAAAGTTCAAAGAAAGAGAAAATACATAGTTGTGATACAGTTTTTGTACATATAACAATAGAAAATAATTACTGATAAATATCAATGTGTTAGTTTTTACATGTACATACCTTATTAAATACATGTATTTTATATAGTGTAAATCTA
This sequence comes from Callitettix versicolor, assembly GCA_022606455.1. Classification (NCBI taxonomy): domain Eukaryota; kingdom Metazoa; phylum Arthropoda; class Insecta; order Hemiptera; family Cercopidae; genus Callitettix; species Callitettix versicolor. The sequence continues at coordinate 41,589,522 of CM040188.1, forward strand.
TACAAAATAAAATATATTGTTATTTGTTTCTTATAATTATTAAGGTATTAAGAAAATATTAATTCTTTTCAAAAATGTTATTTCTTATGATTTAGCTAAAATTTGATATTATCATAAGTTACTAAAAACTACCAAATGCCTTTTTCTGTGGGACTAATATTTTATTTGTATATATTTTGTTCAGTAGAAGGAAGTTTACACAGTTAATACAAACACGAAGCAAGTACAGCTTCTCCATTTCAAATTTTTGTTTGATCTTAAAAACTGTGATAACCCTCCACTCCCCCTCATCCTCCTTGAATTGTCATCTCTAATGTAAACTAACCTAACCTAAACCATATCAATTTAGCCAGTGTCTCTGTTGACATCTAGTGTATGTATACAGACACATAAAAAGTAAAGTGAAAGCCATATGAATAGTTCATATTACTGTACTTTAAATTAAATTACTGGTATATAGTGAAACTTTTTTTTTGTTGCTTAACTTGCATTCTTTATGTCAGACTAAGGAGGATGAGAGATCAGCATAAACAGTAAGGAAAAAGCAATGGGAGTAACTGTGGCTAGAACTAAGAACCTTAAGATGTGCAGTTCATAGACACAGCAGACTGACATCAACCACAGAGTACTCTATTGTGAGAAATACAGATTGTTTAAATTTGCTGTATATACAACTCTCTTTAGAACTGACAAACTGTTCATACAGAGCTACTAACATGAAGCTAATTACGTAGCCTAACATTCCATGCAAGATGATGGTGATCTCATTGTAAATTTACAATAAGGCCGTCTCGTTAATATGATGAAAATTAATTTCCAAAAATATTTTTTTAGCAGGATTTTAAAGTTTTTAATTACATTGAAAATATGAAAATAAACCCTGTTTACCTGCTATATAAGAATTTAATATGCTAATTTATGCTGATTATAATGGTGAAATCAAATTTTCAAAAGATTTGTGGCATACGAAGTTCTGATTTTTTTAAAAATTTGAAATTACCGATAATTTAAAATGATTGAAGAGGTTTTACTGGATGATGGACTTGACTAACCTATTACCAAAAGCAATTTTTGTGCGAAGTGTGAATCAAATTGTACTAAAATTGTGAGGGTGAGAATATATGCAGACAGGTATTTAAGATCCTGGGGTCTTAACATTATGGTTCCATTTTCCAATAAAAATTTAAGAAACCTGCCAGAGAGGTAGTTTGGTGAGCGTGGTTAGCAGTATGGTTCCCATTATACAGTAGTCCCTCTGTTAACGATCTTAATTCGTTCCAGAACTAAGACCGTTATGTGCTATAACTGTTGTCCAGGTCGACTGTAAGCCGGGGGTATCACTGTACTGTACAGCTGAAGAAATATGGCCAAAAACATTAAGACCATTTTTTATCGAAGTGAACTGACTGTACTTACTGGGTAAAGGAGAAAGTGTGGAGTTTCGCTGCATCACTATTACAGGGGCCACAAGAGGTTGGATAAGCTACACATAGCTGAGTTTTAACTTCCATCAATATTATTCAGTTTCATCAAGTATATGCTTTTACCTATGGTACCAGGAAAATAAAATTTACTATAAAACATAACATTATAAAATTTTATTAAACATCTTTGGCATTTATCATTTATATATTTAAAATATTTTTATATGGCACAAATATCACAAAACTTTTTAAGGAATTACAACTTAAATAATAATGGATAGTATTGGCAACACAGATACATGTGAATCTAGACGAACTATATATATCATTTAAGAATGCAAAATATCTTAATTACATTGCCTTAAATACTGCGGTCATTTGGACACTGTAGTTGTACCTAAATTACATGTTTTATGCATGTGTGTAGGCAAGGCACATTTGTTTGAATGTAGCTTAAATCGAAAAATTATGAAACTTTGTAGCTTTAGTGATTTGACCTTGAAAAACGTAGTGCTTACAAACATATTTTTATTTTCAAAACAGGCAAGAAAAATGGATGTGTTTAAAGTAAAATCAAAAAGTTCAGGTGGTATAGTTTGTAAAATAATTAAAATTGAACAAAATCTAACCATTGGCCTACCTATTCCGAATTGTTTATTTCATAATACCTGCAGGCTACGTTTATGTTTTCTTACACATCCAAGTTATCAGATATCACAGCTTGTTCCTGAGAATTTTCTGACACTTCTTCACAAATATATTCCTCAGACTCAAAACATCCTGCAGAATTTTCATGTTCTGAAGGGATACTGCATTTTTCAGAATCTTCATCTTCTTTATTTAGATCTTCTTCAAACTGTTCTTCTTTCCCTATCAGTTTCCTTAATCTAGACAAAACTATTTTGCTGATATCTTTTGGATTGTGCTGAAAAAAAATAAGGTAATATTATTAGCACCAACACAATATCTTCTTGTAGCCGCTTCGAAATTTCACAATAAAAAAATGTCTTCAAAATATATACAAAATTAACATTCAAACTAATCATACCATTCAAAATAAACGCATCATAAAAAAAAGACACATCCTCAAGAAGAATATGACAAGAGTCAAAATTTTACACTACTGTAACAAGGAAAACTAAGTACAATTTGAAACAGGTACTATTTTATTGAGGTTTTTACAATAGTTTATTTTCCAATGAAAATTCATAAATTATAGACTGTAATGTGGTGATATTTAAAGCGCAACATCTAACCTGCAATATGTGTACACCAGTGAGAGTAAGCACTATCAACTCTTTGACTCCATCTCCTGTCAAATCCAAGTAATGCAACCCATGAATGGGATTTGCCAATCTGTACTGTCCACGAAGGATCCATTTTTCTCCAATGAATTTGTACATTAAAATTATCTGAAAATTATCGTTGCGATATTAATTTTCCACAAAAATATAAACAAAAAGGAATGCATAATTTATGATTTGCATGAGTTTCAATATTAAATAATACTATAGTAGAGTCTCATTTAACTATCACTCTTGGTAGCGCTGGAGTGACGGATGACAGAAAAATGGATAACAGAAATAGACCACCTGTACTTTCGACGATTAATAAAAAGAACATACTATATTCTGTTATGGCACAGAATATTTTATTATTATTATTATTTTGGAAAATGTAGTAAAACGTTTTACATTTTCTATTTAACTAATTACGTATTATACAATTTTACAAACATAAGTCTTTAATACAGTAAATTATCTGTACTTAACCTTTTTACAAGTATTCACGTAACATATGTGAAGCACTTAAGAGCCATGTAACTGTTATGTGATTGACTTATACGCTGAATGGTATTATCATAAATAATGTTTACCTGTTAATAACAATATCAATGCACTCTTTCCAAATTTGTTGACACTATTTGAAGTATTTCAATCTCATTCCACTAGATGATAGGATTAATTACCAGTGTTTGCTTGGGATAGCCATTAGTGTCAGCTGTTGATGCCTACGCTATCAATAAGTTGTGCTCAATTACAGTGTTTTGTTTTGTCTAGAAAGTTACTTTTATTATTTATTATGGAAGACTGTTAAAAGATGTCAGGTAACATAACTAACCTGATGTTTAATCGAGACTCTAGTGTTATAATATTTAGTTAAAAACCTATTAGCCTAAAAAAAAAAATTGCATTTACAAACCTAGTAAATATTATTTTGTTTCTTGGGTTATGTCTGGTAAGTTAAAGTGTGTCGAATTCTGACTTTTGTCAATTCATTATAAACAACGTTAAACAACTTAAATTGTTATAAACAACTTTAATATGTTCACATATTATTACTAATTATGTGTGATGTTGAATATACAAATAAATTATATAATAACATTACACAAACTTTCTCACATTGAATTTATTATTACCCCAAAAAATTGGAAAATTGGTATAATTTCTTAAAACAGTTTCGTCTGACTTAATTTTACAAAATGTTTACAAGAGACAAAATATTTTCTTTTTTAATGACAAAAAAATGTTTAAAAAATTTTTTTTCTCTACAATAAAGAATAACTGAGTTATTGATAAAAAATGGAAAACATTAATTCAAATGGACTACATTTTAGCAAAAACTGATGAAATTCATAACAGCTATTTGGAAGAAATCTGATTCATAAAAGATCTTGATACATTAATAAATATAAACAAGATGGTGCTGGAAAAAAAATTAATTTGTTCTGACTTTAAATGCAAACTTTAAACTGTCCGATAACCAAATTAATTGTTTGAATAATCATATCAGGCTTGATTTGAAATTTCGTATAACAGATCAATACAGTAGTACCTTAGTTAACGGTCTTAATTCGTTCCAGAAGTAAGACTGTTATATGAGCAGACTGCTGTGTGAGTCATCATTTACAATAGAGACTTATGGAAAAGATTTTAATTTGTTACATAGAAAAAAATAAGCACTCACTATTAATGTGTCAAAGATGAAGAACGAAGAAAATTTACAGAACAGAAGTCACACTTTATTTTAACTAAATTCATACAAATGTAATTATGTCATATATACACATAGGACAAATCAATACTGTGTATTTTTTTAGTTCATACTGCAAATTTTTTAGTTCAGTAGTCAAAGTTTATCTTTTACTTCCATTACCACAAACACTTCTTTTAGCACCCATTTAATTAATACTTACAAAAAAAGGAAAGCAGGATTTAAACAATTTGAAACTTGCATACAGAGACACTTAACGTTTTGTTAAATTTAAAATTCAAAAATATGTAAAACAGTAATATTATAACTGCTTCAATTTTTTAACAGACTAACAAACACACTGTAAAAGAGTTGATGACACACTAAGTCAAATGACAAAAAAAGGGAATAGGGGTGGGCATTCTGAGAACAGGTAACTAACAAATATTGTGCAAGTTATTGCCCTCCAAAACAAACACCCATCAATCAAAGGTTTGTTTATGTTAACTCAGTACAATGTTCTGTCTACATTTACACATCTGCTTTGAAATAATGTAACAAAATTAAAACACTCTTATAATACGTTTAGCCCTTTATACGAAACCTACACTTTTATGCGGATCATTTTTCATTCCGTGAATTAGACCGTTGTCCAGGTCGATCGTAAACCGGGGTATCACTGTACTTAATTTAAACTAGTAGGCCTTACAAAATATAAGCATAAGAAATTTAAATGACATACTTCAGCATAAGTACCAATTAGTATTTCACGTTGTCCATCAAAGTCAAGATCGCCAACATTCCCACACAAAGCTGTGTCATACTGTTCACTGTCTGGGAGTTGTAACTTCTGTGTTAATTCATTCTCAAGGACATTCCTAGTAGGCAGATAAAACATTAAAATTTTAGTTCTTGCACTTTAACAATTCAAGGTTAAAATTATGTATATCTTATTTTCTATACAAACGTCAAAATGAGAGCTATTTACAAAAAACCATCTTTTCAGTTATATAATACAAATATCTTTAATAACTGTCCGTTAAGTGATTCATCCCAATATAAAATATAATTTATTATTTTTTGTATAGATAATTTATAGTTATTGGCTGACAACATAGCTTAGGGTCACAACTGAGACCAGACTGAACGGATTGGTTATGCTATTGGACAAAGAAATTAATATTAACCCTCAAGATGTGGTCAAACAATTTGCAAACGAAGGAAAAATGAATTTAAACACAACTGACTTGGAGAATTAAGCCGCAACATTTTAAAAACCATTTCGGTTTTTAAATGTTAATATTTTGAAACTCTTGAAATAAGTTCATTTGATAACCAAGCCTATCTGTTTCACTTTCTTAAACTTATTGTAGAGTTTATGTTGGAAATGGTTAAAAAAAATTGAAATTATACCTCTTATAACATTTTTTTATGTAAAGCTGATTGAAATCAGGTTAAAACAACAAATTAAATAGTATATTTTTTATGTTAAAAATTATCTCATGAAAGAAAATAATTAATTAAAAACAAGCTATAGGGGAAACCTATAAGAGCACTTCAAAATCAAGGCTAAAAAAAAATCATTACATATGCTATTGGCACTAAAAATGTATATTGATAGTGCAAAACATAAAGAAATATCCATTTGTTTTAAAAATATATACTATCTACAATAATATTTATTGTAATATAAAAATACTCACATGTACACAACGGATGGTTGTAAAGTATTCACTACTAAAAGGTTAAATTCTGAAGTCTGGTTTTCTTCTTTATTGTCTTTTATTTCTGTAACAAGCATCAAAAAACGAAAAATAAATTATTAAAAGAAAACAAATTCTACATTTAAATTTAAAATAATTTTAAGATAATTTAAAAACACATGTGTTTTAAATACAAGCACAATGGAGTCTCGCTAATCCAAAACAAAATTTATTTTTGTATTTATTACTTGTATTTAATGGTGCAAAAATGTAATAAAGCCATGGACTGCAAAAAAACATCTGAATTTACTATACTGTATTCATACAAAATTTAGTGTTCATAAAAACATATTGAAACTCTATAAATGATACTGAACTTCAACTATACGTATAACATTGTAGTGCGGTAGTATTAGGGGTCTGCGGGGCCCCGAATATTATGGGTCGGGTCAATTGAAAAGCCCAACTTTGGTTCGGACCAAGCGTACAATTTGAGTCAAAGACGGGTCGGGCAAGTAAATATTAACTTTTATTTTTAGGAAATAGTGTATTTAATACGCATAAATATTTTCACTATGAAAATTCGTAATATATAAATAATATAAAGAAAGGACAATTTAAATAATCATCAAAGGTCAAGTGTCTAACCACTTATAATCATTCTATTTTTTTTACTTGACAAAACCAATTGTTGACCTGTCAGTGAGTGCAGTATTATCGGTTAGTAGTTTTATTTATTGTGATGCTATAATGAGAAGGGACCAAGTGGACTGTGCATGTTTACAAATATAATTTCCTCGTCGGGCCAGGTCAACACGCTGCCTTGTCAAATAAATATGTCTGTAATTGACAAATATACACAATCAGTTCAAAGAATCTGCAGATATCCTTTTTCTGAATATATATCGTTTCATGATTATGTCACTAAATTAAGAGATGTAATTTTTTCAAAAACAAAAATCAAATGAAAATATTGAATACAATGAGCCCATAATACATCGGTTTGTTGTGGTATTCATATAACTTTTGCACTCCGATATAATCAGTTTGTGGCAATATTCACACATTTTTGCGTGACGATGTAAATTGCCCCGTGGTAGTATTCACTCAACTTTTGCGTGCCAATATAATCGCCTTGTGGCGGTATTCACATATTTTTTGCACGGTGATGTAATCGGTCCATGGTGGTAAACAGTCAGACCAATGGCGTCCGTATTACATTGGCCCATGGTAGTATTCACACAACTTTTGCGCACCGATATAATAGATCCGTGGTGGTATCCACTCAGACCAACGGAGCCCATATTACAGCAGTTCGTGGCGGCATTCACACAACTTTTGCGCACTGATATAATAGGATCGTGGCAGTCAGAGGATCTATATAAGATGAAGAAAATTTTAATTCTAATTTTTTTTTTTTTTTTTACTTAGGCCTAGCTAAAAATGTGATGGGTTCACCATTTAACCGTTTGACCCGACCCGACCCGAAAAGCCCGAACGCCAAAAAAAACCCGACCCAAACTTTAAAAAACTCGGCCTGTAGACCCCTAGGTAGTATATGTATAGTTCAAACAATGAGTATACTAAATAACTGAAAGATTGATTGCACTACAGTTTGACAAAGATAAAACATAACATAATATTAAAAATTGAAATAACATTGAAAACGACAACACTGTATGTAGGAGCAAAAGATATTTTCTACGTAACAGAATTTTTTTCATAAGTCTATTGTAACCACTGACTCGCACAGCAGTCTGCTCAGATAACAGTCTTAGTTCTGGAATGAATTAAGACCTTTAACCAGGGTACTAATGTATAATACTATGTTAAGTTTGGAGAGAAAATATATTTTTACAAATATTTGCATGGAAAAACTTTAAAACTTTTAAAAGTAAAAAGTTTTACCTATGTATTTCCTTATGTGTTCTGGAGGTTCCAAGTGAGGTGACACAAATTTGAAGATCAACACTCGGCTAATAGGCCCGTCTTGAACATCTGACCATGTATTCAGAATGGAATTTGTCTGTGTATCTACTACAGTGAGCTGCATATGACCGCATTCACACCCAATCGCCGTAAGTCTTCTTCACGTTTTATTAAAACAAATTAATTAATCCAACAAGTAAAGGTATACATTTAAAAAAATAGGTGTATACAGTAGCACTTGGTTGTAATGGCACTGAAGGGCAAAATGATGTTATACGAAATCTAATTTTAAGATTAATATGGAATAAAAACAAAAAAAAATGGATGGATTATTCTCTGGTATATTATATTTGTTTCACAACACTTTTTCACCAAAAAAACATGAAGAAATTTTGTTTTAATTTAAATAATGATCCCAAGGTATATGCACGCAGGCATGCACACACACGCACGTGCGCACACACACACATACACATATACACACACACACACACACACACACACACACACACACACACACAATTTAATAAGAAATAACTTTTCTGACTCAGGAAAACAGAAAATAGACAGGCTCTAGGCTCTATCAAAAACAACTTATCACCATCTAAGTAAACCTTATCACCAAACATTCTTAATACTTTGTACTTTCATCACATTTGTATTTTCTTCATATTTTGTACTCCCTATGAATGAAAAACACAATCAAAGAGAAACTATACAGGAAACTAAACTGCACTATTACTTCTCTATTAATGTAACTTACAAATAGAGAACTTATTATTTCTAAACTGATGTCAGCAAAAATAAAGATCCTATACCTCTTTTTGTCGTTTGTGTATTCTAATGAAAACCACATAATAACACTCGGCATTATTTTGAGTTCAGGAAACAATTCGGTAGCTTCTGCTTCGTAATAAGTGTGGTTCTGTCGATCCTCTTGGAAGACGTGCACTTTGAAATCACTACCACTCACTAGCCACACAATCTGAAAAGAAAATGTGTTACATAACAACACTGAAATATTTAAAAATTTCATTAAGCACAGTTACATTGTTGTTAAAACTGTGTATTTATTTTTAAACCTTAATATATTTTAATTTCACACAGTTCAAAACAATTGATCTGTCCTTGTTAATTTCCTCCCAAACCATCTACCATTTATTTATAGTGGACCTTCTCTCTCTCTCTCTCTCTCTCTCTCTCTCTCTCTCTCACACACACACACACACACACACACACACACACAGATACTTTTCGTTGCACAGAAAAATCAACGGCCGATGTGGATTTTGAACCTGCTCATATCTAACATACTTATACAGGCCAAGCGTAACTCCTCAGACTGCTCGATAATTTGACAAATCTGATATATTAACACTTTTAACAAGTCTCATAATCTCATAAGCTGTTAGCTATTGTATTTTTAATGTTTGGTTATGTTAAAACAACTTACTATTTACTGCTTGATATTAAAAAAAAAATTATTTGTAAAAAAATTGTCACAGCCCAAGAATGATGAGACTATTTATATAAAAATGTCCTTCAAAAAATCAAACATTTCGGATTCAAATAATTAATAACCTGTTTGTGAGATATACTGAACCTAAAAAAATATTGCGATTTGAAGTGTTGTAGACTATCCAATAATAAATAATTACTATGAATTAGTTAAATGAGTATAAATGATTACGGAAATAGATAGAATACAAATGTTGACCAACTTAAAAATTATAAATTGTTCTTTCATGGTAAAAAAAATTAAATTGTGGAATTAGTGGGATTCCACAAATAGAACAAAAACAAACTATTTTCCATTTTAATGCTTTCTCAATTTTTAAATGTATAATTCCCCGTGACACAGTTCTTAGCCTAATACATTGAAAACTAGGTTACAACTAGGAGCCATTTTAAAACATATGTGTGCTTTTCATTAAAAAACAACACTTATTAATTGAAAAAAAGGAAGAGAAGAGTTCAGAAATAATGAATAGAGGGATATTATTGAAATCTGTATTAAAAATCGCCTGATTATGAAAGGCTGAAGAGGACAGATAGTTTCTCTAAAAACTTATAAAATTTCTAATCAATCTATAATATTATAATGCATGTGCTAGGATTACGGGTTCCTTCGAATAATTTTCTATCGGTGGTTCATTATAAAAATTACCTTTAATCATTTGACATGTTCTACCTTACAAATATTGTGGGTGGCAACCCCAAGAATGAACACTACTGTCTTGTGTGAAATGAAACGTTCCCCAAAATATATATTAATCCCTTTAAACCAAAATAATAAAAGGGGGGAAGAAGTGTACGCTAAATAATCGTCTGCTTACTTTTATCGCCGATTTGCCACTTCTCGGCACCGCCCAGTTGGATCAGAAAAGCCACACAGTCTTCACGGAAAAGTCACCGGGAGTAAACTGACTTTCCGGCCCGCCGAATCGACTGTCCACGCCCTACCTCTTCCCCATGCTTTTGTTTCAACTGCTGTTCTACATACCGTGTTGCTTATTGCAACAGGCAGTACATCAGCAGTTTCGTAATTTCGCCTATGTTTCTTTTTGTCAACAGTGTTCATTCTTTGGCTGTGACCTCATTATCATATTCAAAACCAGCAACCAAAAACTAATATTTTTTCTAAATCCTAACAATACCGGTTCTTTGTAGGACGTTGTCCTCAACGTCGAAACCAGGTCTTCTATAATTAGTTTGGGTTTACATTTGTGGATAGTCTGTGCGGGGTAGGGAAAGTGCAAGGGTTTGTTTTATTACATATATCCTAATAGCTAAGTATAATATTATTAATGTTAACCCTGAAATCCATGTGATAAGGAGTATTGGTAGGAGGGAAGTGCAGTCCATCATGTCTAACCATGTTTTCGGTAGTTCGACTGCGTTTAAGGCATCCCCTTCTATGTGGTTATGGATAAACATAGCTGAGGTAGTTAAAGTCCAGTTCTTATCCAGGATATGTGCTACTTTGAGGAACTTAGGATGGTCTTGTGATACAAATGGTTTGATTACTAGGGATGTCAGTGTGGTCCAGGAAATGGGAACAATGTGGTTTATGTTGAGGTCTAAGGATGTTCTACTGTCACATGGGAACTGTTTCTCTATCAAGATAGTATCACCTTCTTGTAAGGAACAATGACAAGGAATTTTTACTTCAATCGTTCCTGGGACGTCATGCTGTGAAATAGGAGTGGGTTTCGTGCCGTTGCAGACTATGTGGGTGTTGGGTGTAGGATTTGTGATGGCAAAAAGATCCCCAGTTATCTCCGTGATTATGGGGTTCTTGCCACTGGGAGTGCAGTGAAAAGTGCATTGTTGTGCTATTGCATGCAGATCTTCCCCTCTCATTAATTGTACCGCACACCCTTCAGATATCGACCCCGATATCCTGTGTCGAGGTAAGAAACATAGTCCCGTGCTTCCAGGTTGACAATCATCCAGTTGCTTTCCAGATATCGTTCTGACACTTGTCCCGTCCGTGGCAACGATTGTCGGGGTAAAAGTAGAGTATGCAGGTGTGGTTCTCCCAACGTAAGGGTACTGGAAGGTAATGAAAGAGCTGCCATGTCGTGGATCGATGCTGAATCGGCACTTTTACTGTTGTCAGGATGGAGTGGGGTGTAATGATGCACGACGAAATGGGTAGGTGATAGTAAAGGTGTATGTTGTCCTTAGGAATGGCTAAGGACATATGATCTCGGATCAAGCGGAGTTCCAGGTGTTTTAAGTCTGCAAGCAACAAATTTACAGGTACTGAGGTGGGTGTAATCACATGGTTTCTACAATTTGTTCTTATAGTATCTATCATATAAATTAAGGTATTATAATATATTTGCTTTTCTTGGCGCAACACATAATGTACTAAAGTCTTATATACACTAACTGTAGAAACGTGCGTAGCTTCCTCAAGGGTTTTTTTGAAATGTTGTCAAAGTATCGTGTACGTCCTGCAGCACTCTTGACACGGTTGCAATGTATCCCTTGAGTGATGTCGTCGTGGTTACTAAATCCTGATGGTCATCCCTGATAACTGCCTGGACCATGTTGATGTGTTTGTTGACGGCCTCTTCATTTGTAGTCAGGACGTGTAGCTCGTTGTCAGTTGCTGTGCCACAAGACCAATGGAAAATATCGCCGATGCTGTCAATAGCCCGTGTTGCCCTTCGTTGTCCTGTGGTGGTCCAGTTGAATCCAGTCGCCACTTTATGTTGTACGTCATCCGTGCTGTCCATAAGACCCTGTAGTGCCTGTACCGCTTGGCATACGGGCGTCTCATCTGGTGCTAAACAGGTAGTACCTCGATGTGGAATGTCAGTGAAGTCTGCAAAAGAATCAAGAGGGAAGGTATACGTGAAAGGATAAGATGCCTCATAGGTGTAATGTGTTGGAAGAGGATGAAAGTAGGCGCCATTAGTTATTTTGACAGGAGAATCGGTTTGGACCTTGAGTATGGTAAGGTTAAACGTAATAAAGAGAATATAGATTCGTAATTCTGTTGTTGCCATATTTGCTGTCTGCAGCACAGATTGTCGGAGTCGATGAATCAGGTGCGTTCCGACCGTATTCGTTGTACTTCTACCTCATTTGCCTGGAACTAAGTAGACAATCTTTGCGTAAACTCCTTTTTTTTTTTTAAAAAAAGGGAAAACTATACAAAGGGAAAAAGTAAGATTTTTAAAATAATAATAATATTACAATTTGAAAAAAAAATTTTTTGCAACCCCAAAACTAGTGTTCATTTCATGTGTTGTCACCATGAATCTATCCTACTATAAATCTATCCTGTTTTGTTGTAACTCTTTAATCTGCTAACATGTACTATATCCTCTCGTAGTCTACCATATCTATAAACCTCTATGGCATAGTTTAATGGTGTGATCTTACGTAGTATTTTATAGGGACCCTTGTAATGTGTTGCTAGTTTGTTCGGCTTCGTGCTATTTGATAGCAAAACCAAGTCCCCAACACAGTATTCCTCTACTATGCGCATTTTGTTGTAACGTTCGCATTGTGATCTTTGAGTTCGTTCCATTATCCGTGGTATGTCTTCACGTACTTTGTGAACAATCCTTAAAGCCGCCAGAACATCGTTGCTCTGGTATAGTTGGAAGTAAAGCCAAATCGATAGGCTGGTTCGCCTCAAACCCGTGCAACAAGTAAAAAGGTGAATGCCCTGTAGAAGCGTGTTTCCCTGAGTTGTATGCAAATGTCACTAATTTTACATATTTATGCCAGTCAGTTTGATTGTCATTGACATAACACCGTAACATGTCAACAAGTGTAGAATTATATCTTTCAGTAACACCTTGACTTTGTGGTCTATAAGCTGTCGAGATCTGCTGCGTTATCCCTAAAGCCTTATATAATTGTTTTAATGAATCAGCAACAAAGTGCTTTCCGCGGTCTGTCTGTATTTCCGCCGGCATTCCGTAATGAGGAATTATGTCTTCAAGCAAAAATTTCGCTGTGGTCTGCGCATCTGCCTTTTTCTGTTGCCTTAACTACCGCGTATCTGGTTGTGTTGTCCACTGCTACCAAAATGTATATTTTCTTGTTAGACTTCGGCAATGGTCCCATATAATCCAACGTGAGCTTCGTAAAAGGTTTTGTGCGCGGAATGATTGGTTGCAATAGTCCCGATGGTTTTATTCGTGAAGTTTTCATAACTTGACATTTATGACATGCTTTCACATATTGTATGATATCTTTGGTCATGGAAGGCCAATGATATCTTTGCCGTATTTTCGATAATGTCTTAGCTATACCCGCATGTCCTCCTGTAGTAAGTTTAATTGTGATATGCCTGCAGAATGTCCTTGACTATTAACCTTGGTACAGCTAGTAACAGCTTACACTCTCCGTGTGTAAAATGTTTGTAGTGCAAAACTCCATCAAGCAACGTATACAACCTTGACGCTCGAGAATGTGTCTTGTCAGCCAATTGTGGATCAAGTATTGCCTGTCTTATGTGAAATAAAAATTCGTCCTCTAGCTGTAATTGTTCTATATTTAAAGTTTTGATATTATTTATCTGAAATTCGTCCTGTAAGTCTGGTATGTCGATATTCTTTTCTTCCGGATGTCTGCTCAAACTGTCCGGTACCCGCATTTGTGTTCCCGGTTTGTGCTTAATATCAAAGTCATAGTCTATAAGTTTCAAAGCTAGTCTGTTTAATCGTGAGCTTAATGTTTTTATGTTCTTATAAAATTGTAAACTGGCATGATCATTGAATATTGTAAACCTTCGCCCATATAAAAAAAGTTCGGAAATGTGTAACTGTATAGACGATGCTTAACAATTCGATCTCCGATACGCTCCACCTCCCTTCTGTGTCTTTTAGTCGTCTGCTGACGTATGCAATTGGCCGAAGTGTTCCATCCTCTTGGTACTGTGACAATACACCCCCTATTCCGTGCCTACTCGCGTCGCATGAAACGACTGTATCCTTATCTTCACAAAAATTCGCTAGCACAGGTGGTGTTGTTAATGCATCTTTTAATTTTTGAAATGCAGTCTGTTCTTCGTCTGTCCACCTTAATTTTCTATCACCCGTGTTCTCTTTTTTTGTTAAATCTGTAAGTGGTTTGGCTATATCACTGAATTTGTATATAAATTTTCTATAGTAAGAAGCTGCCCCCAAAAAACTTCGTACGTCTGTCGTGGTCGTAGGCGTAGGAAAATCCCTAATTGCCTGTAAATTTTTTTCTAAAGGTCTCACACCTGCAGCGGAAATGTTGTGTCCCAACACATCTATGCTCTTGTAAAAGAAATGGCATTTCGAAGTTTTTAGTTTCAAATTCGCTGAATCTAATCTTCGAAAAACATTTTCCAGTGATTTGAGTTGCTCGTCAAACGTCGAGCCATACGAGACCAAATCGTCTACATATATTATCATTCCGTGGTAAAGTAAACCAGCAAATAACCTGTTCATGCTCCTTTGAAAAGAATTGGACGAGTTACGCATCCCCATAGGAAGTCGAGTGTACTGATGTAAGCCCCTGTGTGTAACGAATGCTGTGTATTGTCTGTCCTCTTTAGCTATAGGCTGTTGAAAGAATGCTTGATTGATATCTAATGATGAAAAATACTTAGTTGTTCCTAAAGTGTCGAAAATTGTATCTGCCCTGGGCAAAGGAAATCTGTCGGGTTCCATGTTCTCATTTAGCTTGCGATAGTCCACCACCATTCGCCACTGGTTCCCAGGTTTCTTCACAAGGAACGCAGGTGCTGCAAATGAACTTTGCGAATCTTCTATTACTTTTGCCTTTTTCAGTTCTTCCACTTGTCTATCCAATTTCGTCCGTTCTGCTAAGCTCAAACGATAAGGTGGCACAGCCAATGGTGTATCATTTTTCATTACTATTTTGTATGGTGGCATTTTTGCCTCCGTCAGATCCTCCGGTCCCCGTGCGAAAAGATGAATATATTTGTAGATCAAGCTCCTCGCTGCTGCATAGTTCCCCTCAGTCAAATCTGGATTAATATCTATGGCTGTCCCGCCGAGATCCTGTAATGGTCGACTTTGTGTGTTAATAGTGAGAAGTGGTGTCTGTGTGGTGTCCGATAGCCGTAGAATATTGTCTGTGTCGGGTGTCTGTTGATGGTGTGGCCTGTCGAATGTAAACTGCCCTAAATGCGTCCTACCTAAAATCCGGCACGATAGTGAGGTCGGATTCTTGATCTGTAGTTTGATGGGTGTGCGCTGTGAGACTGCGCAAACATGTACACCCCGTTGAGCCATCATCCCTTCTATTGGTTCAAAGCTATAAGGTATCCCGTTGGAGATGTTTGTGCCCATGGTTGGTTCTATATAGTGTGTAGCATGTGGCCGTAATATTATGTCTTCGGGTAAAAATATACTATGTGCTGATGTGTGATAAGAGTGGGTCAAGTCTTGTTTATACAAACCACCCCCCCTGTAATTGAAACGAGTTGTCACCAATTTGAATGGTACCCGTTGTATAATTGATAAGGGCATTATTCTTTGTCAAAAAATCATTTCCTAGTAAAATATTGCAGGCCAAATGCTGAACTACATACACTGGTTGTGTATATGGCACATCCTGTATTCGCAGGAACGCTAGAGCTCTGCCCACAGCCGTCATCGGAGTCGTGTTGGCCGAAGTCAAAACTATGTTGTTAGACGCTAATGGTGTAGTGAATGCTTTAAATTTGTCATTTATGCAAGAAACATTGCATCCTGTGTCTAATAGCATGTGCGTATAAATATTGCCGAGACAACCTGTCACATGTAGTGCTAGCCCTTCATTGTTTTGTGTTAAATTCGTGTTTAGAAGAACATGAGTGTCCTCTTGGTTTTTGTCATGGGAAGTGTACTCTTTACTATGCGGTAGTGTAGACTGCGTATCGCCTGGCTTGCTTAGAGTGCTTAGTAAGGAATTCCGTGCAAGGTCGACGACGTCTGTATGTGTGTTATCATGTTGTTGACCCGAGTGCATCTGTCCTTTAATAAAGTCAATGTGTACCCTCTGTTCATAATGTTGTATAGCCCGCCATCGTATATTGGGGATCCCTTCATTTGTCCGTGTGTGAAATATTTGATACTTCCGAGGATTTTGCGGCTCACTGGAATACGTCTGTCGTATCCCTGGCCTCATTAGTTTTTTTGATACCTATTCCGGCATTCTTTTGAAATATGACCCTTTTTATTACACACCCAACACGTAGTTTGCGATGAATGGTCACCATTACGCCGTGGGTTATCTGACTTACTATATTTATTCTCATGTCCGTTGTAACTGTGGCGCCCATGTGCCCTATTTTCATCACGTGATTTGTCCCTGCGAGGAGATCTACCGCTGCGAAACTGCGTATGTTCGTGTCTGTAGTCCCTATTCCCCGTGTATCGTCGGTACGTGTGGTAACTGTGTCCGTGGTCCTTATCTTTAGACATTTTGAAATTGTCTAACATATTCATTACTCTAGTTATTTTCTTGTCTATCTCCATGACGCGCTGGTCCTGTACAGTCTTAGATAAATGGCAACCTAAACGTTCCCGCATCAAGAAGTTTGCCCTGTCGTAAGCCTTTATATTGGCATCTAATTTACCGAAAGTTGTGTTATCGAGCATGGCTATTTGTTGCAATATAGCCGGGTTTAAACCTTTCAATATGTACGCACAGATTTTCTGTTCCGACATGTCATTGTCCAAGCGTGCGCACAAAAGCTCTATGTCCGTCCAATATTGAATTACCGACTCTTCTGGTAACTGCACCCGATTATTCAACCTCATCAACAATATTTCCTTTTCTTCCGTAGGAGCAAATACCGTGGTAAACGTTTCCTTTATACCGGCCCAAGTCATGCTTTTGTTCTTTCGTTCAAAATTCTCAAAGTAAGTCAAAGCTACGCCGTCAAGGTACATGGGAAAGTACACAACTTTTCTTGTGTCGTCCCAACCATTCGCCAAGGCTGCCCGCTCAAATCGCGTAATATGACTTAAAATATCCTCCCCCGGAGTTCCACGAAATCTGCCCGGATCAAAAAATGGTATGCGTTCGGTCATTGTAGAATTATGTGGTGATATGTGTTCTGTATTATGGATTTTAACGCCAGTGTCTGTCTCCGAGCCAGAAGCAAACTCAACAGTGTCGTATATGTTCGGTTCCTGAAATGTAACGTGCTTTTTACTATCGTCTTTGTGTACTAACCAGTTGTCATACAATTTAGAAGCTTCATCCAAACTCATACCCGAATTTAAATTTAGCCTGAGTAACCGCAAATTGGACCGCAAAAACTCAAGATCCGCCTGTTCTGGAATTGGTAAGCCTAGTTCTTGAAAAACCCTCGTTGCTTTGTCTTTAGTCAAAGATTTTATTTTTATAAATTCATGAAAAATGCTAAATAATAGAATTTATTAGCGAAAGTCGTAAACCCTGGATGTCGGCACAAATACCTGTATTTGTGAAACAGTACACAATTGTTGTGTCAGCAAGTCCTAGAAAAAAAAATGTATCGCTATGGCGTAAACGAAATGTGCAATGTGACGAGTCCGCGAATTCCAATGATGTATTGCAACTATGATGTGTCGACAATATACACGAAAAGAGGCGTACGATTCAATAACCCTCTATGTACAAATATGACTACTCAATTCACCAAATTTGAAACACAGATATTGTTATCAAATATTGTAGGCCCAAACCGCGAAGACTATCTGCTCGTGGTAAAAAAAAAAAAGACAAGCAAAAAAAAAAACGGAAAAAAACAAATATATGACACGTAAGTGTTGCGTATTGAAAGTTAAACTCAAAATGTATTACGTCCGCAATTAATAGTTGATGATGCCTATCACAGTCAAAACCTAACGGAAATACCACTATATAACCCTAAAAACAATTATTCAACACAAAACTGGAACCATTTAAAAGAATTTCTAAGTCAAAGAATTTCTAGTAAAAACTAGAAAACGGCCGATGCACCATTTGCTAGGATTAAGGCCGATACACCATTTGTTAGGAGTACGGGTTCCTTCGAATAATTTTCTATCGGTGGTTCATTATAAAAATTACCTTTAATCATTTGACATGTTCTACCTTACAAATATTGTGGGTGGCAACCCCAAGAATGAACACTACTGTCTTGTGTGAAATGAAACGTTCCCCAAAATATATATTAATCCCTTTAAACCAAAATAATAAAAGGGGGGAAGAAGTGTACGCTAAATAATCGTCTACTTACTTTTATCGCCGATTTGCCACTTCTCGGCACCGCCCAGTTGGATCAGAAAAGCCACACAGTCTTCACGGAAAAGTCACCGGGAGTAAACTGACTTTCCGGCCCCGCCGGAATCGACTGTCCACGCCCTACCTCTTCCCCATGCTTTTGTTTCAACTGCTGTTCTACATACCGTGTTGCTTATTGCAACAGGCAGTACATCAGCAGTTTCGTAATTTCGCCTATGTTTCTTTTTGTCAACAGTGTTCATTCTTTGGCTGTGACCTCATTATCATATTCAAAACCAGCAACCAAAAACTAATATTTTTTCTATCCTAACACATGTTATAATGTATTTAATTATAAATAAATGTTATACCTCATCTTTAAAAGAATATTGCTCTGAATTAACAAGCTCTGCGTGGTTAAGTTGATACGGTATAAAATTTAATTCCACCATTAAACAATTCTGCGCAACATTTTCCAAATTGAGCACTGTGTTTGCTTCCAAATCTTGTTCAGTGTAGATATTTAGATAAGTTTCTGCTACCTGACTTCCTGGTTCTGACAAAGGCCCATTTGGCTAAAATTCAAAATATTAAATTAAATTACCATATATATTTTATAATATTGTTTATTGTTAACAGCCTGATCCAGTATAACCTTGGAAATCTCAATTTATCCCCCCTGAAAGTGGTCATCTTTTTTAATAAAATGGTATCATAAAATGTGTATGATGCTAAACCTAGCATACCTACTGCTGACATATTTAGTTTAATATTGTGACCTTGGATAGCTAGAACCAAGAGAAGAAGATGTTTTATCGTGTTTTTCTAATAACATTTCCCAAGCTATGTCCATCAGGCTGGTCATCATTTTAATTTCCTAAAACTCACTCTAAAACAGCTAATAGCAATGGAGCAGTAAGCCCAGACTATTTGCTCAACAGTACTTGGTCACACTGTTTTAGATGTGTTGTACTGAAGTATTTGCATTCAAACTAAGCTATACCTCTGATACAAAACTTTATGGATTCTACAGCAACATGAAAGTGTATCTTTTCATAAAACATTAGCTATTAAATAAATATAGTAAATATAATCGTTAAATTAAAATAACTAAAATGAAGTTTCTTTTAGCCAGGAGGTATTTTTGGTATGAACAACTTTCAAAACTATTTTAAAAAAATTGCAACAATTTTTACATAATTACTAAAATTAGTTTCTATTTTGAAATTTTGAAATTCGGACTGAAAATAAGCAAAGTAATATCAAAATTTTGATCTGTAATAAAATTATCTCTCTACCAATACTAAAAAACTCCTTCAACATGCTCTGTCTTTAAAATTTAAAAATGTCCTCCATCAATATTCCCCTTCTCTAAGGAATATTTCCATATTTCCAGGCCCCTCAGTAGTTTACCCCTCAAATATTTTTTTAGCTATGTAATAATTACAAAAAAATAATTATTTGTGTAGGTTTATTATATTATAAAAAAAAATTTAATTTTAGTTCGACTATAGGCTAGAACTTTCAAGATAGCCTAGTATAAAAAACTGTTTAAACCTAATTTTCGGTTTCAGGAACCAAAACTTAAAATTAGCTATTCCATAAAATTGTTTCTTTTTTATTTTATTTATAACATTTTTAGGCATGTTGAAAACCTTTTTTTTCAACAAAAGTTTTTGTAGGAAAAGTATATATACCAACAGTTATTTTAATTATTTAAAAATCTGCATAAATTTCATTAAAATTATGCTATCCATTATTGTTGTCTTGAAGTTATTATTTATTACCTTGATTATAGTTATCCCAATGCAGAAGTCGTCACAGGTTTTGGACTTATTAAAAGCATCAATTGAAATTATCTCTGCTCCACCTAAAAGTTACAAATAACTACAGTATTAAAAATAAAATTTACTTTATTTTTTTTTAAACTGGGAAAATAGGCTACCAATGTAAATATCAAGATATTTTTTGCAAATGATAAGACGTACTGGTATAATTATTATTGTGTAATGAATTTAAAATTAAAGAATAGTCAAACATTTTAAATCTTTTACGCATACATTAAATCTATGCATATCATCAATAAAATGAAAAAAAAAAATACATACACAGTACTACAAAAATATTGGTAAATCTGCAATTTCAGGTGATTTGTCAATTTTTGTCAAAATGCTTCATAGGCTATATGCTCAGTAGTTATAATACAAAACAAAAAAGTATGGAAACTACAGAAAATTAAAAAATACAAGTTAAGTGCATAACCTAAAAATAGCTTCAGCACGAAAGTAGTTAACATATTTTTCATTGTGAAAACAATTAACTAATATATGTTATTAATAATAAAAACAATACTTTAAAAAAGACTTAAGAACCTAGATAACATGGTTATGTAAAGAACTAACTAATACGGTTGTGTATGAAAACTCTTACATGGTTTTGTGACAAAATATAGCCTTTAGCTTGCGACGTACATAAGCATGCCAGATGCATTGAAAATTGTAGTTCCCCTTATCAATTTCACAATTATTGCCACCCTTCAAACACAAATATGAATTTTTAAAAATGCTGTGATTTACACAAAAATCAACACAACTGTAAACCTAATTGAACAGAGAAAAAGAGGCAAATTACAAAGTTCACAAATACTGGCTGCCATTCTGTAACAATACTTTAATACTGTAAGAACTATGAATGAACTGATAATGACAAATGAATGTAATGACAATGCCATTATGACAAAGTGCTTATCGTTATCCTTGGTGTAGTATTTATTATGCTCCACATTACGTAAACAGCAATAATTTCACAATATAGTTCAGAAAAAAAATTCATGAAATTGAAGCTTATCATAAGAAATTTAATCTTCCATAGATACTCTTTTAATTATGTACTTATTACGTACTTTACTATTATTTCTTCTTATTAATTATGTACTTTAACAATAATAAAGTACATAATAAACAAAAACTGTATAAATCTTTACTTAGATAAATCACCTGAAAGTGCAGAAATACCAAAATATTTGGGTGGTATAACCTAATTTTTATCTTGATGTAAGATTAACATAGAAATATGTAGTACATTTTTTTCTTTTGTGTTTAATGTCCGACTATTGTGCACACGGGCTAATGCAGATGATCGGATGAATAGCGTATGAAAATGCCAAGCCCTGGCCGGGAATCGAACCCAGGTCCTCAGGGTGAAAGTCCAGTACGCTATCAACTAGGCCACCGAGGCGGCAATATGTAGTACAATGATCATAATATTTATACTTACTTGGAATATATGTGAAGGCTATTTCTTTTACATTAGGTTGTAACAATTCTTCTGGATTCTCAGTATACTCAAATGAAAATACTTTTCTTTTTAAAGAGGCAGCTAGCACTTTATTGATACCATTAACTAATGACAATTCAGTGAAAGTATACACATTTCCTTGTGATGGTAGCAAAAAATAATGAGCATTATTAATGTTATCCATTATATAACAAAAACAGGATTGCACATACAAAATTGAATAGACTAGGCAACTAAGACTAACTTAAATGTGCCTTTAAGGAGTATACATTTAATTTAAAAACTGTACTTTTTGTGAAAGTAAAATGTGTTAAAGAATCTTCATTAGTATACCCAATTTTTTTGTAAACACAGTCAGGGGAAGAACCACCATCTTCAATTAGGTTATACATTGTTTATAAATAAACAGTAAGATAAGAAAGAACCTCATGTCATGTTTCCATCATAATTACATCCTAAAAAATAACTAGCTGTCAACAAAAAATAGCCAGCAATGTTAGCTGCCAACTAGAGTTAAATACACTACATAATATAACAAATAGGCTAACAAGCAACAAGCTTAATAGGCTAACAAGGCACCACGAACTTAATTTGGTTGCTTTATAGTGTATACTGTATACTGTTAGTACTTAGTGATTAGGTTTTGGTGGAGGTGATCACCATCATCTTCCACTCTAAAGTCAAGGCTATCACTAACTCTGAGAATCCATCAGCTGTTTGATTATTCTTATTTTTGTTACTTTTTTTTTAATATAAATCCTGTTAAGCTTCAAAGCCTACTAATTTATCTATGCTTACAACCACCTGTGAACCTGTCTGTTTCTAAATCGGAATTTCAGAACTGGAATCAGCTGTTGTTTTGTATGTATGCGATTTTTACTAGCAAACCGGCAAGGCTGGAGTGTTTATAAACAAAATAATTGTAATAGAGATGTTACTATCAAAAATTTGTAAGAAATCTGTGGAGATACCCACATACATTAATTAATTATTTTTCTGTTAGTTTTAATGAATTTGCAGCTGCAGGAGTTATTATTTAATTACTGGTTGCTTAATCTTGGCACATTAAAATGAATTCTCTTGATAACCTTAAATTGATAAGAAACTTGTGTAAAAAACTTGATTTATGACACCTAAAAGCTGTTTATTTGTGAATTATTATTGTAAGTACAAAAAACTTCTTCATTATAAGTCTTAAAAATTCAGAAATACGGTTAACAATATTTTATAACTAACACCAATTTTGTATTTTTTTTTTTACTTTTATTAAGATGGATGAGGAACTAGTGGAATTGATTTCTAGTGATTCTGGTGCACCATCTCCAATATATGCATTTAATTCAGATCACATTAGTGGTGAAATTTATAGTAAATCTGTAAAAAATATTGATAAGGACCTAATATCCATTGAAAATGAGACTGTAATTGATATCAGGACTTCGCCAAAACAAAATAGAGTAGTTCATGTTTTATCAGACAGTGAAGATTCAGATTATTCCTTTAGTAATAAATGCAAGAATAATGGAAGTGGAGAATCTGTTATACCATATGTATTATCAGACAGTGAAGGTTCTGCAAGTAATACTTCTGTTAAATCTATTTTGGGAAGTGATAAAAGGTTTAACAAACAAAATAGCAAAACATTTTCAACAATCAATGCTTTATCTAGACAAGAATTTGATGTACTTGATGATTTAGTGGTAGACAAACCAAATGTTGTAGAAAAGGTAAGTAAATAACACCTGCAACAATTTATAATAATTTTTTTCCTTATTTAAATTGTGTTTAAGCTAGTTTGAATGCATATCAAAATATGGAGTATACTTTCAATGGGATTAAGGTGCCCTCAGAGTTTTAAATAAGTTTGCTATTTAATTCCTGCTTTAATCGGAAAAACAAGTAGGCCTACTTTTAGAGAAAAATTAAGGCGATAGTTTAATGGTCTTTACACTGTCCTAGAGAAAGACTACATCAAATATCTAACATATAATACCGCATTACAATTTATGAGTTCAATAAAATTAACACTGTGTTCAAACACGCATGTAGTTAGTTGTTTTTGCAATAAAAAAACTTGTTTGCTACATTCTTATGGTAGTAATTTTTAAGTTATGAGCATAACTTTTATTTTCGATTTATTTCTAACTTCCCTTAGTTTCTGCACTTTTGTGTTATTACTATTGGACATGTAATAAAGCATTTTGGTGCAAAAATTACAAAAACTGACATCACCCGGAAGTGAATATTTACTATTAATATAAATATAGGTACATTTTATCAAAATTTGAATATATATATACTAGTTGAAATTCAAGTTAGTTTAATACAACATTTATAATAATTGTACTTTAAATTTTAAAAGAAGAAACAAACTAGAAAAAGAACTAAGAATAATGAACAAACCAAAGAAGAAAGAGTACAGAAAAAGAAAGAGGAAGAGAAGAAAAGAAAGGAAAGACAAACTGCACTCAAATTACAGAAGCAACTAAAACCAGGTGAATGTATTAAGGCAAGTGTTCTCCATTATATTAAAAAATAGAACTTAAAATTTGACAACAGTGATAAAAAATATTACTCTTCAAAAAGATTAGAAAATATTATGAGAAAGATAATATTTTTTATTTGTTTTTGTAGAGTAATATTTTTATCATTGTCAAATTAATGATAAAAATAACATCAATAGAAATTTACTAGTAATGAAAATACAAGAAAAAAAATATTTCTAGGTAAAAGATTTAAAAAATAACTAAGGTATCCTTAGTTTTATAAACCTCAATTTATCCAACCCTTTCGTCAAAATAATGTCAAAAATATACAATAGAATGATTTTAAATATTATAACCTATTCTGGTAATCATAAAAGACATTATTTTTAATTCTTGGATTAGAAAAGAAATAATTGTTAATATAATTTAGCAAGTATCTACATTGTTTAAAGATATCAACATTATTCTTAAGTAAGTATTTAATTAAAGATGTGCATAGCTAATTGTGACACATATTATTATCATTTCCGCAGTATTTTGGACTTTAAGTCCAATCATTATAAATTTGTTACAGTATATGAAAGTTGTTTTGGATTCAGCATTATTAGATTGCCCATTTGGAGGAGACTTATTGGCAGCTGTCCAAAACATGGATTGTGAATATCAAGTACATGCTCAAACTATACCTTTCTCTATAACTTGGCAACGACATCTTGTAAGTATTAATTTGACAAGTAATAAAAAATATTTTTTTTTAAAAATAAGTCTTCGCTTATTTATCACTTAAACAATAAAACATATTTTTATCAAAAAATTTTCTTCAAGTGTTTGATTAATAAACAAAGACTCTTATTCAAATTTAATTTAAAATAATCAGTTATGCTACTGGATTGCAATGCTTGGGCTCAAAGTATTTTAGGCAATAATAAGTGCTCTTTGCCTTAAAACAAGGTGAAAACTTTTTAAATATACTATACACCAACAAAAATCATCTTATGTGGTATTCAAATTATTGAAAAATAACTGAAAAACGTTAATATTGAAATACCATAACTAACATTCCATTTAACTTTTGCAAACAACATAAAAGTTTATGAACAAGATGGTGAATACAGTGGACATAATCCATACAGATAAAATAGAGATTGTGAGGACTGATTAATGTGCTGGTAGTTATAAGCTTCTGTTGTTACTCAAATGATTTATATTTCTCCTGCAAAAAGTAAAAATAACTTTTAAGACACTTAACAGCTTTTAAACTAAGTAGTTGTGAAGGCATTAAATTTGATAGATGATTAATTAATTATAATAGTTTTATTATAAAGCCAGCTTCAAATTGCATCGAAGAGGAACAACTACTATTGGTGTGGCAGTGGGAACAGTTTGTACAGACTGTATGTGAGCATTCACTTTGCGATGTCATAAGCAGCTGTCAGCAAACAATGCCAGGAAAAATCATAACGTTAATAATCTACTCTATAGATGGATATTTCAGGTAATTATATATGTGTGTATATATATATATATATATATATATATATATATATATATATATATATATATATATATATATATATATATGAATAAGCTGTTTTCAACACTTATAAGGAAAAGTATGCAGCTATTTAAAAAATAATTATGGTTTCAGTTATCTAAAAAATAAGAGAAAGAAACGTCAGTCTGCGAAGGGGTACAAGGAGAGAGCTTCAGATTCATTAATAACCTTGACTAGGTAAATTTTATCATATTTTGTTTAAAATTAAAAAAAAACTTAAGCATCTGGCATTCATTAACACCAACAATGTCTATCATATATATATACCCAGCTATTTAGTTTTTATAGTATTGAGAGTTGATCAGAACGTGTTGAAGTGTAAAATCTAACCAATGTTTCAAGTTTAACTCCTATTTGGCTTTGTTATTTTCAAACACTGTAAAATAATGTGCTGGAGGTCTTGGTACAACAAGTGCAAAGGTAACTCAGTAAGCTCAAAGCAAAACAGAAAAGACTTAGTATTTATGATATGTCCTGTTCTTGCTCTTGTTCCTATACTCGAAATGGAAGAGTGTGCTAATGTCATTTGGTGATTTTAGTGTAGATTAAAGATGAAATCATGTACCTGTTGTTTGACCACCAATTTATAAAAATTAACCAACCATCCACTCTGAGATAGTTTTCTGGTTGGAAATCAGAAACCATTTTAGCCACTCCAACAGCCTTCTCATTGTTTTGTAACCCAGGCGTCTCATTTTTTGAATTTTATATACAAACAGTTTATCACAATAAATAAGCACTGAATTAGTATTGTGTTATTTTTGACTCGCTACATCCAGTTAGTTGATCAAGACAGTGGCCGGTGATATTGGACATAATCTAGCACACATCAGAGTTAATTGAATTTTCTTTTTGTTCAGTTCCACTTTTGCACACAAAAACCACTTGCACACTGATAAAAGACCACACACTGATAAACTTTCACTAGATTTTTTTAAGTAACTCTTTAATTACCAGTAAATGATATTTCCTTTAGATTGCTTTGTTTAGAAGTCAATATACAGTAATTAATTGTGCCTGTTGCTCTGTACAGAGGGGAGATGGACTTAGCACTAACTGAGTTACAGATACAATTGAATTGCAATCACAGATTTGTAAACAAAAGTCAAGAATTGGGACTTTTAGTGAGTCAGTTCACAAAATCCATTGCGGAAACTCCTTTCAAGTAAGTAAAAATACTAAAAACTTTTAAATTTGTAAATTATCATACAATTGAAAATGAAATATATAATGTTGTTTGTTATTTTAACTTGTGGCTTGAACACACTTATATAGAACTATTGATAAATAAATTTTAACCTATAAAAATAAAGACTATCGAAAATAAAATCTAAAACAAAGTTTGACAGCAGCAATCAGAGTTAATTGGTCTTATAAATATGATTAAAATCTTATTTAGTGACTGTGTAACCGTCATTCTTTTAACCACTAGTCTGTTAAATATTACAGTGGCAGTCCTAATTCGTTCCAGAACTAAGATTGTTATCTGAGCAGACTATTGTACAAGTCAGCGTTTACAATAGAGACTTATGGAAAACATTTAAATTTGTTAAATAGAAAATAATAATTGAGTACTATTAATATGTCAAAGATGAAAAATGAAGAAAATTCACAGAACAGAAGTCACACTTTATATTTTTCAAGTTCAATAGTCAAAGTTTGTTTTTTAACTTCTACTACCACAAGCACTTCTTTTATCACACATTTAATTAATATTCACACAAAAAAAATTGAAAACAGTATTTAATGACAATTTGAAACTCATACACACAGACACTTAATGTTTTGTTAAATTTAAAAGTATGTAATATGATAATATTATAACTGTTTAAATTTTTTAACGGACAAAACAAACATCCAGTAAAAGAATTGATGACACACTACGTTAAATAAGTAGAAGTGGGCATTCTGAAGTGAAGACAGATAATTAAGAAATATCGTGTGCCCTACAAAAACCAAACACTCATCTATCATACATTGTGCTTGTTTGTGTTTAATCAGCACAATGTTTATTTCTGTAGCACAGCACAAAGTTATCTCTATATTTACACATGTGCTTAGAAATAATTTAACAAAATGAAAACACTTATAATATGTTCAACCCTTTATCCAAAACCTAAACTGTTAATGCAGGTCATTTTTCATTCCGTGAATTAGACTGTTATCCGACATGACCTTTGTCCAGGTCAACCGTAAGCCAGTAAAATCAGTACTTACGGTATTCAGTAAAGCACTGTAAATATTTTTATACATAAGTTCTTACAGAAACTTATGGGACATTGCTGGCCTCATCTCCCTAATGAATCATGAGCCACCTAATGATAACAATCCTAAAAAATGCCTTGGTTTGTTTGTGTATTTAGCTAAATTTGATAAAAAATGGCTTGCTTATTGAAAAAAAATTGAGGTGATCTAAAAACAGATAAAGTATATTAACATTCGTTCTTGTTAAAGTGATCCCCATTTTAATGCACAGAAACAGACCTGTGTTATATATATATTTTTTTTTTTTGGTGTTTAACGTCCGACTATTGTGCACACTTGGGCTAATGCAGACAATGGGATGATTTATAGCGTATGAAAATGCCAAGCCCTGGCCAGGAATCAAACCCGGGTCCTCGGGGTGAAAGCCCAGTACGCTATCAACTAGGCCACCAAGGCGGCTAGAGCCAACTACGATATATAATATGTCAAGTATAGTTTTAATCAGCATATATTATCCCATAAATAATGTTTTAGCAGGCTGAAATTATTATTAATAACTAAACACTGTAATTTTGTCTTTAGGAAAGAAAAACAAAAACGTGAACAAGACAATTTAGAATGGTTTGCTACTGGTGATTCTCGGGAGTGTGTGCGTGTGGATAAAGAAGGCAATGGACTATTGAGGTTATGGCAGCAACAACTTTGTCAGTTTAATTTAGCTGGCATTGACACAGCTCAAGCTATTGCAGCAGTATACCCATCTCCTTACGTTTTAATACAAGTAGGTTTTCACTATATTACTTTGTATGTAGTTCCTTAAATGTTGTAATAATTTAAAGTAAATGGCACAAAAAAATTGTGCACACTAATTCACATTCAATTAAAATATTTAAAAGGGGCTAAAATGTATTAACAAAAACTGTTACAAAAGGTTAAATGATGTCTCTAGAAAAATTGGTTGTAAAATCGTTCAGTCAAATTTTTCATATGCATTTTTTTCATACAGAAGTGTAATTAAAAGTATGCTATGAATATGTTATATTTTATTGATTGTTTGCGCTCACTGGAAATAGGAGAGACCTATTTCTGTTATCCGTTTATTTCTTATTTGTTACATCGACAGTCCCAGGTTGATGGTTAATCGAGACTCTAGTGTGAGAAAGAAAACTGTTTCTCTCCACGAACATATTTTCAAACAAATTCAAATGTTTAAGTAGACCTGGTGTGTAAAACAAAATGGAAATTGTATTCAACATTATTTTTTGTTTCTTAGAAAATATTGCAACTGACCTATATTTTATCAAATTATTCAAGTAATGATCTTATTTGTTTTGTATAAAAAGCTTGTATAAGTAAATTTCATTCATTACTTTTTAATTTGGTGCATAATAAATACTCATTTCAATGTTTTAGGCTTATGACAAATGTAAAACCCAGAAAGAAGGTGAACTACTACTACAAGATATACCAGTAAGTACTAAAACCTAGAAATTATAGCGTTTTTGTTAAAATAAAATGTTACTGTGAAATGTTTTATTCTTTAACATTCATACTTAATGCCAAACTGATGAAAACTAGGGATCAACATTAACGGAAAGGTAAAGCTTATGGCAGTAATTGCAGGTCTCAAATCCATGACCTTGAGTACACAGTTCAAAAACATAATAAACTGACTGGTGTCTTAACCATATCAACCACAAAGCCCTTATTGTGAAACAGTAACATTCTTATATTTATATTTTATTTCTGGTTATTTTAAGATGGGACTACTTTTTAGCAGTGCCAGGTTTTTACAGAGACAGGCTACTCAACTTTTCACAAAGTATACCACTACCCTCACTGTTCCACACATAAGGCAGAAAAAGCAAACGTTTCTAAAAACCACTGTATTTTCTGTATAGAAAAGAACAACGAAGCAGATTGTGGCTAATTGCTGCAAGGAATGATTTACAGCAAACTGGATCCTTGATATATTTTTAATTACATAAATTGTAGTTCAAAACTGTAACAGATATGGTGTATCATAATAATACATTGTGCTCAAATGGAAATATATTTATTGTAATTAATTTTATTTTGTTTTCTAGGTTAGACGTTCTCATGGACATCTTGCACCAGCTCGTAGAATTGGTCCAGAACTGAGCAAAAAATTATATTTGTTTTTCAATAATGTTGATGGCGACTGTCCCTTGTCTCAGGAATAAAGTATTAATTTTTATAATATTTTAAAATTATAGTACAGTATAAATATATTTTTTAAAAATGAAACTTGTTTCTGTTGAATAAGTTAGTTTAAATTATAAAATGCTTACCTTCATTTTCCCTTATTTGTTAAGATTCAAATGTATGCATACTTCCAACTGACTTCTAAGTTGTTTAAATGCAGTGAACCTAGAGTCCATAACGTTGGGTAACCTGTTTCAGAATTGTTTACCAATTCTTCTGCGGTAGAAGAGAAAGTTGGTTACTTAGAGGTATGGGGGGGGGGTTGCTGAGTCCATCAGCTTAATAGGAATAAGAATGCCATTTGGAAAAAAAATACAGAGGAAATGTTATTGTTTTATAAAAAGAGGAACAAGGATGGAAAGTAAGAACTAGGAAGGAAACTTAATATCCACTCCCGGGGAAAGTAGTTCGTATAGTATCAGCAGTTGGTTTGGTAAGGTAATATGGAATCTAAAAAGAGCACAATAATTAAAGTTGTTGCATGAGGAAGTGGAAGACCAAGAAAAAGATGGAAAAGTGGTAGATCAAAGCCCATCTAGAATTATAGGATCAAGGAAAGTAAGTTAAGACAAAAGAAAACTACAGGTCTAATATTATTTGGTAACGAAAAATACAGAGTCTATGCCAATTTCTGTGCATACAAATCTTTTGTATGTTTTTTTTACCTTAATAAAATTTATTTCTTCTTCACTCCAATGAAAAAGAATGCAAGAATTATAACTATACATAAATTTTAAATCGCAATATATCTAAACAAAATATATAAATAAGCATACTAAACAAACATTACTTATACAATAAATTTAATAAACTCAAGGACTTAACAAAATCCCAACTCCTCCCAGTGTCCACTTGGCAGCTTTAGCTTTGGTTTTTAAGTTAAATGTCCAGACGTACGTTGGACCTCTTTGTCGAGTTTTGTATACAGGACATTCATAAATGTTCCTAGTCTCTTGTTTGTCCTGTGTTATAGCTTTAATGAAGACTACAGGCATCATCGGAAACAATTCTTTTAATTTTGATTCCATAATGCAGCCTGTGTTAATGTCCCACCTCGCACCTTCCATGTACAGACTGTTTATGTAAGCACCTTCTCGAGGTGGAGCTCTACAACATTAATACTTTGTGTAATATTATGAATACGCATAGTAATATAAATATAAACTAAAAAGTGAGCTTTTGGAATGGCCATCATAGTAAGACTTATTACTACAATATTAGTACTACTATAGTACATATGTAATAGTATAATATATTGATGTATACATCAATATAAATTTGTACTTCTTTTTATATTCTTCTTTTCTGCTAGGATTATTATCACTATGTTCAGTATAATGATCTGCATTCTCTAGCTTTGTCAATTCTACTTTCGTTGACGCGTTTCGGAGAACCTCCATCTTCAAAAACTATATCTATACTGGTCACCAATATTATGGCCCGTCCTATTTATAATTTTCTATCTCCAACTCGTACCCCTCCTCTATTCAACAAGTGTACATTAAACCTGACGTGCTCGCTTCTGATTGGCATTTCAAAATCATACGTTTTCGCTCGCTTCTGATTGGCTCCTTTCAAACTTTCTCTTCAACGATCGTCCCTCCTGTTAATTTTTGAAAATTTTTAGATTTTAAAACGTAATATCTGCTTGCAACGATATCTGTTCATATTACGTTTAAAAATTTTCAAAAATTAACAAGAGGGACGACCGTTGAAGAGAAAGTTTGAAAGGAGCCAATCAGAAGCGAGCACGTCAGGTTTAATGTACATGTGTTGCATAGAGGAGGGGTATGAGGTGGAGATAGAAAATTATAAATAGGACGGGCCATAATATTGGTGACCAGTTTAGATATAGTTTTTGAAGATGGAGGTTCTCCAAAATGTGTCAACAAAAGTAGAATTGACGAAGCTAGGGAAGGCTGATCATTATACTGAACATAGTGATAAATTTGTACATTTGCATCAAGCAAAATCCAACATCACAACCAGCCCTAAAACATGATACATGTTAAAAGTGTCAGAATCAAAGTAAATATTAAAATATTTGCTGATTTTTAACAAAGGAATGCTTATGCAAAAGTTATGGTACAAAAAGATAGTACCATATACGAAAAATATGCTTTATAAGTGTGACTTGAAAGCTATTCAGCTCAATATTTCACAAGATAAATTTTTATGTAAAATTTGCTATTTTAAAATTTATGATAAACAATAACTTGATACTTGATAGCAATAAACGATAACTTGATTGAATAGCAACCAGAATTTTTTATGAGAATAATGTAGTAGTGAAAGTACATACGTGAATTCTTCTTTCTGTTTTTTTGTAACGTCACATTGCAGACACATTTTGTCTAAAGGCCACTCATTTTTTCGAGCTGTGCTTTGCATGATAGCAGTAAGGAATGATTGAGGATTGAAGAAACCAGCCAACCAGATTGAAGAGGGTAACTAAAAAGTAACAAAAATATTTGAAACAGTATTTCTTAAAATAAATGTTTATGTTAAATTTGCTATTATGTTTTAAAATTTATGATAACCAATAATTTGAGATATTTCCATGGGTATCAACCAGAAATGTTCATGAGAAATAGAATAATATAATTAAGTACCTCAGTTAGTTTTCCTTCTACAATCCTTTTTTTTTTAATCGTTAACAATCTACCAGTTTTGATGAGTAATATCATTACCTTCAGGTCTGTTAGAATAATTCCATTCATTCACAATAAAACATCCATTAAAATAACAAAATTTCAACACGTCAGAATTTTAAGATTATGACTAGAACATTGGCATTAAATATTAGGGGTTTTAACAATGAAGAAAATGTTAACATACTGCTTTCAAGTACATATGTTACTTTTCTTTTAAATGCCTTAAAATTGATGGGAGAATTAATTTAGAATTTTACCAAAATCTCATGCAACAGAAAAAAAAGTTTGAAGGTTTTTAAAATCAGTATTTGGTTTTTATAATAATTTGTAGCAACAACTCTCAAATTTGTTAATATTATTAAAAGACTTAGAGGGGATTAACGAATTTTTAAATATATAATTGGGTAATGTCATTATATCCAGTCTTGCACTGGACTGAATTACTCACTGAAGTATTAGAAAAATATGTCAGTATACCTAATTTGAGTAGTAGAAAGTACATTAACCCTTTAAAGAGTAATATCTTCCTGGAATGTCTGAATATGCACTGTCTAAATGAGTACCATTATGACACTAAACATAGTCGGTTTAAAAAAAAAAAATTGAAGTTTTGAAATCACAACTGAAATATTTTTTAAAAATTAAGGGTTATGGTTAATTCTTTCTTGCTTTAAAGAATTAAATTGTACATTCGCAGAACTCAAATATACTGCCTATCCATTTTTTTTGTCATGTCTGAGTGTTTGCACAGATGAAACATCTCTTTTTTTGTACCTCTTCTGTCCATAAGGTACCTTTGTCGGACATGGGAAGTGCCTTGCTGCCAGATGCAGTAGGTGTTTCTTGGTGCTGTATTGTGCTAATAAGAATACATTATACAGAGATAAACAACACTAAGCATTGAATAAAACATAAAACTTGCAGTGTTTTGCACAAATTTTGCGATGAAGACAACATATGAACACTCGCTACGTTCAAATATAGCCTAGTTAAAAAAAATCCATTGGGAGTGGACATAGTAGGCTATGTCCATTTCAGATGGATTTTTTTTCTTCCCAGAACTAAAGTACACTTTTAAATTTTACATTTCCTGCCACACTTTTTTCTCTATAATTATATTATTTTATGGCTCCAAAAAGCACTAAAATGCAAAGGCGGTATTTCTTTTTTAATGTAGACATAAAACATTTTGGAATGACAGAATTCTATTATGCACTTTACAGTAGGAATGATCCTGAATGGCAGTAGATACAGTAGAAGTCCTTTTAACCGACTGTCATGGGACCAGCCCCTTGGCAGGATAACAAATAAGCAGATTAACCGAAAATAGCCAGAAATACTGTAGTAAAAGTTATACAAATGCTATAGTATTAATTATGATTCAGTTTGTGTAATAATCTAGAATAGCTTTCTTATTTCTGTGCCAGTCCTTAACTGTTACTTTTTTAATACCAAACTCAGCAGTTATAAGTTTCACAGTATTTCAGCTAACTATTCTATTGGTCTTAGTTTCTGTTCCATAGTCAGTAACTACATTAAGTTTTCATTTTTAGCACAATAATTTTATATTTTGTAAAAAAACACGATGTAGTGCTTCATATCTATAATCACAAAACTGTAGCCTTATGTTAATCACAGCAAACCTCACACAATAAGAGGAAGAGAACAACTGATCCTTAATATCAAAATAAAAGTAGCTGCTGTTATTGCATGTTTTGCTAGCATGCCAAAACACATTAGAAAACAGATACAGTAAGCTATACATATTACTTTATAACATTTGGGTTTTTTTCGTATTACAGTGAAAAGCGACAGATGATATTCACACATCATCTGTATTTGATAAACGGGGATGTAATGTAAACCATTTCCAATAGTGTGCGGCAGTTAACCACACTAAATTTCCCTTAGTTATATCTAAAGCCTATACTATCTAAAGCCCTTAGTGATATTGATAGCCCTACTTGTTAAAGGGTTAATCTGAGGCAATATCAAAGAGTTATTTTTATACATGTATTCAGAACAGATTCACGTACCCACTGTGCCAAAAATTTATACACTACATAGTATTTTGTATTATTACACTAAACTAAAACTACAAGTTCTTGAAGTGGGAAAGTAAAGTATATTATTTTTAAAATTAGTGAAAAACATTTTTAACAAAACTAAAAAAATATTAAATGAGAATATGTCTTACACTAAAATCTCCGACCCAGTTTTCAAGTTCTCGTAGTCGCACCATGAGATCAGCAAACCAGGCCCCCAGGCCTAGCAGAGATGGATAGGCTCGTTTTGTCCATCCTTCAGGTACTTGGTCAAGGAACAAAGAGTTGTCCAGCACTTCCATTTCACTTGTTATTGTCAGTTCTCCCTGTATTAAAATAATAAAATCCAGTCTGAGGTATGCTTTAAAAGTATATCTAGTTTATCTTCCCTTACTATTACAGTAAAGAATTGATTATCCTTTAATTAATACAGTATCTACTAATTCAGAAGGTATTTTAAACTTCTCTAATGCCCTTGTACAGGTGAAGCTTTGTTGATAACATTGTAATTTGTTAATACATTTTGTAAATGAGTATACATACTGTTCTAAATTGAGTTCCATTTTAAATTTAACCTACTGCAGTGGTGTTTCATCACTAGAAATTGCCCTTAAGATAAAAAGCTAAGTTACGCACTACACTTTATTTTAAAGTGACACACATCCTAATGTTCTAAATTTTATTCTATTACATAATTATAATGTAATATTTCAAAGTAATAAACTCGCTTTCCTTTATATGTGTAAATGAGCACATGATTTTATCAAGTATAAAACAATTTCATAAGTTTAAGGATTAAAAATTGATATGTGAAACAGTTTTAAATTTACACAAACATCTACCAGGACCTATAAAGTAAGTTAGTCTTGGACCTATAAAAAGTAAGAAATGTAACAAAATTTGAATAAAAGAACCTAATAAAATCCTAATCCCTCAATCAGTCTTAATGTAATTATTAATCGAATTTCCTTTGGAAAACCTCTAGAGGTTTGTGTGTGTGTGTGTGTGTGTGTGTGTGTGTGTGTGTGTGTGTGTGTGTGTGTGTGTGTGTGTTTTAGTACTTTAGCATTTACAACTTTGCTTCGATTTTGTGGAACCTAAGTTGTGAATGCTACTTCATGTAATAAGGATCCTAAAAAATAGTAAAAAAAAAATCATGATGATCAATAAGATACCGGATCAACTGTACCAACAATTAGCAGAATATTATTAGTGTTTAAAACACACAGCTACTTACTTTTAGCCCCAAACTTAATTCTTTTAGAGAGCGTCGTATTTCATTCATGAGAATATTCATACGCTCACACTCTTGGAAAGCAACAATTATGTAAGGCGTTCGGTCTTCAACTCGAGCCATCATGTCTGGAATATTAAACATGTCTGGCACTTTGTCTAAAATGTCATCCAGTATCTGCTTAACCTACGTAACATACAACAAAATTTAAGATTAAAATAGGAAAATTTGTTTCCTCAAAGTTGTACTCAAACAGAAAAATAAAGCAACACTTATGATTTTCAGAACACTACAGACAACCCAAAAAGTTTATAAAAGTAAAGTAATAATAAAGACTGTCATTACTAAAAACAGTAAACAGTCAAACTTGATTAACTGTTAAATCAAGCCTTGGATCAATTAAAGGCCTTGGATCAAACCTGTTAAATTAAACTTGTCGATCAAAGCCTTGGATGTTAAATTGAGTTGGATGTAGCATTTTTTTTTTAATAAGTCTAACCAAACCCATAACTTTTATGAAAAAAAATCTATAAACCAGTTCTAGTAGCATTACAATTCCAGGTTATATGTACACAAGTTTCTTATGTACAAGTCCATAAGAGAAAAGTTTGAGTGGAAGGCTGTCTCGGTGGCCTAGTTGATAGCGTACTAGACTTTCACCCCGAGGACCCAGGTTCGATTCCCGGCCAGGGCTTGGCATTTTCATACGCTATAAATTATCCCATCATCTGCATTAGTCCAAGTGTGCACAATAGTCGGACATTAAAAAAAAAAAGTTTGAGTGGAATGTAAGTACTGTAGCTGGCCAACAGATAAGTGCTGTCAGAACTACTAAAGCTGATTAAAGGCATAATTTAGCTGTCAACATTGCCGTTCTGCTGAAAAACAATAACTTTTTTTGTTTTGGAGGGTGTGAAATTAATGTATTTCCAAAAACACTGATGCACCACC
Organism: Callitettix versicolor; assembly: GCA_022606455.1. NCBI lineage: Eukaryota > Metazoa > Arthropoda > Insecta > Hemiptera > Cercopidae > Callitettix > Callitettix versicolor. The sequence continues at coordinate 41,626,908 of CM040188.1, forward strand.
ACCCATGACGCTTGAAAATGTTGCAGAGTCATCAAATTAAATATTACAAACAACAATGTCCACCACTTATCAAATTGGCAGACCAATGGAACTAAGGAAGGGTGCAAAGGCAGGTAGTACAAAAAAAATCCTTGGTCGAAAAATGTGTTTCTGTAGATATATAAACATCAAACTTTCTGAGAATCCAGCCGGAAGGGTGGCAGAGTGGTACACCAACCCTATTGCCATCTAGTGATATTTGCTCAAACACACAAGTTGTGTGCAATAACAGAAATTCTTGAGTCTGAAATTCACTCAAGTGAATGTCATTTGTTGGCAGAAGTGTGGTGCTCTACCAGTTGGATTCCAAGACTACTAGAAATCCACCTGACTCCATTTCTCTTTCTCTGAAGCTGTAGGGTGGGGAAGGTGTACAGTGAAAGTTGCAGGGGTATGCATATTTAAGTAGCTATGCCACATCAACAGACTCATGTTTAAGTGTTTCGCTACATAGTATGGTGGCTGGAAAAGTTCATGTATTCTATTATAAAGTGACAGTAAAATTTCAGAAAAGGTTAAATTGTTATTTCTTCTTCTTCTTCCTACTGGGCAGTTGCATATCTCTTATTGCACTCTGATAATTGTGTATCAGCCTTAAAGGTTGTTTTCAAGATCCAAGAGACTTATGAACTCTTAGGATCTTGTTCATTGTTATTTACTGTTATCATACTTACAAAATCTGAAAATATTTTTGTTTTATAACTACATAATATTGATATTTTACAGTATTTTTTTGTTATAACAAATGTTCTTTAAAATTTGTTCTCTAAATTTATTCATAATTAACAATAGCTGCAGTTTTATTTCAGTTCATATTTTAGTTTATTGTAATTCTAAAATAATGTTTGTATATATAACTAGTAGAGTTTTTACTGTTTATTTAACCTTTTTAAACTATATACAGTTTATCTTTATCCATCTTGCTTATACCACCCAATTTCAAGGACAATTGAGAGACTGCAGTATTTATAAATATTGTCCTTTAAATACTGTTTCAAAAAAGTTAATTACCTTTTCTTCCCGAGTCATTCCTCCAACAGCAGCAGCTCCCGAGTCCCTAGGTTGCAATTCAAAAATAGTTCTGAACAAAGTTTCAGATAATGTGGTCAGAAATCCAATTTCTGCATTTGGATGGAGCCCGTAAAGTATGGGACTCTCTGGGGGCAACATGTCGTCAATGTAGTTGTGATAGCCAATGTAGTCAGTGTTGGGAGGAGCTTGGAATCCAGGAGCGTAGAACAAGTCTGCTTCTACCTGCAGAAGAATAATGACTATATTTAATACCATACCATTCTTATTTGTTTGCTTTAAAAACAAAACTAAAATGTTAAACATTCATAAGTAGGCTGATTTATTCAATAAATGTTACAAAAAATATTATCACTTATAGCTTTGTCAAGAACTGTTCCCGAAGCTATGTAAAATCGATTTAGTTTATCTAAATAGGTTCATCAGAATTTGGTCATATATGTAGATATATCTAAAATCATAGTACCAAATTTTAAATAAAAGAAATGTTTCAGTTTGAGAGTTAATAAGGGAAACACTCTGTGACAGGTAAGAATTTGACACTGACAATTTTCTTCTTGTGAGGATCATTATTTGGATCCGCCATGAGGATATTATTTGTAAAATCTTATTATTTTTTCCCATTAACATATTAATTGACAAAAGAAAAGCTTATGGCATTTATTCCAGTCTCAAACTTACAACATTAATGTGCACAATTTTGGAGATGCAGCAAACTGACAAGTCTGCTTTAATGACTGAATTGTTAAAAAAGACTAGCACTAAAAATAGATTCTAAAAAAAAAATAACAGAATAATAAAATGGTTAGTCAGCAGAAGAGTCAATTATTTTGTAGTCAACTATTAGTAGAGGGCTTCTGCTTGCGAAGTTGAGTTACAATAATTCTTCAAGGAGAAATAAAGGCCAAGAAAGAGGAGGTTTTAGGACTTAACTAATGTGCCATCCATCTCAAATTAAATTTAATATAACATCATTTTTTTATAACATACACCATTTTACTCAAGGATTTTTTTTATTGAGTAAGTTACTAAATGAAATGCTTACCAATTCTGCGCTCAGATACTCTTGAAGATAAGTACGGCAAAGCCTCCTATCCCAATCATCTGTGATATGGCCTCCGTACATGATCTCACCAAAGAGATAACGTAAATCTTCCCATGGAACTTTAGAGCTGTTTTCTAGATAATTGTTAAGGACTTGTACACTGATTGTTAAATCACCTGTAAACAATTCACAAATGTAGTTTAAGTAGTTCAAAATGTTTTGTTAAACTAATACTATAGTATTTTTTTTATGTAAGTAGATTAAATATATTGATTTTGTTTAATTAACTCATAATACAGTAATTTTGTTTGTTTAAGTATATCAAGTATATTGAATTTGTTTTTGTTGAATAAAGTAGTTTGAATTGTGTTGCTTTTGTTTAACTAATTCAGAGTGTGTTTACTTCATTTACTTTGATTTTGTGTTAGAAATTTGATGTCTCTCCTAACCCAAGCTCTTTAGAAAATCAGCTATCAGGTTCAACAATGTTCTTTAAGACATATAATTACATTACAATCTTCCTCTACTGTTTTGGCTACAACTACACCTGATAACAACACAATAATGAACACTCGTACCCACATTTTTGTTTAATCCAAAAAGAGAAGAGGAAGAAGTATATGCAAAGTCTATCTACTTACTCTGTAGACTGCTGATCTATTGCTCCTCAGCACTGCCTGGCTGGAATGTCCTATTGGAGCACTTCCCAACATACAGATGGTCTACAACATACTTCGTTCCCCCCCTCAAAAACAACTGACCACAACCTACTTTCCCCAAGCTTTTATCTAAACTGTAGTCCTACATACTTTATTGTTTATTGCAACAGGCAGTATGTCAGCAGTTTCAAAATTTTTTGGCGTCTTTGTCAGTGGTGTTTATTATTTGGTTTCTTCTCTTTACAATTCTTAAAACTAATAACTGAGATTATAGCTTTAAATTTCTAACAAGTATTTCAAACTGTATGGATTGTTTTAATTAGTTTCTTTTTAGAAAAAATTCGTTTTGTTTTTATAAAATTAGTAAGATTTTATAGTTTCTGTGACTTCAAGATTAAAAAATTTATTTGAAGTCTATTCGCCGTGCTTGCTTATAATCAGGAATATACTGTACATGATTTTCATTAAAAGACATGTGCTGTTCCAGTGGCAGTCTGAAATTCAAAAAATTGTCAAAACAGCACCTGCTGACTGCTATAGTGACCAGTTTTGTATGTGAAATATTATGTTATTTCATATAAAAGTTTCTCTTATTCTCTATTGTTATATGTATATTTTTGAATTATTGACATTAAGAAAGTAGTAGAAAAGATGCGTGGCTGCTTGGCAACTCACTTATCACAGAGAACTGTATACTATGCCAGGTACCCATCTCTAAGATGAATACTGACCTCAAATGCAGAAAATTGTAACCTGAAGCTAATGTGAGTCCACAAGGCTAATCATTGGGAAAAATAAGGAAAGATGCATTTTTGTTTCTAAAAATGATTTGACCATATGAAAAAGTTCAATAGATTTTTCATTAATAAATTAATTTTTTTTAAATGCTTACTAAAATGTTAACATACCAACATTGAAGGGATAAGTTCGGTTCCAACCCTGAGCTCCAAACTTCCTTCTTTCCGCAACTACAGCATGGAAGTAACACAGAGCAAATAAAATAGCTTTGAACTCAGCTTCCTTGGAGCACATTTCCAACGTGTCTTGATTGAAATTATCCAAAGCCTTGTGCAGATTGGCTAACATTCCTGTGGGTGGTTCATTGGTTATCTTGATTGACGATTCTAATACTCCCTGCAAAAATTTACGTGCAATTGAAATCTCATTAAATAGGGATCTAACAGCCAGTTTCTAGAAAATTAATTTAATGATTCAATAGTAAGTGCAAGATTAACATAATGGCTAATTACATTTTTCATTTTGTTTTTAGAAAATATTTAATCATAGATTACGTAAACTCCTAATAATTATGTAAAATGAACTTCTCATTTACTTCAAATAAAGATTAAATCGAAAAAAATGGTGGTTTTAAAACAGATGATCAACGATATTGTTATTTTTAGGTTATGTTGAGAGTTTAATTTTTTGTCTCCATAGTTGTATTGTTATTGTTTACATTGTGCTGCAGGCTATTAACTTTTTTTTGGAAAAAGTGGCGCGCTCGTAGCAGTACTGTTCAGGGACAGATACTTTGTAGGTTAAAATGTAAACAACACCTTCTTTATTAAACCTAAATCTAATCTTGAATTATTCATCTGAAAAATAATTAAATAAAATTAAAGTTCTACTACTTAAAAGGCTTGGACCATGTTGTCAATTTTGTAAAATGGAATAATAATAATTAATTGTTAATCTACAATTAAAATATTTAATTGACTGATACTGGGACATTTAATTAATAAGTTTTTAATCGTTGATCAGCAGTTAATGGTTATTCTAGAAACTGAAATTGATGATTTAATTAAAGATTAAGTTTAATGTTGGACTAAATAAGTTAATCACTGTTCTAGAAACTGACTGTTACACATTAAGAACTTTTTTTAAAATGAATCAATTAAAATAATAGCTTACTGTATATAACTACACAGATTATTAGTTGCTGTGCATGATTAAGATATCATTACATGCATAGATAAACTGATGATTTTTAACCTGATGGTCTAAAACTACTAAACTGGACTGTGCAAGTAAATGTTATAATGTTGGTCTACTTCCTATTGTTAACTATAACTTTACATTGCATGAAACAGATTTGTACATTTGGACTGCCATACACATTGACATTAATATCACACAGTTCTGTTCCAATGGTTTAGAAAAGTTCAGCAGAATTTTTTTTTGAATTAGTGAAACTTAGAGGAAATGGTTCTAATACATAAAAAGCAGGCCACTTAAACCAAGTAAATGTATCTCATTTATTAATATTCTCTCAGGACTCTGATGAACTGGCAGAAAGTATTAGTACTATATCTAATATTGAAAAAAAAATGAGCAATATTTTGACAATACATAGATATTAAAAATGATGAAATATAATTTATGAACTCTAAGTGTCACCTTCTTGCAAAAAAAGTCTTGTTTTGATGAAACTTTCTGTTAAAAACTAAATATATTGCTGAATTAGCCAATCATAAACACTATAATTCGTGATTTATTTCTAAAAACTTTTAAAAGAGGCATGTGCTCATCATGGCCTTGTTCTTCACCTAATTTTTTAACCATATTTTCCACTTTTCTTCCTCTTCTTATTCTTCTTCTTCTTTCGATGAAGCCTGCTAGGGACCATGTGACAATTTCAATTCTTCATTTTTATCTGTTTTCTCTTCCGTTCCATCCAATATTCCCTCATCCTTTCACTATGCAGCCTCTTTCTGACTTCGGACCATGTCGCACCAGGTTTCTTCTGCAATCTCTTCTTCTTCTTATTATTACTATTTTCTTCTATATTATGAATTAAAACTGATTTGAAACCTGGTATTCTGACTTGTTAGAACTGTTTTTCGAAGAAAAAAATGTATTTAACAGATCTTGAAAGTAATGTATTTGTTAATGTATGTTAAGGAATGTGTAATAAGCAGACATTAAACCTTTCAAGAGTGTGAACGTCATATGATGATGTTACACTAAGAAAATGATACCAGAGAAAAATAAAAATAAAAACAAAAACATGTACAAATGTATTTAAAACTCTAAAACAACCACATTGATACATAAAAAGTTAAAAGCAATTTTCTCATCAAATTTTTGAAAGCAAGTGTGGATTCACAAGTCTCACCACATATGGAAATTCATACAAGGTGTCCTTCCTTTTTTGTTAACTTCTTTTAGAGTTATGCCAAACAAACTACCTTTGTTGTTTTCTTACGCCTTTCTCATTCGTTGGTAAGGGCTTCAGAAAAGTGAAAAAAATAATACTTAAATAATCACTACACGACTAACTGAAGTCATGAAACTTCTCTCAACCTACATTACATACTTTGTAGCAGGAAATTGTCTATTTTGGCATGAATTATTGGTTTAACAATTGGCTCCATATTATTATCAAAACCACATCCACAATGGTTACTTACATAGTACTTTGCAGCAAACCACTTTGCAGTGAAATCTAGTAACTATTTTAGGCACTAATGCTAAGGAACTTATAACATAGTTACTCAGTAGCATTTAAATGGTATACTCTTTAAAAATAAGGTCCTAACATTTTAAATTTAATTAAAGCTATATATCCTTGAAAGATATCATTACATTATAAAACATAATCACTATATAATGATAATGTATTAGTAAATATATGAAGTATACAGTCATTCCCTAGTTACTAGTTTTAGTAGGCTACCTGTGGGATAATGTGAAATTCAGGATCAGCTGAAGGCTCAGCACTGATGAACAGTCTGAAGTCTTTGTGGGGGTTTTCACTGCAAGCCTCCATTTTCTTCTCTAATGTTGGTAACCAGTTCTTCACCAAATGAATATTCTATGACAAATATTATTTATTACATTTACAAGCAATCTCAGAGGTTAGTAAAGATTCTATTTTCCTTATTTTAACAATGGATGGATTAAAAAAAACTGTTAAAAGAAAAGGATTAATAATAACTTACTTTAACAAACATTACTAAAATTTCATTGAATTCTAGACTACATCATTAAAAAATTCTTGATTATAATTCATAGATAAAAAACGGAGAAGTGAGACATGTTTAAACGATTCTCAAAACATTTAAAAAAAATCATGGCTTTCTATTAGCAAATTCCTGTATACCAGTGGAATAAAAGTGATATAATCACTATGAATAACACAGACTATCAATAATCTCCAAATAGGTAGAGAAAAGGTGATGAAAACAATAAATATTCTACTATCATATAATAAAAACTTTGTTTTACATTTACAATAAATTACAGCATGAAAAAACTACAATAATTGTTAATTATGTACAAAGTTCAGATTACAAAGTAAAAACAATATAAAAACTATTAATTTTATAATTTGACAAAATATTGCAACTGTATAGTTATGAAGCAAAAATATTTCCACATTTTTAAAATAAAAGTTTAAGTTTGTCTAAAATATTCAATCCTTGCATTTGTTTTTTTTTAAATTTTAACAATGTATTACAATAGACAGTTTGTAGATGAGCACATGACTATAAAAATGATGAGCATAAAAATATTGGTCTGCTTATGTGATTAATGTTGCTCATTGATATTTATAATGAGTCATGCAGTAGTTGCAAGTTTTGAACAAGGTGGTGATCTTTTGGAAATTCATTGATTTCCCCCATAAACCCTCCCTTGTGAGTGTAAAAACATGAACCTGGCTTGTATTGAAAAACATGTAGTAAATTGCAGTAATTATCTAGTAAACTCATCTGATTTGTTCTTGCAATATGCATGAATAAATACAGAGTTTTATTTTTATGACCTCCACCGAAAATATTACTTATTTTCTTTTACGCGTAGATAATCCTCAATATTGAAAAAAACATTTTAGAGTAATCAGGAGTGTGCTGTACATAGTTCATTAAATAATTTCTGTCTAGTAGTGTTGACATAAACATTTAAAAAATGAAACACACCAGAATAAGGTGAAATTAAATCCATAAAATCACATTAATAAATTAATAACCTGCCTTTAAAATTGGTGAATAAAAATAAATCCAGCAAAATACACTTATGTTTAACTTTATGTAAAAAAATTGTCTTCCTGTGTATTTAAATAACACATCAATTCCTCAAGATAATAAAATAAAATATTTGGGCCTATATCTTGACAAAAGAATCACATAGAACATCAAACAAAAAGAAATCACCTAGTTTTAAATTCTAGATTCAAATTTCTCTATCAACTTCTAAATTCTAATTCCATTTTATTTGTACATCAAAAAAATAATAATTTACAAAACTCTGCTCTTTCCAGTTTGGACATGTGACATACAATTATTTGTCTCTGTGAAGAAAAGTTATTTATGAAATATTTAGCATCTCAGTCAAAAATGTTATGATTAATCACCAAATCATTTGTTAGCAACTTAACGCCACATATAGACCTCTAGATTACATTCATTGAACGGTTAGCCCTACCGTGTGAAATCTCATACACTTTTTGAGATTTCATAACAAAACACAAAACCACAGGAATCCATTACTTAAAACAATTTTTAATAAACCTTTAAATCCATAACTCGACGGTATTGGAGTAGAGATTTTCTGGACTAATATCACTGAAGATTGACCACTGGGCAATAGTTCATAATAATTAATCATGTTATTTTTCATATGACATATAATGTCACTTGGTTGCAAATGTGTTTAGTTCCAAATAAAATATTGTCAAAAAAAAAGAATGGAATGTTAGTTTAGAAATATAAAACAACATTTGTACCTGAAGTATAACCCAATGCCCATAGTGAGCGGACATGTCCATTGTTTGCTCAGCAACAATTTCTTGACCTTGACCCAATGACACATTGTGGAAGTTCCTTCTATCTGTAGTGAACCCAAGTTTCTTCCCTACAGATTCTACGTCCTAGAAAAAAGTTCCAATAAAAGAAATTGTTATTAAATTTAGGGCAACTCCAGTTAAATTTTAAAAATTGGTACTAAGTACATAACAAAATAAAATGGAATTTATTGATAAGGACTATGACTGATATAATGACTCAATTAACTTACTCTTGTCGGATCAACACCTGGTGATAATATAAAAAATACAGGCACTGTTGAACTGGTTTCTTCAAAAGACTTGGCAAATTCTATAGTTCTGGATTCTACATATTTTGTTCCAAGTTTCTCTTCTATAAAACACCTAGAACAAAGTAATTTAAGTTAAATCTGATACAAAATATTTTCATTATTCTTTACCTAGGCTGATGGTCACCAGTGAATGGGATAACGTTCAAGTCCTCTTCCATTCCATACTTTTAAATTACTTTTTAAAAATAATGTAAATATTTAGCGATAAATTTTTTTATGGTAATTAACTTTAAGAATTGAAATTAAAAGTTATAAAAATTAATATCAGTTGAAACAACAACCTCTGCTAAGAATTAAATATAGTGTTATGACAATTAAAGTTTTTGGCAATACAACTGGCATTGGAATGGCAATTGCATATTTGGCCAATTTGTGGGCTCTTACAACTCATAACACTGCCTAAACTTATGCAATATAATTACGAATCATGTTAATTAAAACAGTCCTTTTAGTTGTTTATATTTTCAAATATATAAATATTTAAATATCAATAATGAAAATACAATTAATAATTTATTTGTGTTTTATATTAGTCATAAACAATGGCAATAAAGAAAACCTTAGTTCAAATAAAATTATTGAAGGAACAGCTGTGCGAACAAATAAATCAGTAGTTTATTTAACAATTTCCATTCTATTAGATTAGGTTGCTTGTTAGAAGTTCTGTTGCATATTAGACTATTATGTTTTTAAACTTATAGAGTACATATTAAAATATTTCTAAAGGCAACAATTGAAAGTAAATACTGAGTTTCAAAACTTAATTTTCATGAAGTATAATTATTATGTTTATTAGTATCATTTGAAGGACCAAATGAGAACATAATATTTTTTTTAACCCATAATTTGGTTAGTTTTGGAAATAACTTGTCTTTTCTATAATATTTGTTTTTTTGATGATCACTGGAAAGAATTAGATTTTCTCACATAATTAAACATAAATGAAGTGATATTTGTTTCTCTAAAAATTACAGATTTCATTCTTTTATAGTTGGAGACAACTGGTAAAAACAGAAAAGTAACTATTGAAGAGATTCAATTTTTCAAAAAAATGTTTCATAGATTTTAGTCATATAATAATCGTGGCATGCAGCTGTCTTGCTGATGTGATTAAAGCAAATTTTATAAAATATAATTTTAAATTTCACCGTTATAATCAGCATTAAAATCTGCATATATTAACATTTTTAACTTCGAAATTATATTACTGTCAAATTTAATTTCTTAATTTCAACGATTTTAAAAATTCAAAATACTAATTTGTGCAGATTTTAAAACTGGTAAAACAGTAAAAAAACATGACAAAAAATTATTACTTTTAAGATCCTGTTTTGAAACTGTAGAATGGATTTTGCTGAGACAAGGAACTTATCCAAGCTAATGGCAAAATCAGTTTTTATGCCAAGTTTGAAAATTAGATCCAAAATTGTGAACATGAGAGTGCTAGTACAAAAATAAACCCACCCACACACACACACACACACACACACACACACACACACACACACACACACACACACACACACACACACACACACACACACACAATTTTTAATGACTCACTGAGAAACTGATATATAGCTCGGGATTAGCCCTCATTTCAAAATACCAATTCTGCGTCTTATAATGTTTGCCACTTTAATGGCTCATGCTCTAATAAGAATTTGCTAAAAAAAACTAAAAAACAGTTTCAAAAGTAAGAAAGAGTAAAGGCTCTTTACATAAATGAATGAGTGTTGAAACAAAAACAATTATGAATCTTTTACAGAAAGTAATATTTTTTCTTTAAATAAGTGTATGTATTAAAATAAACTTCTCAGTTTTTTATGAGAATTTTTTCATTATGGCCTACCTGACGGCATAGGTCATTCTGTCTGGTCTCATAGAACGCATCATGCAAAGTCTTTGAAGTGCTGATTTGTTCTTCCAGTCCTGAGGAAATTTGTCCCTCTCTGGGCATTCTCCTTCAATAAACTTCTTCCAACGTTTAGCAGAGCCCTCTATATCCTTATCTAAATTTCTGTAAAAAAACATACATCTAGATGAAAAGATTTATGCATGCAGTTTAAATTGTAAATCAATCATTAGTAGAAAAATAGTTGTTACTGTCTGTTCATCACAATAACAGTGGCTGCAAAGTTTTTTCTGCCCATTTTATACATATGTTAAACACTTTTAAAGCTTTGTCTTGTTGAGATAGATGCTCATGTTTTTCAGGTTCATTGTCATCATTTGTTTTTGTGTCATCACTGTTATTATGTATAACATTAATTATTTCATTGTCAGTAATAGTTTTGTTAAGTATACAGAATGCAAGTAAATAACACCGACAGATTACTGGATGTGCCGGATTATCATGAGTATAGTGTACCATCATTAAAATACAGTAAACCCTTGGTTTAACAGAGTGTATGGAGTGAGTCTGCTTTGGCTAAAAATGTCTGTTAAATGAGGTAGGAATTGGTAAGTGCCCTTATTATTACTAGTAATTATTTTATCTGCTTTGTATTGTGTTGTTTTGTTTAGTTGTATGCAAAAAATAAAATTTCAAATGACTGAGCTCTCTTAGAACTCAGTACAGTACATTTGAGAACATTGTTGAACTGAAACTATCAACACATAATAAGTAGAGTACACACTGAATGTACTGATAATATTAAAAGAATATAAAAAAACGCAGATACAAAATATTATCACTCACTTTCAAAATCTCAAACAAAATAGTAATTTTGGTTTTTTTGTGTAAAACCAAAGTCCAATAAATCAGGTGCATGTTAAACTGGGAGATTTACTGTAATAATAACAATAACCAATGTATTTTCTAAAACAAAATATTTGAGAGTTTAAACAATCAAGTCAAAATAAAATAAAATGGTTTGTTTGTTACCTGAACACATCCATTGCAGAAAGAGCTTTTATTCCTCCCCACAACTGATTGGTGAGGAAATCCACTGGACTGGTTAAATTAGCTACGAATGGGAAGCGTAACAGAAAGTCCAGTTCATCTGGTTTAATTTCACCGGATGTGAGCAAAATCTGAACATATTAAAATATTTTAAATTAGAAATTTAATCTATTAAAATGTCTGTGAGTTTATTTACTTATGTCATATTATTGACCCGTTTTGGGACTAAGATCTTATCTTCAGAACTCGCTCCTAGGAGGTTGTCAACATGTTAAAATTTGTACAAAAAACACGTAACACACATTACATAAAAACATCACAATAAATATGTCAACTTTGGGTGTGCAATGAGTGTTCTGCAAAATCTATGCAATTTTCTTAAAACTACATTTCCCTATCTGAAGTGTAAAACTAAATGGACATAAAATTATTATTAGAGAACTTAACATTATACAACTTTTCCTAAATTTTTACTTTGAAATACATAATTTGTGTATTTCTATGCTAAAATAACATTCTGTGTGATCTTTCAGTACAATGGCGAGTAATATATAAATCAACTTTGTGTTGACTGAAGCAGAACAAAGTTTGGGAGGTTTCATATTTTTACATCAGTCTAAAGTAATAAAGTTTCCCATATATTTATTTTATTACCAAACAAAGCATCTTTCATTCAGAAAACCTCAAAACTCATCTTCTCACCTGATTTTCATAAATTCTTCGTCCCTCTACTGTGAAGTATTATTATTCCAAACTTCTCCCTATTTAGGTGGTATGCCAAATCATCTTAAAAATGTTAAATGTTACTCAGTGATGGAAAGATTAGGAACCACAGCTTTAAGAATGAATTTTGGTCTTGATGTGGTCCATAGTGGGAAACTTTATCCATATAAAACTTTCCAAACAATGTTTATAGGAAGAAAATTTTGCTTTTCTTGTAACATCCACGTGAATGTCCTTAAATTCTCTTCATTCTCAGTGGAAGCAGGACATTTTCAACATATCTAATCAAATATGGTTTTTTGGTCATTTGCCTCTACTTTGTTTTTGTTTTAAGGTTTTGACTACTCTACCCATGTCTACACCTCCTTCTACACCAGACTTGGTCTGTTTCTCTTCCTTTTTTCAGCTAGGTGCCACTCAAAAGTGCCTTTTCAATTTTCTTGTCAGGTTTTTGTATTGTTTAGACTATACAATTTTACTTTTTCCTCTATTACCTAAGATTGTAATCCTATTACCTAAGATTGTAACATTGTAAGTTGTTAATTTCTTTTCTTTTTAAAAAATCATTCTTTGATATCCTTTATAACCGCTTTATTCTTAGTATTTCTAACATGCATTTGTTGAATATTGTTCAAAAATTCTTCTGTGTTTCTTCTCCATAGAATAAAACCATCTTCATTTTACAATTAAATACTCTGGCATTTGAATTTATGGTGTTTATTGGAGTAGTTTTTGTTAGAGAATATATAACATACAAAACACGTCTTACAGCTTTTCAATGAAATGTTCACTTCCAATATTGTTATTTCTAACACTGGAATAAGTCAATTAACTTTCTGAAGCCATAATTATTTCTAGTACTTTACTAAACAGACATAAATTAGTTAATGTGTGAAAATAAAAGTGTTTACAAATATGTGAATATGATTCAGTTTGTCAACATTTTTAAAAGTTATTAAATACTTGTCAAGAAAAAGAGAAAAAGAAAAGTTTTTTTTTTATATAGTTCTTAAGTATTATAAATACTGTGAAAAGTTAAAGACTTTTCATAGTATCTTAACAGAAGAGCAGGATAATCAAAGTTAACTTAAAAAGAAAGCAAATAATTATGTTAGTCACTATGTTCAGTATGATGATCTGCCTTACCTAGCTTCATCAATTCTACTTTCGTTGACGCGTTTCGGAGAACCTCCATCTTCAAAAACTATATCTATACTGGTCACCAATATTATGGCCCATCCTATTTATAATTTTCTATCTCCACCTAGTACCCCTCCTCTATTCAACATGTGTACATTAAACCTGATGTGCTCACTTCTGATTGGCTCTTCAAAATCATTGATGACCAGTATAGATATAGTTTTTGAAGATGGAGGTTCTCTGAAACGCGTCAACGAAAGTAGAATTGACGAAGCTAGGGAAGGCAGATCATTATACTGAACTTAGTGACAATAATCCTATCAGAAAAGAAGAAGAATAGAAAAAGAATTATGTTAGTACCTGTATTGCCATCTGTGCTAAAAATATAAGTTTGTCACACTCAAAGAGCCCTCTACTTGTGTACATAAACACTGAGAAAGTAATACAATCAATCAAATTATGCACCCTTTCTTGCAATACATCGGATGGCTCTGCTCTAGCGATAGCATTCTGGAAGACTACACTGAAAGCCTAAATCACAACAGTGGTTATTAGAATAAATTAGGTTTACCTTTTAGTAAGTTCACATTGTATTTATTATTTAGACATTAGAATATATCTTAATCCTTTTTGGTCAGTTAAGCGTTTTTCAAACATGCTCTGAGCTCAAGAAAACACACTTAGTGGTTGTAGCAATTTTCCTGATAAGTTCGGCAGTGTAAAGTTATGTTCCATCACTCTAACGCACAGATGGATCACATGACGCTTTATTGCTAGGAAAGATAGGAGCTTGATTCTCCTCACCATAGTGGCTTATTCATGTTCAACTACTATTTTTCCTCATAAATTCTAGGTAGTTTTAAAATACTTACAAAGTGCCTGCAATCTTTTGGGGAATAACTGAACCAACTGAACAAGTCATTAACTCAGCTTTTGAGATTATGTTCATTGCTGTTACTGGAATATTTATTTAGACACAATCAGTTACACAACATGTATTTTTAAAAATGTACATAATTCTTTCATGCTAGTGTTAATTTGTAACTAATCAAAGCTTTTTGTAAAGACACAACTACAGATACAATTACAAATTTTTAACTTAACACACATTTTTAAACTAGTAAACATTGATTTTTACTAGTAAAAGAACAGATCTTTAGTTCAAATTTGTTCATATAGATTCTTTAGTCGTACATTATTTGAACTGTGTTAGTATAAATTTCACACTGTGTATATTTTCTATACTAAAAAAACCTATTAAAACAATGTTATTGTAATTTTTTACCTTTAATGAGAATTGGTAAATAGGGTTGATTTTATACATTTCATTAAGTATAAAATAGATCAGAGATGCTCTAGTAGCTGCTGAGCGATACTGGTCCCTAGCGTCATCAATCTTCACAGAGGTTATCTTAGCTTCAGCAGCTTTTTCTGACACTTCGTCGGCTGTTTTCTTTGTCTTCTCAAGATTCAAAACCAGTTCTTTATCGCCCAAAATGTCAGGACCAGCAGCTGCTAATCTAGTTAGCAAATTATCTTCAAGTTGTTTCAAAGTTATTTTGAATATATTTTGTTGTTTTGTCAAATTCGCCTGAAACAAAGATACATTTAAAGACTCGACTAACTTTTTGTTATTGATGATAACAAATATGCCCAATAGATATTTCAACATTTGTAATAATACTCAAACAAAATACATAAAAGGCATGAATATAATTTATACAAATAGTATGCAAGAGAGATTTAAAAAAAAACAAGTTTATGCTTTTATTATTGAAAATTCAAAAAAATTACAAAAATTCTTTTATCTAAATGTTTGTAACTCACAGGGAAATAAATTTTTTTAAATATGAAAATAAAGGCGTCCTTCCCAATAACTAAAACTTATATTTTATTGTACAGCAAATGCATGAGTAAATGTGATAACTTTAAAATCTTTTATAAATCTAATGGCAATCACAGATTATGCCTTGAATAAAGTACAGTATTATTGAACATTATAACATTTTTGGTAAATTAAAATCTGTCATTTCCTTACGAAACACATAACTATATTTTCCAGTAATAAAGAAATAGAAATAATAATAAAATAACAGTTATAAAAAAAATAACTGGTTAAATTATTGAAAATACTAACAATAAGTAAATTCTTCTAATATTTTAAAATGAAAGTGAAAATTTTTTAATCATAAAATTTGGCAAAAAGAAATAAATTAACAGTACTGTTAAACATTTCTTAAATCTCCATAATATTAAGAAACATTTGAAATAAAATAATATTAACAAAGTTGTGACTTTTATGCAGTAAAATTTTGTTATTGTGGACACTCAACACTCCAAAATAGTTTTAATAGTTCAACACTAATTTTCAAACAACCAGTACTCAGTGGTGATTCATTGTAGAGCCTACAGACAGTTTTAATTTCTAAAAGACGTTTAATACTTTGTTTTTGTGCTTTTTAAAAAGCACATTTGGTGCTTTTTTTAAAAAAAGACTATAGTTTATTATTTTGAAACTTTAATTATGTTTTGTATATAATATTACTGCGTTTTGAATGTTCCCAAGTATTGTATATGTTTTAAGTTGCTCTATTCCTTCATGTAATGCAGTATATAAACAGGGCAGTACTCCCTTGCTAAATATGGTTTAACTAATCTTTGTTTTACAATTACTTTTCCCATCTTTTTTTAAGACGAACTGTAACATATGCAGTAAATTCAATGAACTCATAGTGCAATGTGCTTTGCACACAACAGTTAGAAAGAAAGTAGAGGGAGTAGTTTTGTTTACAGATTATTATTGCCAAGGGAGAGTATTATTATTTACAGGTACATGGAAATGTCAACATTTAAATTTCTACTCAGCTAATTATAAGCACAAGAGAATTTGTGCCTATAATAATAAGAAGTTATAATTGTGGAACCTGTCTTATACTTTCAATGCCTGAAATTAAATGATTTTATATTAGTATTTGTATGTGTGTGTGTGTGTGTATAAATAGACTCAACAGACGTTAAAGATAGGAACGTATACAGGAGAAAGATGCTCGGTTGGAAGGTCCCAGAGGATGAAATCCAAAAGAGAGCAGGGGTAAAATGGACGGAGGAGCGGAAGAGGATCCATGGGAACAGGATGAGGGAGGTGTGGAGGATTAGAAGGAGCAAGACATGAGTCAGAGTGCTTTGCATGATCCAACAGGGTCTATACGCAAATAATAATAATAATAATTATATATATGTGTGTGTGTGTGTGTGTGTGTGTGTGTGTGTGTGTGTGTGTGTGTGTGTGTGTGTGTGTGTGTGTGTGTGTGTGTGTGTGTGTGTGTGTGTGTGTGTGTGTGTGTGTGTGTGTGTGTGTGTGTGTGTGTGTGTGTGGTAAGTTGGCAAAAGATTACTGTACAGTGTATGTTTTTCTACTGACACTCTGTATTCTGGACAGTCACTGTAATCCAACAAGTATCTGGTCCCGTAGATGTCAGATCTTAACATGAAAAAATCTTAATGTTATTATTAGCCATAAATTTATGGTCCATAAGTGGTATTAAAATTGTAATTCAATCCACATTAAATTGAAGCATTAAATTCAACAAAAAATAACATGTTCAAATTTAATGTTTTGACAGGGCACAACAAGTATAGTCGTCGAACTTAAATGTATGTAAAATGTATGTATGTTGTTGAACTTTAAATGTATGTATGTATGTACTTAAATGTATACCTGTGTAATAACAAGTATGGTAACACATAGCCGTTAAAATTGTTATGTATTATGCATGATGACGCTAATTTTTATAGCTTAGCAGTTTAATCAAATATTTCAAATATAGATAACAGATTATTTATAAGCTATAGTGCTGATACATTTATATTTCACTCCAAATCCTACTTGCTGTTACCACAGTTTGGTTCCAAGCCTCTGTCTGATGCAAAGTCATCCTTATATTCACATTCCTATAAGTTGAATTATTATAATTACTATTTCCATGTTTATTCTGGTATAGTTTATTGAAATATTTGGACATAAACAGTACCTACAACATACTCATAAAATTGGGAGTGATCAATCAAACTGTTACTCAAATACATGTAATGCATGTGACAAAACTTATGACTGACAAATAATTATTTTTCTCAGTAAAAAGGTTGCAAACTTTGGAAAAATTACATCAGACTGAAATAAAGTTTAGTGATATACATAAACATTGTGTAAAACGAATTATTATTAATTAATACTATGCCATTTACCCTGAGCTCCTCTAGATCTGGCCTCTCCGCCTTAACCACTTCAGCCAACAGCTGTTCTTCCAAACCGTCCTTAGTGACAGTAAAGTTTATCAGAGTTGTCTGAGCCTGCATTTCTGGCTTGTAATGTGGGTTGGCTAACTTTGTGTGTAACAATAGACGGAACTTGGGGTTGTAGTCCATGTCTTTATCTCCAATTTTTATCGCTCTAAAACAACCAGAAAATAAGTTGTTTGTTAGTTTTCCAAGAAAAATAAATTTTGTGATATTTTATGCATTGCACAGTTGGTCAATTATTGTGTGATCATTTGGCAACATTTATATTTAAATATTATTCTAAGATATTGGTAAACTACTTTTGTAGAAAAATGCAAATTTAATAAATTATTATACAGTGATTACTGGCTATAACACACATTTTTGCAGGCAAAACAGATCCATGTTATAGTGCCAATGGTGGTATATTGGATGAAGAAAATAAATCTATAGATAAGCTATAGTGCTAAGTAGATTAAACGCAATTTGTGTTATATGCACACTTACTACAGTATATTTGTTTATTTTTACTCTCCTCAAGCAGTAATATGAAATAAACTAAAAAAGTAATATTCATATGAGACAATAGATGCAACCTGGCATGTTTATGTCTTACCTTAGGAAGCAGTGATTTATTAGAATATGTGTTTATATTACAAGAATGGCATCTTGAGAAGCATCGACTGTTATAATCAGTAATATTACTTTTTAGAAGCAATATTTTTCAAATAACAAGTCATTGCTTTGTCCACAAACAATAACACATAAAGCTTCAGTCATTCCTTGTTTAGAAGGCGTTACATGATGGACCAGCATTACATCCAATATTGTGGTATACCGGTGATCACTGTGGTTAAAATATACTTTCAGAGTGTTTGAATGAATATGGGATTTATGGTAGTTAACCATCTTGTGTTACAAGCTGTTTTAACCCTAGAAAGTTATCTATTATTCTACCAGATGATGCTTCTAGTTATTTCTTCCCCTTCCTCTTGTTATAGGTTGATTTAATATGTTGCCAAAGGGACAGAAGATTAGTTTTTTTTGTTATCATTACTAACACTGACATTCTGTGATAACCAATGACATTCTTGATGTTGATGTTCTACAAGTAAAAGAAGAAATACTAGGTAATAAATAACACTAGGTAATAAAAATTTGATAATTTTGTCCTGCTAAGAAATGCAAAATATTTTAAATAATTTTTCAGTCTTCACTCTAAGTCTCCATTTTAGAGCTATTCTTAAACCATATAGATGTGATTATTACCAAGAAAAGTGGTGTTTTAAATATACAGAGTAACTTAATGTAATTGAAAACTAACTTTTTTTCGATGTTGCTTAACATCCATATTTTATGTTAGTTAGACTAATGATTATGGATCAGTGTTAACAGAAAGGGAAAAGTTTGCGGCAGCAACTGCATTCTTAGTCCTATAACTTTAGATGCCTGCAAGTTTAGAGAAGCAACAGTCTGACTGGTGCCTCAAGTACCTTAGATATGCTGGCCTGATCTGTGAATCTAACACAAGGTAAGTATTTAGAAGTTATATTGTTTAATTAATACCACTTATACATAATATGTTTTTAAAATATACCTTCTTGGGAAAGGTACTTCCTAGGGTTTATATAATAAATATTTATACAAAGTTTAATTTTATGTGTAATTTTTATCAGTAAAAAATTGAGTTATAAATAGATTATTAGTTGTATAAGCCCTCAAAATGTTAATTTTATGATCATTTTAAATGTGTTTAGTTTATTAGATGTCTATTCTTGAAATATAATTATAAAATTAAATGATTTATGAAACTGTATACAAATGTTATGAAGAAGTTTGTACTTTGCAAAATAAATTGATAAATAAAAATGGAATATCAGGCACTTCAGAAAGTAAAATTGTCTAATATTCTTTATTTATAATTTTAATACTCACTTTCCTTTTTTAATTAGACTTCTTGCCAACAGTGGTTCTAATACAGGATCCACTGACTCTCCGATGTTCTCAATAAGCATCGTTGCGCCATCGGCCAATGCCTTTTCTATTCTATCTAAGTAATTTTTCTGACCTAAACGAATAACCCGAATTTTGTCTCCATACATGTTTTTAATCCATTTTATACCTTGTAGCTGAAAATAGAAAGGAAAACAATAAATTGAATGTAAAATTATAGTATTTTCCAATTTTGAAAAGAAACTTTTTAATAATGATAGTTTTTATTTATTGATATATTATAGTAAAAGGAAACTACCATAATTTTAGAGGAAATTTACTAGATAGAAAAATTACTGAAGATATAACTACTTCTAAACGTCTATCTTACTTTGGTGTTTCTAGTAAAACATGCCTAAGTTTTTATCAAAAATACCCACAATAGAATTGAACTTGAAAATGACTCGAGATTAGAAAGTGCATTTACATAAATAATTCCATATAATAGTTAAAATTTCTAAACAAATATTACATCAGTCATTTTGTAACTCAAGTCTAGGAAACAGGTGCTTTTTGAAAGCACTGGCAGTGGTGAATGAAAAAAAAATCATTGTTCATCAATGTACAGTTTTTTGGTTTTTCCTTTTTTTGCAGATGACAAATTGTAAATAAACATCTGTAAACAGTATCCTTACCTGAGGGTCAATTATTAAGGGCCATCTTTCAGAGTTAGTAAGAATAGTGGCATTCTCAGTAGACATACGGTCCCCAGGCAGCCCAAAGTTGTTCCAAGAAGCAATCTGGGCCTCGTCAGTTAAAAGTCCCAAAGGATCAAGGTCGGTTGATAATGGAATGGTAGGCTAAAACATAATTTGGTATTCAATCATTATATTTCTTTACAAGAAATATTAAAACTTTTTACTCCTACAAATTATAATTATAGTAAATAATATTAAAGAAAACCATTTAATCGTGTTTTTTTAAATCAAAGTTTCTTCTTAAATGTTTTCTTAAGTTGCTCCTTAAAACCTAATCTTAAGTGTTTTGGACAAATACCAAAAATTACACTTTCAGTTTTTTTGTCAATAACTGTAAGTCAACTATCTTTTGATTTAAAAAAGAAAACTAAAAACAACTTTATTTGTATTTAAAAGAGAAAACTTGTTCTGTCTCATACATTTTTTGTAAAATTAATGGTTTTCGAGAAATTCAGCAATTTTTTAAACAAATCTTTCAAGCTGGTTATTGATATTAAAGTAGGTCTTTACCTAATAAAGGTTTATACAATGTTTCAGTTCAATCAGTATAACTGTTTTGGAGATATAAATTATTTAAAAGAAACAAAACAAAATGACAGTTAGCTGATTAAGTGTTATTTATAGGTTACATGACCAATTGAATTTGTTTTTTTATGTTGGCCTGCTTGGTCATATATTATATTATTGCACATCATCTATTAAACACCCTTGACTTCTGTTTCTGTTTATATAAATGATGGCAAATGTTTTGAGTAAACAATAAAAACACATTTGAATGAAGTCTAAGTGAATGAAATTTCATTAAAAAATCAAATGTTTTTTTTTATTTCAAAAAGAAGAGAGTTGATACAGTTCTTGAGATTTAAATGTTACAAGGAAAATATTGGAACATTATTAATTTTTAAAATTGTAAAGATACTGCACAATTGAAGAATTGCCATACACCAATTCTTTTATATTTTTCCTGAATTTTTCAATTGTAAGATTAGAAAGGTTTGTTTCTTTCTCGAAAGATCCTGCTTTGGCTAACAATTTAAGACTTTATTGAGATTATGAAATTAGAATAGTTGAAAGTAGCATATTAAGAAATAATACAATTAATTAAAAAAACTACACAGAATAAAGAAACCGAAACAGCCTGGAACATTCAAGAGACTCAGTTAATATTGGCATACAACAAACAAACCTTCAATTTTCCAATATGAGGTAACCAATAGTTATTGAATAGATCAATACGATATCTGCGTGTGAAACAACCAACATAAGAAATGAATGAAGTTACTAGAAGTATGTCCCCAGGCAGTGTTTGCTGCTGTCTTTCTAAGCTGAAAGAAACAGTACAGGAATTAACTGATATAATTGTAAATATTGTATTAAATTAGTAATTCAAAGAACAGTAGACCTCATATATATTTTTAATATACAACATGCTCCAAGGCAGCACTTGTAATATTTTCCATCGATTTAACCAGTAACAAATCAGATTTTTTTTTTGGTTTGTACTCAATATGTCCACATCAGTTAGGTTCTAAATAATTGTACAACTTGTATCAGATTTGTTAAATTATTTTTTTTTTAACATTAATAAGTTTTATTCTTTACTCTAAAACATACAGTTCAATATAGTAATATACAGTAGTAACATACAGTAATATAGAAAAAATTAAGTGACAAGCAGAACAAAATTAATAGCTTATATATGAGGGCTACCCAGAACTTAAATTATGTTTTGGGCTGACATGGCAAGGAGCAAGATTCATACCACCACAATCTTATTAGTAAAAGGGTGTTCCCTCAGTCATTGCACCTCCAGCTGTGATAGCGTGAGGTTCTTGTTCCTTCTGGTTAATAAACCATGCATTTTTAAGATGTGTTCTGCAATAGAAAATCCCACCAGTTGTGAAGTGCTGTCGGTGATCAGGTTTTTGTTAGCAGGAAAAAAAAGCCAATTGAAATTCATCGGAAACTTTGTAAAGTGTAAGGAAACAACATAACGAGTGAAGGTGGAGTGAGACAGCGGTGCATTATGTTTAAAAAATAGCTGTTCTAAAATTCATGATGAAGAGCAAAGCCACGGCTAAGCATTGTGACTGATAAACTGTGGTAAAAAATGAATGAGAACAATCGCAAAAACTGTCAATTTACAATTTTGGAGCTCTTGTTTGAAATTTTCTCAAATTTTATGGACTTTGTTGTATGAAATTTTAAAGGATAAGTTATACTATCATAAATTTTGTGCCATATAGATAGAAAATTTTTTGTTGAAAGATGCCAAAAAACAGCACTTGATGGCATCATTGACATTTCTAAAGGCCTACAACAAAAATGGTGACTCACTTCTTGAACAAGTCATACATTGAGATGAGACAAGCAAAACAGGTACGAAACAGTTTAGGGGGACATACTTGTTCTCCCAGGAAACTAAGACAATATCTGAACACATTGTCAGCAAGAAAAATCATGGCAACTGTTTTTGAAGACAAGAAAGGTGTGTTTCTTGTCAATTTCCTTGAACATGATTCAACAATAACCTATGAATTATACTAAAAAACATAAAAAAATTGAGAACAATCCAAAACTAGTGTCAGGGAATGCTGAATTCAAAGGTTTTGGATTTTCATAACAATGCATGCCTCTACTCTGAAGTTCTTGTACAGTTTTGTTAAAAAGTGTTCTACAACCCCACTATACAGAGATATAGTCCTGATCTGGCACCAAGTGACTACCATTTGTTTCCGCACATGAGAAGACCTGGCTTGGAACACGGCACACAGATAATGATGTGGAACTGCAGGAAGGTAACTGAAATCTAAGACAGCAAAATTCTATGACAACAGTATAACCTGGTGCATCACTACAGTAAGTGCCTTAATTTGAACAGGGATTACAGTAAATACTAGGTTAAGAGGTAGGCTACCAAATGTACATAATAAAAAATATTTTCTGTCACTTAAATTTGTTTTTATTCCAAAACATAAGCTATTTTCTGGATAGCCCTCGTATGTTGTTATATGTTATCTATGCTTATAGCTTCGTATTATAAGAACTTACTTTGAGACCGTATCTTTCCAGCGCTGATTTTCTGAAGCTAAACCATTCACTAATCTGTTCGCCAAATCAATGGTTTCTGCTGTTTTCTCTGCTTCAGTCTCACAAGCAAGTTTATCAGCAACTGCCTGCTCAAACTTTCTTGTAAGTACAGCAAGCTCCTCTTCTAAAATCTGTAAGAAGAGACAATAAATTTTAACATTCTCTTAAATCCACTTTAAAAAGTACCTCTTAAAAGTACCTTTTAAAACAAAACAGAATTTTTACTTCATAAACATATGATATAAATTTCATTCTTGATTATTGACATGGGTGTTATTGACAAAGGATCAGTGTTTACAAAAAGTTATGGAAATAATTGTAAGTCTTAAAACCAAAGATTTTGAGTGTGTAATTCAGAGATTGAATATTGTCTTAGCCCTACTAAGAACACCATCGAACACCAAGCCCTACTAACACATAAAATTCGTATTACATATGTATATGTTTGTGTTGTGTTTTGAGAATTAAAAAAAATATTTCTAAAAAAACTCAATGACATCCGATCTGTAAAAACTCAATGACAAAGTAATCTATGTTAAAACGTACTGTTAATGTTTGTGCTGTATTTATATATGGATCTGATGATGGGAAAAGCCTCAAACTGCAGTGATAAATACTGGAAAAAAACCAAATAATAGATCTACCAAAAAATGGTAGTATAAGTTATATTTCTAACCTGGAGTTTATTTTTAAGCTCAATTAACTTAGCACGTGCTGCGGCAAGATCTTGGTTGGCTTGAGCTAGAGCTTTTCTCTTGGGCAGTACATCGCACCAAACAATATGGAATTTGTAAATGTTTTTCACCCATTCGCATAAACCTAAAACATTAATCCACAAAGTTTATAGTACTGTTTAATCATAAGGCACAAACCTAAGAATTAACCTATTTCATATGAATTTTGTTACGCTATTTCCAAAAAAAAATGCTATACAATAAATATGGAAATGTTACTTTGATAGTATGAAATCACACCTTATGTATTTATTCCACTGTTTTTTTATTTCTTATTTACCTGCTGCTGCTTCTGACTTCTTTGCCACAATGTCACCATGAAATTCTTCATTAGTTAAGTACTTGTTATAAATTTCAGTTATAATATCTTGACTAATGTTTTCTTTATCGTAATTGATGAGATTTGACAAAAACTGATCCAGTTTACCCATCATAATCTGTGCATATAACAAATTATTAATTTGCAATGTAGTAATAAAACCACATCGTAAAAATTTCAATTTTAATCACAGAGACAGTTCTATACTTTTAAATACGTTGGATTATTGTTGTGAATATTTGTTTTTATAAAAACAATTTTTTCAAATAAAGAACAGAAATACACAAAAAAGTTCATGTTTTGAGTACAAATTGGGTACAGTAGGTTCTATAGCTTCTTTATAAAACATTATGAGCTTTTATGTTCAATACTTTCAAAATTAGTTAACATTTTTGAAGAAAAAGTCAAAACAATGGACTGAATTACTTGAGTAGGTCTCAATAGTGGAGTTCTGACAAAGGGTTCTTACTTCAAATCCTCCTTTTCTTTGGTGCTTTTTAACTAATATTTGTATTTGTTTATCCTTAACTTAAGAAAACACATATTTAAGTAAGGCTCCTTGATAATATAAATACATGTTTATGATACCTTACACGGGTACACAATAATTTATAACATACCTTGCAAGCCTTCCAACTGCGGTCTTTAGGGAGTTTACCTGGTTTGGAAAAGAGAACCATTACAGCCTCACATACATTTACCACTGCTGGTGGTGGTGCTCCAAAGGATTTCAACTCAGTTAAATTGTTCTGAAATCACAAATTTAAAGTGCTAATTTTCACTTGAACTTTTTCTATTTAATTGTAATTTTTTTGCATATTGAAACATTTAAAGCATTTACATTGATAATGCCTACAAAATATTCTTTTTATGTAGTGGTGGTTTTACAGCCATACGTTGTTTATTTCATTATATTGCTATTACCTTATATAAATAGTTTTCAATATTTTTATTAGTTAAATAATTGTTATATTATCATTCATTATTATAAGGAAAACATAATATAGGTACAAAATATATTTCTAATAAGTACAAAATATTTTATTGACATTTTTGTATAAACTTTAAATTTTGGAAATTCTGACATTTCAGTCCCCCCGTAATTATTATCTGAAGTATTTCAATAAGATGTGTTATTATTTGTTTAATTGTTGAAATACATTCCTTGTGGGTTGTGTTGTCTGAGGGAGAAATAGAAGAAGTCTGGATGATTACCAGGTCGGCAGTGGGCTGGTGAGGCACTCTTCCAGATGGGAATGGTGAAGGGAATTTAAGAAGTCTGTTTCTTTATAGTTGGCCATATCCCTCCTATTTCCTCCTGAGCAAATTGGGATGTCTTGTGATCTTGGTCTGGGTGTTGGTAAGCTGCTGTGTAGTTGTGTAATGGGAGGTCCTCCTCGATGTTCTACCTAATGTTTTTTGTCCTGCATTTATTCTCGAAATTATGGTGGGCACCATAACTTGTCATAATTCCATTGAAATAAAACTAAAGAAAGAATGCACCAATCAGAATGAAGATTTGTGCATGGGAGATGCGATGTGATGTGCCAGTAGTAGTGCTTGGGCAGAAGTGTATTAGTCTAGCATAGTCTAGATCTGAGATACGCGTGCCACCACTAGTCGGCAGTGAGTTTTGTTTGATGGCAGTGAATTAGGTTTTGCAGGCTAAGGCGTTTTTCAAGTCGGGAGAGAAGTACGGTGATTTTTGCATGGTTGTTTTAGTGTTAGTAAGTGAAACTAGTTTGTGTAACTAAATATCTACGTTGTTTAGGCAATGACAGTTTTGTTATGTGTAATATGTAAAGTTGAAGTGATCTGCTTAATAAGACAAAGCTGTATTTCTATAGATTCTTCTAACAATTAACTTTTGTTACAAAGCAAGCTATGAAGAATTAAAACAAAAAAGAAATATCTTCTTGGTACTTCTTTGACAGTTACTTCTACTGCAAAAGAAGCTGTGTGAAAAGTCTTCACCTCAAACCAAGGTGTTAGCTTTTCATAACTACCGGTATTTTTCAGAAGTTTATCAGATATATTTCCTCACCAATAGCTTTTACCAAAAAACCTGTTTTATAATGATGGAATATTCAAAAATATATGGAATTTTAAAGTTAGTGCAAAGTCCATATGGAAATATATTATGAACATTCTACATACATTGAGCAATGTATAAAGATTTATGGGTACATAAAGTCCCATCTCAAACTTCATTGCCATATGAAATCTTTAAGAAAATTAACAAATGTCTAGTGATCTCAAGATTTATAATAATTCTAGATGACAAAGCAAGAAATTCATGACATTAAATGAAAAGGTACAATATTTATGGCAGTAACTGCAGTCTTGAAATACAGAAGACTGACTGGTGACTCAGCCACTTTGAACATGCCAGCCCTGAATGACTTATCACATTTCAGGTCTACAAGAAATGAAAGTGAAGGATGAATAGCTCAGTAAGTTAGACAAAGGCACAAAAATGAGTACAATTTTAAGAGACAAGAAACTGTTCACGTGCACAAGTAACATGGTGTCACTGATTACAAATAAATTGGTCACATGTACAAAGAAGGAAGAACTAAGTCTATTTAATGTAACTGATTGAACATTTAATTATATCTTTGAATGAAATGTTTTCAAAAACATACCTTATTCAATGTGTTCAGGGCTTCAACAGCGCCTTTAAGTGCAGGTTCAGCTTTTTCCAAGTCCTCTTCACATATTTTTTGCTTTACCATAATATCCTCTTCCATAATTTTGACCTTTCTCTCTTCCTCAGCAACTGAAATAAAACATACAAAGCTGTTTCAGTTTGTAAATTGAATTGCTGGATGTGGAAAACCTATGTAAGCAATTGTATGGAAAATATTGTTTCATCCTCTATTTGTTGAAGAAAATATAACTTTATGGAGCAAGATACTTCTGGGTTTGGCTGCAAAGATATACATTATCATGTATTAAGAGATATGTAATTAGCTGATATAGGAATATTAATAAAACAACTTTGAAATGCACCATACTACAACTGAACACTAAATAATAAAACTGAGTTTACAAAATAAAATAAAAAAATAACCCTTTGAAAAATATGGATGTTTGTGAGCAAACAGTGTTAACATTCTGGAATGTCATTCGACCAAGATTTGTATGACTTTACTTTTTAGCGTTTCTAGAACACATGGCATCACATTTATAAGTATTTGGGTTATTGGCTTGTGTGTTCTACAAAGAAGGAGAATTATCAATCCTCTGCGAAGTAGAAGGGGTTATCAGCTCTCTGCAAAAGGGGTTTTCAGTTGACAAGGGGCAAAAAGTCATGGAAAAGGAGTGGTGAATATTGGTGACATACCATTAATAACATGCTCCGTAAACATCTGTTCTTTACTTAAAGTCAATATTGTTTTTCTGTTTACATCTTGTGTAAACTGTTGTAGTTAAAGATTTATGCTAAACATGACTTTGTTCTGTAAAGTTACTTCCTTCACTTTACTCTCGAGATACCTTTTCCAGTTTTATTATTTTGTTTTAGTTTTTGGTGTTGTGTCAGCGCAACCAGTTTTATAAGAGTTTAATGTTTATAAGTATATTAATTATTACAGCAGTTTATTAATTTCTCACAATGGACTGTGGTATACAAAATTCTAAAATGTGGTTTGTAAATTAATTTAAGCATTAACAAAATATTCTTTTTTCTGTGATAGTGGTTTTATAGATACACATTGTTAATTTCATTATTTTATTTTTACCTTACTTGTATATGTATATAGTCTCCAATATTTTTGTTAGTTAAATAATTGTTATATTATATATTTAAATATTTATGATATTTCATAATGTTTTTTTTTTTTTTTGTGTTTAACATCTGACTATTGTGCACACTTGGGCTAATGCAGACACGTTGGATGATTTATAGCGTATGAAAATGCCAAGCCCTGGCCGGGAACCGAACCCGGGTCCTCGGGGTGAAAGCTCATTACGCTATCAACTAGGCCACCGAGGCAGCCATATTTCCTAATGAATAAACAATTTTTTTATACTAATTTCAGCTTGTATTCTTCCTTCATCCTCACTCCCTAATAGACCCACTATTGTGATGTTACATAACATCAATACTCCTCAAATGGTTAAAATTAATTTTAACTTTTTTTAAATGTTATTATTAAATTCTTTTTATCATTTAAAAACATGTAAAAAAACTCCTCTTTTTAGTAAGCATTTACATTTATCTTACCTTAGAAATAATATTTTACTAACACAAAACAATTTATGATGCAAGATAAAATAAAAAAAAAATAGTACTAACAATTTGAGTAAACAGTAAATAATAAGAATCTGTGATAATATTTTCCCTTTTGTAAAATCCAGAAGGTAGTGTAACAAGAGAATCCACCAGGAATCAAGAAAAGTGTACCTAGGGACGAGATTTAGATGAGAAATAGTCCATAAGAACTCTTCTTCTCCAAAAAAAATCTGATCCTAAATTTTGGTATTGTGCATTAATATGTTAATTTTATTACCAAAAATCTTTTCTTTGGACACTTTGTCCTGCTCCTTGCCTACAATCTTGATCAGTTCTGTTGCAGCTTTTGTTTTTTCGATGATAATTTTCTCTTGCTCTGCTAATTGCGATTTAAGACCTTCTACCTATAAAATAAGTCATAATTTTAACAATTTGTCTTACTATGGTATATATGGCCATATACAGGGTGTTTAAAATATCACCAAACAAATCTGGGTATGATTGTACATGCAAAAATAATGACAAACATTCTTATAAAGGTACAGTGTGGCCTCAACTTACGAATTTAATTTGCTCCAGAAGTTGTTTGGTAAGTTAAAAATTTCGTAAGTTAAGGTGCATTTTACATGTAAATTGCCTAATTTGTTCCACCACCACCAAACTCCCCTTTACAATGAAAAAAATATATATTTATGTCAAATATGGAAGAAATGTGCATTAATAAAACAGATAAACCTGAATTAAAAAATGTAGACCCCTATTAATTACACATAGTATGTACTACATTACATATACATAATACTAATATGAAATAATAAAGTTTCTTACATCTAAAGATATGGATACATAGCGAAGTTTGTGGGAGGAGGTAATTTATTTTAATTTTTAATTATCACCACTTTCTTTTGTCTTTTTGGGTTCATTTTCACCTTCCCCAGTTTCTTCTGACGTACATTTGGTGAAATAACATTCCAGCAACGATTTTTTTGCCGAGTTTTAAGAATGGTTCCGAAATGCGTTAGGCAAATGTCATCAAAAAGTGCAGCTGCCCTATTCATAAACACTTTTACGGGTTTTTTTTCACGTCATTTTGTTAGTTGAGGCACGTTTCCTAAGTTAGGCCAGAAATTTTCTGAAATCTCGTTTCGTAAGTTAAAATTTTAATTAGTAAGGTCATTTGCACGTTGAGGCTCCATTGTATATCCAAAAATTCTTAGGTTTTTGTATGTCTATATGTATTTTTTTAAAAATAGTACTCAAAAACCGTGTATACTACACAAATGAAATTTATACTTATCTTTATGTAGGCAAGACAATATTAGTAAAACAATGTTGAAATAATATTTCATCTACTTTCAAAATGACAGCCGTTTAAGTTTTTTTAATTGAAATGGCATTAAATCAAAATGGTTTACAAAATATTCTAAAAAAAAACAAAACTGTTTTTGTGTATTTTCAATACAAATTTAACAACGTGAATTTCAATGTAATGAAGTGTAAAACAACAGTGCAGATTCACTGCAAAGGACATTGTGCTAGTTTTAAAACAATTTTGCAATAATTATAAATAATCTGATATAAATTTACCTGATCTGAACATCCGACAAGTTTCTTGAGACCGTTCTGTAACCTCCTGGATTTACCAACAACATCTTCTGTTGTAAACTTGAGCAGCTTGGCATACAGATTAATGAGCTCTAAGAACGACTTTGGTGTTGTATAGTTATAACGCTTTTCATTGAGAAAATACACGTGTGACATATTGTTTACGCTTGTGTGTACATAAGCCATAAAAAGAGACACTGGCTTCCTTAGCCCAGGCTGTAAAAGCAAGATCGAAATCAACATTTAATTACCTTCTGTTATTAAAGTTTTTTCTTATTCTAAGGAACAATAAAAACATAGTCGAACTTGATTATAACTGCCTTTAACATTATGTAAACTTGGTTGTAGAATCATTTTTTTATAAGTTTGGCCAAATGGTTAATTTTAAACATTAAAAATCCTGTTTTCAGCACACTAAATTATGCACCATTTGCTTAGCATCAAAAATTTGTTATGTACTTTTTACTTTAAATTTTACGCTACATTAGGACGTCTTTTTATCCAAGTTAAAGTGGATCAAATCCGATGCTTAATTTATCTGCATGTGGTATTTTTGTGGAACACACATAATTTTCCTTAATGATGATGATGATGCACTCCCCTACTGAGTTACCGCACTGACTATAGCAGAAGATAACTTAATCAATACAAAGTAAGTCTAAAAAATACAGATATCAGATAAAATATGTCAGAATCACTGCTGCTGATAAAGGCACAACTAAGCCATTAAGATTTGTCATTCTACTGAAATGCATAGTTGTTCAAGACGAAGCATTATGCTGCATATTTAGTCTTTATCACTACAACTGGACCTGAAGACAATTATGATTGCACAATCTTATTATTCATTATTTTATAATGAATTTTAAAATATGTACTGTTATTTTCTTTATTGTTTAGTGCACAAATGCTGCATCACTAAATATTTAATATGTAAACACACATATTAATAAAAAATAATGTATCAATATAACAATAAATATTTTTTTATAAAATTTCAGATAATAATGTCCAGTTATAATGAAGTTCCACTGTGTAATGATTTAAAATTATAGTAGGTATTTTATCATATTTTCCTAAGCCAAAAGACGTTTTACAGTACTGTAATTCAAAACTTAAGAACTGTTTTTACAAATATCTTTTCAAAACTACTATAACCATTTTTATTCAATTTGCATATTTATAAGTGAAGACTGCTTTAAATACTAAATAAAAAAATCAAAATTGTAACTTTTGATGATAACATTAAAAAACCAAAATAATTAAAATGTTCGCGCCATTAAATATTGCAGACTTTTGACTAAAAGTCTGTGTATATAAAGTTTAGTATAGTATGACTATACTAAACGAGTTTACTTACAGGCAAAACTTTAATTTCACTAAGAAATCTGAGAGAGACAGACTCCAGCGCTTCTTGTGGCCATTCCATGAACCAATTGATTGATGTGCAGTTAACGACTGCAGGAAACTTTCGAGATCTAATACGTAACGTAGCGCCAACAGGTGAAAAGCAAAGAATTACTTTTATCAGTCGCCGAACTCTGTCTATAAAATATTTCCAACAGTTTTCTCTAGTATCAGGTAAGCCGGTTCCTTTAACCTAAAAATTAAATGCCATGTTTCAGTAAAGTAATTTATTAGTAAAAAAATATTGTTGCTATGTATTCTTTAATACTTTTGTTTTTCGTTGATTTAGGTTGGCAGGATTGACTATACACACTGAACTCTAACTTTCTGATCTCTCAGTTTTGGCTACTTGTAGGTGATACAGTAATGATGTGGTTTCAACCTACATTTAACTGAGTTTAACGTTTAAGTTGGTTAACTGAGTTATCTTCAAAATTATATTTTTATATTGTGTTTCAAATTGGTTTTTATTTGCTATATAAATTATATTCATATGAAAAGCATTTGAACATTTTTCAGTTTCAAATAAAAATAAAAGCTGAATATTCAACTATTCAATACACTTTTAAAACTTCTAGTCGACTTGATAGGAAAAAACTTTTTAAACAGACATTGTTTCCCATCGAGAAAAACAAACAATTGAAAGAAAAATTGAGCAGATTGTGCTTTGACGATGACAATGAGTAAAATCAGAAGTCATATGCTACTTCAAGGATGTCAACTTTGATCTATAAAACAAAATGACAATTATGTACAAAAATAGAGGAATGTTTAACCTTTAATGATGAAAAAATTTTAAAATAAAATGTTTCTATTTAAAAAAATTATGGATACTATACATTTGGGATGACCTTCATATTTAAATCTGTAATAAGTCTATTTATTATTTGAACAAAATTAAAATGGTTATGATCACATTAGCGAATACAAAATAAAACAGATTTTATAACTTGTGCTTATTTTACAAATGTGTACAATAATAATAACTAAAAAGTTATTTTTTAAAAAACTGAATTTTCAAATTTATGTTAATTTATTATCATAACTAAGTATTACACGAAACATGTTTCTGTTATTAGGAAACTAATAATTGTTTTTACCTCTGGTCCAATAGCACTGATTATATTGTCAACTTCATCATCAGCAAACAATTCAGGAATCTCTCCTGAAGCCAACATGTCATTTATTAGCACCAGAAACTTTTCATCAGCAACTTGAGAATCTGTCATTAAGAACATGATGCCAATATTCTTCAGTCCAGATTTAATGTACAAGCCAGCCAAATCTGCCTAAAGAAAAACAAAATTGGATATTTACAGAGAGATATAGTAGGAAAAGAAGAAGGGGACTGTTGAGTGATTATATGGTTTTTATTTTGAAGGGACGAAGCTAGAACCATAAGGTCTTCTTACCAATTAACCCTCATAAATAACTTATAATTTACGAAAATTAAAATACAAGTAAACTAAAATAAGATACACACACACACACACACAAACACACAGGATAAAGCTGCAATTGTACATATCTGTGAGACAGCATTATACCAGTAAGTTTGATTGCGACAATGATGGCATCATAGGCTAACTGGAGGGCCATTGCGGGATTCGCTGCAATGGTCATGAAGAAATTGAGAGCTGAGGACCGAGAAAGGAGAGCCAACAATGAAGACGAGTAGGCAGACAGCCAGTTCACCTCCCCATGAAGTAATGCCTGGCGGCGGGAGGTTTACAAAAGAGGAATGCTAATGGTGGTTTTTTTAGTGGGTAGCAATATATCTTAACTTGAGTTTGAACTTAACTTGAGCCCCGCATTCTGGGGTAGTGACGGTACTCTATCCCCAGGTCATCTATAAAAGATTTTTTCTACCTTTTTTTGGCATTGCAAACACACACACACACACACACACACACACACACAGAGTCTTATAAATATTATTATCATAATAATTACCATAATAACATATTTCCTATCAAAATACATATTTTCACCATCACACATACATTGTATATATATTTGTATTGTGAAAAAGTAAACATAAATTGTCTATATAAAAACTACTTATAATAAAGCAGTGACTGTTTAGATATAAATAAATAAATAACATTTAGACTTGTTAAAATTTTGAACAAAAATCATGTATATCTTTTCAAAAGTAAAAAATGTTCATATATTTTTATTGTAATGGACCACATAAACACTAAATCATTAATAATCCTTAAAATAAAGTACCTTCAAGTCATTAACAGAATAGCCTTTCTTCAACTGTATTTGAAAAGGTTCTAAACTGGAAATGAAAGCAGAAAGTCGTGAAAGTGATTGTTTTCCACTGCCTCCAACGCCAACCAATAATGCATTGCCCCTAGGTGCCTCCATTATACGGTTAATTCTGAAAATTTCAATTCATTTTAATAATCTGGATGAATCTATCAGATTTTACAGGTTCATTAGAACATTGATACTTAATACAATATAAAAAAACCAATTGTTATTATATATAAATGAAAATTAGGATAACGTAAAGGAGTGATTTAAAGATATCAGAAAATTTAGGTTCAATTTTGGCCTCAAATGATATTAATATTAATCTAATATTTAAGCATTCTAAGCATTCATGTCAAAAACAAAACTGTAATGTTTTTGAATTATGTTGCTATAGTACTACATTAGGTGAGGGAAATAATGTTTTATTTTTAGAAAACAGCTGTTATTTCATATTAAGGTTTATAATTAAGAACACAGTTGTAATTCACTAAAGAACATTTTTACCTACTAACGGTTTCAACCTTTACAGGTCATTTACAAATGATTTACAAGTACAGTAGTAAAGGCCTATAGTGGATTAAAACTGTGTTTTTATTTATAAGCCTTAAAGCATTTCACTTCCATATACTTAAAGCTGCCGATTTCAAAATAATTTTTTCTTCATGATGTAAATGTCAAAGTTAAGATTATTATACAACTAAAGATTATTGCAATACACTTTGTCAGATAACTTACCATTAAGCATAATAAATGACATACAAATAATAAACAATATAATATTAGTATTATATAAATAATAATAAAAATCCCAGTGAGTTATCATAGATTATATCTCAGCAATATTTTCTCAACATAACTTACTTGCTTTTTTTTGGAAAAATTCAAAATTGATACAAGATTGCATAAGCCTATTCATAAAAGCAAAATTTCACAGTTATTGGTCGATTTGATAAACTTTAAACAATGTGTACAGATACTCAGATATCCAAGTCAACAGCTGTTTTTTTTTAAACTCTTCAGATCTGTAAATGACAGTTTGTAAAAAATGTCTGCTGCGTTTATAAACTGTGCACCACAAAATTGTTGGTTCAAGATGCAGTTATTTCTCATAAGAAATTTTAAAAAATGCTATTGATTTATCTAATTTATCATACATCTTATAATTAGATTAACCATTAGGGTATGGAACAGGATCATGATTGTTAATGAAATAAAAAGATAACAGAAAACCCTTAAGAACAACCTGATCACCATTCATTGCATATGAAAAAAAGATTTTTTTAAAAGCACACGTTTATGCAGCTGGGATGGAAACATCACCAATCCCTACCAGCTTAGCAAAAACTGCAATATGTGCAACTAACAACATGGATGATAGCTTATAGTAGATGAACCAAAAAATGACTGACTCATCAATAAAGTAAAAATGCACCACATTTCTACACCTGAATTGTTTAATAAAGTGAAGATTATTTCTCGTGGCAATCTAGTTACTGCATATGAGGTGTATTCTGAAAGTAACGAGGACAGTACGATTGTCCAACATATTTTTATTATGTTGGTATACATGCCCTTGAAGTATGATAAAACTTTCAGCTGTTGACTTTGTCTGTGACAGTCACTAAGGTTAGAAGTGTTTTTAAGAGCTTGGTGATTTTTACATGTTGAAAGAAATGGATCAAAGAATTTGTATCAAATTTTTCGTAAAAAATGGAATAAAGTGTAACAAAGTGTGTGAAATGTTAACAAAGGCCTATGGTGAGTCTGCTATAAGTAAAGTTTTTTAATGTCCGACTATTGTGCACACTTGGACTAATGCAGACGATAGGATGATTTATAGCATATGAAAATGCCAAGCCCTTCACCGGGAATCGAACCCGGGTCCTCGTGGTGTAAGCCTAGTATGCTATCAACTAGACCACTGAGGCGGCTGCTATAAGTAAAGCAAGAGTTTACGAGTGGTATAAGCATTTCCAAGAAGGCCGTGAAGATATTGAAGATGACGAATGCCCTGGATGCCCCAGCACATCAACAACCGATGAAAACGTGAAAAAAGTGAAAGAAATGGTTATGGACAATCGCCGAATCACAATTAGAGAGGTTGTTTGCATATCGATTGGATCATGTCATGACATTGTTTCCAATGTTTTGTGTATGAAATGCGTGGCAGCAAAATTCATTCCAAAATTGTTGAATTTTGAACAAAAACAGCGGCGAATGGAAATTGCTCAGGAGTCACTAAATGAAGTCAACAATGATGCAGAATTACTGAAACGTATTATAACAGGTGACGAAACATGGGTTTACAGATATGACGTCGAAACTAAGGCTCGATCATCCCAGTGGAGGCATTCTGGCTCGCCAAGACCGAAAAAGGATCAACAAGTACGGTCAAACTTGAAGGTTATACTCATTGTGTTCTTCGATATTAATGGCATAGTGCATCAAGAATTCCTGCCACCAGGCGAAACGGTCAATAAGGAGTACTACCTACACGTTCAACGTCGTTTGCGTGAAGCAATCCAAAAAAACGCCCGGATCTGTGGAAAAACAATTCATGGCTTTTGCACCACGATAATGCACCAGCTCACACTTCATTGCTTGTTTGTGAATTTTTTGCCAAAAACAGTACTGTAACTATGCCCCAGCCACCATATTCACCAGACATGGCTCTGTGTGACTTTTTCCTATTTCCAAAAATAAAAAGAACCTTAAAGGGCCGTCGTTTTACAGCCTTAGATGACATTAAAAGCACATCGCTGAAAGAACTAAAGGCTATCTCAAAAATTGAGTTTGAGAAGTGTTTCGAGGATTGGAAGAAGCGCTGGCACAAGTGCATAATCTCTAATGAGGACTATTTTGAAGGCGACAACATCAATGTAGAAGAATAAATAAATATTTTGTTCAAAAAAATTAAAATTCTCATTACT
The DNA here is from genome assembly GCA_022606455.1 of Callitettix versicolor. Taxonomy (NCBI): domain Eukaryota; kingdom Metazoa; phylum Arthropoda; class Insecta; order Hemiptera; family Cercopidae; genus Callitettix; species Callitettix versicolor. Next base: position 41,664,099 of record CM040188.1, read on the forward strand.
TTCTGAACACACCTTGTATTGGGTACAATATGTATTGTACTAATTATTACTTGTACTTTTATTTATTTTTTGCTTTTATTATTTCTCTAAAAGGTAAGTATAAAAAAACATACAGTACAATAATGTTTAATTAAATTTAATAGCTATATATTAAACACACACACACACACACACACACATTAATAGCTATATATTAAATTTATAATTAACCAACATTTCACTGTACACCACTTATTAAGTTAAATAATACAAAAACAAAAATGTTCTTGTTTGAAAAACAAACTCACTTGATTGAAGTGTTTTTTAAGGTAAAACCATGTAGGTCTGAATGACCGAGAAGGTGTTATAAGAACATATCTGACTAAATATAATAAGAAGCAGTGACCATACTTTGCATTTTTGATTCAATCAGTTTTTAGAAATATAAAAAATAACAAAGAAAAAATTAAATATTTTCAATCAACACAATTTTTGCTTATTAGTGTTATTAAACTATAACTGACAATTTACTTATGAACTGTGACAGTGCAAAACATTCATTACCTACAAATATGACTCATTGCGTCTTCAAACAAAACAAGATTCATAGCCCCGACCAAATCATTGTACTGCGACATAGCCTCTGTAAGCAGTTTGTTCAGTTGACTCCAGCTGGGCATCGGTAAATACTTGGGATCTCCAAGACCCTCCACAAAGTGACAGAATATCAATGGTTTCTCAATGTATTCACTTTCTGGCATTTCCTATAAACCATTGTCAAATTGTTTACAATGTTTTACTGTTGAAACTATACAATTTAACTGTTTTTAACAGAAATATTTGAGAATATTGACTTAACTTCTCAACAAGTATGACCCTGAGTAGCATATTTGTGTAAAGTAATTCAAATTTTACTTAGAGCAGAACAATTGTATCTAAAAGTATTTTAAAATGTTCTAAATATTGCAATTTGGTAGCATTTTTTGTAAATATTTTATTTCAAACGAAAGTAATAACATTTAGTTTTACTACTATGATTATGTATTGTGATTATATATAATAAATTTTACTAAAACCATTTCTAAAGTCTTTTTTCATTATCACCACTTTCTCTGTACTTCTTGAGAAAGAAAAAAAATGCTATCGGTTGAGACTTTCTATGGTTTAGTAGTCACTAAAACTTCGCTAATTAATGACATCAATGATGAAGTACCCTGATTATATCTGATTTGACTTTATGCTATTTGCACCTATAAAAATTGTGTCCATTATTTTATTTTTATTTTGGGCAGCATTCACTTATATTGACCATTTAAGCCAAGGGGAAAATTTATTTTTAAAGTTTTTTAGTTCATTTCTATGATAAAATAACAGCAAATGTAGCTATATGATGAAAATGTCATGCATAGAATGTATGAAACATTAAATGTCTAATATGGTTATTACAATATCATCATTTTATGTTAAAAATGTTTTATGTGAAATTGAAATAAATAAAATTTAAATAAATTCACATGTCATGTATCCCTTAAGAATATGTATGTACAAGCAATAATATATTTAAAAGTAAGTAAATTCAATTATAAATACAACTACTAAACAAAATACTTATAAAAATAAATTTAAAAAAATCAATAAAAAATAAAATATTTTAAGCATTATTGTAAATTAAGTTAATAGTGAAGATTTTTGAAAGTAGTGTGAATACATGCAGCTAAATATTCATTATGCAGTCACAGGCGGTTACACACTGTTGGGCATATTACAGAAATGTAGTTCAGTGACTTAGAGCACAAGTAACCCAGCAAAGGACAAAGTTCTCAAAATGTCTTCCTGTTATCTAGACAAACCAAACCACTATTCTTCTCACATTTCATGTAAGTGCTGCCTGATTTATAATGAGCTCTTTTTTTCTAAGAAAGTTCTGGAAAACTTAAATGTAGTGTTTTTATTTAAATTAAGCCAAAAATGTTGTCAGAGACTTGTTCATTAATTACTTAATTTTGAAATGTTCTGTTTATTTATTAAATGGTGGTTTTGTTCTTTAACCTTTTTTGCTTGAGGAGCCGCTACATCTGGCTACCAATGATCTTCTAATTTACAGCAGCCTACCTACAACTCAGGTAGGTCACTAGGTGTGGCTTGCACTGTTTTCCTGTTAGGCTCATCATGTGTCGGGATGTTGGTCACACTTAGCACTTAGAATTAAATCATATGTTTGGATTTATTCCTTCAAATCAATGACTTTAATTGATTAATACAATAGTTTTTGAATAAAATTTTATAATTAATATTTCCTTCACTGAATCATATAATGTTTATTGATATAGAAATTAATAGTTTTAAATATCTATTTCAAAGTATATTTTTCTTTATGATTAAAAACCTATGTTAATTTGTGTAAATATATGTGAAAAAGTTCTTAATGATCATTTTTATCTACAAAATAAGTACAATTTTATAAAAAGCATTAATGTTATATATAAAAGAAGCCTTAAATTATTTTGACATTATTGCCTTGTTCAAACTTTAACAAAGTATTGCGTTTTTATGTTAAGTTATTATTAAACTGAAAAAAAACTAAATGCCAACATAATACAATAACCTAATTAAATTAATTTTAAATAGCATAAATTGAAATTTCAAACAACACACTAATTCTCTTATAATAATTATTTTTTAACAATAACAAGTGTTTTTAATAGTACAATTTGAATTAATTCAATATAGTCACAAAAAACATCAGCTATATGCCATAGCATTGTAGCTACACCATGCAAATATAAAATCAATATATTTCAAAAATTGTAAAATGCCAATATAGCCAATGGTTTTATTGGTTATATCTAATGTTGTTTTTTTTGCAAAAAACCATTAAAGTTATCATTGACGTGGTGCAATAATGGAACTTTTAAAGGGAAAAAAATAAAATTAGAGACAATACAGAAATAAATAACAAAATTAAATAAAAAATAATAATAACAACTATAAAAATTTCATTAAGACAACTTAATAAATAATATATAGCTAAAAAGAAAAAAATATACTTTGTACAAAAACAAAGAAAGGAAAACCTTACTTAATGCTAAATAACGACTAAAGCAAATCAAACTATTAATAACAAATAGTTGCAGGGCTGTATTAATCTAATGAACTGATTTATTTAAATTTTAACAAAATAATCAAAAATGGTTTATATAGTGTTATCTAAGTCTTGTAAGTGTAGATGCATGGCACAAATGAATGACTAGATATAAATAAATAATGCACAGTGTATGTCATCTCAAAAGCTGAGTCAATTACTTTTTCCAATTAGACCAGTTATTCGCTAATAGATTATGGCACTTTCCAAGTATATTGGCTCTATATAGAATTTATAAGAAAAAATAAATGGTAGGAGAACATTGGGCTATTACTGGGAGAGCAGTCAAACTGTTGCAGAAAGTAATAATAACCACTACATGTGGTGCATCAGGGCTGAGATGGAGCTACTGAACATCAATTACCAAATCAGCAAAAGTACAATACCTGTTGGCATTCTGAGCTGAGAGTAAGATCTCAATAGCATTCTACTGACTGTAGAAGTGTGTGTGTGTGTGTGTATGTGCACATGTGTGTGTGTACGCGCGTGTGTGTGTGTGTGTGTGTGTGTGTGTGTGTGTGTGTGTGTGTGTGTGTGTGTGTGTGTGTGTGTGTGTGTGTGTGTGTGTGTGTGTGTGTGTGTGTGTGTGTGTACATGTGTGTGTGTGTGTGTGTGTGTGTGTGTGTATATGTGTGTGTGTGTGTGTGTGTGTGTGTGTGTGTGTGTGTATGTGTGTGTGTGTGTGTGTGTGTGTGTGTGTGTGTGTGTGTGTGTGTGTGTGTGTGTGTGTGTGTGTGTGTGTGTGTGTGTGTGTGTGTGTGTGTGTGTGTGTGTGTGTGTGTGTGTGTGTGTGTGTGTGTGTGTGTGTGTGTATATATATATATATATATATATATATATATATATATATATAGAGAGAGAGAGAGAGAGAGAGAGAGAGAGAGAGAGAGAGAGAGAGAGAGAGAGAGAGAGTGTCCCTTTTTAAGGAACTAAGGGTCTATAAATCTAAAGGTGAAACTGAAAAAAATTGAAAAAAGAACAGTGAAAGCTCTGACCTGTCTAGAGTGAAAGCTAAATTCCCAAAATAAACTTCGTCTTTGTAAGTATCTGTTAAAATAGAAAGCATTTAAGTCTCATTATCTACCATTCATAACACTCATAAAATGACAAATTATATTGTGTGTCAGTCAACATTTTTTCTACAAAAACATCAGAAGATTGCTTATTTCAAAACCCAATCATTTTTCATGTTGTACACTGTATATACTGTATTGTGTACAGTATGAGTTTATTGATATATTAAAAAAGATTCTAAGCTTGCATATTTTTACACATATGATAATGCACTTGTGTAATGAATTATATACATGTTTAATGATTATGATCAGGGGTATACTGGCTTTCCAAAAAGGGTGAAGGGTAGATTTGCTAAAAGGCAGTGACTTTCAAATGTCTGGCTGGGTGTCCGCCAGAAAATGTTTAATAAAAAACGTATGATTTTAGGCTATCCAATAATCATATAGTTTTAGACGGTTTTAAATAAAAATATAATTTCAATATCTTTTTAGTGATATTTTAATATATTTAGTGATATTTTAATTTAAAAAAGCCTCATTTCAATTTTTTACATTAACATGTTACTTATTTCCACCCGAGTGTTAGACTTCTTATTTTTCTAGATAAATCTTTGTGTACAGATTATTTAAAAATATGCATTTTTAATACAAATCATTATTTATTCTGAATTTATGAATTGTAAAAAAACTTTAAATATAAAGGGAGGAAAGTGAAATATAACTTCACCAAAAATTTTATTGATATATAAGATGTGGCAAAAAAACATCCCCTTCAATATATTCCTCTCCATAATGCTTACGCAGCTCCATGTGAATTTTCCATTGGTCAAAGCCATGTTTCAAATCATTTTCTGAAAGCATGTTCAGTGTCTCCTTTTTTCACAGCTTCAACTGTCGCAAATCTCATTGTTTTCAATGCTGATTTCACTTTCAGGAACAAAAGGAAGTCGTACGGAGCAAGGTCTGATGAATAGGGTGGGTGTTCCAACATAAGGATCCCCATGTTTAGCCAAAAAAACATCTTGACAACCAAGACAGAATGGGCCGATGAGTTTTATTCAAAAAGGATCCATGACTTGATTTTCCACAAATCAGGCCGCTTTTTTTTTACTTGTTCACAGACAGTCCTCAAGATAGTAATTCTTATTGTTCAGTTACCAGATTTAAGTACACAATCCCATGGATGCTGAAAAACACAATCATCATGGTTTTGAATTATTTATTTGGACATTAGAGCTTTCTTCAGTCTTGGTGAATGGAGGCTCTTCCAGTGCAATGACAGGTGCTTAGTTTTTGGATCGTAAGTAAAAACCAAAATTTATCAAATGTTATGACGTTTTCCAAGATTTTAGGGTCTTTTTGATGAATTTCAAAATGTCTGTATGTTTGCAAGTTCTTCTGTTCAGGTGTGAAATTTTTGGGCACTATTTTTGAACAAACTTTCTTCACGTTAACAAAATCTTTCAAACTGATTATATTTTAATTTCGACAATCACAGCTATAGCACGAATGCTCAACCAACAGTTTTGCATTAAATTACTAATTCTTTCAATGTTTTCATCAGTCGTTGAGGTAGAAGGTCTTTCTGGATGTGAGTCATTGTCAATCTCTTCTCATTCTTCTATGAACCATTTAAACCACTCAAAAATCTGAGTGCATGATAAACGTTCACCATAGTACACTTGTTTCAATATGGAATGCGTTTCTGTGTCTGACTTTCTGAGTTTCACTCAGAACTTCACATTAATTCCTTACTCTTTTAAAATGTTAGGCATTTTTCTAACAGGTAGTGGGTTGTACAGTCTAGTACGAATGAAGGCTATAGCCTGACTTGAGCAGTTAGAAGTTGTACTGGTGACAGAGATGGAGAGAGGGGATGTCACATGATTCGGCAATGTAGTGTTTGACCTTGATGCTATCTCAGGTTGTCTTTTTGAGCCACACATCATACTACGTACATATTAATAAACCAATATGCTGTGTGAATTTTCTTAATAAATTATGAAATGAACAGGATTTATTTACTTAACAGGTTCACAATTTAGTTTAAATGGTAAACATAAAATTAATGGATATGATATACCTATGTCATACATACTATTGTTACATCTAATATTTGTAAGTAAACAAATATCTTAACCTTAATTTTTTGCATACAGTAATTTAAATTACTTTCAAATACTATTGAAAGAAATGACAGAGGTGACTTGTTTTAGGCAAAGGGCATGGGGAATATGTTTTCCTGTCCATCCAAGCCAGCGCTAGCTTGATTATATGAAAATGTTAAATAGTGCATTAATGAGAGCATGATGAGAAAAGCGATGATGCTAAACATTTAAAACAAAATCTGTGTCTTACCTCAACAACAAGAGCCTGCATTTATAAACACAAGTTAACTGCTAATTATAACTTCACAATAAATCAAAATCAACATTACAGTAAACTCATGACTATCACCAGTAATAACTAGTGCAATTTGCATGGATAATCTACCAATACTGAAGGAAATTCATAATGAAAATATTTATTCTTACTTCAAGCACTTTGTTTTGTTTTTAATAGAATTTTGTTCATTTAAACTACAGTAAGTACAAGAAACCATTAGAAATGAGCATTAAACTAAACTATACAAACATGAATAGAGAAGAGTAAATGATTCAGTAATATTACAGTATCTAATTTCAAAACAAAACTTAAATTTATAAAAATAAAAACAACATTTTTAAAGTTATCTGTTAATTTTACGAGGCAGGAAGAGAGTGACTCAAAGATTTCAACCTATTTACAGAATACATATTCCATACAGGTCTAATGTAGCTGGTGTGCAAACAGTACAATATGCTAAAAATATATAAAATGCATAGTGTAAAAGTTCATGTATCACAGCTTGTTTAAAAAAATTTATACATTTAAATTTTATACATTGCACCTTATTTTTATCATTTAGAGTACTACTATATTAATTTTCGCGTATGTATTATTTTCTGTTTGTGAAAATTTTTGTGGATAACCAGAAAATTATAGTACTTACTATTACCTAAGTACATTACTTCTTTGATGCTCTTACCGAAAAGCATTTAAAATAAAATTAAGAGTAAACACGATACCTAAGCAAAAAGTTACCAAAAATTCAAATTTTTATAAAAAATACATTCAATTAAAAATTTATAAATTGAAAAATATGATATTCAAAAAAAGAGTCAAGTAAATGTAATATTTACTGGATTTAGATACAATTTGTATGGGGCTTTTATTACTTAAAGCAACAACTAGAATATAAATTTGACTAGAGTAATATAATCATGACTGTACATGGAAGTGCTTAATTATTGACTTTTTAAATATATATTTTCACTGTTTTGACCAATAGTGTTTAAACTACAAAATAAACTATAAATTACATAACAGATAGATAATTTTTTTCAGACAGAGAGATAAACTAGGAATCAGAAATGATTCCAGAATCATAAAACAAATTTTTTTAACACAAAAATTTTAAAGTTTTGGATGAAATTTTTGTTTAACTTCAGAATGATAACAAAGCTTAACTTACAGGTTGGTCCTGAAAATGTAGGTAACCTATACATTTTAAAGCGTAAGAATTTATAGTATGGTATTGCAATAATTTGGTAAATATATTCAGAGGATTAAAAAAATGTTATAAGACCCAGTTTATACTTAAATTAGTAGTGAGGCAAGTTAATGCTTCAAAAAATGTTTAAAATAGGTTTTAAACTTGGTTGACGATATTAATTTTATTCATATACCAGTACTTAATACTTTTTTTTAATGGAAGAAAAAAATAACATTCATAATAATTTTATCTCTATGAGAGTAATGTTTTTAAATATACAATGGACATAATAAAAAAATATTATACCCAACTTAATAGAACCATCAGAGGATCTTACAAAGTGTTTTCATCAAATGATACTGTACTGTTTCTGACACCTGCATTTTTCAGACATGCACATAGATTTAATAGGTAACCAGTTAGCTTAAGAATTAGTATAGTTGAATTGTTAATGTTTAAGCATTTAAAATTATTTGTTATTATGAAATACTACTGTATTTTCCTCATCAAACAATTACGGCAATGCCGAAGACAAATATAATTTTTTATTGTTACTTCTGACAATTTGCCAGAAGTTTAAAATAACTTAATAAACATGTAAGAAAACTTACAGCAAAAACTTTCTTGATGTTCTCCATAAGTAGTTTTTGGAAAGTGTCTTGATCCTTATGGTCAACCATTTTGTCACCATACACTCTATTTGCCTCGTGCATCCATAGGCGTACAAACCTTCCCGGAGTAGTTATGCACTCATTTGTACAGAACAGCATTCCCTTTTCACAATAAAAATAAATAAGAATTAGTTTTAAGTTTTAATCAACAAGCAATATTAATTGTGTTTAGTCAACTGGATATAGTTTAATTTGATTCTGGTATTGTTAATTTTAAAATTATTTAAAATACTAACCTGAAAGATATTCGACAAGTCTCGTAAATTAAACAGGTAATGGAACTTGATTGCAGTGGGAAGGAATACTTGAGACATTTTGGAGTGCATCGAGAGTGCTAACTGTGTAATGAGTTCTGCTGTCTTGATCACAGCTGGTGTGAACTTCAGGTGAAAACTGTTTACATGCTGGTACAGGATACTGTGATAAATATGGAACAATGCTTCTGTTCCTGGGAAACTGTGCACACAATGTATCAAGTAAATATTATTGAAATCATTAATAACAACTATCATTAATAATAATTAATTTAGTGAAATAAATAAAGATACAAATGTTATTACAAATAACAAATTTGATGAAAAACATTGTTTTTTTTTTACAATATATTCAAGTCTCTCCAATCTGATGCCAACGGGACCGAACACCTATCGGATTACAGCGAGTGTCCAGACTACAAAAAATCAATAGAAAAACATACACTGTATGGAAGTATATTTGAACTTTAATGAAAATTAAATCAAAATACAAAGTATTGTATATTATGTTACAGTACTGTATACAGTAATCCCTTACCAAGCCTAGCTTAATCAGTTTAGTGATTTCATACACACTAGAGATTCAACAACAGTTGAAAAAGATCAACATTTTTCTTTCTTGGCGCTAATTCTAACACTGAAATGCAATGTATTTACAAAAACCTAATGTAAAACCACAAGATTTCAAACATCAAAGCGATAATTAATGCAATCAACTATATAAAATGTACTAATAGGCTAACCTGAGAGCAAACACAGCAAAATGCCTTTGAAGCCTTGGATCTATGGTGAAACTTCCTGCTGCAGGATTCATACAAGAGAAGAAACAAATATTATGTATGTCCTTGAGAGACAGTTTAGTTCTGTCATACCAATGTTGATAGTCCATGTGCTGTCTTATCAAAGTATGGGGTTGCACTGTGCCGTACTTATCAACCTGTGAGAATATTAATTACATAAGATGCTACTACTTTTCACCACAAATTGAATTTTAGTTGTAAAAAAATCAGTTTTATTTAAAATAAATCATTTAAGAAAAATAATTATGATAGTATTTAACATCTTATTTGTTGACATGTTTTTTTTAACATAAACAATACTTCTCCTTGATACTTAATCATAGACACAACCATTTCTGTTCTTTTTTCCTACAACTGTACTAATTTGTAGGTGTAGGACTTGAGTGTTCAGGTTTCTTATCATATTTGTTTGTAATGTCAAAGGACACCTTGACAGACAAAGTTATGGTTAGGGCCTGCAGTTTTTTTTTATGTGTTTACGTCGGACTATTGTGCACACTTGGGCTAATGCAGACGATGGGATGATTTATAGCGTATGAAAATGCCAAGCCTTGACTGCGAATCGAACCTGGGGTCCTCGGGGTGAAAGCCTAGTATGCTATCAACTAGGCCACCGAGGCGACTACCTGCAGTTTTTTTCCCTATATAATGCCTTCTGTTATCAGTAAACAAGGCAATATTATTTATTATTATTATTATTATATTATACATATTGTGTCATTCAATTTACACAATACACATCCCTAGTCAAAGGTCGATATATTTTAATTAAATAGATTCAGTCAACAAATACTTACAGAGATAGCAAATATTGATTACAGTAAAGTCTGAGAGTTAAAAACTGAAAGTGATTCAATGATTCAAATGCTTAGTGGACATGCTGCAAGTACAGTAGGCCTTACAATAACTCATCGCTGAGTCAAGCCTACTTAAAAACTGGTACATCAAACTACTGGAAGTTTTGGATTGGCAAATGCCTGAAGTAAAGAGGCTATACTGTAAACTGATCCTTAGATGTTAGATTCAAATTAGAGGAAGGGATAATACAACCCCAGGCACTGCGACCAAACCTTTTGAGTCCTAGTTAACAGATTGATGCTCTTAATAAATTTCAACAATCCACTGATTAGCTCATTCTGCTGAAGATCCATAGAGTCCTGGAAACCAAAAGCCCCTACCCTCCTACCAGCAAGAGCTTCACAATCAAGGATTATGTGTCCTGCATTCGCCTCTTCTTTCCTGCACAACATACACATGGTTTCTTCATGGTACTTATCTATCCTGTTCATATGCACCCTCAGACCACAGTGCCTAGTAATAAACCCTATGATTTTCCTGAGTTGTGCTCTGCCCAAGATGTCTGCTGTCCCTTTAATCCCTCCATATGGAACTTAAGAAGCACTTACTATGGGAATGCCATAAAGGTTATCCCATATTGCCTGGTGTTGCTTATTAATCCACCTATTAAAATTAAAATTTAGGATAACAGTTTCGATTGAAGAAGATATCAAAACACCAGTGCCCTCTCATTCCAGCTGGTCTGATCAAAACTTTGCAATTGTGCACAATAATATTACTATGAGTCTACAAAGTCAATTCGCCATTTTCATAACAATTGGGCATCTTGAAAAGTTCCCTTCAGCAAATTGTCACAAAGGATCTCCATATGTAAGCCTATAAAATTCATTTAACAATTGAAATCAACATACCATTTGCATCAGAGACAGTTTGTTGAATGAATTATAGAGAGGCAATATGCAGACAATAATTTTGCAAAGACAACAATCTTCTCTGATGAGGCATATTTTTCTTTAAATGGCTATTTTATTACACAGAATTATCACATTTGAGGGTCAGAAAATTCTTGCGTAACCCATAATAAGAAAATACATTCATTCCAGCAAAGAATAACTGTGCAGATTTTGTGTGTGAAATAAAACAATTTATTATTAATATATAATTTTTACCTCAGGCATATTCATATCATCCAGAAAATAGACCATAACCTTGTTGCCGGGTGGTCCGTAGTTGCGCCCAGCTTTCTTTTCTAAAGGTTTTTCAAGGACTTTCTGAAGCATCTCTGAAAAAAGAAAATATACATTAATATTTTTACAGTTAGCCATTACTTTATGTTATTGAACTTTAGTGATTATAAAATACCTGAAGTTGTATAGAAGTTAAATGGTACATTTGTAACAGCATAGTTATCTGACAGACTTCCCAGCTTCTCTGCAACTAAAACAGATTTACCCGATCCTGCCCCTCCTACTAACATTATGGGTTTACGTTTCGATATTAATAAATCCAGAAAATAACGAACTCTTGTAGTTTCTGCAGTGTTCACCAGAGTCGACTGTAACATACAATCACAAAGTGAAAAAATGTAATTTGCAAGTTCAGGGACATCTTACAAAAAATAAATATGAAATCTTCATATATTCTAAATTCAATAAAATGAAAGTTTAAAGTTATCAATTAAGTATAGGATTTATTAAATATTTATTTTCAATAATGGTGTAACTATGGCGGGATCAGAAGGTACAATCTTCCACCCCAAGAGAAGAAGAAAATCGCAAACAAAATTAAAAAAAAATAATAATAAACTGCAAACAAATTTCTTATTTCCCTGTAATCCAGTATAAGTAAATATATTTATTTCAACTTTAAACGTAAATTATTGTCCATAAATATTTTAAATGTGTTTCTTAGAGTAACTGTTTTATTTATTTTTAACAGGTAAAATAGAAAATACAATAACTCAAACCTGTGAAACTTTAGTATTATTACTAAGTTGCCAAAGTTTACTCTTGCATAGCAAGCATCTCACACTCAATCATCAAAGTAAAAGCATGAGTCTTATACATCGCTCTTTATCTCGACATTGACCAATATTTTAGAGGGCCAGCACTTCCATAATATCGATTTTACCACCATATTTGACTATATAGATTATTGTGCACCCTTTGTTCACAGATTCAACCTTATTAATCCAACTTCAGAATGGATGATGTTGTCGTGTTTCATCGTCTAACTCCCACTCCATAGAAGCATAAAGATTCAAATTGTTTTCATACAGAAGGTTTTCATTTGAAAACCTATTTTATATAGATGACTGCAGAATGTCTATTGACGTCTTGTTCAGCATAATGGCATTGCCTAAGGGATCTACTTGGACCTCCAAGCATCCTCTTTGCCCGTACAAGACAATCTATTCTCTCTTAAGACCTTTGGTGTTTCCTAGAAACTCATTGTGAGACATATCTGCATGATAGAGTATAAGATACACCACAAGCAGGTTCTGGGCCAATGAAAGAGTTGTCAGCACTTACTCTAACACATTGACAACCCTCATTCCTCTTCATTCCTCATAATGTCCTAAGACCCACATCAACTGGACTTTGTTGGTTTCACTAGGTTTTTAAAGGCAAAATGACAGTCCCTTATTTAAAGTTCATTTTGTTACATGGTAGAAAGGAAAGGACATATGAATGCTAAAGAGGAAAAGAGAGAGGGAGAGAGAGAGGAGAAAGAGAGAGAAAGGAAGGGAGAGAGAGGAAGAGAGAGAAAGAGAGAGAGGAAGAGAGAGAGGAAAAGAGGGAGAGAGGGAGGGCGGGAGGGGAGGGAGAGGGAGAGAGAGAGAGAGAGAGAGAGGAAAAGAGAGAAAAACATGTAGAGGTGTTTGGCTTTGTCTTACTTTCCCATAGGACACTAGGAATTTTTTGTTCATGACCCATTGTCAATACTAATTGATTAGAACCTTCACTGTTAGTACCTTTTTATGTCAGTTTTATTTCTTATATTTTTCTTTCCAATAGTAAAGAAAAAATCAAATGAAGAAATTAATTATTAATTTCAAATATAAATTATTATAGTTTATGTTACTATAGATTATCATAGTTACAATATGCTATGTGACTTTTGCTTCAATAATACCACTTAAAGATAAAATAATAATAATATTTGCTACATAAAATATATATTCAATAATAGTAAAATCATAAATGATATTATTCAAATATTTGTGTTTACAAAGAAAATCTTACATTTAGACTGAAGATGAAATTTCAATCACAAAAAGTATTATCAAAATACCTAACAATACATGTATCTTAAAATTGTATTAATTAAACAAGTAAAAATTAATAAATTCTATTATAGGCTAAAATTAAATATTACTGTACCTGCAATGGAATATCTGAATCCAATTCGAACCTGGGTACTTTTTCAGTCCAAGGTACAAATCTTTTGCTTTCAGGGTCAATAAAGTAATTAAAAACATGTCCGGAGGGTGGGAATTTGATAGCTTTAAACTCATTAACCCACCATTTTGTGAATTCACTTCTCCAATCTACAAGCTGAAAAAATGTATTTGCACAGAATCTGATTATGTCTGCAATGTTAATACTATTAACATGAGTTTCATCTTAATCTGTTTTAAGAAGATGGTTACAATTTAATAAACGAATGTAGTAGAATATTGTAAACACACAAACACATTATACAATTATGAGTTTGTCGCATAACTGTATTATTTCTCATATGTAATCATTTGCTTAAAATATTTGGTTCACAGTCACCATTTGGTTGATCAGGTGAAGTGTGTAAAAACATTGTAATAGTACAAACATTTTTGTTCATATATTATATTTAGGCTATCGAGCTGAAATAAAGTATGCATATGATATCAGTAAGAATAGCTGATCGACAATATCCTCTATGTGAAATGTAATACAAGCCAAAGAACCAATCAGCAAAAAAAGAGGTAAAATATGCCAAATGCAGCCAATAAAAACATAGAACATAAAAGTAATTATAAAAAAGGCAACAATAGTAACATTGGAACGATCAGAAAGACTAGATACATTTTAAGAAGCATTAAGTAAATGAAGCTAAATTGCCGATCATTGGAAGATAATTTAATAAATAAGTGTGAAACAGGAAGATTAATATTAATGTAACCAATTTATTAAGAAGAATGCAGATAACCTTATTAATAACTACAAAATCAAATGGCTGTTGGGTAATGTATTACAGAAATTTTAGAACATTTTGAAAGATTTTTATATTTTTATTTTAATAACAAAAATGTGTTACAGAATTAGCTCAAAACAAAATTTAACATTGTGTATACAATTATTTTTTATAAACAAACTAATTGCTCTGCCTGCATGATCACCAAGCCTGAGATCAGAAATATTGTATTCATACAATGAATGTAAGCCTATTTTATTTGCTCTTAAAAGAAATTCTATTGAATAAATAAGTAATAATTGTGTAATTGTTAAATTAGGTTTTATTTTATAAAATGTATCATAAAAACAGTGACCTAATTATACAATTGTAATCAATTATTGATAATAATTACCTGATCTTGAAATGTACAAGATCCGAATGCCCAGACACAGGCGAAAACAAAATATATCTCATACCATTCCTTAGGGCACTCTGGAGGAACATTATTTGGCGTGAGTAGTGATTCCAGCAACGAACACAGTGTCTGAACATGAGCAATGTCAGGAATTGGTGTGATTTTCTTAAACTTTGAACGTGATGCTTCTAAAACTGGGGGAATATATTTGTCAAAGAGAACGATTAGGTTGGCTTTCTCGCTTTCGTTCTCTCTTGTGTCGATCCAGCTTGTAACAAATCTAAACATTTTAAAGTTATTAAAATATTTTACAATTGACTTTAAAGTATCTGGGTTTTTTGTTAATTTTTATCCAATACATTTAGCTTTAATAATTGTATCAGTATGCATTCATTGTTTGAAAAAACTTTAGAAACTAGAAAAACTATTTAATG
The DNA here is from genome assembly GCA_022606455.1 of Callitettix versicolor. Taxonomy (NCBI): domain Eukaryota; kingdom Metazoa; phylum Arthropoda; class Insecta; order Hemiptera; family Cercopidae; genus Callitettix; species Callitettix versicolor. The sequence goes on from CM040188.1 coordinate 41,679,337, forward strand.
TTGAGAAATACATCCAAGTTTCCAACAAAAAGTTTGCTAAGAAAAATGGCAAAGTTATTTAAATGGTATTTAAAGTTCAGAGTTCATAACAAAATGCAATAAGTTTACTTTAATGGTACGTTTTACAACAAAAGATATATAATAGTATTTAAAGTAGTATATTTTAAATACTATATATACTATAGTATTTAAAGATACTGCATACTGTATATTAAAGATAGTAACAAAAGAATATTTAAAACCCTTATCAGTTAACACTATGCACTGCTACTAACACTTGAATAATGTATCTGTATACTAAGAAACAGGGTATAACAGTATGAAATGTTCTCGTTTCGCCGCTATGTAGAGAGATTCCTGAAATTTTGTTGGCCTCAATTGAGAAAGTCAGAATACGTATTTTTACCATAGGAATGGAGAGAGACAAGTACATTTTACTGTTATAAAAAGATCCGTAATAGAGCTTTTATTGTATAATGAAAAATGTATTCTAATCTTGCAATATTTAATCATATATGAATATTGAAATTTTATATCTTTCAGATGTATTTTGAAACTGAATTTATGGAGTAACTTACGGGTTCCATCCCAAGTCTTGTGGATTAATGTAAAGAATTCCTGCACGAGATACAGTAGCAGGGGTTGCTGTTCGTAGGTTAGAGATCTCGAATAGAAGACGCATGACTGGAGTGAGAGCAATTCGCTCATTACTGGCCAGAGTCAATACCTTGAACACAAGTTTAATTTATAAGCCTTCCTTGATTTAAAATAAGTAATCTTGTTATTTTACTACTGAACTTTTGAAAAATGGTTCACAGCAAATTCTAAAAGAATCATGAGAACTTTGTTGGCTGAACTATATGCCATTTGTATTCTATTTTTGAATAAAAACAATAATAATATTAATTATAGTACTTATTTTTATGATTAAATTATGAGTTGCAGTACTTAAACATTAGAAAATTAACCTACAATCATGTTTTATTATTCTATGTAAACGTTTTCAAACAACCAGCAGATTCAAAGTTTAACATTTTTAATGTCACACACAAACACACACACACAAACACACACTAAATTTTAACCCTTCCCTGCATATGCATGCCTGGTAATAAATAATTCTTTAAATAACAACTTACTTTGTTATCATCCATTACTGTGTTGAGAGATTCAATCCACATGGGATCTATATCACCATCTAGCACCATCCATTTTGGTCCATCCCCTCCCATATTTGCCTGTTCTCGAATAAGTACGGAAAACAAACCTGGCAAAATATTATAGAACATTTAATATACTACCTAACAGAAGTTTGCTATACTAACTCGCATTATGCCTTCAAAATCTGCAGTTTTCCAGTTGATCTAAATTAGATTTTTCAGGGATAGTTTTGTTTAGGTACTTACAACTAAATTCAAACAAAACATAATTCAAACCAATTAAATAAATTTTGAAAAAATCTGACTAAAAAAATAAATAAGAAGGGCTTATAATTTATTTTTGAAATGGCACTGAAATTAGATATTGGAAAGAGACATGATGATTTTTTGTTTCTCACTTATTTTTAACATTAGCTGTAAATATAAATTTAAAACTCTCTTAAGTAGTTAAATGATTTATTTGTTACTTGCAGGCTGGCCTGTGAAACATAAACAGGTATTTTGTATTAACCCAGGACCATTAAGAATGTTCCCCTTGAGTTGTATGGCCCTTGAGTTGAATGACTATTTCTGCACCAACTTTTGATCATTTCTTATGTGGTCACTGGTAAAGTCAACAAAAAGACCTGTAGATGTTCGCATGGAAGCATGTTTGGGGCAAACTTAAAGAAATACGTTTCATACAAAACAATTCTGAATGAGTAACAACTAGCTGTCAAAATAGTGGCTGAGCTGCAGCAGAGTGGCCTTTTCACTTGAGAGATTAAGCAGAGCAGAAAATAATACAAGTTGCTTGGAAATGGGACTAGCCACTAACCATTTTATTTCGACAACAAATTGTTAAGAATTACCATTAAAATTTTAGGTAAGGTTATGAATACAAGATGGCCTTAATACCAGAAATGTTCAAGATAATAAATTACTAATGGGTTAATAAAGTTTTGCAATTGACAGTTAGGAATTTGGACCTCGAAGAAATTTCTACTCACCATCCTTCCACTCTCGAGTAGCAGGGTTAATAATTCCAAATAGCTCATCATTAGTGACAGCTTTTGGTTCCAAATCATTATAAAAAGGTTTTCTTTTCTGATTGTAGTAAGTCCTATATAAAGTTTTCCAAACTTGAGATTTCCCAGTGCCAGCATTTCCAATGATAAACACAGAATGACGTACATCAAATAATTCTTGCAGCTGGACTATCTGTAAGTTTGAGATAATCATTAATTTGTAAAACAGTAAAAATTAGTTTACAAAATAAGAGGGTAGCCTTTTATTTAGTAAGAAGACAAAAGTGACTCAGAAGGACAAAAATTATAATACAAAAAAGTATAAGCCTTTATAATTATCAAATGATTCTTTTGATTGTTATAATACTGATAAAATTATTTATAATGTACCTTAAGAATAAAGTTGTCTTCAGGTTGAAGTTTCAGATCTATAGCTGCTTGACGAATTTGTTTCTCAAAATCTAAATCTCTCTTTCTTGGCACATCCAGAGCTGGGAATAAGTCCCCTATGAGGCCTAGGAAGATCTGCATGTCGTCAGTAACAATTTTTGGGACATTGAAATCTCGTAGTGCTCTCATTAACACTTGATCTTCAGGTCTTTGACGGTCACTTCTCTGGAATTAATTAGAACAAATCAAATAAATAAACAATTTGTTAACACTTTTAAAAGCACCATAATTTTAGTCAAACAATTGACTTAATACTGTAGGAATTATTTACAAAAATTGTTGATTTACTTTCTTAAAGTTAATAAATGGTGCAAAAACATTATACAAACTTTCTCAAATTCAATTATTTTCACTAAAAATCTGGTTTCGAAAGCAACAGCAAAAAAACCAGAGATTATAATAAAAACAACTTATGATTTAAGAGTAGTATATAAAAAATCCTTTTTTTTAAATTCACTACACTAACTTGAGTTAGGTACAACAAATGTACACAACTAAATTTTGAGCAAAATCTGAAGATCTAATTTCGAAAAACTATGCTAATTTTAAAGTTTTTTTTTTGCCCCAATAACTCCCAAACAAGATTTATCAGGGCTATAGCAGATCCAAAAATTTTATTTTGGTACTTGAATAAAATTTAATCGAAATTGTAAGAGTTGATTTTGAGGGAATCTGAATCGAACCAATTTTCTGACCATAAAAGATATAAAAAAACTTTTTCAAAAATTAATAAAAATGATCCTCAGAAATGAACAATCAAAACCATTTTATTTAAAATTTGGTTAATAGTTTAATCCCTAGAGAGATGCACCCATGCACCCAAACATACAGGTAAATATCCAATTAAAAATATTTTTTTTTTGGAAACATGTAACATGAAAACATAAAAAAATCCCTTAAGATCTCATGGTCAATTTTTTTTTTTATAACCATGTTCTTTTTGTACTTTGTACAACGAACGATTAAAATTTATTTGTCCATAGAATCATTGTTAATACAGTAATGAACTAACTTACACCCAGTGGTTTTATTACCTTTAGAGACCCAGCGACAACCAGCACAGACTTAATGGCTCGTAATCCCCAGTCGTAATGGTCTTGTTTCGACAATAATTCTTTGCAGAGTGAATACAGCGTAATAAACTTACGAGCTAACAAACGAGCTTCCTGGAAACCTTCTGCTACTAACATGATTTCACAGATTAGTTCAAAGTCAGGTACAACCATAGCGCATGGTCTGAAAATAATAACAATAACGAAAAAACTAAAAATAACTAAACTAAACTAAAAATAAGTAAAAACTTTTTTATTCCGCAAAGTCTAAAAACAGATATAATCACTGGCCTGGAAACCTCATATACATCTATATATCTATCAAACAGCAAACATTAAATTATAATATACTTGTGTATATATCAAATTCTCATGATCATAGACAGCTACGTACTTCATGTTGGAAAAATCAAGATATAAAAGGAGAAATGGGGTCACTAAATGTAATTTATGTTATATTTTAAAACTGAATTTTTGATTATTTGATATTTATGTTTATAGTAGTTATCAAACAATGCATAATGCACTTAGGAACAAAAACATTAAAGCATCCTTGAAGGGGTGAAACCAAAGTATAAAATAGATCCGATTAGTTCTCTAACTTCCTAAAAAATTTTAAAAAATGGTTAATGAATTATTGTTGAAATTGTGAAAATTGTTAGTGAATTGTGAGTGTTACATTAATTTCACTTTGTAAGATACAAATATTTTGTTTTAAGAGAATTAACTCCAAAACTTAAAAATATTTATTTACTTATATGGCTTCTGATGTCATATACGTATAACACTCTGATGTCATACACTCTGATGTCATCAAGAGTACTTTAAGTATAAACGACTAACCAAAGCAAGGTCTTTATTTCAGCTTGACCGTTTTGCATTTGGTTTGTGTGTTTGTTTGTTGCACAGTTTTGGCCAAATACATTGACTGATAGTTTTGAAATTTTGTACAAGGGTACCTTGTATAAATTTTATTGTATAATATTATACAAATTTAAATTTTATTGTAAAGTTCTATAAATTTATCTGAAATTTCTCTCATTCACATATATTTCATGATAGTGACCTCTGATTTTACAATGATGAGTATAATTGCTGGCTGTTTCCTGTAGTACTAGCTGAACAGAAAGATCTTTCATAACTTCATGAAAAAAGAGCATAAAATTCACAATAAAGTTAGTCCAGCAACATTTTCTTAAATATTACAGTTATCAGTTAAAATGGCGGAAAGGTTTTGAGCATGTCAGATCACTGTCATAGAGCAGTGGCCAAGCAATGAAATAAGAATATACTTCGAAATTTACTGTTGGACTACTAGTATCAATGAATGAATGAATTACTAGGGTTGTTATTGCACTGCATACTTTATAGATCTGTTGAGCCCCTTTTCTATAACCCTGAGGTGCTCGTGTATAGTGCCTTCTCTGGCCCTAAGTCTCTTCATAAAGTCTAAGATTTGGAAAAGATTCAAGGAGGGTAACTCCTCCTTTCTAACTGTTGATTTCCCAGTTTCTTTTTGCGATGCTTGTTTTCCTATTTCCAGAAAAGTTGGGCTCCATTTGACTAACTTTTTTGTATGAGATCCTGCTCATACTATTTTACATTTGTACCCATGTTGTTCCCAAGAGTAACTAAGGAAATGAGGTGGTCCACCCATACATAATCCAGAATGCATGGATATGTTTAAGATAAATTGAGAGGTTGTTAGGTATCCAAAATCTCATTAGCATGAATTGCTTTATACTTTAGAGTTAGCTGAGCTATGTAGAGTAGTGAATGTATGTATGTGTGTGTGTGTGTGTGTGTGTGTGTGTGTGTGTGTGTGTGTGTGTGTGTGTGTGTGTGTGTGTGTGTGTGTGTGTGTGTGTGTGTGTGTGTGTGTGTTTGCGTTTGTGAATCTTCAAGAGTGAATCACTCAAAAGTGGATGATGCTAGAGGTATGATAGGATCGCTAAGCCTATCAGCTGTCTCTGCCAGATATTATATACTTGTAAGTTTATTTTTAAACTGAATGAGACATGACATCAGTCCAATGCAGTCATCATTATACTTTCTTTTCCATTAAATTACATTTTATGATTACTGTTTCTATGTGTATTCTATTATTGTTCATTTAAATATTTGGACAAAGAATGGATGGTTCAGAACAAACTTGTATACAACAGGAAGAGCGACTGTGACATATTTTATTGGTGGAATGAGTCAGTTAGTAACAATTACAGGCTTGATAAAGTAACATGTAGTTTAATAAGTTACCCATTAATTATAACATATTCACAGTTTAAGTGATTAATTCAATGTGTACATGTCTTAATTGCTTACCTGAACAATGCCTTAAGATTTTCTGGGAGCTCAGCTCTCCCCGCGTAGCCAGGGTTCATTGTGATAAACATGCCCACAGTGGGAATAAGTGCTATAATTTCCCCTAAAAAGTTAAACTTGGACTTCTTCGCTTTAATAGCGTCCAAAACACACTTCACTTGTACCGCAACGACAGACAGTACTTCCACGGAGATACGATTGAACTCGTCAAAACATCCCCATGCTCCTGTCTGAGCAAGGCCCTTATATATGTTACCGCATGACTACAAACAAACAACAAAATAATGTAAGAAAGTCACTGTATGATTTATTAAAACACAGAGTTTTGTAAATTATTTGAATAAAAATGTCACAAAAATAAAAATAATGAAATATCAATGCATTGAAATTGCGTATTTGAAATTAGAACATCACTTTACTAAATTTTATTTTTTGCTGCAGGAAATGGTAAAGTGCCAGTGACCTATTCATCATTTTGCACTTTCGCATATAGGTACCTCATCTCAAAAGCAAAGTATCTCTATTATCAGATCATTCTTTTAATCACTTTTCTTTATAAAACATAAAATTAATTAAGCTAGCTGCACTCTTTTGGTAGTTAGTCAGTTATAAGCACAGACACTTGTAGAATCAACATGGAAAGTTATTCATGTCTGTAATAAGGTTTAACTTTTTTAACAAAAGTCATTACAAACTCATTACAAGAATCATGATTATTACAACATGGAAAGTTGTATCAACAAACAATATTATGTGTTAGAATCAGACACTAACACAAAATTAATCCAAACTTAAATTTGGTTTTAAAAAACAAAAATTAACTTTATACAATAAAATATAAACAATGCAAAATTATATCACTTTCTTATAAAAATTAACTAAAAAAAATATATGTGTACATATTTTAGATAGATAGATAGATAGTTAATTTTTATTAGAAAGTGATATTTTTGCATTTTTTAAATTTTATTGTATAAAGTTAATTTTTGTTTATATATATATATATATATATATTTTTTTTTTTGGTATTTAACGTCCGACTATTATGCACACTTGGGCTAATGCAGACGATAAGATGATTTATAGCATATGAAAATGCCAGGAATCGAATCTGGGTCCTTGGGGTGAAAGCCCAGTACGCTATCTACTAGGCCACCGAGGTGGCTGTGTATATATATATATATATATATATATATATATATATTCCCATTGCAATGTTAACAATATGCTATCCAATATTTCTTCTTTGTCCCATAAATGCAAAGGCAGAATGACTCATAGAAATGAGTCAAGTGAATTTTTAGTAGTCCTTTTATAAATTACTTGACTACATGGAAAGGTAATTACATTTGTTTAAGAAGATTTATGATACAGGAATGTCCATCATCGCACAGCATTTTTGAACATATTTGTGTGCTTAAGAAAATGTAAAAGCCACTTTGCTATAATAGGTTGGGTGTATCTTTCTGCCAATTCAGTTTGGTGTTCATGCATACATATGTTATTTGAGCCTGAAATTTGTGTACCTTCAGGCCTTTCATCCCCCCTTCCACAGTGTAGTTGTTGCATGAGTACTTTTTATGCCACTGGTTTTATTGACTAACCTTATAGTCCATTTGTTCAGAACAATTAAAGACGTACACCATGATTCCGATAGCTTTACCCAAGTCCTTCGTTGTCTCAGTCTTTCCTGTTCCAGCAGGACCAGCAGGTGCACCACCCATGATCAAATGTAGTGACTGAAATTGAAAAAAAGACTTACTTTTTTCTTTGTCATCAACTGTTAAAATTTTAATGAATTTCAAATATTTAAAACACTTTTTTGACAGACATTCTGAATAAACTTGTTTGTGAAAGTTACATGAATATTATATTACTCAAATGTATTCTATTTTCAAATAAGTGTAGTAAATTGTTTATTATTCCTTCTTATCATGAAATTCACTTTAATTAATTTTTAATAAAGGATTTTAACTGATGGGTAATTGCCGTTTCAGTGTTGTGTTTTCTGTTTTTCAAATACTTTTACTACAGTAATTTATAATATTTTTATAACCTCTTTCTTAAATGCAATGAAATAGTAATTCAGTTGATTATTAAAAATATGATTGAAAAACTGTGAATAGCATATATTCCTATAAAATTATTTACTATAGTTGTTACAGACCTGAGTAAGAGTTATGTAACACCTGTCAGTTAAAGGTGTGATTACAAGTCTCGGCGTGTTGCCCAAGTATTCATAATCATAACGAAATTGAGCATCACAGATATTTGCGAAGCAATCATTAATGTTAGTATCCCACCTGAAATTTAATAGTTAAAAATAAAATGCTTGTTACAGCTCAGAAATCATATCTATTTTTTATCACAAAATTAAAAATTCCTAATCATTGTTTAAAAACCTTTATAGCTCACCAATTATATACCATTTCAACAGGGAAACTTTAAAACATCTATTATTTTCTAAAAGATTTACCCAAATGCTACTTTTATCTGTTTTGACTATTGATGTAAGCAGTAGGCAGACATCGTTTTCAGAGTTTAAATTTTCTTGTATGTGCAATTTAATGAAGACATAGCTTTAAACATTTTTTTGAAAAAAAGGGTGCAATAAGCTTGCCACAAGTTCAGAAAAATGTATAAAAGTTGAGGGAGACTATTATTGTTTTGTAGTTTTAGTTTGGTCAAATTAATTACTAAAAATAAAGTCTTCTATATGGAATGCGATACTGCTGAAAATTGACTAACTTACTAGCAATGTATCTTTTCATGAACTGTATAATGTGATATGATTGCCTTGGATGTTGATGTTTCATGGCAAAGTAATCCTCAAAAGCTACCTGGAGTTGCAATGAAAGCTACCTGGAGTTGTTCACAAGGAAGAAATGTTTATATTACTGACCACTCATAATGCCTGTTACTTGTAAACTAACTTAGTATACAAGGGACTCATTGGCAAGGGAAATCATTGGCAATCACCCTCCCTTTATATCTTAATGACTTTTAACATAAAAATCTGATCCAAACTGTGTATATTATTTAACTTACTGGCATATATAGTGCATCCATTATTTACAACAAATCTTGCTATTTTATTCATTCATTAAAAAAGAATTTTGCTAAGTACTATTGTTATTAAAGTCAGTTATATGAAAACCCGCAGGAGGGAGCGGACTAGCTGCACCTATTGAGAGGATTTAGATGTCCCTTGCGCTACCCGAGTCTAACACACACGTACACTTACAACACTACACTTATGACTTTAACTTTTACACTCACACTTAGACTTAGGGAGGCGATAATAGCCTCAATGTGCTTTTCGCCTTACAATAACAAAAAAATTATATGAAATAGATAAAATTACATGACAGAAATCTAAGTTCAAAGTCACACTTGAATTAAGAACAAACAACACTAACCGATGCCTTAACTGTGACTGCCACTGGAAAGCTGAAGAATTCTCTACTTTTTGCAAAATCAACTTGGCCACCACATCTCTGGAGTGCACATCAATCGTACAAATAGTCATGATTTTCTGACGATCGCCAGACGTTAAATCTCCCAATAATAAGCCAATCAAAGTGTTCAGTTGTGATATCTGTTAACAAACATTAGCATTGTTGTAAAAAAGTAAATGGTGTAAAAACCTGTAAAAAAACTTTCTCACATTTACAAATTGCTGCAGAAAAAAGTGGCACAGCAGCCTAATTTGTAAAAACTGGTCTATGAGGTGTGTTCAGAAAGTAACGAGAATTTTTAAATTTCGCGGCTTGGAGCGTCCGATTGTTAAACATTTTTTTTATTATGTTGGTATACATACCCTTGAAGTATGATAAAACTTTCAGCTGTTTTCATTGTTGACTTTGTCTGTGACAGCCACTAAGGCTTTCATACGTGTTTTTATGAGCTCGGCGATTTTCGTTTGTTAAAAGAAATGGATTAAAGAATTTGTATCAAATTTTGTGTAAAAAATTGAATAAAGTGTAACAAAGTGCGTGAAATGTTAACAAAGGCTTATGGTGAGTCTGCTATGAGTAAACCAAGAGTTTATGAGTGGTATAAGCGTTTCCAAGAAGGCCGTGAAGACGTTGAAGATGACGAACGCCCTGGACGCTCCAGCACTTCAACAACCGATGAAAACGTGGAAAAAGTGAAAGAAATGGTTATGAACAATCGCCGAATCACAATTACAGAGGTCGCTGATGATGTTGGCATATCGATTTCATCATGTCATGACATTGTTTCCAATGTTTTGTGTGTGAAACGCGTGGTAGCAAAATTCATTCCAGAATTGTTGAATTTTGAACAAAAACAGCAGCGAATGGAAGTTGCTCAGGAGTCACTAAATGAAGTCAACGACGATGCAGAATTACTGAAACTTATTATAACAGGTGACGAAACATGGGTTTATGGATATGATGTTGAAACTAAGGTTCAATCATCCCAGTGGAGGTATTCTGGCACGCCAGGACCGAAAAATGCTCGACAAGTGCGGTCGAACGTGAAGGTTATGCTCACTGTGTTTTTCGATATTAATTGCATAGTGCATCATGAATTCCTGCCACCAGGTGAAACAGTCAATAAGGAGTACTACCTCCTGTTTGCGTGAAGCAATCCAAAAAAAAACGCCCGGATCTGTGGAAAAACAATTCATGGCTTTTGCACCACGATAATGCACCAGCTCACACTTCATTGCTTGTTCGTGAATTTTTAGCCAAAAACAGTACTGTAATGATGCCCCAGCCTCCATATTCACCAGACATGGCTCCGTGTGACTTTTTCCTATGTCCAAAAATAAAGAGAACCTTAAAGGGCCGTCGTTTTACAGCCATAGATGACATTAAAAGCACATTGCTGAAAGAACTAAAGGCTATCTTAAAGATCGAGTTTGAGAAGTGTTTTGAGGATTGGAAGAAGTGCTGGCACAAGTGCATAATCTCCAATGGGGACTATTCTGAAGGCGACAGCATCAATGTAGAAGAATAAATAAATATTTTGTTCAAAAAATTAAAATTCTTGTTACTTTCTGAACACACCTCGTATATTAGTAGACATAGTTTTGCTTCAAGTACTTTTTATGTATGTTCAATTTCAGGCTTGACATCTAAACATTGTCTTCCAAAATCTTTATTATTGTAAATTCTATTTACCTTTTGTTTTTAAATGGTATTTACATATCATTATCAGTGGTGGATGCAGAGGGAGTCCAAAGAATATATCCCCCAAGAGTTTAATATCCCCCAAGCAGTTTAACTTCTAATGTGATAGTTATTGAAAAAACCTTCCATTATAGCTGCATATTAAACATATATCAACATTTTCTTTTATTGTTAATTTTATTAAAGTAGCGGACATTTAAGTATTATTATTCTTGGCAATTCATTTTAAAGGGGTAACATTTTTAAAAAACAAATATTATTAGTTGTCTAAATTGCAAGTAAGTTTTTAATTTTATATCAAATACCTAATTTACCCCATCACATTTTCTAGAGAATTTACTACTGTGTTTAATAAAGTCTAATTTCTGAGAAAGGTTTGAAGGATGTGGTTTCTACTAGACTTTAAAGACTAAAAGGTCCAACAGGCCAAAAAACAGTATTAAAAAGCTGTGTTAGGAGTCATTTTTCAAAATTTTTCTCTGGTGGTGCCTTGGCATGTTCTCTCAAAATAAAATCCTAAATATACCACTGATTGTTATATTGTTTAAAAATAATTAAAATTACTTCAAAAACTTTGAAAACTTAACTCAAAACAGCCTATATTACCTTATAATAAACATTTAAAAAAATAAAAATTATACAAAAATTCAATAATTTGAAATATATTGTCATACCTGTTTCTTCTGGTAATCTTTAAGCGCATTCTCATAACCTTCTTCCAATCTCGCAAAAGCTAAATTGACTTCAGTTGTCCACCAAATTTGTGTTCCACAAAGGGCACACTGGGCTGGGTAATCAAATACCCATTGTTCTCGAGGTTTTTCGTCATATGTGACGACTGCTTCTGAAAAGTAAAACCTTCCTGTCTTCCTCATAGAGTCTGTCACGTTGTTTAACCACTTTTCAACCTAAAACCATAATTAAACATGTTTTAAAAAATACTACTTTTAAATTATTTTTCGTAAACATTAATTTGCACTTTCTATCTTGTATTATTTTCAAGGCTCAGTGGTCGATGTGGATAAATCACTGGTCAGTCTGCTGTGTTTCTGAACTGTGCATCTCAAGGTTCTTATCCTGCTTAGTCTAACTGGCATAAAGTATGGATATTAAGGAAAAAATTGTATTATTTTCATATCAAATTTAATTAATAATGTGATGATAAACCAAGACAAACCTTTTATTTACTTGAATTTTTGTTTGAGTAGTATATCTTTCTATTTCATGTATTCATAAGCTACAAAATTATTAAAAAAATTGCTGTCTTGTGGCTCTTCATGAACACTAAATGTTAAATCAATCTAAATAGTTGAAATTAAACTTTACAGTTATATACTTTTTGATTAAAATTAAAATAAATAATTTTGTCACATTGAAATATTGAGTATACTCCTGCATTTTATTGTGTATTTCATTTTCCCAAACACATAAGGTTGTATTAATTTGATTACTATGTACATTTGAAATTTATTTTACTTTTCTAAACATTTTTTCAATGTTAATTTATTAATTACACCTTGATCAAGTATCAGGTTATCATTATGGCCTGGCTATAGTTTGTATTTGACTGTCATGTTATGTGGAAAGTTAAATGCCGAAACAAGTCAACTAAACAAAAAATGCTATAGAGCCTGATGCTAATCAGAAGTTGGGAATGTTCCCTCAAGCTTAATTTGAATTCTTAACAGCTGATAGTTCCGAGCAAAACATATCCTTCAGGAGTATACACTAAAAAATCCATAATAAATAGTACGAGACATAAGTCCAAAGAGAGGAGAAGCTGTACATGGTATTGTCAAACTAGTATGAAATATAGCAAGGTCAGTCAGAAGGAAAGCATTTCCCAGTAAAATTTCTCCTCTATGAATATAGCCTGCCTTTACTACCTCATGAACAGTTATACTACACAAATAAAAGGCTCAGTTGTCTAGTTGGCTAATACACTGTTTAGTCTACTGAGTTTACCTCAAGTCCGTAGGCTCAAGACTGCAGTTACTGGCATAATCGTGAACAGTAAGGACTGTTAATACTGATCCCTTATTCTCATTAGTATAACTGTGATAAAGGATGTCCGACACCTACTTGAGTTGAATGTTACACACCTGTCACCCGAATCACATTCGAGACAAAAGGGCTCAAGCATTGCAAAAAAGGCATATTTCTGCTGCACTTAATGCTACCTGAATATATTTATAACGATAATATGCAATTATTACTAAACAATTCTCTTATCCTTCATGTTTTGTGTAATTTGTGGATGTTATAATATATCAATGCCAGTTTATTTAATTTTATTGAAATTATTTTATTATTAAATTACCTGACCGGTACAATCACAGTTGGCGTTGAACTCTACGTATTCACCATCTTTAGCGAACATGCCTCTGGCAATCTTTGTGTTTTTGTTGTTGCTGTCCAAATGAAATTTAAGCTTGGCAACAGAATCATATAGTTTTGTTAGATGTCTGAAAATAAGTGTTGTGTTTAGAAAAGCTGTATCAACTTTTAAAAACATACACAAAAAAATATGAAGTAAAGAACACATATTAGTTGATAACCTAGGACTGTAGTTAGTAATTTTGTGCTACACTGTAATTCATTATATAATCTATGACAACAAAATCTCTTAGTCTTTTTAACATAAATAAAAAGACAAAAGACTAAATAAATAAATAAAAAGACTATTGTTCTTATTTCCACAATATATTGAACAAACTTAAATTGAAAAATTTTGTCTACACAATATACAACTAAATAGTGAATACACAGCATATGATGGAGCGTAATCTTCCTAATCATATTTAAACATAGAATTACTGAGAAATATATATTAAAAATAATCACAAGTACACAGGTAGATATACTTACTTGTGACTAATCAGAAAATATGTTGAAACTATATTATAAATAATAAAAATTGATAAAGTAAGTACAGAAAAAATTAAATTTCAGAAAATGTTTGAAAATTACCAGGATAAAATGCAAAAAGTAAAATAAACACTAACCATCATTTTAACAACTCTTGTAATTTTTCCATATTTCAGATTTAATACACTCATATAACCCTTTGATGAGTGTTTGCACATAAATAGTCTTGATATTTATGTGAGAATTTATATGGAGAAGAATTTATATTGATATTTATATGGAGAATTTTTCCAGTGATTTATGTGAAAAAGGGTAGCGATGTTCTGGAACATCATTTCACAAAGTTTTGCATGACTTTTCTTTCTAGTGTTTCTAGAAAACAAGTTGTGACTGTTATAAGAATATGGGTGTTTGAATTAATTGACTTGTGTGTTCTGCAGAGGAGGTGGAGGTGGAGGAGGAGAGGAGGAGAAGGAGGCGGGAGGAATAGGAGGAGGAGAGAATCAGAAGAAGGAGGGAGGAATAGAAGGAGGAGAGAATGAGAAGGAGGAGGGAGGGTGAGGAGGAGGGAGGAAGAGGAGGAGAAGGATGAGGGAGGAAAAGGATGAGGGAGGAAAAGTAGGAGAGAATGAGGAGGAGGGAGGAGGAGGATGAGGGAGGAAGAGGAGGAGATGGAGGAGGAGGGGAGTGAAAGGATTTGGGAGGAGGAGATGTGGAGAGGAGGAGGAGACAGAGGAAGGAGGAAAAGAAGGAGGAGAGAAGGAGAAGGAGGTGGGAGGAGGAGGAAGAGGATGAGATGGAGGAGGAGGGGAGGAGAAGGAGGAGGGAGGAAGAGGGGAGGAGGAGATGAGGAGAGGAGGAGAAGGAGGAAGGAAGAGGAGCAGGAGGAGAAAGTGTAATCAGCCTGCTGCGAAAGAGGAAGGGTTATCAGCTGACAGAGAACAAAATATCAGTTATGTGGTTTCAATGATGTAATATTTAAGTACTTATGAAATATTGTAATGAGTACAAAACAGTTTCTTACTATTTTCATCTTGTAAATTTTCATGTAGTAGTAAAATCTGATTTTGAGAAATTAAATTTTTTTATAAGCTTCTAACCGGATGTTTTAGTGAAGTGATGGTATATGACATAACCTCTATTAAAAAAAAATGTTTTTATTGTGTTTGCACAATTTATTTGCTATTGTTATAACTATGTTTTCACTAAGGAAACAAATCATTGTAAAATTCATATCTGACTTATTGTACCTGCAAACAAGTTCTGGTTGGTTGCCGTTGGATAAAATATCCAATAGATCTGCTGAAGAAACAAAATAAAACCTTGGATATGCAAGACGCTTTGTTTCTAAATATTCTGCAAGAGCTTTCTCACACTTAGTCAAGTCTGTTTGTAGAGCTTCAAGTTTTTCGTAAAGATTTGGTTTATTTGTTGCTTTAACTACATTCGGTGTCTTCCCAATATCGTCAAGTAACACCTGTAATAATAAAATAATATCTAAATAAATGGTCAAAAACGTTTCACAAACTTCCTCATAACATTATTTTACAAAAAAATTTAATTTAAAAGCTAAAAAAAATCTTTAAATTGGTTCACTGATGTAACACAAGTATACATATAAATTTGAAATTAAAAAATGCATGGTTCGAAGAATAAATAAAAAAAAAAACAAATCAAATTTAAAGGTGGAGTTATTTTTCTTATTTACTCCATAATCATTATTATTTTATTTCAAATCTGCTACAGTCAGTTATGTATCAACAAAAATGATTAACAGATTTTGAAAAATGACATTTTTTTAAAGCTCCCACATAAAATTTTTGGGGGATATAGTGACCCATTCTTTTTGTTTGAGTACTTAAGGATCAAATTTAATTAAAATTCTTTGATCTGATTTTGATTTTTTAAAAAATTTTAAACAGTCTTTTACCAAAAAAGGATACATGAACCTTTTTTTTAAATTAAAAGTTGGCGTTCCTTCACATTCATCTTAATTTCATTATTCAATTTTCCTGGTAAAATTTAAAGGTATTATGTACCTTTAAGAGTGCATAATCCTAAGAGTACATAATTCCTGAAGAGAAAATCTTCAGGAAATTGTTGAAATTTTAAGAGATTTAAATAATATTCTATGTGTGTTGACTACAAAAGTATAAGTGTGTATTTGTATTTGTTAGAGACTTTATATATGAATATACACTAAACTCTCTCATATCTTGTCTCTCTCTCTATACATAAAAATTTTGATAAAAAAAATTATGACTGAAGAATTGTAAAGTATATTTTGAGAGCAGACAGTATTGGAGGATTTATGTATATGTGAAATTGAACATAAGTAGTTATCGGAGAAATGTCATTACTTCAATTACAAAAAAACAATATAAATTTAAGTCAATATAAATTTAATAACTCTTAGACAGTATGAATCTGCTTTTTAATCTGACTGTACTTATTTTTCTGTTAGGATCCTACATTTCTTCACATTTCTCCTCTCCCATATATAATAATAACATTTAAACAATTACAAGTTATACTATACTATGAATGCATTAAAAAGCCAGTCAAAGGTCCGCAGTGGGACCTTGATTTCTATGTGTTTAATCACATTATGAGGTCCTGAATTAGACAAGAGTCACAGGTTTTGTTACAGTATTTTTTTTAATATACGAGAATAATATAATAAATAAAAAAAATAATATTTATATTGATGTTTAAGTATTTTAACTTAATATTTTATACCATGTGTCACCAAATTAAATATTTTCTCATGCAATCAGTTAAAAAAAATACAGAATACAAATTAAAATATAATAATTACAATATTTGTTTTACTATATATTTAATATACTGTAGATTTTTTTTATATTACAAAAACTTCATCATTTGTAAACTATACAAATCACATTTAGAAATGCTAAAAACATTTACTCATATTATTATTCCAAGCAACTTACTCTAAACTCCTTGTCGATGCGATCAAATCTCTTTGAATCTTCAGGCAGTTGTCTCCTTATATCTTCGGAACCAATAAAGATAGACTCTAAATGCATCCATGTGCGCTGTACTTCAAGCCAGCTGTGAATAACCTGATCAGCATTCGAAAGCTTTCTCTGCCAATCAGCAACCTCTTCAAGGAAATACGCAATGAACTTTGAACTCATCATGTTTTGCAGTTGAACCTGAACATATTTTAGTGAATATTTTAAATGTCACTTAGAAGCAAGATAAAAACATTTATATATAAAATTCTGCAATTTTAAATTCAAATATGGAGATGGAAGTGTAACTCATGAGAAGTAGATATGGTTATTCCATTGGAGAGAAGGAGTGAGAGGACTTACCAACAACAATAGCCTAAAAAGTATTAAATGGGCACTAATAATTGGAAGAGAAAACACAAAAGATTTGATCTTTAAAATCTTGAAAATACTTCACTGTCCTAATATGGACATTTTTTTCATTTAAAATATAGTTAATTTATGGTGTGACTCCTTAATAAATTATATAAATAGAGTATTACACTACTGTGGGTTCAAATGAGAAGGTATTCAGTAAAGAACCTTTTAAAGAAATTGAGAATTTTAAAAATGATAATCCATAGTTGGGGCAAAAAGCCACTCTGGCTAAAAGTTCTCAAGAAACTTCCTTATCAAGCATGTAACACAATTTTATAAACATTAACTGGTTTTTGTTTTTGTTTTGTTATTGTTGCTGTAATATATTATTGTTTGTGTTGAATATTTATTATTAGCAAGTTTCCATTGCATGGTAGTTATCTTAATAAAACCCAGATTTGGAAAGTTGAAATAAGATTTGGATTTATTTCAATCTGACCTCTAAAAGAGATCCTAACCTTCTTTATAAGAAATTGTATATTAACATTTTAATCTCACATTTTATTTGAAATTTCATTTCAATCATTCAATCAATTTAGTGTAATAAGTGTTAAAATCTACACACATTAATCCTTAAATTCAATTGAAAATATAAAACTAAACTTGATGCAGTCATTGTTAATTTTCGTATTTCTAATGTATTGTGAAATTTAATTAACTGCCAGGTTTAGACAGATAATGAAAAACTTAATTCATTGTGTATAAACTTCATATGCATTCAGCAATAAATTAAAATATAAGTGCTGCAATACCATGACCTGCACTTATATTGTAATAAATGTCTTAATGGTATGCTTAAACATTTAAGCCGTTACTCACTATGCAACAAATAATGTATAATTGCAAAGAACCCCAATCAAGACAGCTTATCAGCCACAGCAACTGACAACATGAGCGATAGTTTATAGTTAGGTAGACCAAAACATGACTCATCAATAAAAAAAATGTGCACAATTTCAGTTTCACATTGATCAACGATAAACAGGAGATTATTTTTTACATGACAGTCTGGCTACTGTACATAGGGTAGACTATGTATTGCACAACTTACACTTTTATTTATTTGTTTTATTATTTCTCTAAGAGCTATGTATAAAAAAAGTTCAATACAATAATATTCAATTAGAGTAATTAACATTTAATAAGAGACTGACAGTTAACAGAAACTGACGATTAATCAACCAATGTAATTTAATAGTTACTTACACAATTATAATGTTGAATATGATATTGAAATCATTTTTTTCAAGAAACAGAAAAAAATTCCCTACATCATACATCACATCAGTGAGAAAGCTGCATGCCACAATTCATATTGTTCATCAAGCAAAAACAAATTTATTTTTAATTACCTGATTATCTTCCAGTATCTCGATTAGTTCCTCGCTTACTTTCAGTACTTTGCAGTTTGTGCGAGGATGGATCTCGTAATCAAACTCCATATTTGACCAAGTATGCGTAAGTTCTGCCAGAGTTTTCTCCATTGACATTTCCTTCACTGACTTGTCCACTATTGTTTTCACTTCCTCCTCATACTTGTACAGATTCAGTGCCAAAAGATCTGACAATATTGTACGATCATCAATCACAAACTTCATCTGTTAGCAAATAAATCAATGGTTAAACAACATTAACAAATTGAAAAACAGATGTATATCAGTATAGTGGACTCTAATTAATTTGATCACATTCAATTAGAAATTTAGGTTGATTTGATTATTTCTTATATGCTTACTGAATCAATGTTGAAAATTTTACTTTAGCTTGAACATTTTTGAACAATTTGACTAATTTAAAATTATACAAATTCAAAAAAAATTTCGTTAAAGTAGTATTTACAAAAATGGTAAGCTGAGTAGGGATATTCAACCTTAAAAGTAACTAAACCATAGGAAAAGTTAATCTAGGAAAACCCAAGTTCAGAAACCAACCATCACCTTTGTTTTGAAGGTACTGAGTTATATGGATTGCCTATTTTTCTTTCCTTCAAATTTTGTTGAACGGTCCCTTCTGCTTCAAATTCGTAAGAGTCTAATGTATATGAAATAATACATACCTTAGTGGTAGCCATTAACTGATTCCAGTGGCGGTCTCTGATGGCAGGGTTTTGAAGCTCAGTTACAGCTCTTAATGCAGTTATCATGTTTTTAATTGTCGCTTCTAATTGCATGTATATTTCCCATGTCCTCAATTCTTTGTCTAATGCTACAAAAAAGATGAGAGAAAAATTCAATAAAATATCTGAATACAAAAATTACCAATATTTCTCACTATTGTTAAGTTAAAATTATATAAAATAATTATCACGCAAGGTAAGGTTAGGTTAAAAAAAAGAACTATTAAGAAAGCTGAAAAATGCTAGTTTATACATATTTAGATAGAGTTTAAATTATTTTTAATAATTCGAAGTAAAACAAAATTATTTTTAAAGATTACAAATTAAAGTCAGTTTGAAATGAATGAAAGAAATTTGTTAAATAATGTATTTAAATATATCATGTTTTTAATTGTCGCTTCTAATTGCATGTATATTTCCCATGTCCTCAATTCTTTGTCAAATGCTACAAAAAAGATGAGAAAAAAATTCAATAAAATATCTGAATACAAAAATTACCAATATTTCTCACTATTGTTAAGTTAAATTTATACAAAATAATTATCACGTAAGGTAAGGTTAGGTTAAAAAAAGAATTATTAAGAAAGCTGAAAAATGCTAGTTTATACATATTTAGATAGAGTTTAAATTATTTTTAATAATTCGAAGTTGAAAAATGCTAGTTTATACATATTTAGATAGAGTTTAAATTATTTTTAATAATTCGAAGTAAAACAAAATAATTTTTAAAGATTATAAATTAAAGTCAGTTTGAAATGAATGAAAGAAATTTGTTAAATAATGTATTTAAATACAGCACATTTCGTACAGTTCGTTTCGACGTATAATAAAAATCGGAACAAATGTATACAATAAATAAATAAAACATGTTTCCTTTTCCAGAAAAAATATGTAATATTCTCAATGAAAAAATAATGTGACAGTATTTTCTGCTACCTTCAAATTGACACCAGATTAATAAATAAATTGTTTTTAAAACAATCAACTTACTTCTTATTTCTTTAGCAAACTTTTTCAATTCCATGTCCATTGTTTCTGAATCAATTTTCTTCCACGGTGTAGTCTCCCAATCAACAATCCATGCTCTAATGATCAAAATGAAATCCCAAAGCAGCTAAATAAAGGAAAAACTAAATTAACTAAACCACTTTTAAACAATATAGATTGATTAATAAATTTAATTATATGAATAATGTTTATGATACACATATAAATATGTACTATCACCACAGAAAGTAAATTTTCTGTTATATTTTAAAACAAATAATTTGTTTATTTAGTTACACTACTTTTATGTTGAAAAATACTGTGATGGATAAATATTACAACTGATCTAATCCTTTTAGTGACATATATATTTTTGCCAAATATATATGTGACTATGTGGTACTATATACAGTTTTTAGTAAGGCTAAAGTAATGATAATGTTGGCTATATTTATATAATAACTTTGCTTGAAATAAGTCAATCAACTCACAAGGAATTCATCTGTCCCACCGTTTATTTTTATTTGGTCTCGATTAACAAATCAAAAAAGGTTTAGTGCCTTATGTCACTCGGATATTTGACCATCTAAAGCAATAATTGGATATTGTATTGTCATTGTCAGTGTTTTCATGTATTGATGTTTGGTGTCAATTAAATTAATGTTTACCACTTAATATTTAAACATAACAAAAATATTTTTGTACATAAATAATGCTATATTAGATTTATATAAGACACATCCAGTAAAACTAAACATAAACACTAAAAGGGCTAATTTTCAAGAAATTATTCTGCAAAAGTACATTGCAAGTCAATAAGCTCTCAGCATATCTTTTATAAATAATTTTCGAAAGAAAATGGCTATAGCTCTAGGAGTTCAGTTATATGCAAACTTTTTTTTAGGAAAGCAAGAGAGAAGGGCAGTTTAAGTGTTAATTCCTTTACGCCTTAAAAAGAATTTCTAACTAAATACTGTTGACTATATTGGTATACTGAGTTGGTCATTTAGGTAACAAAAAAATTGAGTTAATAATCAACTTTGTAAACTCAGTCCAATAGTTAACAGCATGTTAAGTCTGTAATGTATTATGTTTCAAATGTGGAGCAGTGACAAGTCAAACCATTTGTAAATTACAACTATGTATTATGCTGATTTTTACCATTTACATTATATGTGAATGTTGAGCTGATAACTCGCTTATCAGTTCTGTCTAATAATGCAGATAGTACATTCTATTTCAGTTTAACAGTACTGACAAGTTAAGATGACTGTACTTCTCTGGCTGTAACAATGTGTTGTCTTGCCCCTTTGTATTCACAAGCGGTTGAAATAACTTATGATAACAATAAATTGATGACAAATAACAATATGAAATAAATAATTTTTTGTTTTGTAGGACACAGTTTAGTTTAACCTCTGCCACATTGAGAGTTCAGTAGAATGTGCGATGTCTCCACTCGAGCACACTGAATCAGGCCTCGTGCGTGGGGACTGTCTGTTGAGCTCCCAGCGCAGATGCATGTAGAGTGAGGCAACTCTGCTGCTGTGACCGCATTCTTGTTTTGCATTAGTGTTATATGAATCAGCATGGCCAGTTACATTTTGGCCCCAAGGGATGCTAGACCTTTAAGTTGTGGGCAGATAGGGCCATTGCGTCATGGGCACGCGGCAGACCCTGTTTAGTTACAACATCAGTGTAGTGATCCCCTGTAATATACAGTGTTTTTCATTATATTTGTGTTGTGACATCTTGTAATTTGTAGTGTTTCTCATTATATGTGTGTACCGAAGTATATCCAACTTAGTTAAAATTTGGTTGGTATTTGTGCTCATAAAAGTTGGCTGTCCAACTTATGTGTTGTGGCTATCCTGCGGTGAACTGAGATAAAAAGATTCACCCTCACGGTCATTAGGCCCCACCCTATTCACCACACTTGTTACCTGGTGATAGTGTTCACTGACAATTCTAACAGTGATATTTCATATCTTCTTGAAAAATTCAGTAAATCTTCAGAATTCTGAACTTTAAATATTACTCAATATTCACAAAAAATTGAGCAGATTTCTCTCATTGGGTGTATCTCTCATTGGGGGGGGGGAAACAGTAAAACAAAACCTTAGGAAGATTTTTTTTTTGGTGTTTAACGTCCAACTATTGTGCACACTTGGGCTAATGCAGACGATGGGATGATTTATAGTGTATGAAAATGCCAAGCCCTGGCCGGGAATCGAACCTGGGTCCTCGGGGTAAAAGCCCAGTACACTATCAACTAGGCTATTGAGGCTGCAATCTTAGGAAGATCTAAGCAGAACAATGGAAAAGTGAAATTTTTAGCAAATCAATCTTAAATATTCAGCCTACATGGGATAACATTTTATTCAGAATTACTTAAAATATAGCTGTCCCCCATCTTTACTGATCTTTGGATATATCAGTAACAATAAGAGTTATAAATGAAAATTACATTATGTGTGTTGATTCTAGATGGAGAAAATAATAATGCATATACAATATTACAATTATATTTCTGCCATTGGAATATATTGATTTAATTCAAGTAACTTAACTAAACATCATGGCATATTTCCTCAGAACTATGAGAAAAGAAGGGATAGGCACATATTCATCTGCCATATTTAAAAAGGAATATGTTGTTGTTGTTTCCTATTGCTAGCCCAAACTCCAGTCCATCAGCCTCCTTGCCTTCCAATACAGCCGAGCAAAGCTCTTCTGTCGTCTCGAATCAGCATTCAATCCAGGGCATGTCAGCAGGTGTTCCTTGTTCATATTTGAGTTCGTCTCTTGGCACAGAGGGAACATTTCAGAGGAGTAGACTCCAATGTGCTTCAAGTGGACGGCGAGGCAGTCATGACCCGTGTCAAGACGGAACTGTGCCACTGACTGTCTCCTTGGTTTTTCCTTCAGTCCATCCCATTCCTCGTCTATATTTTCCCAGCGTTTGCCTTTTGCTATGCTCTTCATTTTTTCCATTTGCTGTTTCTTCATTGTACTTTTGAGCATAGATTTTGCCTTATTTGGATTGGGCAAATGTTTATGTTGGGGTAGAAGTGAACCTTTCTTTGCCAGCTCATCTGCAGCCACATTTCCTGGCACACCTATATGAGAAGGGATCCATTGAAACACTATATTTCTGCTTAATTTTTGAAGCGTTCGTAACATTTGATTTATTTCTTTAAGATTGTTGCCCACTGATAATGATAGGGCCTGCACTGCTGCCTTGGAATCTCTCAGTATTACACAGTTTTGGTGTTTATGCGAAGTGTTCAGCAGAAGGAGAAGAGCCTTAGATATGGCCTCCATCTTGGCGCCAAAATTCGACCTGTTCAGCCCAACCAGGTAGTGGAAAACAGGAATATGAAATTATGTATTAATCAAAAGCAATGTAATAATATTTTCCTGTTTTCAATAAGTGATTGTATCCGTAATGAGACCAATTAATTTATTTGGTATTTTAAAATTGTAAAATAATATAAACATTGTTTCTAAAAAAATATGATCTAATCAAGAGGATTTTATTACCTTCGCCATTTTCAACTCTTTACGTAAAGCATTGACAATTTTAAACTCCGGAATGATGACTTCAAACAGGCTTGCTTGATCAATTAGTTTCTGCATAGAATCTTCAAGGTCTGACACTTCTATGTGACACAGGTCTATCTCTTTATAAGGATCTTCACAATCCCATCTAGAAATGTAGAAACATATTTTACATTGTATAATTTGAATAGGAAAGAATCAGGTTGAAACCAATAAAAAGATCAACATTAGAGTTTTACACATGAGAAATTAATCAATGAATACCTTTAACAACATCAACAACAAAAAGAGCAAAATTAATAAATAAGTATTAGAAAATCACAAAAGAACTTAAAAGAAATTGGTACAAACTAGAACATAGCTAAATTAGTAACTTTGAGAATTTTTAAGAAAGCATTAGAGTTAAATCATCTTTATTTTATGGCTAATTAATGACTGGTAAAATATAAGTGTCTAACAAAAACAATGCATGTCTTGTAGTACCAATATTATATAATATAATTCTATATAGTTGCAAAACAGGAGACAGCATGGCATATCATATTATTTATAAATTTGTGAAATGCGGAGTCTACTTTATTAATTAATAACACAAATAAAACATATAATCATTCTATGGACATATTATTGGATCCTGTGTGTTCAAAGTGGTAAAAGCTGCATTTCCAAACTTGCTCATCTCAAAGTTATAGGTTCAAGACCGGAGTTACTGTTGTAAGATTTTCCCATACTATTAACACCAATTCTTTGTCCACACTAATCATAAAATATAGATGTTATGCAAAAAAATAATTACATACTGTATTATTATCCACACAATACATAATTATTGCTTACCATGGACACCGGGCCATCGGCTATACCTGAAGCCGGAAGCCCGTAGGAAGAAGTAAGAAGAAGTAAGTATACATAATTATTAAGAAAACCTAAAATATTTTTGAAATAAATTATGTAACAATTAAATAATTTTAACACTGTACATAATCATTACTTAATTGCCATTGTCTTATTAAGGAAGACATTTGCTTTTACACATGTTAAACTCTGAAGAAAGTTTGTTGATATCCTTGGTGCATACAGTATATAACTTCATAAATATATTTTTTCTAGGTATAATAACATTTGACCTATTCCTAAAGTAATACATACTGTATTGATTTCTGACCTAAACTTTAAAATAACTTTGTACATAAAATATTTTTAATACCTCGTAAATGTATAAGTATCTTGAAGGTAAAACTGATAATTTTCTTAACTAGAAGTTCAAAGAACAATATAACTTGCAGTATATTCTTAATTAACTGCCTGGCCACTTCATGACCAGCACTCTGTGTTCACCACTTTTTGTGTCAATTTAACCGTAATACGAGGGCTATCCAGAAAGTCGGTTACGTTTTAATATATAAAAAAAACGAATTATAAGAAAAAAATTTATTATATACATTTGAAAGTGGCACTAAAATACTATTTTTCAACATAGT
This sequence comes from Callitettix versicolor, assembly GCA_022606455.1. Lineage (NCBI taxonomy): Eukaryota > Metazoa > Arthropoda > Insecta > Hemiptera > Cercopidae > Callitettix > Callitettix versicolor. The sequence continues at coordinate 41,704,895 of CM040188.1, forward strand.
CACCATATAAATTTAGACATTTATCATAGCGCTAAACCAGTTTTGAAATTTCAGTGTCGTATAATTCTGCCGCCTGAGACTTCAGCCAGGTTGTCACGCCCTCCCGCAGTTCCGCGTCATCAAAACGCTGTAACAATTTCATTCAACAAACTTCTTAAAATTTGTGGAAAACTAAGCGATAGCTCTGTTATTGTGAACCGACGGTCTTCATTAATTTTCTCATCGACTTTAGAAGAAATTTCATCGGTCACAATGCTTGGCTGTCCACTTCGTTCTTCGTTGTGCACATTAGTTCAGCCATTTTTAAACCTAATGCACCATTTATGCACTCCACCTTCAGTGATCACATTGTTCCCATAAACTTCACAGAGTTAGCGATAAATCTCTATTGGTTTATTGTTCTTAGCCAACAAAAACTGTATCACTGACCGCACTTCACAGGTTGCGGGATTTCAATAGCGGCGTACATTTCAAACTAGTATTGTACGGGAATGAGCAGCAATAGTAACCTTTCATTAGCACGGCTGGATAGCCACTGACATAAACAAGGATAGCTCTGACACCAAGATGGCCGCGATATCCCAGTCCCTAGCGTCTACAGAGCAAAACGTAACCGACTTTCTTGATAGCCCTCGTATTTACAATATGTTAAAAAAAAAATCATTGGATTAACTTTATTGGATATTTTATACTCTTTCTCCATGAAGCTGTCAAAACTGTGATAGCACAAACCATTCAGCTAGCATTACATAAAAGTCAGCAACTACACTTGATATTGTTAAATCAATGACTGCCATCGTGAAATGGAAGTAAATAGAAAAATCTTAACATCAGTTGAGCCTTATTCAAGGTATACGCAAAACAATCCATTTGGCCAAAATTGTGTAACAAACAAACACAGAAACCAAATGTTGAACTTTTAACTTGAATCAGAAACCTCGTTCCACTTGGTCAAACATTAATAAGGAATCATTATTTACAGTTTGAATAAAACCTTATAAGTAATAACATCACTTAAGTGAACAATGTAATAGGATAGCGCTTTTTTAAATCTGTTATAATTAATCTAATTGATAGGTTTCAATACAGCTACAAAACAAAAAAAAAATGATTAAAAGGTAACCAATTAAAATTCAAAAATAAAAAAAAAAAACTTAATAAGTATAGATAAAATCAAAGGTGTTTACTTGATGTTATGGACTTAACTTTACAACAATATCTATATTATCAGTATTATATATAACAAAATAACTAACGAACTTAACTAAACTCCATGGCACGTCTCTTCTGCCCAATAAAAAAACAAAGAAAAGGCACATAGTCACATGGGATATTTAAAAAAGGAATATTAAAATATATAGTCTCAAAAAACAATGCAATATTGTTTTCTTGGTCTTTGTAATAGAGAAAAAAGCCTCACCTGTAAAAACCACTTTTCTTGAATGTATCACGATACAGATTTTGACGTATGTCGAACAAAACAAGACGTTTACGAATGGTATTGGCCTCAGCTTGCATAAGGGGCATGGTTGTTGCTTTCATTGCAACTGCTGTTTTCTTGGTATTATTCCAACGATCAGGCAAATCCTTGTTAAAACATATATCACTTATCATTTACAATTTTTATAAAAGAGTTTCTAAACTTTTCGAAACTCTATAAATATTTTACAGCCACAAAATATATATATTAAAACTGTGTTTACTGAATTTTAATTAACATTTATATAATTACATAAACTTTATTGAGCTACTTTGAGTATTGACATCTTGTACCACTATCCTTTTAGAGTTAATTTGTACGAGAGAAAGAAAAATGTATATTGTAGCAAAATATTGAGAGAGAGAGTTATATTACAAGCCAAAATTTTAACACTTTTTGTCCTAGAAAATTACCAATTGGAAACACCTTCTTGTTACTTAAAAGTGTACTAAGGAAATGCTTGTACACTAAAGACGCGATTATAAAGATTGTGTTTATCCAAAGTTCTGGCTTATCAGAAATGCTTAAAAATGTTTTTTAATAGGAAGAAAGATATTTTTGTAATTACTCTTATGAGGAAAATTAGGTGATTCTACAAAAATTTACTGCTGTTATGACTTTGGTATAACTTATATTTCAGAATAGAAAAGGAGTAATTTATAATAGGAATCACTGCATAAATTAAAGGTGGGATGGAGAGGTGATTGTCCCTTCCGGGATCAAAGAAGTAAAATGAAAAACGTGGAAAATCCTATTTTATTTCTGTAAAATGAAAGTAGCTCTATGTGTAGCTTTAAGAAAAATGGTCAAGAAAATATATCTGAGGCCTCTGAGGGTTCCAAAATCCATCACATTATCATGATATCAACTTTGTACGTATGTACTTTGGGTGAGAACAGGGTTAATAAAGATATTTTATGTTGGTTCTCTCTTATCTTTGTTAACTGCAACAGCATAAAGATTTTTCTCGACTCTAAAACTGCTGTGGCACTTAACTGGTGCTTTACTACAGTTCATAACATGTTGACAAAGAAAGCATTATCCATACTTTATGCCAGTTAGGCTAATAATAAGAGATCAACATTAATGGTAAGGATAAAGCAGCAGGAGTAACTGTGGCTATATGTAAAACAAGTTTTAATGTCTATTTCAATATTATATATTTTAATTTGCTTCTATGTTGATAAAGGCTTTCAAATGGAGCCAGTTTCACAAGAGTTTCAAAAACTATGTATCTAAAGAAATTGTGATTCTTTTTGCTTAAAATAAACAAAAATTTTGTAAATTTTATATCAGTTTTAAGTCTCAAAACAACTTAACATTGCTAGTTTTTGAAGTTATTATTTTAAAAATTTTGGTTATCTAGGGAGGCCCCCTTGTAAGCTGAATCACCATTGTACCTACTCTTGATGACCGCCCTCATCCACAAAGCTGTATTAATCCATCAGTGTTTTACTGACTGATATCATTGCTATTATATCGTGTTATTTAATCAGGTATGTATAAGTTAAAACATTAAAAGCTTTACTTAAGTAATACTTGTATATTTTCATGTAACATTAGTAGATATTTTTGTTGCCACGTATATGTCTGATGTTGAAAATATTATTTACTCACTATAAGTTCTAAAATGTCATACATTTTGAACTTCTAGGGCTTGTTGCTGAAATGTATAGGGCATATTTTACAGTGCATTAGACAGTTACAAGTATTAGAGAAAAAATGATTACAATCCTACAAATATTATAAGTTCTTTTTAATGGTCCTTTTTATTTTATTTTGTTACTTATAGATTTAAAAGACAAAACTAAATTTGATGTACTTCATTTCATTATTTGTTCATTATATGACTATAGATTAAAATCTCAATTAATGAAGAAAAATAAACAATTTTTTACAGCATATTTCAATATTATCATGTGTCAAAAAAAAAAAAAAATACAAGACACTATAAATTGTTATTATTGCAACATAGCCACCGGACCACATATTGAAGTAATTAGGATTATGACCTATTCTTCCCGTCAGTGGTCTATCCACTCACCTGGGTATTGTGGTTTCGAAACTTTATTGTTCCATCTTCAGGCTGTTGCCTGCGGTTTTGAAACCGTGTTAGCCTTTACGAGGTGAGTAGATAGACCACTGACAGGAAGAATAGGTCATAATCCTAATTACATAAATTTTTAAATCCTACAAATTGAAAAGAATAGAAGATGATCAGTAAACATATTTATAATTCTTTTCATGTTATTCTTATTAACTCATTTGTTTTTTATACAAGAATTCATTATAAATACAAAATAGACAAGATTAAGGTTCATGTTTGGTATACACATTTGCAATGTTATACTCTTTTAAATGCTTCTTTATATTTTTTTTATAGGTTAAAGAATAACCGAGTTATTAGTAAACAACTGAAAACCTAACCTTAACTTAAAATTGAATATTTGTTACTCTCAAATATCCTATTGGTTGAACTGTTCCACAATATTTCACAAGATTTGGATCACAATCTATATTCCGTTGTAGTCTATATAAAAAAAAGTATTTTCTGTATTTTTATATTTTTTTAATTTTACCTGTAATAAAACGTATGTTTCTTCTGGAAAATCCATATCATATGTTTTGATGAGTTCGATGATGTCCTTGAGAGGATCAAACATGTTGTCTGTCTCAATCTGTCTGTCTTTAATTTTCATCAAGTATCCCATAATACCAATCAAACCATCATAGTCTCCCTCTACCAAAGGCTTACTTAGAGCACTGTCAGCCTCTTCGACAAAGTCTGATAATTCTTTCAAACTAAAAGTTTCAAAAATATCTCATTAGTAACAATAAATAAGCCACAAAAAATATGGCATGCAAAAAAAAAGTTTTAACCAAACAAAATTTATTTAGCTAATTTTTTTTATATTTATGTAAAATAAATTCTATGATTCGTTTCAAGGCATATTTTTTTAAATAAAAGCCATTTTGAATCTGCTGCTATTAGATAAATATGGTGCTATTGTACATGTTTTATTTACATTAACAATGATTTTTGTGCAATGATAGCTTAAGTTAATTCACATTAATAGCTGCGTAAAGGCTGACTAAAATGAGTGCAACAATAAAATATTCTACTTGTTGTGAAATGCAATTAGTAATTTGTTATCTATTGGCGTAAAACAAATCTGTTGCAGATAGTTAAAGAGAAATTGTCAGTGTGTACAAACTCAATAGTAGGTGCAAAGGTAAATTCACAACAAATGATATTGTTTCTTTCAAGAAAGAAGAATGAATGTTTACAGTACTGTATATAGTGATTACTCAACTGTCATCGCACAATGAAAATAATAATGAAAAAATCTGTGAAAACAGAAGACGTATTCCTACATTACTAACTATTGATACTATCAATACCTATTGATTAAATTTTGTTTGTGATCAATAATTTATGACATTTTAACTAAAAAACTTGGTTGCAGAAAGTTGTATTTTTGTTGTTGTTTTTATTTTAAGGCTAAAAGCACAGTCAGGCTATTATTGCCTCCCTAAATGTAAGTGTGAGTGTAAAGTGTTAAAGTCATAAGTGTAGTGTTGTAAGTGTAAGTGTGTGTTAGACTTGGGTACTGCTAGGGAAGTCTAAATCCTCTCAATAGGTACAGCTAGTATGCATCCCCCTGTGGGGGCAGAAAGTTGTAGTTTAGAGAAGTACTAAAAATTTTGACAGAAACACAAAAAGGAAAATTTCTTGCTGTAGCTCAAACATTTTTGAAGCATTATGGTGATGAATTATTGAAACACATTGTTACTAGTATTTTAACAAAATAACTTATTCAAATGTTGAGACAAAGCAGCAATCAATGCAATGATTTCCTTATCATCCTTGTAGCCCAAAAAAAGTATAACATTTAATCAACAAGCTTATGACTATGGCTTTTTTGTAATGCCGAATGAATTACAACATCGTTGATGAATTTCTCAAACAGTAATGGAAAAACTGTTAATGCTGATACTTACTACGAAACATTTATGAAATTTAGACAATAAATTAAAAAAAGGGTATGGGAAGCTACATGACAACATTTTGTTTTCCCACAATTACACAAAACCTCATATGGCAAAAGACCGAAAAATTGAAGTGATTTTGTTAGGAAAACTTCAAACATCCACCTTAGAGGTTTTGAATTAAGTGAATTAAAACTATGTCACCTCTATCCATATTAAAACAATGGCTTGCATAGCAGAAGTTTGAAGATGAATTGCAAAATAATAATAAATAATTAGTTATAATGACAGATGGATATGAAATTTTTCATTAAGAGAATAATGAAGCTAGTAAACTGATATCAAAAATATATTGCGGTGAACGGCGAGTATGTAGACAAATAGTAGATATATGTAAGTTTATTTTGTTACAATAAAGTTTTCTATTTCATTTACTTCAATTTTTACATCAAAATTTTGCTTAGTTATAAAACTTATATTGTATTTAAAATTAAACACTGCATAAGTCCGTAATATACCTCCCCTGTTAACAAGGTGGTGATTAAATGTTGCAAAATAATTTAAACACAGCATGACTGTAATATGCCTTCCCTGTATCAGGTGGTGAATTACATTTTACAAAAATAACTTAAACACTGCATAATCAGTCATATGCCTCACCTGTCCATAACATGGTTAAATAAATGTTTTAAAATAATTTAAACATAGCATAAATTTATAATATACCTCCCTATTGAAAATCTGGTGAATGAAATATTTAAAAAATAACTTAAACACTGAAAAATCAGGAATATGCCTCACCTGTCAATAACATGGTTAATCAAATGTTGTTTAAACATGTTACTCCAATTGCACACAATGTTCAAGAGAGCCTGTTTGAAAGGTCTGTTGTTCACACGTAACCAACTAAAGAAGATTTCCTCCGGCTTGATCTGGTCTACTTCTTTGTAAAGTTCTTCATACATGTCAATCTATATTTTTTTTAAATTAAAATTTTAGAATTGTTTTAAAGTAGCATGAACACTAAAATAATTATTAATTACTGATGAAAAATCAATACACCAACATTCTCTCAATCGAATATTCCCCTCTCAAAATGGAAAATCAATCTAATTTCACAAAATTGATTCACCAGATTGGTTATCTCGGCGATGATAACCTTAACGGTTTTTCGCCGGAAAAAATAATAATCTTCATTCGGCCACATATAGATTCAAAGCTGAAATGAGTGTAAAAATAAAATTTGAAATAAAATTTATGGTTCTGGATAAATTAAACAACAAAGTAATCCTAACAACATCAGGGTGTTTCTAGTCTATTTTTTCTTGTAACCCTCAACAAGAAAAACTGTAACCCCCAACTGTAAATTTCTTGTAATTTAAATTTTTTCCAAAGGCTTGAGTTAAACTTAGAGTTTCAAGTACAACCAAAACTGGAACAAAATTTTACTGACCAATTTTGAGAATTTATGCTAAATTTTTATATTTTTTTAATAGCTCCTGAACAGACTTTTTGGAGCTAAAGGGACCAATATTTTTATTTGGTTACTTATGAACTACATAGGAGCAACATTTTATTAAAATGATTAGACACAATTTTGATAAAAAGAGGTATTTAAACAACTTTTTTGTTGTTGTTACAAGTATGGACTAACAAGAGTCCTACATGCTAAATTTCATCGAAATTGGTCAATTGTTTTAGTCACACAAATACACGAATAGACATTCTAGTAAAACCTACTTTTTTCAACCCTGGGTACATGAAAACTCAAAATAGATTTTTTTTAATCACCAAACTTTTATTTTACTTTGTATAGTACGGAAGCAAAAATTACTTTTGATAATGTTAATCTTGTCAATTTGAGATAAAAATCATATGTCAACATTAATAGTATTTAAATTTGATTCAAAATGGTGGTTAAATATTTTATTATTGCAACATAACCACTGGACCACATATTTAAGTAATTAAAAGATTATGACCTATTCTTCCCATCAGTGACCTATTCTTCCACTCACCTCGTAAAGGCTACTGCGGTTTTGAAACTATCGTTTCATCTTCAAGCCTTGATACAAAATGTTAAATCCCTCTATCGAGGTCGTAACAAAGTCAAACAAAACATTAAAAACACACATCACAAACACTGAGCACAATTACAAGATTAAAATATTTTTTTTTAAATATTAAAAAATATGCCTATGCAGGTCAGAATATATGACGTACGAGACGCGCGTGTTGTTTGGCCGAACCAAATTTTATCGTACATATTTTAATCTTGTAATTGTGCTCAGTGTTTGTGATATATGTTTTTAATGTTTTGTTTGACTTTGTAATGACCTCGACAAAGAGGTTTAACATTTTGTATCATGGCCTGAAGATGAAACGATAGAGTTTCGAAACCGCGGTAGTCTTTACAAGGTGAGTGGATAGACCACTGACGGGAAGAATAGGTCATAATCCTAATTACTTAAATATTTTAATTTCATAGTAAAATAATGTATACAACTAGCGTGTACCAACTTTGAATCATTCTTTGTTAGACTGTTTCCATACTTTTTCCTACCCTGATCATTCACTCTTAGTTAACGTTAGTAATTTTGTTTATTTAACGTACTTGTGCCTTGAATTGCTCCAATTTAGGAGGGTTTTCTTTCAGTAACAAAACTCCTTCTTCATTGACTTTTCCTTCGAGAAGTTCTTCCTCAGGTGACAAGCTATGACCATAAAGCAGGAATTGTTGTAAAAACAGCTTACGATCATCTAGCCAAAGGTAACAATAGTCGTCAAAAGCTGAAGCATATTCTATGGCCTGTGAAAATTAATTTCTATGAACACATGTTGTATTGGAATTATTTCTATGGATTACATAATGTATTACAAAACATTTATGTTATTTTAAAATTAAATAATTTATAAATTTGAACTATTAATTTTCGTACTTTGGAAATAAGTGTATACAGTTTGCAATTGAAGTTAATAGATCTTAAGTGTTTATATAGGCTTATATACATTGTGTCACATGAAATGGTAACAATTCTATTGAAACTTTACAGACTTTTTAACAACATTTCTAACAATTTTCAGTGAAAATGTCAAAGTTGTACGATCTATAGAAACAAAATGGCACTTTCAAATAACTATAGGATCTTCAAAAATCTTTATGATGACTGCAGCTCTCATCATGAAACTTGGCCATTTTTTAACATAATGCACACTGCCTCACTCTGCTTTCACTCATTATTCTGTCTCCATTACACCTCACAAAGTTGAATTTTTATTGGTTTGTAGTTTTTTTTCTAAATAATAACACTGAACACACCTCACAACTTATGGAATTTTTATTGCACAAAAAAAGCACACAAAAATTGGGACTGTGCACACAAAAAAAGCAGCACAGTCTCTAACCCCTGTCCACCTTGGCACTTGGCTAAAACATAAGTTACTTTCTGGATTGAACTTTGGTGTGTTTAAAAAATAACAGGAATTTTCATTTTCTAGAATGAATTTTATTTATTTGTCTACATTAATGTTAACCACTTCAAAATAGTTTCCATAAAATATTATATATACTTATTCAATGCTTCTTCCAACTTGTGAAACACTTCAGGAATTTGATCTTTGGGATAGTGCTTAACTCTCTCAGGAAAGCAATTTGAATCTCATCTGTGTTTGCAAAACGTCGACCCTTTAAGATTCTCCTTATTTTTCAAAACAGAAAAAATCATATGACACTATATCTGGTGATTTGGAGGCTGGGGAGACATCATTACAGTGCTGTTTAAGACCAAAAATTCATTAACAAACAATGAATTGTGAGCAGGTGAATTATCGTGGTGCAAAAGCCACGAATTGTTATGCCACAATTCCAGTCATATTTTTTGGATTGTTTTATACAAACGACATTGAATTTACAGATGGTACCTTTACTGACTGTTTGACCTTGTGCCAAGAACTCATAGTGCTCTATGACAATAAAATTGAAGAACACAGTGCTTAACTTTCCCCTTTGACCGTACTTGTTGAGCTTTTTTCAGTCTTGGTGATCCAGAATACCTCGACTGGGACAATGATCCTTGGTTTCACAACATATCTGTAAACTCATTTTCCATTATATGTTGAAACAAATTTCAATTGTTCTGTATCATTGTTGACTTCATTTAGTGACTACTGAATAACTTCTATCTGCCGCTGTTTTTGTTCGAAATTCAATAATTTTGAAACAAATTTTGTTAACCCATGTTCCATATCAAAACAAGAAAACAAATTTCATGGTATGAGCCAATTGATATGCCAGCATGATCAGTAACTTCTCTGGTTGGAATTTGGAGATTTTCATAATCATTTCTTTCACTTTTTCCAAGTTTTCATTGGTTGTTGATGTGTTGGGGCAGCCAGGGCTCTTGTCAATTTCAATGTCTCAACTTCAATGTCTCCACAGCCTTCTTGGAAATACTTACACCACTCATAAACCCTTGTTTTTCTAACAGCAGACTCACCAAAAGCAATGTTTAATGTTTCTAAAATACTGCTGTACTTTATTGTATTTTTATTACAAATTGAATGCAAATTTACTGATCAATTTTTGTAAATAATCGCCAGTCATAACAAACAGATGTAATATATTTCACAGCTCACAAAAGACTAAATCTGATATGGCTAACAATGTAAAGATACTTTTCAGACATGTTTGTCAATCCAACAAATAAATTGTGTAAAACATGGTATAGACTCATTTGTTACGGAAATGGAAAAAACAAATATTGCTCTGACATTTGCCAAAATCGTATCTTACATTTTTGAAAGTTACTTTCACTGAATTTAAAAAAAAATCTTTATACAATTTTGGCAAAACATTAGGAAAATGGTTCTTTCAACAACAGTTCTGACAGTAATAGATGATCACTGATTTCCGGTATATAATTCATAATCTACACTCAAAATATTTACCCTTAATAGCTATATACCCTTGTAATGGCTGTTAAAATTAACAATTAAAAATAACTAATAAAGGACAAGAAGATGTAAACATGACTTTAAAAAAAATATTTTAAATTGGAGTTTCAGTTTTTGTAAATAGAAATTTTTTACTAAATATTTTATTTATTTTTTGCTTAGTTGTTTCAATTTATAATAGGTTACCTTTGTACTTGCTGTAGTAACACGTTGTATTGTTTCATTTATCTTGTGTATTTCTTCCTTTGTCGCAATGGAATCCTTAGAACAAAATTGATTTACTTAGAATAAATAAATAATAAAATCTTTAAAAGTTTTATTTTTTCAGTGAAAAAAAGCATGAAGATTTATTACACATAAATATTAATTAGAAACAACAATAAATATATTTGGTCTAAAATTTTAAATACATATGGGCAATAACACTTTTCCAATCTACAGGTAAGTTCCTTTACATAGTACATCGACACATGTATTATTGTTTAATAATACAAAAATATTTTGAAATTTTAGACAATGAAATGAAAATGAATTAAAGTTTATAAATAAAAAAGTTTTAATCCACTACAGAGCTACAAATTATTTACAAGTGATATACTAAGTTAAAATTGATGTATTTATCATTATATATAATACACTGTACTCACAGGTCCTTAATCCATGTTTTCTAACTACTGAAGTACTAGTAGTTCCCACCTTCTTTCTCCTCCCATATATCCTGTTGGTCTTAGTTTTTGTTAAACTTTAGCTTAATATATCACGGCAAATGACTTGTAAAAGTTGAAACTAGTAGTTTATGTGGTAATGACTGAGTTTCCTACAACTAGAACCTCTATGTAGGTTCAAGTTTACTTACTAGTATGTAATTTTCTTGTGAATTATGTCAAACCTTTGGCTTCTTTAGTCTAACAGACGTAACGTAAAACATTTACGCCCGGTTCTACAATACCCCGATAAAGTTTCATAAAGTCTAGGATTTGAAGAAAATTCAAAGTAGGTAACTCCCCCCCCACTTCTAATTGATGACTTACCAATTCATTATTAAGGTACTTGTAGATGCTTGCACTGCTGATTGCCTATCAATTTATTCCCCTTGACTCTTATCATTGAAATTTGGCCAGCTTTTTTTTTAATGCTGAGTTCCGCTATTTACGTTCTTACTCATGAGAATACAAGTACATAGGAAATTATGTTCGCCCACACAAAGCCCCGCACGCATGGGTAAGGTTAAGCTACACTGGGAAGTTGCCAGATATCCCAGGGTTCAGTTTGATACACAATTAGGCTGGTGTCATACACTCTATCAGCATAGATCGTTGTATACTTTAGACAGGTTATGTAGAGTAGTATATATACATATGTGTCTTAAGTAGATAAATGAGAGTAGTATGGTGGGATCGCTAAACCCACCAGCTGCTCATTTCAACTGCTTCCACTAGCTTATCTGGAGGATAGCTTTATCTGTGTTGAGCAGTTGTCAGAACACTGTAGAACAAGAGCAAATGACAAACAAATTCTATAAATTTAAATTATTATTTACTAAGTCTGAGACTGTATACATTCTGCAAACTAATAAACTAATTTCAATGAAATTTTGAATGTAAATACACTATCATGAGACACTAGTTACACCTAGTTTATTCCAGGATAACTTTTTTCAACAATTTTAGTTTTCAAGCATTTATTGGCCAAATACTAACTACAAATTTTAGATTTATTCAATTCACTTTCACAACTTAACTCAAACTTTCTCTTTACCAGAACAAAGTGTATGGGTCACATTTGGTATAAATTCTATGTTAAACAACTTACCATATATGTAAAACTGCGTTTTAAGTCAGAGATACGAGGAATAATAATACCCATGTGGACGATGTCATCTAATAGATTACGAACCAGGTTATAGAAACTGTATGTATTTTCAGGGTTTAAATCCAACGATGGAATGAACACAATATCTTCTCCTTGTAATTCAATTGATACTTCAAATAATGGAGCCTTCTTCAGCTCTGGATCCATTTCATATTTGAAAATATCAAGACTGAAATAAAAATATGTCTTTCATTATTAGGATTAATCCTTATGTACTAACAACAAAGAAAGTAATTTCAATAAGTAATACATTGTTGAATAACAAAAAATATTTTGAAATGTCAGACTATGAAATTAAAATGAGTTAAGATTTATAAATAAAGAAGTTTTAATCTACTACAGAGCTTTACATTTTGAATAATTAAAGCTATACATTACAAATTATTTACAAGTGATATACTAAATTACAATTGATATATTTATCATTATATATAATACACTGTACTCACAGGTCCTTAATCCATGTTTTCTAACTGCTAAAGTATTAGTACTTTCCACCTTCTTTCCCCTCCCATATATCCTGTTGTTTAACAGGATCTTAGTTTTTGTCAAACTTTAGTATATCACTGCAAATGACTTGTAAAAGTTAAAACTAGTAGTAAGTAAAAGCTTTATAGTGGATTAAAACTGTGTTTCATTTTTAAAACCTTAATCGCTAAATTGCAAAAATGTATATTTGAATATTTAGGCTGTACATACTAAGCTTTCACTATATATTTTCCTTTTATTACATATTTCCAAGTAAAAAATTAACTTTTTTCAAAAAATCTAAGTGTGTTCTATATTACATAAAAATACTAAATGTTAATAAAATATTAAGATTTATATATTATTATATTAGTATCTTAATATTTGTAGCTTTTTATATTAGTGTCTGATAATAATTATTGTTGTTTCTAATGGCTCTAATTAGCCAGAAATACATCTTAATTCTGCCTTATTAGCTAGAATTAGACTGAAACCATTCTTGGTCTTTCTTTTAAGTACACCCTTAATAAATTTTTCCTATCATGTTTTTTTGTCTACTTTTTTGCAGACAATGAGGCTTTTTATTCAATTTGCTTCTAGGGTACGTTGCAGAGGCGAGGTTGAACCTTTAGTGCATTATTTTTGTTTCACTAGTTACGTTTTAGCAAAAGTATGTTGTTTCAAGAAAATCGAAGCAAAAAAATATTTTCAAATGGAAAATATTATATACTCTTTTTATGCTGTTAGGGATTGAATTTTGGGAAAAGCTGAAATACGTGTTTCATTTTTTAGTGTTTTAGATTATTTATGTTAAGTTTAAAAAAATCCTACAAAAAAGATATTTTTCCAATAAAAAATGTTTTACCCCTTTAGAGGGTAATTACTGGAAAATTCCTTTACAGTGCATGCTTTCATAACAATACACAAGTATTTTCAAAATTTTAAGTCTCTAGCTATCATAGTTTCGGCTCTACATTGATTATAAGCCAGCCAGTCAGTCAGGACTTCTAATGGTAAAGTTGCTAAATGTGTTAGATCTCTTTACCTACAATGCACAGCTGTGTCAATGCCAGCAAGTACTTCTTCATCAACCATATCAATGTAGGCATTCCATTTCACCATCTTTTCATCATCACTCACAATCAGTTGCAATAATTCTTCCTACAAATTTTAAAATAAATATTATTATATTCTATGTTTTATGAAGTTCAACAATTAAGTAATAATATGTGGCAACCCAGCAGCTTGCATAAGCATTCCATTTTTGACCTTGATCTTTAAGCTAATTCTAGTTCGAGTGGTTCGATTGAAGTAACAAAAAGTGAACACATGTTTTAGTCTCTTGTCATGGAAAAAGGATCACAAAATGCAACAGTATGCAATTTCTTTTTGTGTTAAACTGGATGAGAGTGCAACAACAACCTACAGTAAGCTTCCGAAGTCTTTACTGAAATAAGGTGATACTAAGAACTCAAATTTTCATTGGCATAAAATGTTTTGTGAAGACAGAACAAATGTTGAAGATAAAGACTGCAGTGGTCGATCATCAACCTGAGGGACAAATGCCAACGTGACCTGAGTCTGTGAAATCGTATGATCTGGTTGAAGATTTTCCATGAAAACAATTGCAAAAGAAGTCAACATCAATTGAGAAACTGAAGGTAAGAAACACTTATGCAAAAATGTTTCTCTAAAATCTCACAGAACAATAGAAAGAAGCACAATGGCAGTTGATTTGTTACTAGTGGAAATTAACCCAAATTTATTGAACCATGTTGTCACTGGTAATGAAAGTTTGTTCTTCCAGTATGATCTAGAGACAAAACAATAAAGTTCGTAATAACAAAAAAAGGTATCACCAAGACCAAAAAAAAGCTTGCATGTTGAAGTGAAAAGTATGAGTATGTGCTTCTTTGATTCCAAGGGCACATGTTTACCATTATATACAATAAATTGTACTCACAGGTTTTTAATCCATATTTTCTAACTGCTTAAGTACTAGCAGTTACTCCCAAACAAGTGTTTATAAAGAGTGCACTCACATAACTGTCGTCTCCTGACCAAACAGTTAATCAATATTTCTACAAAGAGTTTGAAAACGAGCCATCCCTGTCTGTGCAATCATTGCTGATAATTGAATTCATCATGATGATGAACCCTCTCATACGGCTACCAACCAGCAAACTGCTGCTGTTCTATATTGCTGTTTGGTTTATACAGCAATTTGTAACGTCAAACTGCATTACAGTACTCCACAGCCACCTTATTCACCAGACATTGCTCCGTGTTGCTCTGTGTGACTTTTATCTATTTCCAAAACTCAAAATGGCAGTCAAGAGACACCATTTTTAAACAACTGAAAATGTCCAAAAAGCTGTAATGAGGTTCTTACAGAACAATGTTACCTGCTGTAGCAGAAGCACTGGAGTGAGTGTGTGCAGGCAGAAGGAACTTACTTTAAAGATTATTACAATGCAGATGACTAAAAACGTATGTTACAATTTTTTTACATCAATCTCATTAATTTATCATAGCACCTTGTATGTTTTGAAACTATGTTCTAATTTTTAAACAATTTTCATATGAAAACTTTGTATCTATAATTTATATTTTACTAGCGCTTATAAATAATAAAAAAAATTATTTTAAATAGTTCAATAAATTAATGATTACAGGACTTGATGGAATAACCAACAAGTAAAAAACAAGTATAAAAAAGTGATAAAAATCAGTACCATTTTTTTAAAAAATAAAATCTGATTACCATTTTATTAAGATAAAATCTCAATTTTTATCTTATGCTTTTTTCAAAAACTTGATTTTACCATCTTAATCAGCATTACTTACTTGCAGTTTTAAATTTTGAAATTACATTAAAAATTAAAATCATAATTTGTGGAGATTTCAGTGTTGATTACAATAGTGAAATTATATTTTCAAGGGTAAAATTTGTGATTTTTAAGATTTTAAAGTGTTGCCATTTTGAAATGTTAAAAAATTACTATTTCAACTATGTTACTAAAATCAATTTTTGGGCCAAATTTGTAATTACATCTACTTAATAAACAATATAAAATGAAAATACTGTTTTGTTATGATGATACAATAACAGATGTTCCTTTGATAATACTATTTCAATTTAGGTCATGTTTATTGCTATTGTTTATATTGTTGGAATACTGTAAATGTAATTTTTTTCCAAAAGTCTAATACATGGAACTTTGTATTATCATGACTCTATTGTATATATTATTACAACTCACAGATTGAGACAGTATTATAGATTCTTCAGGTGGCAGCTGCGTTGGTTTCTTCTTCTTCTTTTTCTTCCCTCCTTTGGCAGCAGGTTTTTTTGCAGCAGGTTTCTTCGTATCTGGTTTCTTTTGAGTTGGCTTTTTTTCTTCTTCCTGTACTACTTCAACTGCTGGTGTAACAGAAGGTTTAGGAGTTGAAGGTCTAACAGATAATTTAGTTATTTCAGAACTAGGTTCAAGTTCAGGCTGTGCAACTGCTTCTTCAGGAATGGCTGGAGTTTCAGACTGGTCAAGTCCTTCAGGAGATGCACCTGTAACCTCAGACTCTGCTACCTCCACAGGCTCCACAATAACCTCTTCACCTTCTTTTTCTTCTGCGCCTGATTCAATACCTAAATTCAAGCAATTAATAGAAAATCAAAAGCATGTACTTCTTTGTGGAACATCCTGTTGTATAAAAGTGAAAGTATGTCAGCTTCTCTCTCTCTCTCCCTCCCTCCTCTCCTCTCTCTCTCTCTCTCTCTCTCTCTCTCTCTCTGTGTGTGTGTGTGTGTGTGTGTGTGTGTGTGTGTGTGTGTGTGTGTTTTCCTATACAAATGTCTACCTTTTGAGATATTTACACCAAATTTCACCTGAATATTTTTTCGATTCCAAAGAGAATTACTGTGAGGGTGATTAACCCATCACCCAACTCCACTCCTAAAAAGCTGCTTTTCTCAATTAATTGATATTATCAAAACGAAAAGAGATATTTTTTTCACCATTATATGTTATCAAAAAACTTAAAATTTCCCCATAGAGACCTTTACCTACAAACAAACCCTCTCTCCTTTAAAAGTGATTTCTTTCATTTACACATGAGCAATGCCAAGTACTCACAGTTACAAAAAATATTGTTTCAAAAGTCCATATGTTTTTTCCATAGTGATAGTCAATATTTAAAGTTAAAGTTGCAAATGAACAACTGTTAGCCAAGTAACTCAAGGATGTATTATAAATTTTTATGAGTTTGTTGATAACACACACTTTCCATTATGCATACTACAACTACATATCTTGAATTTTACGATGTTTTTGTGAAACAAAGGACCAAACAATGCAAACATGTCCTAAATTTATTCGAAATATTTCACCAATATGTTAATGAAGATGTTAAAGTAACATAGATCACTCTAAGGTGTATGTATATATACTTGGATACATGTTAGTTGGAGAGTACATTCGAAGAGCAGTACAATGTTTGCAGATAGGATGTTTATTCTAAGTGTTGTCTGTGTTTCTGTGTTTTTTCCGTCAAAAGCATCTTTTCACAATACCACGCCAGAAGATGGAAAAACACTGGTTGATAACTCATCAAATAATAACACGCAAATACCACCAGGACATCAACAACAATTGGAACAATCAAGAACGTTTTTTGGTCTAGTTTTTCCATTTAAGTATTTCACTGAATGGTTCAACCTGAACTTCACAGCGAATTCGTCAATTCACAGAATTACAAACTTAACTTTACTTAGAAGTCACAAACTATGGATGGTGTAATAAACTGTACATGTTGTGTTTTAAAATAACGGGAAGGCGATTTGTAATTTTGCATGAATTTAATACTTGCGAGAAATACAGTTTTTTAAATTTATTTACAAAACCTATATTACAAATATAAGTTATTAATATTCTCTATATTTTTTTTAAATATAATATTATATCTAAAAATAAATAAAATAAAAATGCTTGATAAAATTAACAGTATCAATTAAAAAATTGTAATTACTTATTTTAATTGTTTTATGATGATTTAATTTTGAAATCAACATGTAAAACTCAAATGTAATTATTTCTTAAATTTTTTTGCTTATTTTTTTATAAGTAAAAGTGTTGAACATTATATACTTATGTATGACAATGAAGTAAATGAACTAAGTAAGTGATCTGTGTATTTCATAAATATATAGCCTAGTGGAAATGCGACTTTAAATATAATTTATCTCAAACAGATGTTTGAATAGTGTTCTAGCTTGTATATATATATATATATATATATATATATATATATATATATATATATATATATATATATATATATATATATAAACTTGTAATATTCAGTTCAATAAAGTAAATTTGGGTTTTTTGGATTAATTATTTATCTATTTTATGAGTAAAAAAGTGGGTTTGATTTGGAAATCTGTTTGTCTATACTCTATTTTTAATTTGTTTGACTGTAGACATTTTTGAAGACTAATTAACCTGATGTAATTTGGCATATGTATACTTTGTCTATACATGAATATATATTTTTTTAACAAAAGGAAAAACAATCAAACCTTTAAATCAAGTGTTAACAATTTTGATCAAATATTGTTAAATAAATTTGCCAATAAGTCACACAAAACAAAAAATATAATTGAAAATTCATCAACATAAATCGTGCAAAAATCGACCTCATTTATTCAAACTGTTTTATGGAATTTCTGATTTATATATTAAGACAATTGACTCGACTCTGCCTGCTTAATTTGAAATAAAAAATTTCATAGTTGAATAGAACAAATATTGAAGAAAAAACTAAATAAATACTAACCACCATGAGGCTTTTATTTATTTATTTTAAAATTAAATATCCATTCAAAATTTGTATCTTCATGTATGAGCAAAATCTGATAAATCAATCTTGCAAAATCAGGTAGGGTTGCCAGGATTTTATTATCAGTCGTTTTCAAACCATATTTTTTGGAGAAAAATTGAACATGAAAAAAAGTGTGTGTGTGTGTGTGTGTGTGTGTGTGTGTGTGTGTGTGTGTGTGTGTGTGTGTGTGTGTGTGTGTGTTTGTGTGTGATGTTTATTTATGGTAAAGTGTATATTTACTATTTCATTATAATATTTTTCAGTAACATAAACTTTTTTTTAGAAAATGTGTATCTCAAAACGTTAATTTCTTTTATTTTATATTTTTCTAATTGTGAATTGATTTGAATCTTCAAATATCTTTAAAATTTTTACAAAAGTAATGAAAGGTTAGGTTCTTAAATTTTGTACCATATTAATTTTAGAATATTTTTGTCCATATCTCCAGTAAGAACATGGCAACACACAATAGCCGTCTCAGCTCTTTTACATCACTAGTATAAGAATGTTAAAACATCTCCATGCATGTAATTAATTAACTAACCTTCATCTGTGTTTCCACCATCTTCCTGTCTCGGAGATTCTACTGCTTCTTCATCAGGGGATTCTTCTTCTACAGGAGGTGGAAGTAATAGCACGTCCACTACATCATCTTCAACTTCTTCTACAGGAGGAGGTGGTGGAGGTTCTGGGATTGGTAGGTTGAAAAATAAACGGAAATTCTCATTAAGAAGTTCATGGATCTTTAACCCTGTGGTACGAAGCTGCCCGTACCTTTTAAACAAAAATAAAATAAAAGGTTAATATATTAAAGAGCAAATAACTTAAATAGAGCATAACACAAACATACAGAAAACACTTATGTTTTTTTATTTGGGCAAATTAGTTATTATTTTTGTTACACGCCTGTGCGACAGCAATTGTTTTTGTAGTATATCAATTCTTCAAATGATAAATGACAGTAAATAGAATGTAAGGTGGGGTTGGGAAAAACATAATTATGTCCCTATAAATTTAAGTTAATTATTTTTGTTATGGAAAAAACAAAACACAGAAAAGATGAAATGGAACGAGGCAAGCAATTAGGACAAGTAGTTGGAATTTCCTGTCATATTCACTTCAAAAAAAAAAAAAAAAAAAAAAAAAAGCTGAAGGGCACAATAGACCCCTTCATCTAAAAGCTCAATAAATAATGCTAAAAAAGATTAGTGCATTCTTTCAAGCTTCCATTATAGATATTTATTGCAAAAATTAATTAAGTGGTGCAAAAGTCCATTTGAAGATGGACAACAGTTTAAATAAGGCCTTACTGAAGGCCTTTAGTAAAAAGTGACAAAGTTTATGAAATTCTCATTATATACTATATGCAACATTTAAAATAATAATGCCTGGTGACATTTACCACTTTTTTTTTGCAAATGTAATAGTTATTAAACTATACTAAACCAAAAAGATCACTTTATAATATAACTTCTATTACCTCTTTTGGCACATCTCCCATCCCAATTCTTTAAATGTCATAGTGAAAAATCTGATTAGTAGACATACCAAAAAAAAAGTAATAGGAATTATATTTTTAATTTTGCCAATCTGTAGACTACAATGTTAAAATTAAAACTATTTTATAATCTCCATTTTTTATTTATTTTGTGCCTATGGATTTATACGTATTTAAACAAATAGATCACCTTTTTTTAACTCTCTCCTTTGAATCATCAATTGCTAGCAAAGTATCCTTCTTCTGGTCTTGACGATCGAACAAAGGCGTAATACTCCATGTATTGGCCAGAGTAATTATCTTTGCTAAATTAGCCTGTGCTCGTAGTACTCTTTGAGCGAGGACATCCACAAAGTTCCTTATGTTTTCAATGTAAGGCCAAGCATCTAATGTTAAAAAAAAATAATTCTGTTATTATATTCATTCTATTTCTTTTTATTGTTTAAAAAAGTACTACTGTATATAAATTTCACCTAATGAATAAAAGTAAAAATGAAAACAACTTTACTTTTTATATACTTTATAAAAACTTTAATATATATATATATATATATATATATATATATATATATATATATATATATATATACATTCCAAATGTTTACATATTAAGATACATAAAATATATCATTATCAGTAAACCCTTCTGAAGTATCAAAATACCTGTGTGTAGGATTGGACGAAAAAACTTAATACAAAGAAAAAAATAAATAATAAAATACAAGTAAATTATTGTAACATTGAACCATTCCCTACCAATACTAATAAATAAATATATCATTTTTTCGTTAGAAAGACGATTATAAATGCCAATAGCTTTCAAAATATTTTTGCTTCCCACTGCTTTATGTTTGATTGGCAATGGTAAATTTTTATTTCTAGTAACACTACATGGGTTAATAAAATTATCCTTCAAAGTTTCATAATGATATGTAAGTGACACAAAGGCAAAAAGTTGTAACATTGTTGAAAACAATTTTAAGTAATTAAGTTTGAAGTTTTTGAAGCATATTTAAGTTATTAGGATAGCAAACTCCCCAAGAAATTATTCCATAAGTGACAGTAGTATGGCAAAAGTCATACTAAATCATTAAACAAAGTCATATAATAAAATATTTTAAAAAATGTTTTTTTTAATTCTATTTGATTTTATTATTTAAAAAAATACTGCTGTACATATTTCACCTAATGAATAAAAGTAAAAACGAAAACAACTTTATTTTTATATACTTTTTTAAAAAAATTACACACACAATATATTTTATTATTTTTTTAATAAAACGAGCAAACTTACTTCCACCTCCCAAAGGACTTGTAAGTTCAATGCTGATAAAAAAAAAGAAAAAAACACTAATGCCATATTTTTAATTTGATCCAGAACTACATTTTTTAAAAATTTAAAATTGAGTAAAATCGCATACACAGATTTTGTAAAAACTGGTTGATTGGGAAAAAAATCAATGTAAAAATGTTTATGAAATGTTAATTTTCACAAAGATTAATGCTTTAGATTGTAGTATTTGACTTCAGCTTAATAAGTAATCAACCAATGTTTCCAAATAACTTACTTGGTGAAGTCCAGTTTAATAGTTCTTGAGCCTCATCTATCAGTTCATCAATCGCTGTGACCTCTTCCTTGACAAGATTAAACTCTTCCGCTTTACTATCTTCATGAATTTTATTGTACCTGGAGAAATAGGTTAGAAGTAAAATGAAATTTTGACTAAACTTTTAACGAGTATGGGTGTTTGCATTTAAATAATACTGACATTTTGGAACACCTTCAGCAATTTATGTAAAAAGAGTACATTCTGGAATGTCATTTGGTCAAGATTTACATGACTTTACGTTTTAGCGTTTTTAAAACACATTTATAATTTGGGTTATTGAATCAACCATCTCTACTACTGCATGTTCTATAGAAGAGTAAGTGTTATTTTCCTCTGCATAGGAAGTGTTATCAGTTGGCTGACTACAAGAAGTTGGTGAAAGGAAGTGGTGCATACTGACAGACTATAAAACTACCCTTTAAACAATGGTTTTCACCTAAAATCAGTACTGTTTTCTGTTTACATCTTGTCTTAACCCTTAAGTAAGTGCGCTAGCGGCAAATTTGCCGCAATCTTTTATTTTCGCATCTTATGGTAGGTATCGATGGAGAAATGTTTTCAGGGCTTTGAGTATTTGTCAAGACCACCTTGAGGGACACGAACTGTATAAAAATAATATCACCTTATCTTCAGTCCGTTTGGAAATAAGGCAAGAATGCGAGATTGTTATG
The DNA here is from genome assembly GCA_022606455.1 of Callitettix versicolor. Taxonomy (NCBI): domain Eukaryota; kingdom Metazoa; phylum Arthropoda; class Insecta; order Hemiptera; family Cercopidae; genus Callitettix; species Callitettix versicolor. Next base: position 41,727,317 of record CM040188.1, read on the forward strand.
TCTGTGGCCAAGTTTTAATTGCTTTTGTAGTGTTATTCTCACTATATTTGTGCATACATAGTCACTTTTACTCTTCTTTTTTTGTTTTGTTTTGTGTTTAGTGTTTTATTTTAGTATTTTTTACCGTGTTTCTATTCTATTGACAAAGATTCCAAAAAGTCTATTGTTAATTTGGATTATAACGCTACAAAATGTGGCGTGGATACTGTCGATCAAATGTGTGCCAGTTACTCGACATCCCAAAGCATGAGAAGACGTTGGATAATGATGCTGTTTTATTAGCATTTAGCCATTGCCAGAATAAATGCAAATATAATTCAACCATCTGGTTACAGTGAGCGAAGACGAAACTTTTTGAAAAAATTGGCACTCAGTTTCATGAGTGTCGCTAGAGCGACAATCCTAACTCTTCCAAAATATCTTCCAGTTTTTTTTTTGGGGAAAATATAAGTTACTGGAAAATCAACAGACTCAAGTACCAACACGTAGACCTATTTGTCATATTTGCGGACCACAAAAATAACAGAACCAAAATTATCTGCAAAGAATGTAATAAGAATGTTTTAAGAATCACAGCCAGATGACTGCTGTTTCCACAAACTGTTTGCATGAAGCAGAAGCAATGGACATTGATTCAGATTAAATTTGTAAATATTAATTTTAAAATTTTTGTTTATAAATTTAGTTTTTTGATAAGTGTGACCACTAAGAATTCCGTAATATTTGTCATGTTTCTTGTATAAAATGAAATCCTTTTTCAGACAAGTGTTTGTATTCATTAACTATTGTCTATGTTTCAAATATTAAATCTTTTTAAAATAAATATAACTATTAAAAAACTGAAAATTAAAATAAATCATTTAGAAACAAATTATAATAAAAAATAATGCAATGTGTCCACTTAAAATTAGTTTACATAAGTATAAAAGCGAAATTAGGTATTGCGGCCAAATAGTCGTGACACGCCCAGTTGTGTGATACTTCTAGTGACGGGTGATAGCCCAGTGAAGGGTTGACTGCTGTCATAGATTTACACTAAATGTTATTCTTTGTTCTGTGATGTAATCATTTCCTTCACTTTACTCTTGAGGTAACTTCTTTAGTTTTGTTATTTTGTGTTAATTTTCACTATTGTGTTAGCCTTACTTGTTATATAAGAGTTTATTTGTTCTTGTTTACAACTGTATTGCCAGGGCAGTTTATTAGTTTCTTATAATGAATTGTGATATATAAAATATTGTTTTTAAGGTTAACTTATCCTATATTATATGGTTTCAATAATGTAATGTAAAATATTACTAAAATTTTATAATGAAAAAGCAATCTTTTTTAATATTTTCAGCTTGTATTCATCCCACATCCTTATTTCCTAAGAGAGCCGGCGCTGTTACATTCCAGAACGTCAATACTCTTCAAAGGGTTAACCATCAAAATTGAGACTAGGCCTGTTATGGTTTATCACACAGACAGATAAATGAAAAATTTTAAATTACCTGCCCATTCCATGTGAATGAATGATAAAAAACACAAGTTCACAAGAAAACTTTTTCAACAACAGGAAATACACAATATATAAATGAATTTTATTTTTCAGAAATAAATAATATATATTAACTACAGTACAATTGTCTTACCACATTCGCAGTGGATTTACAAGTCTAAGAAAATATAACCATTAAATTTAAATCAACAGTGGTCAACATGATGAATAATATTGTGCATCATGAATAAAATGAGGTAAAATGAGGTAAGAATAAAACAGTGCATGATGAATAATATTGTATTCATTATTCATACTTATTGCTAAATGATGATTTATTTATGATAGGTACCTCATTCAAATATAATGTATACAGTTTATATTTGGTTCTGATGTAACACTTACAAGAACAGAGAAATAAACAAAGCATTTATAAACCTGTACTGTATAGCGCTAAATATTGGTGGATGAAAAAGGTCTCAATTGACATATTATTTGGGCATTCCAATTAAAAATAAATGTAGTACTCTACTTTATTATCTTTATGAGCAATCCTAGTAAAATATTTTTCTCTGAAAACTTACTTCTTATCATATTAATAACAGACTTGGACTGATAGTTAACAGAAACTGACAGTTAATTACAGTTTCACTGTATGGTTATGGCTTTACAAATACTTTTGCACTGGTCACATAAAAATTATACTTCTGATTATTAATACTTGTATGAACAATCAAATAATGCTGGCATACAGCTTTCTTAACAATGTGATCAAAGCAAATTTTTAAATTTCATTTGCAGAATAAAAATATGCTTGTACTAGCATTTTAACTCTGACAATGATTGTGAATTCCAACTTTTAAAAAAAGTGTAATGTAAAATTGCTGCCATTTTCCATTTTGAAATGGAATTTTGTAGCAAATTTAAATCAAATCGGCATAAATTACCAGATTAAACTTTCAAATTGCACTACAAATAAAAAAATGAAACCCTCCACAATCGGATTCATTTTGAAAATTTGAAATGTTATTTTATGTAGATTTTAATGCTCATTACAGTGACAAAAATTGTGCAAAATAAAAAAACTTATGAATTTTTTAAGATTTGAAATGGTTTGAAGGTTTTTAAAAAATTTAATTAAACTTTACAAATTATGTAATGGTTTTTTATTTTATAAAATTCTTTAGATTTTGTAGTGAATTCTTTGTTAATTCTTGTAGTGAATTCTTTATTACTTGTAGTGAATAAAACTGTCAAGTTATTGAAATTATTTTATTCAGAAAGTCACCATTTTATTGAAATTCAGCCAAATATTGATTTAATGAAAATCTTCCAATACCTTAATTAGACTAAATGCAAAATTTGCAATTGTTAAAATAACAGAGGTATTATAAAAACACAAACTTCTTCATGGTACACATATAAAATTTAAATTAATAAAAATTATCATTAGTGTTTTTGAAACAATCAATACTTACTTTGAGTGAACTTAAATGCACCAATTAATATTATTTACTACTAAAAAATTATTATATGTTCACATAAATAGGAAGTCCTAAGTGTACTTAGGAACCCTAAAAAGTCAAATAAATAACTATATATGGTTTTTCGTTATAAATAATGTGATGTAAATTCACTTACCAGCCAATAGTAAGGTTCAGGTTGTAAGTATAATCAAAATATGTATCATCACAGTCATGCAATCTTAATGCTTCTTCGGGAATTCCTTCTTTGCCAATTAGTTTCAAAAAACGTACTTCTTTCAAAGCAGCCACTAGCTAAAACAAAATAACTTAAGTCAACTTGGAAGTAAATTATGTAAATATAAAGTTAAAAATAATGAACACTGACATAGAACCATATAGTTTAAAAGTTATTAATAGGTAATATATACGAGGCGTGTTCAGAAAGTAATGAGAATTTAAATTTTTTGAACAAAATATTTATTTATTCTTCTACATTGTTGTTGCCGCTTTCAAAATAGTTCCCACTGAAAATCATGATCTTGTGCCATCATTCGTGGAAGCACTTGTGCCAGCGCTTCTTCCAATCCTCAAAAGACTTCTCAAACTCGATCTTTGAGATAGCCTTTAGTTCTTTCAGCAATGCGCTTTTAATGTCACCTATGGCTGTAAAACGACGGTCCTTTAAGGTTCTCTTTATTTTTGGAAATAGAAAAAAGTCACACGGAGCCATGTCTGGCAAATATGGAGGCTGGGGCATCGTTACAGAACTGTTTTTGGTCAAAAATTCACGAACAAGTGATGAAGTGTGAGCTGGTGCATTATCGTGGTGCAAAAGCCATGAATTGTTTTTCCACAGATCCGGGCGTTTTTTTTGGATTGCTTCACGCAAACGGCGTTGAACTTGTAGGTAGTACTCCTTATTGAATTCATCTGGTGGCAAAAATTCATGATGCACTATGCCATTAATATCGAAGAACACAGTGAGCATAACTTCCACGTTCGACCGCACTTGTCGAGCTAGAATGCCTCCACTGGGATGATTGGGCCTTAGTTTCGACATCATATCCATAAACCCATGTTTCATCACCTGTTATAATACATTTCAGTAATTCTGGATCGTCGTTGACTTCATATGGTGACTCCTGAGCAGCTTCCATTCATCGCTGTTTTTCTTCAAAATTCAACAATTTTGTAACGATTTTTGCTACCACGCTTTTCATACACAAAACATTGGAAACAATGTCATGACATGATCCAATCGATATGCCAACATCATCAGCGACCTCTCTAATTGTGAATCGGCGATTGTTCATAACCACTTCTTTCACTTTTTCCACGTTTTCATCGGTTGTTGATGTGTTGGGTCCAGGGCTTTCGTCATCTTCAATGTCTTCATGGCCTTCTTGAAGACTTATACCACTCATAAACTCTTGCTTTACTCATAACAGACTCACCATAGGCCTTTGTTAACATTTCACACACTTTGTTACACTTTATTCCATTTTTTACGCAAAATTTGATGCAAATTCTTTGATCCATTTCTTTTAACAAACGAAAATCGCAGAGCTCATAAAAACACGTCTAACCTTAGTGGCTGTCATAGACAAAGTCAACAATGAAAATAGCTGAAAAATTTTATCATACTTCAAGGGCATGTATACCAACATAATAAAAAAAAATGTTTGACAATCTGACTCTCCAAGCCCGCGAAATTTAAAAATTCTCGTTACTTTCTGAACACACCTCGTATGTCTAAAAAAGTACTGATAAGAAACTATTGTTAATATAGAACAGAATGCTAGAGGAAGGAATAATACAAACCCAGGCATTGTGGTCAATAGACCTATAGTGCAAATATTTATTTTTAATATACAGTTATATAAGTTAGCATGAATAACCTTACATAAAGCACCATTATTTAAGCTACTTTATTTAGCAGCACTTTTACTGTTAAATAAAGTAAAATTTATATATTCATTTTATGTCTTCTATACGGGAAACCTTCACTGTAATGAACTGTATAGAGGGGAAGTAGTTCATTAGTCCATTAAATGAGGGCGGAATCTATAGTCAAGCCACTTAGTAAATGACCTGTGTGAGAATTTCTTGTATATGTAGGAGAATTCCCCTCCAGCTCCCTTCAGCAGTCCAGTGAGACAGAGTCTGTCAATCTGAGTCTACAAACTGTTGCTACTTAACGATAGTGAAGAAAAAGAAGGGAGCTGTGGTGAGAGGGTGGGGACTTAACCTCTCACACATTTTTTCTCTTTGTCCCATTGGTGTTCTTATCAAGCCGTTTTCTAAACGACTGTCCTATATAAGTGTCCTGATTATTACTGTAATATTAGTTGTTATATCTACTTTGTTCACTTCTGTACACTTCTGTTCAGTTGTAAGCAAAAAATAAAATATTTTGTTAAACAGTTGGGTTTGATAGAACTCAGTAGAATACCTCTAAAAAAGGGTTTCTAGTACAGCACGTTCAATCATAGATGAACTAAAACTGTCAACTCATAATAAATACTGCTTACTATATGTACTGGAATTACAAATATTAGAATAATTTTTGAAGTTCAGAAACAAAATATTATCACCCACTTTCAAAATTTGAAACAAAATAATAATCCTGGTTTTTATTGTCTGTTAAATCTAAAGTGTATTAAATCAGGATTCATTAAACCAAAGTTTTGTGTAAATTTAGTGATTTGGAGACATTTTCAATGTTGTTTTATTTATCTAAAATTTGCTTTTTAATAATAATTTAGTGCATATATATAATATAAATATAAATTTACCTCTTTATCAAAATTTAAAGTCAACAATCTCGTCTCTAAGTCAACAAGCAACAAGGTTTTTGCCAAACTTGTTTCACAGACTCCAGGAATCTCCTTTGACCATTTATCAAAAATATCATCTTCTAAAAACTGTAGTAATTTCATCATTTCATCAAATTTGTTTAGAGCATTTGTAGCTTCCTCACATGCCACAATTCTGAAAATTTACAATACTTTACTCTTAAAATTAAAACATTAAGGTTTTAGTCAACATGACTCTTGAACAAGCACAAATTTTGCTCAACTTTTGTGTTGGAATTATTTGTCAAACATTTAGAACCATACACAGTTATTTGATAATTTAAAGTTTAAAAATACTGTAACTGCCCTTTCATGAAAATGACTAAAAATTTTGATTTGGTCTAATGTTGACAGTAAATACTGGCATAAAAATAGCATGGCTGATATAACAATAAAGACATAGTTGCAAGCTACACTACATTATATTTAATTATAATCTTTAGGTTAATTTAATATTTCAAAAATTATATCCATTTTATTGAAACAACAGGCCAATACTTACGGATTTTCCAACAATTTAAAGCTTTCTATAGGATTAGAAATGCGATTACGAACTTTAAACACCCACAGAATTCCTCCAGCAACAGGTGGCCAATTTAAGTCTTCAGTGATAAAACCTTGTTTCTTATATAACTGCATTTGATTGTTATATAATGTCTGCAAAAATTCGTTGATTAAATAATAACCTTAATTACAAATATTCAAAAAGCATTGTGATGAGATACAAGGTGTACTGCAGTAAGGTTATGATAATTGTTTACTATATCACCTGTAAATTTCTACTAGCTAAATGTCTGACAAAGTTATTTTTTTTTAAATTATAGAACGAACATTTATAGAGGCTGTAAAGTGTATCTTAATAGGTTTCACATTGTTGAGTGCTACTGTTGGGATAATTATTCTGGACTCAAGACACCCCTTTACTATTCAGCCAGTTTTTGCTGCTACTAGTTATTTTAGAGTGAGTTGTTACATGAAACGTTAACTTGAACTACAATAAGCTTTATAGTCATAACTCTGCAAATTTAACAGAAAAAAAGAACCCCCACTCATAGCCTAGTTCCAATTATCCAAGGTCATTGCATCAAGCACTGTTCAGTGGTTTCTGAGCTAACTCAAAGTTTTGCAAATGCTCGCATATAGATATTTATTTTTGCTTTCTAACAACAGATTGACACTATTAAAGAATCAGATCAATAAGACAAGGGAACAAGACATATATAGATTAGGTTAATTTCTTTGAAGTAAAGAAAGGGATTTTGTATCCCATAGAACTGTGATAAAAAGAAATGTGGCAAATAAGCCTCTTAAATTATAATTCAGTAGACTGATGAGTTTTAGCATTCCACTGAAAAGCTCATTCTGCTGGAGGCCCTCAGAGTCCTGACAATGAAAACACCCTTAGCCTCTTGCTGTAAGAGCTTTGCAGTTATAGTTTATGTAGCCTACACTTTTCTCTTCCTTCCTGCATATGCGGTTTCTTTGTGGTACATTCCTATCTTGTTTATGTGCACCCTCAAACTATAGTATAGTTCCTATCAGCCCTGTGATTGCACCCCTATAAAAGTTGTGTTCCCCCCATCCAATATTAGATTCCTGAGAGGTCTTTTGCATCTAGTTTTAATTAGAAGCCCCTTTGCTAATGCATCCTCCCTTCTCATTTTGCACTCCTGGTAAATGTTTGTATGTCTACAAACATCTGTCTGATTTGAACAAGGCCATCGCCTTACTAATTTGAGTTGTTTAACGTCACCTTTTACTTCTTCCAATGCAGATTGGGTAAGTCCGCCTAGTGTCCCTGCAATCCTGCAGCAATTCACTGCTATCTAGATACAGCCCCTACCCATGCTATATTCCCCCAGATTCACTTCCAATGTATACAGTGGACAGTGGATACACTGTCCAGATACATTTCCCCAGTGTATCTTATTAATTATTACACAAATAATATTTAAAATTGCAGAATACATTATTCAATCACATGTATTTACTGTATTAAAAAAACTTTACATTCTAGAGAAATTTAAAATCTCTGTATATAAGTAAAGAAAATAATCACTTTTCATTTAACAGATTCCTGTCCAATTTTAATCATAGTTAAGGTTCCTACACTTGTATAAGTAACCCCAAAATAGGGAATTTTAAGTTACCAAACTAAAATAAAATTTAAAATTATATTTTGTGAAAAGTAGGGGGCACTGAATAATTTACTACAGAGTAAGGTTAACCCACCTTCTTTACATCATGGGTTTCAGCCCATTAATGTCATTTTTATTTTTAATTTAGCACACTTATTTATTAATTATAAACTAACCTTTACTGTATCCAATTCTTCATTCAATAGATCAATCATACGAGGATATTTTGGGGAAATTTCTGCATGGATGATTTCTCTATCCAACATTGTACCCCAGACATTAATCATCTGTAAAAAGAATGAAATTTAGGTTATACACTAATGTTATATAGAAAAAGGCTATATATATATATATATATATATATATATATATATATATATATATATATATATATATATATATATAGCTCTACATGTTTGGGTGCAATTTTATAAAGTGCTGCTTACCATTGTGGCAATTTCCTTACAAAAATTATTTAAAAAATCTGTAATTATTTATTTGCAATTTAATTGAATTTTGCTAAATTGATTTAAAATTTTGGATAATTTACATTAAGGCAAGTTATAAACTACTAAACAAAGATTTTTAAAACATACTTATTATTTCCAGATAAATAAGATAAAAACACAATTCAATTTTGTTTACTTACATAACAAACAGTTACAGTTTTACACATTATACCAAATGATTATTATTTTTAAGAATGAAACACCAACTTAGAAAACAACAATCTACATACCTTTAGTATAGAATCTAAGTTGTGGCATTCGTTAAAAGCGAGCGTAGATATCGCAGCCATCCTACGATCTAAGTCCAACACTTTAACTGTAAAGTGTTCATAATCTTTTAAAAAGGAATCGTCCTCAGGATCACTTGGGTCATAAGAAATACTTGAAAATACACTGTAAGCACTGTTGAACTCTTCAAATATGTCTGCCACTCGCATGCCGAGGTTACGACCAGTCAAGCCTCCAACTTCAACCTTCTCCAACTTTGAATACTCCATTACTACTTCAAAGAATTCCTATAAGAAATGTTTTTTCATCAAATTTTGGTAAATAATTGTGATAATGTATATATAAACATAAAATATACTACTTAATATTACTTATTGACACCCTACAGGGGGAGTGCACACTAGCTGCGCCTATTAAGAGGATTTAGACGTCCCTCGTAGTACCCGAGTCTAACACACACTTACACTTACAACACTACATTTATGACTTTAACATTTTATACTCACACGTACATTTAGGGAGGTTATAATAGCTTCAATATGCTTTTTGCTTTAAAATAACAAAACAAAAAAATACTTATTGCCAGACAAAAAACTAAATTCATTAAAGAAGAATGTAAAATGAATTCAACTGTTTTCTTTTGACACAATGGCTGGTTATATGGTTCCTAACATGTAACTCGGCTATTTAACATGCTGCTGCCCAGTGAAGTAGTCTGGAATAAAAGCTCAATAAATAGTATTGAGGTTAAATGTTAAAACTATTACAGTATAGCCACAGTGCATGTGGGTGCCAATTCTGATTCTGAGTTCAGTTGCCCGCATTTGGTGGTTCTGCAGCAGTTATAGTGTAAGTTGGTTAAATCTCAGATAAGGAGTTATCAAGTGAGGAGTCAGCAGCTTTATTAATTGCTTGTGCAAATGTTATTTTTATTTTTAAACTAAAACTAGAAAAAATTGATATAAATAAAATAAACCAAGATTTAGAAGCTTACAATAAATATTTTTTTTTAAGGTAAAAGAAGACAGACAACAATTTTTTGGCTATTTTGGGATAGAGGCAGTAACATTTAATTATATTTTAGAAAAAAATGGAACCTCAAATGCAGAAGAATTGTGTAAACTTCAGTATAATCTATTTCAAAACAATAAAAGAAAACAATGCAGAGGTATATATCTACTTATTTGGACAGGCTGACTCAGACTGTCACCTATCAAGAATGCCGAATTCATTCATACTGGCCACTTGGAAAAATAACTATTGTGCGATGGAATCGACCATGGCCACGTTCATGTAACACTAAAGGAAATTTCTCATGCTGAATCTCTGAACTGGATTCAGAACTCACATGCACTATATCCATACTGTTATGTTGTGTGATCCTATTTAAATATTTTATAAGGATATATGAATCCTTCTAATGTATGCTGTAAAATAAAATACAAATAATTTCTTTGTAGTTTCATTTTAGTTTGCTAAAAAAAGAGGATATTTCTCAAGTTATTGCAAATCTGCCTTTACACAATTTTAGGTCTTTTTATCTTAACATGTCTGGGAAAATCTGTACAACAAGGACAGAATGATAATTCTACACAGACAAATGACCGAAGAAATCCAGATAAATGCTAACTTCACATATGGTACAGTATATTATGAGAATTCTAAATAGGCAAATGACTTCTTTAAATATTCATTACTATGTATTAGAATGTACATACAAACAAACCTCCTTCTTTTTACGTAACAGTATGTAAACTATTAAGATTATCAGTGCTGACTATTCTAACAGAGTAGTTTACGTACACAGACACACACAATTGGCCCTAAATACAAATACGTTTTACCTTTAAAAATGTGCATTTTAATAAGTACCACCTTATTTTAAAAATATTATCAGATTTGTATGTAAAGAAAACACATATTTGTTACTCACACTAATAATTTTAAGCCTCTCTAAATAAGCGTCCAATCTTTTAAAAATTAATTTAGGATAGAACAACCAAGGTATAGGTTCTTGATCTTGTGGAAACATTGTTAAAACTTTTCCTCTGCAAACCTCAAAGTTGTCTCTGAAAATAAAATTTAAAGTCAAAATTTTACATCGATAAAATTGCCCAGTTATTACAGAAACTTTAAATTTACTAAAATATATCCTGTAATTAAATATACTCCTTATAAATACAATAAATGATTTAAGATATTTTTTAATGTTGATAATTATTGGTTTGACATTTCACTTCTAAAGTTTATTTTATATTTGATGATGTCATTAAATACAGTTTTTATTGAAATACAAAACATAAATTAATTTCTGTTTATTTAATATTGTATATTATTCCTATTATTATTGTTATATTTTGGAACATTAGTTTTTCAAGAATTGTAGTCACTAATACTGCCTATATCAAGTAAAATTAAACAAAAATAATTAGAAATTGTTCTGAATATTGGATCCAACTACATATTAGCTAAAGGGTTTATAACACTGGAAAAAATGATGATCATATATATTATTTCTCCAGTCAATATCCCTTTTTCTCAGCACATACTATTCGTGCTAGCATAAATGAGGCATACTTAGAAAGATTTTTTAACTGGCTTCTGACATTGCAAAACAATTTTGCATTACAACTTACTGTTTGTGGAAAATTTTAACATAAAAGACACTTTTAACTGTCATAGGCAAAACAACATCATGGATGTGCATGGGCAGCGTCACAAATCAGACAATATTTTGTATATATTACAAAGCTAACTTATTAATCATGAGTAGATGATCCCATTACAAATACCACTTTTTGCATAACATGCTTAGAACAATTTCAATATTTACTTAAAACTCATTAAATTTATAGGTTATGTAGCCATACTGACAGTCCCCTATTCCTGCCTGTCGTACAAGCCGGAACAAACATTTCGAATACCAAACACTTGTTTTATGCATTGTTTTTACACAAACATATTTGTGATTCCTCCTTCTATCGTGCATTTATCTATTGTTAATCAATTGCTTTTCGATTTATTTTTTAAACATGTTTTCCCTTCCTTCCAACTACCGCCCTCACTCCGACTACTCTCATTCAAAAGGCTGTGTTTACTTAAAATTTTCATAGTGTGTAATTTCGCACAGCCCCCTGGTATCTATTAATATAGAAAACAATAATTTTGTGTGCTTTAGTATGTTCCATAGTAACTCTGGAAGTTACTGATTTAAACCAAACTTGGTACACATAATACAGTGATCCCTCTATAAACTAGCAATTCACTAATCCAGTCCCTCCCATAGTCTGGCATTTTCAGAGGGAAGAGTGGAGTGAAACCACTAACCATCATTCCGATCAATGTAACATTGGCGTAATGAAAACAATAGACTTAATCAAGCATATTGTACTTGTATCTACACACATGTCATTACAGGCATTCAATAATTCCCTCTCACCGATTTTTCTCTCTGTGTTAATTACTGCTGTAATGCTGTGAATGAAAAATGTCCATTCAGAGCAAACAAAACTATAAAATGTAACTAATGGAGACCTAATTAAATATGAAATGTATTTCTAAAACAAAGGCTTATTTAGAAACAACTTACTTAAAATCTTCCATTGTATTAATAACGCTCTGAACTTTAGGAATGGTCTCTTGAACTTCTCCTTGAAATAAGGACACAGGATCAAGAAACTTACCAGCCTGAAATCATTATACAACTTTTGAGTTATAAATCAGTATTTTCAAGTGAAGCTTTAAATAATATGTTAACTAATACGAAATCATTGCATTAAATGTACTTACTTCATGTAAAAGTCTTTCAAAAATGTAAACGAATTCATTGTAATGTGATTAAAAATATTGTCAATTTTGTTGAGATGAATTTTACAAAGAAAATGCCAATTATTATAAAAACATGATAAGCAACAATATTTGTATATTTGAATCATTGAATATTTAATCACATAAATATAGTAATAAAAATAATTTGTCAATGTATTGATAATCATGCAATGTGATGTGTGTGTGTGTGTGTGTGTGTGTGCACGTGCGCTTGTGTGTGTATGATCATGTTTGCAATCTTGGTCCAATTTGATTAACATTTGGCACAAAAATCTATTATGGTAATAACTCTGAAAAGTTTGTTAACCAGCAAAATTTTATTCATCAGTTTAAAAATGGCAGGCGTTTCAAATCTTAAAAAATCATAACTTTTTTGTTTTAAATTACTTGAAAACCCGATTCACCCATTGTAACCATTGTTAAACACTACATAAATTTGCATTTTGAATTTTCAAAATGTTTTGTAATGGTCAGGGTTTGTTTTTGTACTTTGTATTTTCAATATAATTTGGAAGTTTAAAAAGTTAATATATTCAGATTTTAACGATGATCTTGATGGTGAAATAAGAATTTCAAAAAGGGTAATGTAAAAGAAAATACTTTTAGAAATTTGCTTCTATAGCTTCTAGCCGATAGCTGCGTGCACTGATTATTTTTTTTGTGATAAATTTGTATAGTTTACGGTTTTTATTAATTTATTTTGTTAAAATATCATTTCAGGTCAAAATAAAACAATGTTTTATTACTTCTTCTTCTTCTTAATATTATCGTTAGTGAATACTTACCTGTTCAATAAGCATATTGCAAATGAGTTGCATGAGGTTCACAACTTTCGCAGAACTACAATAATATTTACAATTACACCAAATAAGACAAATTATATGTAGCAGCGGAGGTAAGTACTGGCTTATTTCTGTGAAATCTACGCCTTCCACTTTGGCGACATACTTCTCTAAAGGGATCATAACCTTGTTGATCTCTTTTGCTTCTTTCAAGGCTGAAACATCAAATATTTGTTATCAGGAGTAATATAAAGCTATTGTAAGATTATAATTTACAGTGTTTTAGCTATTATAACATTACAACAATTCACAGTATTTTAGCTATTTTAAGATTATAATTCACAGTGTTTTAGCTATTGGAAGATTATAATTCACAGTGTTTTAGCTATTATAATATTACAACAATTGACAGTATTTTAGCTATTGTAAGATTATAATTCACAGTGTTTTAGCTATTGTAAGATTATATTTTACAGTGTTTTAGCTATTGTAAGATTACTACAATTAACCGTGTTTTAGCTATTGTAAGATTACAATTCACAGTGTTTTAGCTATTGTAAGACAACAATTCACAGTGTTTTAGCTATTATAAGATTACAACAATTTACAGTGTTTTAGCTATTGTAAGATAACAATTCCCAGTGTTTTAGCTATTGTAAGATTACAATTCACAGTGTTTCAGCTATTGTACTTTTTTAGGCAGGTGTTTATGACCTGAAAGTTTGGACTATTGTCCAGACTGCACAATAGCACACAATTAACGTAACATAAAACAGAATACTTTTAAAAATAAACAGTGCATAAACACAACACTCCTATTCTCATGTTTAATTAATGCCCAACAAAAAAAATCAGATTTAGAAGTTATCAATGAAAATTCCTGAGGATTCTTTCTATAATTAGGAATATGTCTTTTCATATTTACTCTGTTATAATTTAGTTGTAAGTTCCTTTCCTACACACATATATCTTTATGTCTATGTAGGGTTTACATAATGTATTTTACTATTTAAACATTTTGGATTAAATAAATAAATTAGGATGGCTAGTGATTGGAAGATTTGTATGGAAACTGGCAATAAACACTATGATCCACCGGATCTTGTGGTTACTTTGTTGTGTTCGCATATTGTGAATGAACTGAAACTAACAGTAATTCTTGCATTAACAGGTCCATGGCAGATAAACATTCCTAGCCAACATTTGTATAAAGTCAGTAAGTGTGAACTCCTATGCTCATATATTCAACAGAAGAGTTACAATTGTCGCTTTTGTGCTGTGGATGTGAGGGTTAGAATAACTTGCCAAGTCACTTCACTTTTTCTTGAAGAAATTTTTATTAGGAAGGAATAAGCTAAATGACTTAATAAGGCAGGTAGACTTTATTACTCTGAGGCATTTCTTGAGCAGTCATGGCTTTATGGCTTAGAAGTCTAGCCTTGAGAAAATATCAGTGGGGGGAGAGTTGTGGCCACATGAAAGTACTTCAACCCTCCATGCCAGTCCTGGACAACTTAAAGAGGCTGAGTGCACTTTTGAATGGGCCCTTTATCAGTGAAGGTGATACCATTGAATTGCTTTGTTAATTCTTCTTATTGGTTCATCAGATTTTTTTAAAATTTGGCCACATGTGAAGATTCAAAATTTAAAACAGTTGAATACAAGAAATTTATGGTTTGAGAGTAATTCAAAAAAACAAAACAAATTTGACAGCAATTAGGTTTTACTTTTGTTTTGTTTTTGTTTTTATGTTTTTATTTACACCCAAACCATACCATACTATAAGTATATATATATATATATATATATATATATATATATATATATATATATATATATATATAAAGTTTTGTTTGTGTATATATATTGCAGGTCCAAATTTGAATGAAATCTGATGAAATGATTACTATAAATTATTAGTTTGATTTTTAACTCCCGAATCAAATATTTTGTGAGATATAGTAACAAACCTATGTTTGTTTTTAAGCCTTTCCACTGAAAATCACAAAACGTACAACAGTTTTAATAGAATATTTCTATGACAAACCACACAATGAAGCTACAAACATTGTAGTTCTATTGCCTACCTTGAATTGTAATTAATTTAAAATCTTTGATAGAGATATCTAACAAATTTTATTAATTAGAAATGTAAACCGTATTATGGAATTTATGTACTGAACCATCATAACAAGTTCTTCACTAAGTAGAGGCAAAAATTGAGGCAAAATGGACATGGCGTATTCAAGAAGCACTTAAATACTATGAGCTTAGCTCAAGAATGGCATATTGTGCAACAAGCACACTGACAAAACAGAACATCTATTCAGTGAAGCACTGGAGCGGAAAGACATAATTTTTGCTCCTTTAGATATTAGAAACCTAGCAAAAAGACTCATGAAGGACATAGAAATAAACCAGATCATTTTAGAACTGGGAAGTGAACAAAACGTTTAAAGGCTGAGGTACTTGAAGGGTAACTTTCTTTATGATAAAAAAAAGGAATTTATGTACAATTTATTTATAAATTTAAAGATATTGTAAACGATAACTATTTAATAGCAGAAGTACCTGCAACAACATTGCGAAATATAGACCTAAAGGAGGGGAAGTATGCACTGTCAGTTAACTCCAAAACTGAGGCCATCTTTTTCACTCTTGGATCCCTCAGTTGGTCATAAATACATTCTAAATTCTTTACTCGTGATCTCCAGAAATCAATTTCTAAAAAAATCGATTAGCAAAATTAGTAAAAATTATTTATTATGACTAAAACATTTTCAAATTAACAAAATCAATTTCAGCAGCATAGAAGAATATGTTAGTTTTTAATTTTAATTGTATTTTTTAAAATGAAATTACTAGTCTCCATTTGTTGTTTACTGTTTATATTACTTTATATCTGTTAGTAACTGTATGTGGCATTGTTATCTAAAGCAAATAGCTTAATAATGACCAACATAAGTTCAAACAGCTGCTGTCAATTAAAAAAAAAAAAAATTAATAAAGTTTAATTTATGAAGTAATACACCAATAAAATATGTTTTTTGGATGTATCATTATGATATGAATAAATATGATTTTTTTTTATGTAAACATTCACTGCGTAAATATTTCGGGTGACTTTGTCGAAAATCTACTACTAACCTGCCTGAGGAGTTGGATGAGCTTCTGACTTAAAAACTTGAGAAGCATTTTCCTGAATTACATCTGTGATTTGAGAGACCCACTTAATGATTATTCCTTCTATTGCACTTTTCAAATGCAAGTCTATATCCTCTCCACCACTAAAAGTAAAATAGAAAATAACACTTTTCTTTTGCACAAAACAAAGTTTAAAGCAGTTTGGTGATTTAAAAAAAATTATCTTGAAATTTTCATGGCTTTATCAGATTATAGATTCTCTGATTCCAAAAAAGTGGTTTTTCAAAATTAAATGTTCTCTCTCTCTCTCTCTCTCTCTCTCTCTCTCTCTCTCTCTCTTATATCCCTCTCTTTCTCTATCTTTTTTTGGTTGTGTGTGTGTATGTATCAATGTTTATTAAATTTGCCAAGTAGGACTGGGGTTTGCTTATGTCTAGCCACCATTTTTTAATATTTCCAATAACCATGAACAAAAACCAATTTAATACTCGTGATTTGTTAAAGGTAAAGAAAATATTGCACAATTACCTTTCAATTATTCTCTGTTCCACTTCGTGCACTTTAGAAATGCCATCTGGCATCGGTAGTAATGTTTGGCCATTTATTTGACCTTTTACTTTGTATATAATATTCTTTATGTCAATTACATGCCTCTTCACATCTTCCACTACAATAGCCGGCCAATCTTTCTGATTTGCCGGATTTGAGAGTAATGGAACAAACACCTAGAAAGTATCAAAAACAACTTAAATACTGTATAATAATAAATTCCAACTTATGTTAATTAGTGTTAGTTCCATTTAGTACTTCAAGTAGCTAATGTAAACTGTAAAAATGAACTCTTTCCAAATTTACAATTGAAGTGTGTGACTGAACAAAAATATATTTTACATTGTGTCCATTTAAAAAAAGAAGTTGTGTAACAACTGATGAAGATGACAGTGAACATTCAAGGTTGATTTTCATCCATTATAATTTACTTGATTGTTGAAATTCTTTTATGTTCTTCTTCTTTTCTGCTAGGATTATTATCACTACGTTCAGTATAATGATCTGCCTTCTCTAGCTTAATCAATTCTACTTTCGTTGATGCGTTTCGGAGAACCTCCATCTTCAAAAACTATATCTATACTTAATAGGAGTATAGAGGAGTATACTCCTCTAATATAGAACATTATACTGTTCATAATTATGTTCCATTATACTGAACATAGTACTTGATTGTTAATGAAACGGGGTATTATAAAAAAAAACTAGATTTTTAATGTCACAATCTATCCTGTCTTGTGGCTGAACCTCTTCCATGATTTATTTATACAAGGAAGAGTTATATTTCAGGAGTCATATTACAGTGCAGGAGTTGTATTTAAAACAATTGTCTACTGATGTCTACATTCGTCCAACACACATTCATTTTACAGACAATCCTTTTTGTAATAATACATGACCTTTAGCTAGCAAGTAATTTTTGTGGTGGTTATAAAGGTTTCATATCGGAAGCAATCTTGACAGCATAATTGTTTCCAAGGATTTCAAAGTTTGACAGCATCCACTGGGGAAAGAACTTTTATGTTTTTTTTATTAAGTTGTACTAGAAGTTAATTTTATCAATATGGAAAATATTTTCAAAATTTCTACTAGAACGTTTTATGCTGACAAATTAATTGTACAATAGGTATGAATTTATCAAGAAGGTATATTTAAACTCAACAATCAAAAGAACTTTTTTCTGCTACACTTCATGTTTAACAAAAATCTGTCTTTTCATATTGTTTTTAAAAAATCTACTATCCTAGAAGGAACTGATTAAATTTTTGACTGATTGTACGATTAATAACAAGTTCTGCCTTGCTAGGTACATAGATATGAACACTTACCTCTTCAACTAATACAGACAGGTCATCGATTGGCTTAGGTGAAACATCTCCAAATATAATGACTTGTCTAATATTTTCCGCAGTAATAGGTTCTGGCCGTCTTCGAATAAAGTATGAAGATTTTGTTTTTGAAGATGCGGGAAATGTAGTACTAGGTACCAATGTTCCAGCACTTGTCAACGTTATCAACAGCACATTGTTTTCTGGATTTACAAGAAAATCCATAATCATTGCCTAAAACAATACAGTTACTGTGTTGTTTGCAACTTTTCATCTAAACATTTAACAATATTTTATTGACTGCAACTTTAAAAATAATCAATTAAACAATATATAGAAGTACCAATATTTAAAAGAAGAATTTCGCTGAAAAATTCCTATATAAGCATTCATTATCGTAAAAATAATGACAACATTAAAGTTTGTAGACACTTACCTTGCACAACACTGCACTGCACGTCCTGACAAAAACAAATATCACTGTACACAGCTGTCTCGCTGATATGATAGAAGCGAATTTCCAAAAGTATTTTTCTTTTACTTACCCTTTTTGAAATTCCGGTATCACCATCTTAATCAGCATTAGAATCTACATGTAATAGCATTTTATACTTTCAAATTAAATTGAAAATACAAAAATGAACCCTTTCCACCATCAAATTTAATTTCTTAATTTCATAGCATTTTGAGAATTCAAAATGCTAATTTATGCAGTTATTAATACTGATTTTGATGGTGAAATTGGTTTTCAAAAAAAAGTTATGAATTTTTAAAGATTTGAAATCTCTGCTAATGTGAAACTGTTGAATGAATTTTGCTGGTTAATGAACTTGTCCATGCTGTTTCCATACCCAATTTTTGTACCAAATTTGAATCAACTTAAACCAAAATTGTAAACCATGAGTGTGCTAACATGTGTGTGTGTGTGTGTGTTTTACCTTAAATATGGTGATGACTTTCTAAGACAGACAGTGACCGGTCATGAGATTGGGTCACTTATGGAATCCCTGAATCAAAATAACAACTGATGGAATAGAGGCACATTTTGTTACCAGCAAAGACAAAATTGCCAAACAAATCTTCAGAACTCAAAACGTCAAGTGTACAATGTTTTGGAGGGACACAGAATTCTCCTGATGGATTTTTTACCTTGAGCTAAAACAACTAATGCAAATGTTTCTTACTAGATGATAGGGATATCACATTGTGCAATAGAAATAAGCGCTGAGGACAGCACTATAATAATAGAACAGTATGCGTACACACAATACTGTTTTGATTTTTGACAATGCCCAACCTCACACTGAGAACATCGCATAACTCTTACAGGACTTTGTCTGTAAACAGTCTCCACACAACCCTGATCTCTGCCCTACTACGTCCATATCTTTTTGTACCTGAAATTGTTCCTTAGTGGTGAAAACTGAAGTAATAATGACGAGCTAAAAGAACATCTCACAACATAGTCACTAACACAGCTGACAATATATTATGAATAAGGCATACAAAAACTGTGTCAGTCTATAGCACAACAATTTTTTTTTTTTTTTTTAGTGTTTAATGTCCGACTATTGTGCACACTTGGGCTAATGAAGATGATGGGATGATTTATAGCGTATGAAATTGCCAAGCCCTCGCCGGGAATCGAAAGCCCTCCTCGGGGTGAAAGCCTATTACGCTATCCACTAGGCCACCGAGGTGGCTACAGCACAACAACAAAAAAGTGCCTACAAAATGGTGAGAGCTTTATAAAAAAATCTTTGTAAATTTTCTTATGTATCTGTAAACAGAATTTAATTTCTGGACATTCCTCATATTTTAAGAAATAAACTTCAAATATAACATTACACAAAAGTAAAAGTGAATATATTACCATTACTTCTGAACAAACTGGGTTTTGGATATGAAATAATTAAAATTTAAAATACAGTACAATTTATAACTTTTTGAATACTGTACCTTGTATATATCGGTGCCCATCATCTTTTGCCATTTGTCGACTTTGAATTTTGTCGATTTTGTAAGATATGTGTATATAAACATTAAGCGAGGATCGCTTTCCACTGCATCATCTTCAACTGCCATAGACATCTTGGAGAGCAGTTAGTACTTTACGTTATATTTCAATACTTTGGATAAGCTACTTCAAGTCTACAAACAAATAAGTTTGTGGTTAATTTTTAGGAAACAAAATTAAAAGACTTAATTGAAAAGTAGGAAGTTAGACACTATAAAAAATCAAAGTAACTATTTTTTTTAATACCACACACACCAATAGAACCAACCTGTAAAATTAAATATTGATTTATATAGAAAACAAACAGACATTTGAAATTGATGAGTTTAGTTAGTGAGTTCTTGTTTAACACTATGTAATAAAGTTATATGGCATGTTACAAGACATGAAGAAAATTGTTTTATAACTCTTTCTTGTATAAACTATTTTCGTGTCTTATAATATGTTTCACTTGATAAAGATTAAAGAAAATCCATAACTTTGTTACGTGTAACATATCACACATTTGTTCACAAGTTGTAGCAAAGTTATAAACTCTTCATACAGATTTGCAGTATACTGCCATTGAGTGTGAATGTCTCGTCTTTTGCAGTACTCTGTTTTGTTTGTTTTCTGCATAATGAATAGTAATTTAAAAGTTAGCTATAGCTGACTGGTTGCAGTTTGATGTTTTCAAACTAACAGAAGCTTACAGAGAACAGAGTTGTTATGGGATCCTGTGGTAGAGGATTATAACAACATGAATAAAAAGAAGGATGCTGAGTGCCAAATTCGTGTGAAGATTTTAATATTGCAGAAGGCGAGACAGAAATCAAAATGAGAAAATCTTAATTGGCATAAGAAGGGATGAGGGTAACAAAAACTGAAAAATGAATAAAAAGTGGATTTACTATGCACATCTACTATAAACTCTGAATTAATTATTTTATTATTATTATTATTATTTTAATCGTGTAATTGTGCTCAGTGTTTGTGATGTATGTTTTTAATGTTTTGTTTCACTTTGTGACAACCTTGACAGAGGGATTTAACATTTTGTATCATGGCCTGAAGATGAAACGATAGAGTTTTGAAACCATGGTAGCCTTTACGAGGTGAGTGGATAGAACACTGATGGGAAGAATAGGTCATAATCCTAATTACTTGAATTAATTAAATGGATCTACCACAAACATTTAATATTCTTGATGGATAATAACCAGTCATGTGGAAATGAAGTTTATTATACAAATAACTTAAACTTTTGCATGAGTCACCAGTAGCCAAGCACCTTAAGGTAACAGCTACTCTTTCTTTGACTGGAACTTCATTCCTAAATATATTTTTTTTTTCTTCTCAATTCATCCCTCAGACGTAAGTATCAAATAATCAAAGTCTTGACTACTCATTCTCACTAAGTTTTTAAAAATAGCAATCGTTCTTAACTCCCATGCTAACAAATTTCATAAATCTTCTAATAAATCATTTTCACAGTATTTGTCCCTTGCTTCCAATAAGGCTAAACCCAAAACAACTACTTGGTTCTTTTATTTTCTACTCAATATTGCAGCAACAATTAACACATCCACACTATTAAAATCCATTATGACAACCAAATTGGTGAAACTAATTTAATCAATGTTACAAAACAAAATATCTGAAGCACATTTAACAAAAAATGTATGTAACAACTTTACTAAACAAAAGTTTTATGTAATAATGTTTTACAACAAAAGATTTATAACTTTGTAAACACTTTATTATTTACTATTTTTGGAATCTTTCAGCTTTTGCCACTTTTCTGCCCCGTCTCTTTATGGAAGTTGTAGTTTCTGAAACTAAATTCCAATTAAATAACTAGTTCACTGTGTATGACTTTTTATCTCTAGTTCCTTGTGTTAACATTTCGATGATCGGTTTCGATCTATAATATGCACTCACTACAAATCCATTACAAGAATAACTCAAATTACATTTTAAACATTATGAATATTATTTTGTATGCATTAGTGTTGTATTTTTCTGAATTTGTTAACAAGGCACAGTTCTTATGATTGGAATGAGGGTTTTAATAGATCTAAAGACATACAATAATCTATAGTAACAGTTCAGTACAGTAAACATATCTTTATCTAAATACCAATCATGGACTA
Organism: Callitettix versicolor; assembly: GCA_022606455.1. Lineage (NCBI taxonomy): Eukaryota > Metazoa > Arthropoda > Insecta > Hemiptera > Cercopidae > Callitettix > Callitettix versicolor. The sequence goes on from CM040188.1 coordinate 41,749,773, forward strand.
GATTACAAATTGAGTTTTTATGAATGGAAAACTACATGGAATTAGATAAAGTTTAGCAGCAAGGAAAGGTACAGTGTTAATAGTAATTTGAAAATAAATAATGGACCAGTCAATTGCCAATTTCCTATTTCACAAATATATTATCAAATCGAAAGTATCAGATAGTGAACTATAAGCTTCACAGTAGTAATAAAATCAAACTAAAACCTTAATCTGTCTAGGTTTGGGACAAAGATTTTCTGAATAACAATATCATAGTCAAAAAGAGAGAAATTGTGATGCAATTTTTAAAATAGTATTCCTCAAATATTTTGCCTGTAATTTCCTCACAATTATAGGCCTAAACACACAAAAATGATAATAAATATTCATAATAGAAAAAAAACTCATTAATTCTATTGGTTATAAGCCTATGTTATAAAATCACAAGTCCATAAACAAGCTGATAAAAGAAAATACCATACACACTGTATAGCAGTAAGCTAATAAAATAAAGTACTATGAGAATTGTAAATGTGCTGGTAGATTTATATAAGTATACTTTATAGGTTAAGATTGATATGACTTTCATTACTTCATTATAATATAATATATGTCCTAATTTACAGTCGCCTCGGTGGCCTAGTTGATACCATACTAGGCTTTCATCCCGAGGACCCGGGTTCAATTCCCAGCCAGGGCTTGGCATTTTCATAAGCTATAAATCATCCCATCATCTGCATTAGCCCAAGTATACACAATAGTCAGACGTTAAACAAAAAAAAGTCCTAATTTACAATAATGTAAACAGTTATGTGCTAGGTTAGGAAACATACCCAATATTTGATACATCCCATGTTGTAAGTATGATAAAACGTACCATATTACTGTATTTTAAAGTTAATGCTGAGGAGAGTAAATTTAGCTTCACAAATATTTGCAAACATTAAATAATCTTATAGGCTAATGTACTAATAATACAACAATTAAAAAATAGGCTAATACATTTTCTTAACATACTCATATTTAATTTAAGTATCTTCTTGATGTACAAGCAAGTAAACCAAGACAAAATAATTCCTTTTAAAGACTTAACGAAAAGGCCTAACTATTAAATTGTTTATTCTGGATACAATTAGTCTACTACATATAATCACTATGTATATTTATTGTGTAATAGTAGTGTACTTAGTACACAAAGTCATTAGTACACAAATTGTATGTACTTTGTCTACATTTATGCACTGATATCTGGTTCTCAAAATACATTTAATTATAGTTTGACAATAATAATTATTTGAATAGAAGTGCAAATGTCATAACCAACACCTGAATGTAGGTTACAAAAACACCTTTAAACATGTAATAATAATTTTGGTTTGAAAATATTATTTCAATTCTGTAAAAGCACACAGTAGTAATAATAATAGATAATAATTGTTTTAATTATTGGTTTATTAAGTTTTTTGCATTTCAAGCAATTTATAATTATTAGTCTAAAAGAAATTATAATAGGTTTTGTTATATAAAGAAAAATAAAAGGAAATAAGCTAGGTTAATGTACTTAAACTCTATTCACAAAACATTAAAAATAAATATAATAAATTCTATAAATGATTAAAAATAAAATTATGTTTGAAAAAGAGAACTTACTACCAATATTCTTTAAACTGGTACATTCAACCAAACAATCTACATCTTTTAAAAATATTTGTTCTTTTGTTATAGAAAAATAGGTAGGTATACTAGTTGATAGAAATTAAGGTATTTAGTTAATCAATTTTGTTACCATAGCAACTACAGCAAAGAGGTCACCTTACATTTTAGGCCTTACTGAAATCATACACTAGCTTATTTATGGTATCAGCCTTAAAATGAAGTGAATTTGAGATAGATTTTTGTTACATTTTGGAACTAAAAATATAATTTCCAAATAACTTACTTTACAACAAAATTCCAGACATATACATATTAACCACCAGAAATAAAGTATGTAGTTTTGGCTATACAGTATGAAAACAGCAAGTTCAAGTTTCAGAATATGCCCACTAGGTAGCAGTGTATGACATTTATTTAATTTGCAACTTCTTTGAATCAAGATGAGTCGAACCATTGTTGATTATGACATTGTTGGATTAATTGAAGTACTGTACAGTTCAGTGAAAAAGTTTAAATTTTAATTAGTGATTGTAATTTTGAATTTATTTGAACATTTTGAAACATTTTTGAACCAGTGGCATAATTAACATGTGCTACTATCAATACAAACTACTATATTATTTTTTTTAACATAAAATGAGTAAATTTTATTAACTGCTGAAAGCAATTAAACATCTCCCTTTTTCATTTACCAATAATCAGATTGGTTTTTAATATTGTTACGGTAAAGAAAAATAATGCAGGAAATAATATTTTTAAATTGTTTTTATGTAGGCCTACAGTACAGCTATTTTTATTAATAATTTAAAATATCAGAACAAATAAAAATGTTTTGTAAATCCCCATTTTCCAAACTATTAATATTTTATATTTAAATTTAGTATGCCATTTTCAATTAACATGATAATTGAGAAACCAGTGTTTATATTTGGTCAAATTTTGAGCAAAATTGTGTGTGTGGTTCCATTAAATTACCACTATACCACTGTTGTATAATATATGCCTACAGTAGGCATGTTACTTATGCCCCTGTTTGAGCACAAAGAGTGAAAACCAGGTAAATGTTTTTATTCCAATGATCCAAATAAAATAATTTGTATTTAATAAACAATAATTTATAATTTAAGATATTTTTATATCTTTTTCATTAAGTTCTTATGTTTTTTGAATCCTCTCAAAATATAATTGTATTCATTTGAAATAAATGATAATAAATAAGTCATGAAAAGAATATGGTTGTTTGACGCATAATCTAAATTTGTGTAGCTATTACTACACATTTTATTCACTTAAAATAAAGGATTAAATTAGGATAAATTTAATTGAAGAAAAATTTACAGTATTGTTGCTTCACACATATTATGCTCATAAATTTGTGTAGATTTTAATTTGATTAGGTCAACAACAAGTTATATATTTGTTTCATTTGACCTGCTTATAAGTTTAGAAAAACTAAAATAATTGTTACAAAAATATTTGTAAAAGATCTTTGTTGTTGATTTATTGCATGTGTATGTATGAGTGCATGACATTGCATTTCTTTAATTTGCAAAACTTGTGATGCTTTATACACATTTAACCCAACAGTATTTCATTGTAGGTCTACATAACATTTTAGAGCTAAAGGGCCTAGACTGCATTAATTATAAAACAATAATCAGGTTATTATGAATATCACTCAATAATTACAACCATTTTAAGAAAATCTTTCAAATTGTAAAGATAAAAACAAAATTCAATAAATAGCTAAACATCTTTTCAAAGGAAAAAGTTTGATTTCCATTTCTGTAGATCTCACACTTTGACTAGTTCAGTCTTTCAATTGTGAGTGAAATGGATGTTAAATTCATATTAAAATAGATGAAAACAAAAAGGTGAGCAATTAATATTCTACAAATCAGTTATTATTCCATAATAAGTGATTATAAATAGTTCATGTTCCAAAACTATAAGATCATACAAAAACACGCTTGTAACTTGTAAATTTATTGCTGTTAAGTTAATTATATTCCTCTTTTTTCAAGATCATCCTAGTTTTCTTTGAATTTACATTTATGGTACTGTTAATCCTAATTTGGCTTATTCCTGTATTTTTACTTACAGCAAATGTTTGACACAGTGCTAAATTAGGCTGCTGCATTTAATAATCCAGTATAAAGATATTTATTTTGTCTTATTGGTTGATTTTTTTAAGCAAAAAGCACATTGAGGCTATTATTGCCTCCCTAAATGTAAGTGTGAGTGTAAAGTGTTAAAGTCGTAAGTGGAATGTTATAAATTTAAGTGTCTGTTAGACTAGGGTACTGCGAGTGACATCTAAATCCTCTCAATAGGTACTGCTAGTCTGCACCCCCTACGGTGATTACTGGTTCATACTGTGTGACATTATTCAATTCATTTTGTTTTCATTTTTCTGTTCCTCAACAATAAATTAAATTTATCGGTTTCTAATGGTGACATGTTTGATTAAACTGATTACTGATAAATTCAGTAATGTTTTACCGATATGACTGATGCATTATTTTTGCAAGCGTTGCATTCACTTGTATACCTGTAATACCATTCTCTTTGTTATTGCACTGTTATCCCTTGTTTTATATTGCTAATTGTCAACTAATTTAGGCATAATGCTAATAATTCTTTTTAAACATCAATAAGCTGAGTGTAGTTGTAAAATAAGATTACTTGGCAAACTGAGATGTATCATGTCATTGTGTGTTATTACTTAACATATACCTAACATTGTGTTAATATTTTAATATATGTCATTTACAAATATCTGTATTCCAATTACACATTCTTGCATTTTTGAATATCGATTGTAATTCAAAATGTTTTTAATAGGGTCATGCAGAAAGTAGAAGACGGCTTTTTTGTACCTTAAATCCCCAGAGACGAAGCTTACTACTGCTTATAAGGTAACATGCTAAATATTATATTTTACTATATCTTTAACTAAGTAAATTTGTTAGTTATTTTTGCCTCAGTAAAATATTTTAAATAAACTATTTGAACCCGGTGAGTTTAATGTGTTCCCCATACATTTTTACACTTTTTAGATATCATTGCCTCCACCAGGGATTGTTTGGATAAGTAATTAGTACTGAGTTTTACTTTTTTCAAGTTAATTTGTTTTCATTAATTTTATTTTTCATTTATAAAAATTAACGGTGTTATATTTTTATATAAAGGTGTACAATTTTGGCTCTTTTTCACATTATGCTGCTGCTGGATAGCCATCTGCATTAAAGCCTTCTTTCCACGTTCAACTTTATGGATAGGCTTTTGACTCAGTCCTAATTGGGATAGTTGAGAAAATCAGTATTTCATGATTTTGATCACCCACATATAGTGATCACTGCTTAAATGGGCTTCCATTTTAAAATTAAAATAGCTGTACAATTTAAGCAAGGATTTGGGTGTTCAATATTGTTGAGCATAAGGATGTTTTTGGTGCTCACTATTGTCAAACATAAGAATGTTTAGGTGCTCAATATTCTTGAGCATAAAGATGTTTTAGCTGCTCAATATTCTCAAGCGAAAGGAGGTTTAGGTGCTCAATATTCTTGAGCGTAAGAATTTAAGCTTTTTATATCCAAACAGCTTTTTATGTCCTATTTTGAAAAATCTAATTTCATCATAATAACCGACATTAAAATCTGAATAAATTAATTTCATCAGTGATCTTTAAATTAATTTATTTTTTGATATTTGATGGTTGTATTGTATTTTCAGCTAAATTAAAAATGCTAATTTTTGCAGATTTTAACACTGATGGTGAAATAACTGTCATTTTGAAATATATTAAAAGACTTTCCAAGCATACTTATATGTTTATTTGCGTAGGCCTAATGTTTTTAGTGTTTTGATATGTGGTTTCAATTCGTCAGCGGGATAGCTATGCTATGATTATTGTTTATAATAATTAGTAATTATATGAGCATTACCTACACTCTTAGGCCATATAATAATGTAATTTCAAAACACAGTTGTATAAATGATGTAATAAAAAATACTTTTCAAAACACACACACACTGACACACACACACACACACACACACACACACACACACACACACACACACACACACACTTTTGCAGATTTTTCTGATTAATATTGCGCTTTTTTCAAAAAGTGTAAGAAAAATGATCGTAATATTTTAAAGATTTAGAATAGCGCATATTTTTAAAAAGTTTAATGGATTTTGCTCGGAAACGAACTTGTCTAGTCATTACCAAAATTGATTTTTGTATGAGTTTGAATCAAATGGAACTAAAATTGCGAACACTAGAGAGCCAAAGAATTGCACTATTTTTTTTATTATTTAAACTCTTGTCATATCTCTTTATTACTAATGTACTCCAGGGCGATCGTATTGAACATAATTGTACCAACTAAAAAATACAATAAAACAACAACAGTATTGAAAATAAACCCCGCAGGGGGTGCAGACTAGCTGCACCTATTAAGAGGATTTAGACGTCCCTTGTGGTACCCGAGTCTAACCCACACTTACACTTACAACACTACACTTATGACTTTAACACTTTACACTTACACTTACATTTAGCGAGGCGATAATAGCCTCAATGTGCTTTTCGCCTTAAAATAAAAATAAAAATTGTAAAATTCTTTAAAATAACGTTTGACTTTACATGATTATCCGGAGTGCACTGTAAATCATGTTCAAATTCAATTTATTGTTCACTCTGAAACAGGCCAAGTGACAATCCCGTTCACAGAGCGCTTTTGTCGCAGTAAAGACGCCCCCGCCCATAACAAGGACTCAGTTTAATTATAAACAACTGCAAATGGAACTGTTCACTAATCAATATAGAACTTAAATTGAATACACCCACTTACTTCAGTTTACTTTGAGTTTAAACTTTATGAAAACTTGAAGTTTTATAAGAAACCTTACGTATAATTCACTTAAAGTTAGATTGACTTTAGTTTTTAATGTAATTTTGTTTCATAAAACAAATGAGAGATATTTGGCAAATAGGTTTCAATGTGCTTTACATCTTAAAACAACAACAACAACAACAATAACAGTGTTGCAAATAACAATAAACGAGCTAAGAACCTAACCTAGCCGAGGCAACAATTACTAACAAGAATTCTATTACTATAAGAGCTGTAAATTAGATAGTTTACAGCTGTAAATTTAGCTGTTCAGGTCCAGCTAAATCAACAATAAATAAGAGTAGACAGTAAATTAAAAAAAGAATGTGTTGAAGTTGTTTGATAAATTAAAAATTGCAATATTTTATGGTAATTTTTATGAAATACTTGAAAAATTTCAGATTGGATAAATATTACTCACTGAAAAATATGTAATGCATTTTGATGAACAACTTTAATCACTATTAATCTTCAAGCACAATCAAACATGAAGTTAATCTAAACTTAGTATTTCCTACTTAATTTAGTCTAAGATAGGACTACCAATACTATGGTATCATTATTATTTCATTTGACTTCTAAACCAGAGTTTTAAGTTTTATGTTTTTATACATCATAATTTTACTGATTTCCTTCAGTTATAGGTGTTTGAACTCTATTAAAATAACGGTAAACTATTAAATAATTTCTGCAAACTAAAATTTACATCTTATATCTTTATGTAAAAATAACAGTATTTATGATTAATTCTCCTGACACAGTAAATCTATGAAACTAAAAATAAATTTAATTACTTTTTAAAGAAATCAGTTTTCTTCTCTTTATTTGTTTCACCCAACTTTGGGGTACACTAAATCAATAACTTTTTAATGTTCTGTGCCTTCCTCATAGCCCAGTGTTGTGGACTGGCCCATGGACTCATAGCCCACCTTCCTTAATTCGTTGTGATCTTGCTTTTCTTTCTTCATCAGAGATTTGGATCGTTTGCTTGGATTTGACTTTGCCTTGGAAAGTTGCTTCTTGTCCTTGGTTATTGTTTTGGCTGTTCTGTCCACGAGCATAGTGTCAGTGATTTGTAGTTCTGTTATGTCTTTCTCTGTTTCTCTAAACCAAAGTGGTTTGGCTCTTCTATTGCGAAAGTAGTCAAATATTTTTTTGGTTAGTCTATTTTTGTCCATTCGGAGGATGTGCCCATAAAAATCAATTTTTCCTTTTTCTTATTGTGTCTGATAGTGTTTCAATTTTTTGGTAAAGAGTTTCATTACTGATGTGGAGTAATTGGTTGTTACGGAATTTGGGGCCTAAGATTTTTCGTAATATCTTTCTTTCTTTGATCTCCAGCCTTTCAAGTGGGCCCTGGGTTGTGAGAGATAGTGTTTCAGCTGCATATAAGGCTTCTGGTTTAATTACTGTATGATAATTACCTTATGATAATTACTGTATGATAATGATAATTACTGTATGATAAGGGGAGGGACTTCTTGTTGTATGTGTCCTTGGTAAGTTGGAAGGCTAATTCAACTTTATTTCTCCTAGATTCCATAGCTTTTTTCTTTAGGGCGTTCCAGCTGATCCATTCCCCAAGATATTTGAATTCTTTGACTATCTCAATGTATTGTTCTCCCACTTGAAGCTTTTTTGGTGGTTTTTGTATGTTTGTCAATATTTTAGTCTTTTCAAATGAAACTTTAAGTCCCATTTTTAATGCTTGCTTCTGGAGTTCAAGAGTCTATTCCTTAGCTTCTTCCAATGTCTCAGCTAGTAAGGCCATGTCATCCGCAAAAGCCAAACAATTTACCTTAATGCCTCTGTTCTTAGCTCCTAGTCTGATTCCACTATGCGTATTCACGTTCCACTCTCTAACTACTTTTTCTAGAGCACAATTAAATAACAATGGAGAGAGTCCATCTCCTTGTCGGACTCCTGTTTTAATCTCAAAAGTGGTGGAGAGTTCTCCCATGAATTGAACTTTGGAGAATGTATTAGTTAATGTTTCTCTGATAAGATTTGTGGTTTTGTTTATCAAGGTCTAGTTCTTTCAGAACCGAGAATAAGGATTCCCTATCTATAGAGTCGTATGCTTTTTGAAAGTCAATAAAAGTGATAACATATGATTTAGCTCTTGACTTTTGGTAGATCATGATGTGTTCGAGGTTAAGAATTTGTTCCGGACAGGATCTCCTTTTCCGGAAAACCGCCTGGTATTCTCCAAGTTGATGGTTCAATTGAGGTTCTGCCCTATGTAGTAAGACTGTTGAGAATATATCAGTTTTATCAGAGAGAAATCAGTTTTATTAATGCATTTTTTCAAAATATCAAGATATCAGGAGTAGGCATAGCAATGCCTCGGACAGTTTCAAAAATTTTTCCTAAGATAACAAATAATTTTTATCATTTGGAAATTCGTTTTCATTGCAGCTGCTTGGTGATTTTTTCAGTTATTGTGCCATGATTAAAATAAAAGAAGTGTTAATTGATTTTTATTTTTAAAAATAAAAAACTGTTGTCAGAAAAAAATAGCTTTGAAAGAAAATAACATATTCAGTCCAACGTTCAGCTGTAACATTACTGTTGAATTGTTGTTGTTTTCCAGTGGCTTCCGCTGGTTCACGCCATCTTTGATCTTGCTTCCCAGTAGAGGCCAGGGAGGTCTCTTCTTCTCTGCTTCTCTTCATCTAATTTTCTGCAGACCAGGAGATGGTCCTTGATCATGATGGTGTCTGGGCATTCACACAATGTGCAGTTGTCATAGTTTATTATCTTAATTTTCTTTAGGTGTTCATTGAGACAGTCATGTCCAGTTGTCAGCCGAAAGACCGCGACAGATGTCCTCCTCTGGAGGTCCTTGACCTTCCCATACAAGTCGAATACATTCTCATAAGGCTTGTTCTTTATGTCTTCCTTGACTTTGTTTGTAAATTCAAGATAAGATGTTTGCTTCAGTGCACTAATCCTAGCCTCCAGTGTGAATATTCTTTTTGGTTTCTGCACTCTAAGGATTCCTTATTTGACCAGCTTGTCTCCCCGCTCATTCCCTTGTATGCCTACATGTGACGGGATCCACTGCAGTACCAATTCCTTGGTAATGTGTTTAACTATTATGTATTTCTTCTGGATCGATTCTATCATAGAGCCTGCAGATGTGTTGTCAGCAATTGCTTGTAATGCCGATTTAGAGTCAACTAATATCACTATATTATTATTCAACCATGGCCTCGTTATTATTTGCCTCAATGCCTCATCGACTGCAAATAACTCCGCCTCAAAAACAGTGGCGTCCGAGCTTAATGTAAAGTAGTGAGAAAAATGCTCACAGAATATTCCCGCTCCTGTTTCACCTTTGATTTTAGATCCGTCAGTGTATATTCGCAACCAGTCGTCTGATGGGTATAGGTTGTTTATAGTCTCCAAAGTCATTTGTGCAACTGTGACTGGGTTGTCCTTGGCTTTATTTATTGGTTCCACAAGTTGAGTGCTTATGTCGTACCTGTCGTAGTCCAGAGGACTCTTCAGCCAGTATATCAGAACTGTTGAATTGTTGAATTATAATTGTAAGACACATTGTGTACAATATTTTACCTCGAATAAATTGCAATAACGAAACAACAATAGTTAAATTAAACAGTTTGGTAATGCCGAATTGTTCTGGCCTAACACTGCAGCTTTTTTACATTTCGTAAAAACGAGTACTAAATTTTATTTCACATTATTATTAATTATGCTTTAATTTTTTAAAGAGAATAATTAATGTTTTATCATACTACATTATTGTGAATTAAAAACCGTTGTTTTATATGTGACAAATAAAACTACAATAGCTAATAAATGCATCAATAACTAAAGCCTCAATAAATAATGGATCTGGTACAATTTTATCGCTTCTAAAGGCATTTTATTGCAGTTACAAGTTTTCGAATAATTTATTGCTTTTATAGCTTATAATCATTGCGTAGAAAAGAGGTAAAAAATAAACAGAATATCACAACCTGCTGTAGTTAACTGTACTGTGGTATTGTTGGTAAAATAGACTGGGTAGAGTTTGTTTATATAGTGAACAAAGATTTAATTAAAATAACTAAATTGATCATAGTGTGGACATATTCATAGTTGCGTATTTTATAAAGAGGATAATAATGGTGATTTGCTATAAGATGAAAATTTAATGTCTGAGCTCTTTGGCTATAGATAAAGTAAGGAATAACATCATGCCAAACAAAATCTTTTAACTAAAAAAAATCAGTTGTTTGATTACCTCCCGAGTATTCAGTAAGGTGGCAAATTTAAATTTAATTAATAATCCTGGATCAAATCTGTCTTTTTTCGTAGAGGAAGGAATTTTCTCAAACAGTAAAAAATTTCAAAATATCATAAGATTTTTTGAAAATCAATTTTCATGTACAGTTGAATACACGCGCTCGTTCACGATAAACATGGGCCCGGAAACGCTTCCGTCATCGAGTTATAGCCGGCGAAAAATTTCCAGTTCTTGGAAAAAGACGGAAATTACATACTGAAATTCTAGGAACTTAAATTAAGAGGTAATGTTCATGGTTTCTTATGGTTTTTGACCGGAAAAATTGAATAAAATTTGTCCCAAAGCTATAAATGAAGTAGTTTTTGAGAAAACCTAAGAAAAACGCAAAAATCAGAGCCAAAACATCAATTTTTTTACACTCGACCTACAATAACTCTGTTATTTTTCCAATAAAAAAATAAAATTTTTAAATAAAACTTGTAGAAAATTTAATTCTAAACAAAATTATATAAATAAAGTCAACTACAAAAAAAGAAATTACAAAAAACGAATTTTTATTGATTAACATCAAAATATTTACAACATAGCGTGTATGTATTCATTATATATATTACATAACATCCATACTATGCCTTTTAGGCTAATGAGGACGAGTGATCAGTGTTAACGAAGTGGACAAAGCTTATGTGCAATACAACCCTAATAGAGATACAATGACAGAGGTGACAGGAACTTCAAGACTGCAGATTCCCCAGACGCTATTAGTCAGATCTGGGGAAAGGAAAACTCAGGGAATCCACTGGAATAATTATTTAGACATAGCGTGAACATAGATATGACATAGCATAGAGATAGTACAAGAACGGTGTAGTATAGGAACGTATCACAGAGAAACCTGTGTGTAAGTTATGCAGGAAGGGCGAGGGAATTCAAGGCCACATAATATATGATTGCGAAGGTCATGCTGGCAGGAGATGACGGATGTTTGGCTTCCCAAGACTTTGAGGACCTCCTGTAGAATGAGCTAATCAGTAAACTGCTTGAGAGCTCTTGGACTAGTATCTAAAAGGCTTAATTTGTACAATACGTCCTATGAATACAGTGTCAGGTATTATCAGATCAAACTATGATATATGTAACAAAGCAATCATCATTAATCAGTTTGTTGATCAATTAATCGTATTTTGAATGGTTCAAATTTCTTCAGTTATAGAAAGCACACAGCTCTGATTTATGTTTCATTTAGGGTGATTTGCCTACTAGAAACACAAGGGCAACGTTTTTCGATTTACCAGTTCGAGGTGTATTTTCAACATTGCTGGTTTCATTAAAATCAAGCAAAATCTTAGAAACAACTGGTTGATTCATTGCTTCCTTATCAGTATACATATTGTTGAAAATGTGCCACACAGTACTTCCATAAGTGTTAAAAATTATTAAAATTTCAATTCTCAGTTTGCAAGTTAATTTTACCATGTTAAAACAGTTACACACTTTTATTTTTCAAAAGAAAACTAATAACACAATCACTAGTAATTATAAAACGATTGATGAAAATACTGGTAATAAAAACTTTGTACTGGGCATGTGTATGTTTAGAAAGTGTACAGGTTTAAGATTCAGCTTTCCACATATTACAAGTATTGATTCTTCTAATAACAAAACATATACGAGGTGTGTTCAGAAAGTAAAGTAAATTTTTTAATTTCGCGAGCTTGGAGAGTCCGATTGTCAAACATTTTTTTTATTATGTTGGTATACATGCCCTTGAAGTATGATAAAACTTTCAGCTGTTTTCATTGTTGACTTTGTGACAGCCACTAAAGTTAGACGTGTTTTTATGAGTTCGGCGATTTTCGTTTGTTAAAAGAAATGGATCAAAGAATTTAATCAAATTTTGCGTAAAAAATGGAATAAAGTGTAACAAAGTGTGTGAAATGTTAACAAAGGCCTATGGTGAATCTGCTATGAGTAAAGCAAGAGTTTACGAGTGGTATAAGCGTTTCCAAGAAGGCCATTGAAGATGACGAACGCCCGGGATGCCCCAGCACATGAACAACTGAAAACGTTGAAAAAGTGAAATACGAGTAAATGGTTATGAACAATCGCCGAATCACAATTAGAGAGGTCGCTGATGATGTTGGCATATCGATTGGAACAATCGAAACATTGTCAAAACATTGTTTCCAGTGTTTTGTGTATGAAACGCGTGGCAACAAAATTCGTTGAATTTTGAACAAGAACAGCGGCGAATGGAAGTTGCTGAGGAGTCACTAAATGAAGTCAACGACGATGCAGAATTACTGGAACGTATTATAACAGGTGACGAAACATGGGTTTACGGATGTCATCGGAACTAAGGCTCAATCATCCCAGTGGAGGCATTCTGGCTCGCCAAGATCGAAAAAGGCTTGACAAGTGCGGTCGAAGGTTATGCTAACTGTGTTCTTCGATATTAATAGCATAGTGCATCATGAATTCCTGCCACCAGGTGAAACGGTCAATAAGGAGTACTACCTACAAGTTCAACACCGTTTGCGTGAAGCAATCCGGAAAAAAACGCCCGGATCTATGGAAAAACAATTCATGGCTTTTGCACCACGATAATGCACCAGCTCACACTTCATTGCTTGTTCGTGAATTTTTGGCCAAAAACCTCCACTGTAAAGATGCCCCAACCTCCATATTCGCCAGACATGGCTCCGTGTGACTTTTTCCTATTTCCAAAAATAAAGAGAACGTTAAAGGGCCGTCGTTTTACAGCCGTAGATGACATTAAAAGCGCATCGCTGAAAGAACTAAAGGCTATCTCAAAGATCGAGTTTGAGAAGTGTTTCGAGGATTGGAAGAAGTGCTGGCAGAAGTGCATTAACTCCAATGGTGACTATTCTGAAGGCGACAACATCAATGTAGAAGAATAAATAAATATTTTGTTCAAAAAATTAAAATTCTCGTTATTTTCTGAACACACCTCGTATATCAAGTTATGCTTGTTGTCTTTTAAACTGTACATTAGGATGAACGTTTTACTAATCCTTTAGAAGCTCGCAACTTGTAACTACGGGTTTGACATTCCTGAAGTTACCTAGCTAGATCAAACTTTCTTCATTTATTTCCTTTTTGGTTAGATCTCTTCATCTGATGCCAAGATGTACGCCGTAGTATATGTTAGGCTAAAGGGGAGCTTAACTGAAGTATGCAGACTCTAGATGTGAGGCACCTGCAGTTTTAATCTGTGTAGTACGAGTATATGTTAGGCTAAAGGAGAGGCTAACTGAAGTATGCAGACTCTAGATGTGAGGCACCTGCAGTTTTAATCTAGCCTTATCTATGGTTTCAGAGCTCTGTATGTTGTAACATGTATCATGTTTTATGGCTGGTTTTGATGTTGGATTTTGCGTGTCGCGAGGAACATGTATCATGTTTTAGGGCTGGTTGTAATGTTTAATAATAGTATATTTTTTGCAAGTCTCATATTAAATTAATTATCATTAAAATTCTCTGTGTTTCTGCCCGAGATCGAACCAGAGACTTTGCGCGTGTAAAGTCTCACACGATAACCACTGTACTACGGAAACTACAAAGAAATTTGACCGACATAAATTTATGAAATGTACAATCTAAAGATATACAAATTAAATAATAGAAAAAAATATGTTATTCTAATTTTGAAATTTAATGTTGAAACACTCTGTGCTCTTTCAAAATTTTGTGTGTTATTATTCTATAGATAAGCAAGGTAAACAGCTATCCATAAATAAGTAATGTAATATTTTATTTCAATTACAGATCTAGTAATAGCTTATAATCACCTGCGATGGTTATAAATTTAATATTTAAACTTAAATAACTCAAAAATTTAGAATACATTTTTTAAGTTATTTACCAAAATTATTCCAAAAAATGGATATGAAGAAATATTCGTACTTAAAAAAATAAGCACGTAATGCTTTTGTGTAGGCTATTTAAAATGCAGTTTCGGGAAACCCTGTAAACGTTTAGGTAGTTCTGATTAAGAGCTTTCAAGTGCTTCTTCTGAATCAATCATTAGCTAAGAAAAACAATTATTTTCTAAATTTTTGATTTACCATGTGTGTTATATAAATAGTGTAGGCCAGTTGAAATAATGATGATGAAAGATCAGCGTTAACTAAAAGGGTGAAGTTTACTTCAGTAAATGTAGTCTCGAACCTAAGACCTTGAGATGTGCAAGTTCAGAGACGCAGCAGACTGATTTTAAAACTTAAAATCTATAAAATTATTTGTCATCTGCTTAATTAAATAATGACATTTATAGAGTGATACAAATCTGGAGTAACTTGAATTAAGCAGAATTAGTCAAGATCGTGAACACTGTTATTTATTTTGATTAACAATATTTTTCAATCATTGATGACGCTTGGTAAATGTTGAAATAACACATTTTACACTCATATGTAATCATTTATAATCATTTAACATGCTTCAGCATACTTCAGTTGAAAGAAAATATTATACACTGATTACAGTTCAAAAGCAATATATGTATTAGGAATTCCTTATGGAATTTTCGTATGTGTGTTTAGTGGATTGCTATTTATGTTGTGCCCTTTATTATATTGTTATCTGTTATATTTTTTAGTGGATTATCTATTACAGTGTTAAGTGAATCTCTACCTGTAATGGAGTTTAGTATTTGTAATGTGTATAATGAATTGTTTCCTGTTGTGGGGTAGAGTAAATTTCTGTTTAATGTGATTTATATTCGCTTATCTATTATGGTGTTAAAAAAATTGAATTAGTTGTGCTTTTGTAGTGGGTTATCTATTAAAATGCTCAGTGAATGATTATCTGTTGTGGTGATTATTGTATTGCTGATTGTTGTGGTTTTTATCTATTAGGCGTTAATGAATCATTATTTGTTGTAGTATTTAGTATTTTGATATCTGTTGTGGATTATTTGATTATCTATTAAGGCGTTATAGTAAATTGTTATAAGATGTGGCGTTTAGTAGATTTATATCTGTTGTGAGTTGAGTAAATTATCTATTAAGGTATTTTTAAAAAATACTATATGTTATGACAATTAGTAGATTGCTATTTGTTTTGGTTTTAGTTGATTATTAACGTGTTTAGTGATCTGTAATATATTGTAATGTTTAGTATCTGTTGTGGCTTCTATCTGATGTGGTTTTTAGTTAATTATCTGTTAGGTATTTTTTAATGAATTACTATGTGTTGTAGCGTTTAGTACATTGATATCTGTTATAGGTTAAGTTAATTATTTATTAAAGTGTTCAGTGAATTGTTATATGTTGAGGCGTTTAGTAGATTATTTGTGGTTGATTATTATTAAGTTGTTTAGTGAATTGTTTTTGGTTGTGGCGTTTAGTAGATTGCTATATGTTGTGGTTTTTAGTAAATTTAAGATTTTTCTATTAAGGTGATTAATGAAATGTTATCTGTTGTGGTTTTTAATTGATTATCTATTAAGTCGTTTAATGAATTGCTATTTGTTGTGGCGTTTAATAGATTGCAATCTGTTTTTGTTTTTAGTAAATATTCTATTAAGGAGTTTAGTGACTTACTCTTTGTTGTAGAGTTTAGTAGATAACTATATTTTGTTGATTCTTATATCTTATAGTTTTCAGTAGGTTGCTAATTCTTATTTCGTTGATTGTTATCTTCATGTTTTTTACGTGGCTGGTTGTCTAATTATGGTAATTTGTGAATTTCTATTTATTGTACCGTTTAGTAGATTGATATATGCGCTGGATTGATATTATCCATATCAATGATATCATTGCTATCTGTGAGTTTAATAGATTGACATGTGCATTTAGTAGATTTCTTTCAGTTGGGGTATGTAGTATTTTGATATAGCACTGTTATGTAGTATTGGTACTAACTTTAGTAGTTTTTTGTTAGTAGTTACCTGTGATTGTGTTTAACAGATTGCTATCTCTTACAGTGTTAAGTAGATTTTTTGTGCATTTTTTCTGTTATGTTGTTTAATGTATTGTTGTTATTTAATATGTTTAGTGGATTTTAATCTGTCGAAATTTTTAGTGGATTGTTATCTCTTATGCTGTTTAGTAGACTGCTATCTGTTGACGTTTTTAGTGAATGGTATATGTTTTAGACTTCAACATATTGTTACTTTTTAAAATGTTTAGTAGATTTAGCTCAGTTGAGGAGTCTAGTAGATTTCATTCTGTTATGGGGTTTAGATTATTATCTCTTGTGGTGTTTAGTGGATTGTTACCTGGTAAGACGTTCTTTGAATTGATATCTGTTATTTGTGATTAGTTGATTACTATCTGTTGGAATTATTAGTGGATTATTTTCTACTGTGTTGTTTAATGTAAAGTTATTTATGGTGTTTAACGGATTGTTATTAGATATGGTATTTAGTGAATTGTTATGTCAAGATGATTTGTGGATTGCATCTGTTATGGCGTTTACTACATTTCTATCTGTTGAGTATTCCATTGGGTTTTTATCTAGTATGGTGTTTAATGGATTGTTATTATATATGGTGTTTTGTGGAGTGTTATCTGTTACAGCATTTAGTATATCTGTTGTGTTTTCTTCTGCGTTGTTATCTAGTATGGTGTTTAATGGATTGTTATTAGATATGGAGTTTAGTAGATTGTTATCTGTTAAGATGTTTTGTGAATTTCTATCTGTTATGGTGTTTAGTAGATTTCTCTCTGCCAAGTTTTCTACTGGGTTTTTATCTAGTGTGGTGTTTAATGGATTGTTATTATATATGGTGTTTTGTGGAGTGTTATCTGTTACAGCATTTAGTATATTACTATCTGTTGAGTTTTCTACTGGGTTGTTATCTAGTATGGTGTTTAATGGATTGTTATTATATATAGTGTTTTGTGGAGTGTTATCTGTTAAGATGTTTTGTGAATTGCTATCTGTTATGGTGTTTAGTAGATTTCTCTCTGCCAAGTTTTCTACTGGGTTGTTATCTAGTATGGTGTTTAATGGATTGTTATTAGATATGGTGTTTAGTGGATTGTTATCTGTTAAGATGTTTTGTGAATTGCTATCTGTTATGGTGTTTAGTAGATTTCTCTCTGCCAAGTTTTCTATTGGGTTTTTATCTAGTATGGTGTTTAATGGATTGTTATTATATATGGTGTTTTGTGGATTGTTAGCTGTTGCAGCATTTAGTATATTACTATCTGATGAGTTTTCTACTGCGTTGTTATCTAGTATGGTGTTTAATGGATTGTTATTAGATATGGAGTTTAGTAGATTGTTATCTGTTAAGATGTTTTGTGAATTTCTATCTGTTATGGTGTTTAGTAGATTTCTCTCTGCCAAGTTTTCTACTGGGTTGTTATCTAGTATGGTGTTTAATGGATTGTTATTATATATGGTGTTTTGTGGAGTGTTATCTGTTAAGATGTTTTGTGAATTGCTATCTGTTATGGTGTTTAGTAGATTTCTCTCTGCCAAGTTTTCTACTGGGTTGTTATCTAGTATGGTGTTTAATGGATTGTTATTAGATATGGTGTTTAGTGGATTGTTATCTGTTAAGATGTTTTGTGAATTGCTATCTGTTATGGTGTTTAGTAGATTTCTCTCTGCCAAGTTTTCTATTGGGTTTTTATCTAGTATGGTGTTTAATGGATTGTTATTATATATGGTGTTTTGTGGATTGTTAGCTGTTGCAGCATTTAGTATATTACTATCTGATGAGTTTTCTACTGCGTTGTTATCTAGTATGGTGTTTAATGGATTGTTATTAGATATAGTGTTTAGTGGATTGTTATCTGTTAAGATGTTCTGTGAATTGCTATCTGTTATGGTGTTTAGTAGATTTTTCTCAGCCAAGTTTTCTATTGGGTTTTTATCTAGTATGGTGTTTAATAGATTGTTATTAGATATGGTGTTATTAGATAGATTATTATTTGTTAAGATGTTTTGTGGATTGTTATCAGTTACAGAATTTAGTATATCACTATCTGTTGAGTTTTCTATTGGGTTTTTATCTAGTATGGTGTCCAATGGATTGTTATTAGAAATGATGTCTAATGGATTGTTATTAGAAATGGTGTTTAGTGGATTGTTATCTGTTAGGATGTTTAGTAGATTTCTCTCTGCCAAGTTTTCTATTGGGTTTTTATCTAGTATGGTGTTTAATAGATTGTTATTAAATAGGGTGTTTTGTGGATTGTTAATTGTTAAGAGGTTTTGTGGATTGTTATCTGTTACAGAATTTAGTATATCACTATCTGTTATGGGTTGTTATCTAGTATGGTGTTTAAGATTGTTATTAGATATGGTGTTTGGTGGATTGTTATTTGTTAAGATGTTCTGTAAACTATCTGTTGAGTTTTTGGGTAGTTACTGTCTAATGGTTGTTATCTAGTATGGTTTTATCTAGTATGGTGTTTAATAGATTGTTATTAAATAGGGTGTTTTGTGGATTGTTAATTGTTAAGAGGTTTTGTGGATTGTTATCTGTTACAGAATTTAGTATATCACTATCTGTTGAGTTTTCTACTGGGTTGTTATCTAGTATGGTGTTTAATGGATTGTTATTAGATATGGTGTTTGGTGGATTGTTATTTGTTAAGATGTTCTGTAAATTGATATCTGTTATGGCATTTAGTATATCACTATCTATTGAGTTTTCTATTGGGTAGTTATCCAGTATGGTGTCTAATGGATTGTTATTAGAAATGGTGTCTAATGGATTGTTATTAGAAATGGTGTTTAGTGGATTGTTATCTGTTAGGATGTTCTGTGGATTGCTATCTGTTATGGCATTTAATATATTACTATCTATTGAGTTTTCTATTGGGAAGTTATCCAGTATGGTGTCTAATGGATTGTTATTAGATGTGGTGTTTAGTGGATTGTTATCTGTTAGGATGTTCTGTGGATTGCTATCTGTTATGGCATTTAATATGTTACTATCTATTGAGTTTTCTATTGGGAAGTTATCCAGTATGGTGTCTAATGGATTGTTATTAGAAATGGTGTCTAATGGATTGTTATTAGAAATGGTGTTTAGTGGATTGTTATCTGTTGGGATGTTCTGTGGATTGCTATCTGTTATGGCATTTAATATATTACTATCTATTGAGTTTTCTATTGGGAAGTTATCCAATATGGTGTCTAATGGATTGTTATTAGATATGGTGTTTAGTGGATTGTTATTCGTTAAGATGTTCTGTGAATTGCTATTTGTTATGGTGTTTAGTAGATTTCTATTTGTCGCATTTTCTATTGGGTTTTTATCTAGTATGGTGTTTAATTGATTGATATTAGATATGGTGTTTTGTGGATTATTATCTGTTAAGATGTTTTGTGGATTGTTATCTGTTACAGCATTTAGTATATCACTATCTGTTGAGTTTTCTATTGGGTTTTTATCTAGTATGGTGTTTAATGGATCGTTATTAGATATGGTGTTTGGTGGATTGTTATTTCTTAAAATATTCTGTAAATTGATATCTGTTATGGCATTTAGTATATCACTATCTATTGAGTTTTCTATTGGGTAGTTATCCGGTATGGTGTCTAATGGATTGTTATTAGAAATGGTGTTTAGTGGATTGTTATCTGTTAGGATGTTCTGTGGATTGCTATCTGTTATGGCATTTAATATGTTACTATCTATTGAGTTTTCTATTGGGAAGTTATCCAGTATGGTGTCTAATGGATTGTTATTAGATGTGGTGTTTTGTGAACTGTTATCTGCTAAGGTTTTCTGTGCATTGCTATTTGTTACGGCGCTTAGTATATCACTATCTGCTGAGTTTTCTATTGGGTTTTTATCTAGTATGGTGTTCAATGGATCATTATTAGATATGGTGTTTTGTGGATTGTTATTTGGTAAGATTTTCTGTAAATTGATATCTGTTATGGCATTTAGTATATCACTATCTATTGAGTTTTCTATTGGGAAGTTATCCAGTATGATGTCTAATGGATTGTTATTAGAAGTGGTGTTTAGTGGATTGTTATCTGTTAGGATGTTCTGCGGATTGCTATCTGTTATGGCATTTAATATGTTACTATCTATTGAGTTTTCTATTGGGAAGTTATCCAGTATGGTGTCTAATGGATTGTTATTAGATGTGGTGTTTTGTGAACTGTTATCTGCTAAGATTTTCTGTGAATTGCTATCTGTTGAGTTTTCTATTGGGTTGTTATATAGTATGGGGTTTAATTGATTGTTATTAGATATGGTGTTTAGTGGATTATTATCTGTTAACATGTTTTGTGGTTTGTTATCTTTTATGGCGTTTATTAGATTAATGTATGCTTGGTTTTCTAATGGGTTGTTACCTAATAAGGTGTTTAATAGATTGTTATTAGATATGGTGTTTGGTGGATTATTATCTGTCAAGATATTTTGTAGTTTGATATCTTTTATGGCGTTTATTAGATTAATGTATGCTTGCTTTTCTAATGGGTTGTTATCTTCTATGGTGTTTAATGGATTGTTGTTATTTTTGGTATTTGGTGGTCTGCTATCTATTGTGGCTATTAGTTTATTGATTTCTCTTTTGATGTCCAGTGAATCCCTTCCAAACTGGGATGAATCGGAAAGTGCATTCGGTATTACATCCTTTCTAGCATTGTACAGGTCTAAAAAGAATAAAAATATAAAAATTATTCATCTGTTATAACAGTGTCATGTAAGAAATAAAACTGTCTGTCAACTTTTATAAATCAAATTATAAATGCTAGTGAACCTGTGCGACATTTTCCAGTTAATGGGAAAAATGAGCAATATATAACAATGTTCAGCCAAAAGCTTAACAGTGTTATATTCTTTAATTCAATACTTATATTTTAAAATTACTGTACATATCATCCTAAATAAAATCGTTGCAGAAAAATGTAGGCCTACTATTTTTTCTCAATATAGTATGTCCGTTCAAATAGGCATTACGGTTATATTTAATACTTGCATGACCTGTTAACAGTGTCATTCATTATAGGCCTATTTAGGTTATTTAATACAGTAGGCCTTACTTTGTTCTACTTTCATATTTAAAAGTATAATTTATAAAATTAATGTCCGCATTCTAACATTATACCTTACTGAAATATTTATAAATGAAACCTGCTATAACCGGAAGTAACATTACATAGCTAAATTAGGCTACAGTATTTACTAAACTCGGAGTCTTTTATTTAATAAAAAT
>CM040188.1:41776737-41784237 GCA_022606455.1 Callitettix versicolor
GTCTATGATTCTATAGACCGTGAAACCCTTTTTAAGATCATGGAAGAGTTTGAGATAAACAAGAGGTTCCGAAAAATCATTGAACAGACGTTTACAGGAACTGTCCAAAGTAAAATTTATGGGTGAAGTATCAGAGCCCTTCGGCATCAAAACTGAGGTCCGACAGGGTGACGGCCTATCCCTATGCTTTTCGATATTGTTTTAGAAAAGATCATTAGAGAATGGAAACCTCATGTGATTGGGATAAAGAATGAGAACCATATCAGAGTCAAGTGCCTCGCTTTCGCGGATGATATTGCGATTATCACTGATAACAGGAAGGAAGCAATACACGCAGAGGAAAAGTTACATGAAATAGCATAAAAATCGGACTACACATTTTTTATGAAAAAACCCACTATCTGGAAAGAGAATAAATCGCCATTGATTACACAATACGGTAAAATCACTCAAGTCCTCCATTTTAAATATCTTGGGGAAAGTATACAGTCCTCGGGATAAACCAAATAGCCAATGAACAGAGACGTTCTAAGTTGCAGAAAGCTTACAGGTTAACGTGAGCACATTACAATAAGAAGTGTATCTCAATAGGTGCAAAATTAAGGCACTACAAAACGGTGGTTCTTCCGGAAGTAATATACGCAGCCGAAACAATGGTGGTGCGAGGTCATTCCAAGGTTCAGGATATAGAGAAGCAGGAACGGAAAATCCTTCGAAAGATTTACGGGCCGTCGATAAAAATGGCATTTGGATGAAGAGACCCCAGAGCGAACTCTGAGGATCAACCCAGTATCGGATTTACACACACATTTATAGAATGGAAGACTCCAGGACGGCGAAGAAAATACTGAAGATTATAACAGAGAGTAAATGCGACACTGAATGGCTGAAAGAAGTGCAGAGGGACATACAACAGATCAACATAGGAAATCTTGAGGATCGTGCCGAATGCCGGAATAAAATTAAGAAGATTAAATTTCAACATAAAACATCACAACAACCTGGAAAGAAGTGGACAGCTGAGAGAAGGTAGGAGCATTCGGATAGGATGAAGAGATTCTGGGAGGAAAAGAGGGCAAACACCGGAAGTTTAAATCATGTATTTCAAGTTCAATTGCTCTCCTAAGAGGGAACAATCGATTAAATAAATAAATATAAGTGTGAGTGTGTGTGTGTGTGTATGTGTGTAAGAGAGTGAAAAAAAGAGAGAGAGAGATAAAGAGAGAGTGTGTGTTTGTCTGGACTAAATTAAGTTAACGACATTGATTAAACTTGCCATTTTTTAAATTAGAAAACTTCAAAACCATTTGAAGCGCATTTGAGGCCTGACTTACCTTTTTGGTAGTCATTGTTATAACTTTCATAGTTTTTCATATAAGCGTAATCATAAGGCTGTTGAGATTGAGTCCTTGAATCTTTACAAAAACAAAAACAAAAAAACGAATAAGTTTTGTAATGACATAAAATACATATCAAACGAACAAATTACCTTGTGTAATACAAAGCTGACATTATAGTTCTACTATTTTCTCAGTTACAAAATTATTGAGATCAATATTGATATTAATTCTTTGTTTTCAAGTCCCCTGAGTTTACACTCATACACACACACACACACACACACACACACACACACACACACACACACACACACACACACACACACATATATATATATATATATATATATATATATATATATATATATATATATATATATATATATATATATATATATATATATATATATAATTCATATTATATTTCTGAAAGTTTGTGTGTTTGTTTGTTTGTTTGTTTGTTTGTTATTCAATCACGCTTTAACCACTTGATCAATTTAGATGAAATTTGGTACGAATATGGTTTAAGTATCAGAGATACATATAGGCCTATTCCCGTTTTACAAAACGTCATTATACTACTTACCCAGCTCAAAATAATTATCAGTTTTTAGTTTTGTGTCATGTGTTAATTGTAGTTATTTACTGGACATGTGATTTAGTTACCTGAGATGAACATAGATTCAATCATATTTTAATAATCTTAATCTGTGTTTTATTTATTGCAAAATTATTGTTTTTAATGTAACATTTTCATATTTTAGTTGAAATTTTTTTCAAAACTGACTTTAATTTGTTACTTTGTGTTAAATTTTCAATATTAAATGTAAAAATCCCTACACAGAGTGCCAATTGTAAGGTAGTATATATATTTGTGTAATTACATTACATGAAATATAGTAAATATGCAGTGTAGCATAACCTATATTTTTCGATATTTTTGTTACTAAAATGCTTTATTATGTGCCCAAGAGCAAGAATCCAAAATATGAAAGCACGAGAAGTACGATAAAATCTAAAATAAAAGTGACCAATATAACCTCAAAATTGGTACCAGGCGAAAATCAGTAACGTGTTGTAAATCGGTAAAACAATAAAAATACGACTAACACGGGTTTTGGGTGATAAGAAACCAATTTTTTAAAAGAATTCTGCATAACCAAACTGATACGGTTGTTAGGCCTAACAAGGTGATTCATGAAAAACCTTTATATATTTTTTTAAAATAGCCTACTATATATCCTGACACGGTTGTTAGGCCTAAAACGGTGATGCGTGAAAAACCTTTACATTTTTTTTAAGAATACTACATATCCTAACTGACATGGTTGTTAGGCCTAACACGGTGATGCGTGAAAAAACCTTTATATTTTTTTAAAGACATATCCCAACTGACACGGTTGTTGGGCCTATCATGGTGATGGTGAAAAACCTTATTTTTTTAGAATACTACATAACCTAATTGACACGGTTGTTAGGCCTAACACTGTGATGTGTGAAAAACCTTTATATTTTTTTAAAGAATACTACATATCCTAACTGACATGGTTGTTAGGCCTAACACGGTGATGCTTGAAAAAATCTGTATAATGTTTTAAAGAATACTACATAACGTAACTGATACGGATGTTGAGCCTATCACGGTGATGTGTGAAAAACCTTTATATTTTTTTAAAGAATACTAAATATCCTAACTGATACGATTGTTAGGCCTATCACGGTGATGTGTAAAAAAAACCTTTACTTTTTAAAGAATATTATATAACCTAATTGACACGGCTGTTAGGCCTAACACGGTGACGCGTGAAAAACTTTTATATTTTTTTTAAAGAATACTACATATCCTAACTGACACGGTTGTTGGGCCTATCACGGTAATGTGTGAAAAAAACCTTTATTTTTTTTAAATAGTACTGAAAACCTTAACTGACACGGTTGTTAGGTCTACCATGGTAATGAGTGAAAAATACTTTATATAGTTTTTTAAAAGAATACTCCATAAGCTAACATGGTTGTTATGCCTAACACGGTGATCCATTAAAAAAACCTTTATTAATTTTTTTTAAATAGTGCTTATAACCTAACTGACACGGTTGTTGGGCCTAATAAGGTGATGCATGAAAAAAACCGTTATATTTTTTTTAAAGAGTAACTTAACTAACACGGTTGTTAGGTCTAACACAGTGATGCGTGAAAAAACCTTTATATTTTTTTAAAGAATACGACATATCCTGACACGGTTGTTGGGCCTATCACGATGACGTGTGAAAAAACCTTTATATATTTTTTAAGAATTCTACATATAATAACTGACACGGTTGTTAGGCCTAACACGGTGATGCGTGAAAAAACCTTTATATTTTTTTAAAGAATACTAGGCTACATATCCTAACTGACACGGTGGTATTCGTTATATTTTTTTTAAAGAATACCACATAGCCTAACTGACATGGTTGTTGGGCCTATTATGGCGATGTGTGAAAAAACCGTTATTTTTTTTTAAAGAGTACTCCAAACCTTAACTGACACGATTGTTAGGCCATGGTGATGCGTGAAAAATCTTTATATTTTTTTTAAAGAATACTGCATAAGTTAACTAACATGGTTGTTAAGCCTAACGCGGTGATGCATTAAAAAATACCTTTATTTATTTTTAAAAAAATAGTACTCCAGAACCTAACTGACACGGTTGTTGGGCCTAATACGGTGATGCAGGAAAAAAGCCTTAATTTTTTTTAAAGAGTACTCCATAACTTAACTAACACGGTGGTGCGTTAAAAAAACATTTATTTTAAAAAAGAAATACACCATAACCTAACTGACACGGTTGTTGGTCCTAACACGGTCATGCGTGATCTTTAATGTATATTACGATTGCGGGAAAAGCCGTGACGGTTAACAGGTAATCATATTATATTTCTGAAAGTTTTTTTTTTGTTTATTTGTTTGTTATTCAATCACACTTTAACTACTGGACCAATTGAGATTAAATTTGGTATGAACACGGTTTAGGTACCTGAGATAAACACAATACTATTCCAGTTTAATTGAATAATAGTGATTTTTTAATAATACTGTATTTTATTAAAATATGACAGGACCCTGTTTTAGAGTATCGAGTAGCAAAAATGTATATTTCTTGGCCGAAAACCATAAATCGTATAATATTGTAAATAGAAATATATTAAAATAAAATGATCTAATCTGATTTTGAAAATCGACTATAAATTTTATAGCCTACATTATAATTGCAAGCAAAGCCGCAACGGGTAACAGCTAGTATATATATATATATATATATATATATATATATATATATATATATATATATATATATGTGTGTGTGTGTGTGTGTGTGTGTATGTATCGATCAATACGCAATTTTAGGCCGATTTGATTTAAACTTTGCTCAAAAATCGATTATGGTAATAGCTTGTACAATTTCTTTCAAGCTATTGAAAATTGTAAAATGTAAATATTGTAAATTGTAAATATAACAAAGTCGTTTAGTATTTTCAAAACGTAAGCTATTTCAAACCTTTAAAAATTCCATAAATTATCGTTTTGAATTTTTAAAAATCAGTTGAATTTAAGAAATGTCTTTTTACAACTGTTAGGGGTTAGGGGTCTCTACTGCTCGGGTCTTCCAAAGAATTAACTATCGGTGGTTCATGAAAAAAATCCTTTAATATATTGAAATGTGTTACATTACATTTATCTTGTTACAGTTACAACTATGTTTGATGACAACCCCAAGAATAAACACTACTTTCTTATTCTTCAAAATGTTCCCCATAATATATCATAATGTATTCAAACCAAAAGTAAAAAGGGGAAGAAGTGTACGCAAATTTTTGTCTACTTACTTTTGCCGCCGATTCGCCACTTCTCAGCACCGCCTGGCTGGAATGCTCTTCCGTAGTGCGTCCCGACGTACAGCCCTTCGGGTCGCCACAGAATCGACCGTCCCCCGGAATGTACCAACGTTCCGGTCCCCTCGGAATGGACTGTCCCCGCCCTAATTCTTCCCCAAGCTTTTATTTCAACTGCTGTTCTACATACCTTGTTGCTTATTGCAACAGGCAGTATGTCAGCAGTTTTGTATTTTGCTTATGTCTTTGTCAACAGAGTTCATTCTTTAGCTGTGACCTCATTATAATATTTAAAACTAGCAACTAAAAATTAACATTTTTAAAAATCCTAACACAACTTTCAGTGTTTTTTAGTTTTAAATAAAATTAGAACGATTGACTTGTTAATATATGTACATTTAAATGTTGTTTGAAATGAAGATATCGGAGTTTCAAGAAAGTTAAAACAATCACTTTTGGATATTTGCTTTTATCATGCTAGGAATTCTTTTAAGCAATGAAAATACTTAAAACATATATTAACAAAAAGCAGGTAACTTACCTCCTTGATATCCATTGTAATAATTACTGCCATACTGACTATAATACGGATAGTAAGTTTGTTGTAGCGCAGGTCTTGCGTCTTAAACAAACAAACAAATAACAAAAAGTAAACAAATGTGGCAGATTGGGTAGGGCCTACTAGTAAACAGAAGCGTACTTAAATTACATTATTTATATGCCTCATACACTAATATAAAACATCAATAATGGACATTGCTAGGTTGTACATGCAGTTTGAGTGTTCATTACCCAAACTAGCTGCACCTTTTGAGAGGATTTAGACGTTCCTCGCGGTACCTGAGTCTAATACACTTACACTTACAACGCTACACTTACGACTTTAACAGGTTACACTCACACTTACATTTGGGGAGGCGATAATAGCCTCAATGTGCTTTTTGCTTTAAAATACCACAAATACCAACAAAAAAAGTTTAATATTTACAAATGAAATAATTTATATTCAATGTGCAGATGTGTTTATCTGTAAACGCAATAATTTTACGCGATGGGTTTAGTATGTAGAATTACGTTAATTATAATTTAATTCTTTTTATATTCTTCTCCTTTTCTGCTGGGATTATTATACTATGTTCAGTATAATGATTGGTTAAAAATAAATAAATATATCAATCAGTCCAATAATAAAAAATTAAATTATACCATGTTCAGTATAATGATCTGCCTTACCTAGCTTCGTCAGTTCTACTTTCGTTGACGCGTTTCGGAGAATCTCCATCTTCAACTATAGATAGAGTTTTTGAAGATGGGGGTTCTCTGAAACGCGTCAACGAAAGTAGAATTGACGAAGCTAGGGAAGGCAGATCTTTATACTGAACATGGTATAATTTAATTTTTTATTATTGGACTGATTTATATATTTATTTATTTTTAACCAAGAATAACACATGAAAGTTACAAGTAATAAATTACAAGCAGTCCCATACATCCCACAGGGTTAATTAAAGTTACCTGCCTTACGGCTTGGGACACAACTTTAAACTAAACTAAATATAAATTATTAATACAAAAGAAATAATAAAGTAAACATCCCATAGTTAAACTCTAGTAATATATAATCTTGAGAGTTGCTATAAATTATATGCAACCCATTTTTTGAACTTTGTTTTTCTTGCAAACTCATTGTTTACAGTTTTTAATTCATTTAAAAGTGAACTGAGGATATTAATTGCGCTTTTTATACTATTTTTACT
Source organism: Callitettix versicolor (assembly GCA_022606455.1). NCBI lineage: Eukaryota > Metazoa > Arthropoda > Insecta > Hemiptera > Cercopidae > Callitettix > Callitettix versicolor. The sequence goes on from CM040188.1 coordinate 41,783,707, forward strand.
GCTGACCGTTTTGTATTCCTTAGATAACTGGATGCTTTTATTTCTCGTGATACTGTTTGAATTTAGGAATTTGTCTTTTAATCTATTGTAATGATATTTTAGTGATTCGAGGGAGAACAGCTGTTTGAAAGTTAAAGGATTAAATATAAAGGATATGTAATTTAAAATCCGGTCGCTTTTGAAAACAACATTTTGATTAGTGTTACAGGATAGACGATGTTTCGGTACTGACTTCAAACAACCGTGTGTCTTTGTTATTATATCGTAAACCAGCTGTTCACGCTAAATATATTTAGATAAGGTAATGTACTAACCTAAACATAGGCAGTTAGAAGAATGGTTGACAAAACATGGGACTGAGACCAGACATCTACACTGAGATCATTAGACCTACGGTGTGCTATGGTGCTGTGGTGTGGTGGACTAAGGCTGAGCAGAAGTGGGGGGGGGGTCAGGTCTCTGACCAAAATTTAGAGGCTGGCCTGCCTGTTATTACCTGCTCTATGAACACGACACCAACGGCGGCTATGG
>CM040188.1:41789237-41951737 GCA_022606455.1 Callitettix versicolor
TTAAAAAGTTATGATAGGCATTTCACTATGTGTGTAACCGATAACTGTTTCTACGTCCTTTTTCAGGTTCTATCATGATGATGGCCGCACCAATAGCTCATTTCTAAGAGGAATTTACAATCACTTTTATCCTATGATTACAAGTGTATAATGTTATATATATATATATATATATATATATATATATATATATATATATATATATAGATCATAAGAGCTGCTTATGATTTTGGATTTTTCGCGACGTCTTATTGCATATTAGTATACAAGGTGTGTTCAGAAAGTAACGAGAATTTTAATTTTTTTGAAAAAATGTTTATTTATTCTTCTACATTGTTGTTGCCGCCTTCAAAATAGTCCCCATGTGAGTTAATGCACTTGTGCCAGCCCTTCTTCCAATCCTCGAAACACTTCTCAAACTCGATCTTTGAGAGAGCCTTTAGTTCTTTCAGCGATGCGCTTTTAATGTCATCTACGGCTGTAAAACGACGGCCCTTTAAGGTTCTCTTTATTTTTGGAAATAGGAAAAAGGCACACGGAGCCATGTCTGGCGAATATGGAGGCAAGGGCATCGTTACAGTACTGTTTTGGGCCAAACATTCACGAACAAGCAAGGAAGTGTGAGCTGGTGCATTATCGTAGTGCAAAAGCAATGGATTGTTTTTCCATAAATCCGGGCGTTTTTTTCGGATTGCTTCACGCAAACGGTGTTGAACTTGTAGGTAGTACTCCTTATTGACCGTTTTACCTGGTGGCAGGAATTCATTAATCACTATGCCATTGATATCGAAGAACACAGTGAGCATAACCGCACTTGTCGAGCCTTTTTCGGTCTTGGCGAGCCAGAATGCCTGCACTGGGATGATTGAGCCTTAGTTCCGATGACATATCCGTAAACCCATGTTTCGTCACCTGTTATAATACGTTTCAGTAATTCTGCATCGTCGTTGACTTAATTTAGTGATTCCTGAGCAACTTCCATTCGCCGCTGTTTTTGTTCAAAATTCAACAATTTTGGAACGAATTTTGCTGCCACGCGTTTCATACACAAAACACTGGAAACAATGTCATGACATGATCTAATCGATATGCCAACATCATGAGCGACCTCTCTAATTGTGATTCGGCGATTGTTCGTAACCATTTCTTTCACTTTTTCCACGTTTTCATCGGTTGTTGATATGCTGAGGCGTCAAGGGCGTCCGTCATCTTCAACGTCTTCACGGCCTTCTTGGAAACGCTTATACCACTCGTAAATTCTTGCTTTACTCATGGCACACTCACCATAGGCCTTTGTTAACATTTCACACACTTTTTTACACTTTATTCCATTTTTTACGAAAAATATGATACAAATTCTTTGATCCATTTCTTTTGACAAACGAAAATCGCCGAGCTCATAAAAACACGTCTAGCCTTAGTGGCTGTCACAAAGTCAACAATGAAAACAGCTGAAAATTTTATCATACTTCAAGGGCATCTATAAAAACATAATAAAAAAAATGTTTGACAATTGGACTCTCCAAGCCCGCGAAATTAAAAAATTATCGTTACTTTCTGAACACACCTCTTATTTAAAAACATTACGTGCTACTGTATATACAAAACTATAATTGTGATTACTTCTAAACAGCTGATTTCACATAACAGGTGTTCCTTCAATATCATTGCAATTAAGAATAAACACACATCACAATAACACACACACACACACACACACACACACACACACACACACACACACACACACACACACACACACACACACACACACACACACACACACACACACACATTACGTCTGCCACCAATTACCTATCATCTATGTGACAATATCTCAAAAGGTTGGATAGGCCATGGATAGTGCTAATCACTTGGTCTCAGCTTTGTCTTACTTACATAGCTTATTTTCGAATGGAATATCTCTAATAAGAGTTGGAGAGACCTACCTAATGCTTGTTTGTTGTTCTTACAGCGCGAATTTTTGAATATCCATGGGAATAATAAACAAGAATTTATTCCTGTAACAATTATAAAAAAATATTAATTCACAGAGAAACAGTGAGTTCATAACATTTTTATATATACACGGTATGATATGTGCGGAAAATTGTAAAAATAAGGGCCTTGAACTCTACAGCAACTCCTTGTCTCCGAGGCTGGGCGGCCACCAAATGCGGAGCGGATCTGCGCGGGTCTGAGCCGAGCGGAATGCAGACGAACGGCAACCGAAATCGGAGTTCAGTCAGTTTAAAGAACGCGTTTGTATCTTTTAAATCTAAATATTTGTACATGTAACGGATTTTTAGGAACTATGTTTAAAAACCGTAACCTAGGTAACGAGAAATATAATAAGTTTGAAGGCGTGGTCAGCGTAGTATGGGGAAGCAGAGTCAATTTTAAAACCGAACTTAGGCAGAGCCGAAGCTACGCGGAGCGGACTCCTTTCAGCTCAGTTACGATTTCAGTGACAGCACTTGTATATTAAAAACATATTTAGGTTTTTAATGCGTAGTCCGCTCCGCTCAGCTCAAATCCGTTCCGTATTTGGCAAAGACCCAATCTTAATGTTAAACAACTTATAAAAATTGTCTAATTTTATAAAATGTAATTAAATAATTATCAGACATACTGTCAATTAAAATACAACAAATTACTATAATATGTAATACATAGATATTTCAATAAGACAGTTAATAATGATTTATTTACTATCTTATTCATATTATATTTCTAAAAGTTCGTGTGTTTGTTTGTTATTCAATCACGCTTTAACTACTGGACCAATTGAGATGAAATTTGGTACGAATATGGTCTAAGTATCTGAGATAAACATAGGCCTATTCCCGTTTTAAAAAACATCATTATACTACTTACCCAGCCCAAAATATTTATTAGTATTTAGTTTTGTGACATGTGTTAACTGTAGTTAGGTTTAATTAGTGTTTACTAGACATGAGATGTAGGCACCTCAGATGGACATAGATCTAATCCCATTTTACAAATCTTAATTATTTTTCATGTTACATTTTTATCTAATAATCACAATGTGGTATTTTTGATTTAAGACTTTTCAATGTTTATGAAGCAGAGTGCAGAATATATATATATTATATACAATTTTATTACGATACTTTAATTGTACGGTAGTATATATATTTTTGTAATTACACTATATGAAAAAATAGTAAATATGCAGTGTAGCATATATTGGATTTTTCGATATTTTTCTTACTAAAATGCTTTATTATGTGCCCAAAAGCAAAAATCCAAAATATGAAAGCACGAGAAGTATGATAAAAATCGAAAATAAAAGTGACCAACATAACCTCAAAATTGCTACCGGCGAAAATCGGTAACGTGTTGTAGATCGGTAAAACAATAAAAATACGTCTAACACGGGTTTGGGTGATAAGAAACCCATTTTTTAAAAGAATACTGCATAACCAAACTGACACGGTGTTAGGCCTAACACGGTGATGCGTGAAAAAACCTTTATATTTTTTTAAAGAATAATACATATCCTAACACGGTTGTTGGGCCTAATACGGTGACGCGTTAAAAAACCTTTATTTAAAAAAAATACCAGAGATAAAAAAATAGTTTAGGTACCTGAGATAAACACAATACTATTCCAGTTTAATTGTATAACAGTGACTATTTAATAATACTGTATTTTATTAAAATATTACAGGACCCTGTTTTAGAGTATCGAGTAGCAAAAATTTATATGTCTTGGCCGAAAACTATAAATCGTATAATATTGTAAATAGAAATATATTAAAATGAAATGAACCTATTCTGATTTTGAAAATCGACTATAAATTTTATTGCCCACATTATAATTACAGGCAAAGCAGCAACGGGTAACAGCTAGTTCTTTATATATTTATCGCAAATATTGGTGACATACTCATTTATAAATAAGCTTTTAAATATTTTAATCTACTGAAAATATGAAATGAATTCTGATTACATTAAGGATTTTAAATTTTATACCAATTTTAACAATAATTTTGATGATATCTGATTTTCTGAATGCAAGATGATAGAATTATTTTTTCTTTTTGGAAATTCGCTACCATCACATTATTTGCTTGACGAGATTATTATAATGTATACTTTAAAAATGTTTACCTTGAACAACTTGCAAAAACAAAATGACTTTCGATAAATTAATCAGCATCGTCACGTCCAACCGTTCTTTTTGAACAATGAAATTGTTTAGTTCATTGCTTTGCTTAAATAACCAAATAATAATTTTATATCGCAGAGCCAATACAAGCACATTTTTTTAGTACAATAATTACGGTATAATAATAAGCTTTGGAACATTTCTCATTGTTTACAGATCGACAAATAAAATTATAATAGTCAATATAATCACGTTACTAATTAAATGCACGATAACTTATGGAGCCAATAAAATGTTATTGGACCTAGAGAGGTTTTATTGAAAGTAAAAGTTTTCGATTCATTTATTGATTCCATAAATTTGCAATAGTTGAATTCAGTAAAACTTTAGTGGAATCAATCAAGCATTTCCTTTTAAAAAGCGTATTGAAGGTGCTTGTAGGCATCCCTAAACTTTTCCTTGTAAATATCGATAGTTGAAATACAGATTTGAGTGTTTTGTTTTTAAGAGTTTTAAAGCTGAATCAAGAATTGATTTGTGACTGAACTGCCGCGACGCTATCAGTCATTCAGATCAAATCGCATGGATTATACCGCTTGTAGCGTACGATTCAAGTGCTCCTTTCGAACAGTATTTGACGCTTGTAGCGTACGATTTAAATGCTACTTTTGAAAAATATTTGACGCTTGTAGGGTACGATTAAAGTTTTTCCTCTCAAAATATATTTGACGCTTGTAACGTACGATTCAAGTGCTACTTTTGAAACATATTTAACGCTTGAAGTGATTCAAATCCTCCTTTTGAAAAATATTTTATGCTTGTAACGTACGATTCAAGTGCTATTTTTGAAACATATTTAACGCTTGAAGTGATTCAAATCCTCCTTTTGAAAAATATTTTATGCTTGTAACGTACGATTCAAGTGCTACTTTTGAAACATATTTAACGCTTGAAGTGATTCAAATCCTCCTTTTGAAAAATGTTTTATGCTTGTAACGTACGATTCAAGTGCTACTTTTGAAACATATTTAACGCTTGAAGTGATACAAATCCTCCTTTTGAAAAATATTTTATGCTTGTAACGTACGATTCAAGTGCTACTTTTGAAACATATTTAACGCTTGAAGTGATTCAAATCCTCCTTTTGAAAAATATTTTATGCTTGTAACGTACGATTCAAGTGCTACTTTTGAAAAATATTTAACGCTTGAAGTGATTCAAATCCTCCTTTTGAAAAATATTTTATGCTTGTAACGTACGATTCAAGTGCTACTTTTGAAACATATTTAACGCTTGAAGTGATTCAAATCCTCCTTTTTTGAAAAATGTTTTATGCTTGTAACGTACGATTCAAGTGCTACTTTTGAAACATATTTAACGCTTGAAGTGATTCAAATCCTCCTTTTGAAAAATATTTTATGCTTGTAACGTACGATTCAAGTGCTACTTTTGAAACATATTTAACGCTTGAAGTGATTCAAATCCTCCTTTTGAAAAATATTTTATGCTTGTAACGTACGATTCAAGTGCTACTTTTGAAACATATTTAACGCTTGAAGTGATTCAAATCCTCCTTTTGAAAAATGTTTTATGCTTGTAACGTACGATTCAAGTGCTACTTTTGAAACATATTTAACGCTTGAAGTGATTCAAATCCTCCTTTTGAAAAATATTTTATGCTTGTAACGTACGATTCAAGTGCTACTTTTGAAACATATTTAACGCTTGAAGTGATTCAAATCCTCCTTTTGAAAAATATTTTATGCTTGTAACGTACGATTCAAGTGCTACTTTTTAAACATATTTAAAGCTTGAAGTGATTCAAATGCTCGTTTTCAAAAATATCTGATGCTTGTAACGTACGATTCAAGGGTTTCTTTTCAAAATTTATTTACCACTAGTAGCCTACGATTAAAATGCTCCTTTTGAAAAATAATTAAAGTTTGACGCGAACGATTAAAGTGTTCATTTTCAACCATACTTGATGTCTAACCATAAAATGACTTTTAATCATATACACACTGCCTAAATGTAGGCTTGGAAATTAGACCTTCTTAAGTACAAGAACACTAGAACGTTTTGAAATGGTTTGGCGGGTTTTATATAAACCATATATATAATATATATATAATATAATAATATATATATATATAATATAATATAATATAATATAATATAATATAATATTATATAATATAATATAATATAATATAATATATATATAATATAATAATATATATATAATATATATATATATTATGTTTAACGTCCGACTATTGTGCACACTTGGGCTAATGCAGACGATGTGATGATTTATTGCGTATGAAAATGCCAAGCCCTTGCCGGGAATTGAACCCGGGTCCTCGGGGTGAAAGCCTAGTACGCTATCCACTAGGCCATCGAGGCGGCTCTACACGATGCAATATATATATATATATATATATATATATATATATATATATATATATATATATATATATATATATATATATATATATATACATATACATATACATATATACATATACATATATATATGTGTGTGTGTGTATGTGCGTGTGTGTGTTACTATTTAAATAGTACTAATAATTTAATGACGAGTGGACCTCGCAGTTTATTCTTACTTACATATTTGCAGTTTAATCACCAGATTAGCCAGTTAATTGCTTTACAAATAATAAAAACATTGCTAACAGGGGCACTACCGACAATTACTCATCCATACATTATTAATGTAAAAATGTTATTAGTGATTTGCGACTTTGTGTACAAGTTTGCAACAGGTAAATAGGAAAAGCAATAAGTAAAATTTCTGAAATACATTACACACTGAAGAGATAATAACTTTATATTTATTAAGCGTGAATCGTTTATGCGAGGGAGGATGCTTGCCTGACCACGCTCCACGACTGAACTCGTAACAATTCAATGTAACCGGTAAAATTATTATTTATGAAAATATTACGGAACCATCTGTTTGGAAATTTCAGTTATTATTACAGAGAGTCATTATTACAACTACACACGTATTCGTTATGTCAAATGCCACCATCTTGAAACTGAAGTTAATGGGAAAGATCTTAAATATACGTCATTCGGGCTTTATTCAAGGTGACTTCGTTTTAAATTTCAAAAGAATCGGTCAATGCGTTTGGCCAAAACTGCGTAACAAACAAACTAAATTCCGAACGGTCGAGTTGGAACAGAAACCTTGCTTTGCTTGGTCAATTCAAGGTTAGATTTGTTTAAGTTTGCGTTTAAATAACTGTGATCTAACTGGAATCGAATGATGTTTTTTATGTTTTAACTTTTTTTATGCCAAGAAGTTTCATCAAGGATCGATGTAAAAAAACAAAAACAGTTAACGGAAATAAATAGAATCGAACCTGCGTGCAGATTCAATTTCTAGCAAATTGCTCCCGACTGAGCTTTGAACTACGAGAGCTCCAGTGAAGTGTTGAATCAACAGCTATAAGTGTTTTGGGCAAAAAGTAGTCAACAAGCCTACTTAAATCAAATAAATATTAATCATAACTCTGAAAGTTGTTAGTTAGTTATTCAATCACGCTTTAACTACTAAACCGATTGAGATGAACTTTGGAATGAACATGATTTAGGTTCCTGAGATGAACCTGATTTAGTACTGTATTCAGTTTTGTGGCATGTGTTAACTGTAAAACAGTGATGTTTTAGTAATATTTTATACACCTTAATATAATATTATAAATCTGAAAGTTTATGTATGCGTTTGTTTGTTTCTTATCACCCATGAACTACTGGACCGATTGAGATGAAATTTGGAATGAACATGGTTTAGGTTCCTGAGATGGATATAGAAATATTCCCATTTTAAAAATCTTAATCCCGGTTATTATTTATTACAAAGTTTATAAGCTTTATTGTTTATAAGCTTACCTTTGCAATAATTTTAATTTATTTTTTCAAAAATCCCTATAATTCCAAACAATCTGCCTTTCCAATTTAAAAGATTGCAGTTTCCATTGAAGTTGGCATTTACAGTAAAAATTAATAAGTCGCAGGGTCAGACGTTAAGAGTAGCAGGAATACATTTGGGAACTCCGTGTTTCTCCCACGGTCAGTTAATGTCACCTGTTCTAGAGCGTCGAGTAGTAAAGATCAACATGTCTTAGCCGAAAACCATAAATCATATAATATTGTGTATAAAAATGTATTAAATTGAAATAATCCATTCTGGTTTTGAAAATGGGCTACACATTTTGTTATCTATATATTATAATTTTGGGCGAAGCCGCGACGGGAAACAGCTAGTGTATCATTTATAAATATTTGGCTTTGTTATTGAAAAATACAAACACATTCTTGCTACACATAAAATACAAGTCTATAATTGGTCTGAGCTATCAAGTGAAATGTAATTAAAAGCCATTTCTCAGTTTGAAGGATTTATTGCAAACATAAATAACATTCATTGAAACACAAAACTTACTGCAAATTGCCTATTATAAATTTAAGCCTTCTTGTTTACAAATACTTTATAACACAGTAATAAATTTATTGTTAGTGAATTTTTTTAGTGAAATAACAGGTAGTTATAATACTGCAAATATAATGAACGTCAGAACAATATTACTTCTACAAACAATTGTGTCGAACGGATGTACACCGGTTTCCAATGTGATTCGTGTGTGTGTGTGTGTGTGTGTGTGTGTGTGTGTGTGTGTGTGTGTGTGTGTGTGTGTGTGTGTGTGTGTGTGTGTGTGTGTGTGTGTGTGTGTGTGTGTGTGTGTGTGTGTGTGTGTGTGTGTGTGTGTGTGTGTGTGTGTGTGTGTGTGTGTGTGTGTGTGTGTGTGTGTGTGTGTGTGTGTGTGTGTGTGTGTGTGTGTGTGTGTGTGTGTGTGTGTGTGTGAAGACACTTCGAAGGTTTGAAATTATATTTTCGTAAATCATTATATATATATATAATCTCACATAATAAAATCCAAATAAATTAGTCCAGTATTTTTCGTCTAGTAGACGGGTTCACATAGAAAAATACCTTGACTTTTGTTTTGCTAATTATTTTTTTCTAGTGTTTGTTAAGGACGGTCAAAATAAGTTTTTCAAAAAAGTTTTAAGACAAACAAAAAGTTTAAAACAAACAATTTGTTTCATGTGATGTGATATTATTATCTTTTGGAAATTGGTTTTCTCCACGTCAGCAATATTTGTTTTGTTTTGCCCATTAAAATGTGAATGCCAGCCAGGTATATAAGGAAGGTTTAACAACCAGATCATACAATATAAACTTTTAAACTTTAAGCAAATCACTGCATCGGTGGTAACGTTTCTCACTAGAAATCTTTTAATCAAACTCTCCCAGTTTTTTATTTATTTATTTTATTTTGTTTTAAGGCGAAAAGTACATTAAGGTTATTATCGCCTCCTTAAACGTAAGTGTGAGTGTAAAGTGTTAAAGTCGTAAGTGTAGGTGTTTGTCGGACTCGGATATCGCGAGGGACGTCTAAATCCTCTCAATAGGTGCAGCTAGTCTGCACCCCCTACGGAAACCTAAACTCTCTCAGGTTAGGAAGGAAAGATAGAATATAAGATAAAGGATGACTTGCTTATTTATTCAAACAGTGTGTATTTCTAGTCAATACTGCCAAGATACCTGATTTTTGACTTACTCAAAACATTTTAATCCTGTAAAAGATTGACATGAAAGATGTAGTCATCTACTAACAACTATAAATCAATTATGGATCCACTGCCATCACGAAGCCTTTCGTGATACATGAGCATACTTTTCTTTCATCAATGCCATCGTCTAAAGAACATAGATACTGAGTTACACAACCTAGTTCCGCTTACTAACACCAAAAAAATCCAAACTAAATTCCCGAACTTCTATCCCTGCTTTCAAAAACAACCTAGGCTTGCAGACCTAGTGAACAATTGTCCCGTCAACCAATACTCGCTTCTCGATTGTTCACAAATCTCGGGTCTAAAGATTACTACATTTCTGCCCAGGCATTACTGCCGGCGCACTACGTCCCATTCCCGTACACAGTAGCGTCATCCTGATTGGTGCGTTCTTTCTTTGGTTAACAATAAATTATGGTTCCCGCCAAAATCGTTGTTGAACAGAACATCAAGGAGGATCGCCCACTACAGAACAACTACAAGACAGCCTGCTGTCACCCTGAATAACAACAAGACACCACAACTTACTCGGGTGGAAATAGAAGGAATCCAACCAACTTTAAAGAAGACAAGAACTTCTTACTCTCACCATTCCGAACTGGAAGAGCGCCTCACCAACCCGCGACCGATCTAGTAAAGCCCGGACTTACACTATTTCTCCCGGAGACTTACAGGTAGTTTTCAGAAATCCAGATTTTTTAGTAGACCTCCTCGAATCACTGAATCACAAGATAACTGTCCTCGATATTAGGCCTTTAACACAACTTTAATTGTTCTGTTTTCTAGAAACGTTGACTTCATTTGCCATAGTTTTTGTACGCAGAAAAATACAAGATGTTTCGAGAATGTGCCCAACTCTCGTTAGCAAATGCATAGCGAACCATAACCATAAGCATCAGCATCTAGACTTATATCTAGTTTTATGTTAAGAACATATATATCCACGCGAGTAATGAGAGGGCTAGAACCCGGGAAGACCTTCAAGTAACAAAGTAAATTATGGGTCAGTAATTCATTCCAACGCGATATGAATACTAATGTGCACGTTATACGGTAGTAACTACATAAAATTGGTCACAAGTGCCGGGCATAATTAGAGGTCTATAAATCTTGGGTACACATCTGCTCTTTTAAAAACAAATACAATTCCTTTACTTGCTCCTGCATGAGCAATAACCAATTAAAGTCGCATATGCATATTATAGTCCAGCAAATTAGTAAAACTTCTGCGCCAGAATTTCTTGCACATTTAGGACAATTCCTCTCCAGCTCCCTCCAACAGTTCGGTGACACACAGTCTGCCAATCTGATCTACAAACTTTTACTACTCAGTGATAGTGAAGGGAAAGTAAGGTACTTGGTGAGAGAATGGGGACTCGACCTCTCACTCGCACATTTTCTTTTTCTGTCCTACTGGAGTTCTTAACAGGCCTTTTTCCATAAAAGAAAATGACTTGCGAGAAGCTGACGTGTTTAGAGGCTTAAAACTTGCACGCATCTCTCCTTCCAACACTACGAGTCAGTTACTTTTTTCATTCCCGATAGAAAGATTAATACGTATGCGCATGTGAGACGGAAAGGGTTTGCGAGAGGCTAGTCACCACGAGGGTGCTCAGAACCTGCTGGTAAACCTCCAAAAACAATACGGGTCAGATCTCTCATTATTTGCGATAAAGGTGTTAATACGCATGCGCATGTAAGTAGTAGCTTGAGAAACTGGCGTGTTAAGCAGCCCAGAACAGGCGAGTATTCCTCCTTCCTATAACAAAACTCTACAAGTGAGTTACTCTTTATTCGCGATAAGAGTGTTAATACACATGAGCATGTTGGCCAGTAGTGGCTCGTGATAGGCTAGTAATCACGAGAATCTGACCTGTTTAGGGACACATAACCTGCGGATAAACCTCCTTCCTTTAAAAAGCTGTACAAAGCAGTGTCTTCTTTATTCGTGATAAGAGTGTTAATACACATGAGCATGTTGGCCAGTAGTGGCTCGTGATAGGCTAGTAATCACGAGAATCTGACCTGTTTAGGGACACATAACCTGCGGATAAACCTCCTTCCTTTAAAAAGCTGTACAAAGCAGTGTCTTCTTTATTCGTGATAAGAGTGTTAATACACATGAGCATGTTGGCCAGTAGTGGCTCGTGATAGGCTAGTAATCACGAGAATCTGACCTGTTTAGGGACACATAACCTGCGGATAAACCTCCTTCCTTTAAAAAGCTGTACAAAGCAGTGTCTTCTTTATTCGTGATAAGAGTGTTAATACACATGAGCATGTTGGCCAGTAGTGGCTCGTGATAGGCTAGTAATCACGAGAATCTGACCTGTTTAGGGACACATAACCTGCGGATAAACCTCCTTCCTTTAAAAAGCTGTACAAAGCAGTGTCTTCTTTATTCGCGATAAGAGTGTTAATACACATGAGCATGTTGGCCAGTAGTGGCTCGTGATAGGCTAGTAATCACGAGAATCTGACCTGTTTAGGGACACATAACCTGCGGATAAACCTCCTTCCTTTAAAAAGCTGTACAAAGCAGTGTCTTCTTTATTCGCGATAAGAGTGTTAATACACATGAGCATGTTGGCCAGTAGTGGCTCGTGATAGGCTAGTAATCACGAGAATCTGACCTGTTTAGGGACACATAACCTGCGGATAAACCTCCTTCCTTTAAAAAGCTGTACAAAGCAGTGTCTTCTTTATTCGCGATAAGAGTGTTAATACACATGAGCATGTTGGCCAGTAGTGGCTCGTGATAGGCTAGTAATCACGAGAATCTGACCTGTTTAGGGACACATAACCTGCGGATAAACCTCCTTCCTTTAAAAAGCTGTACAAAGCAGTGTCTTCTTTATTCGCGATAAGAGTGTTAATACACATGAGCATGTTGGCCAGTAGTGGCTCGTGATAGGCTAGTAATCACGAGAATCTGACCTGTTTAGGGACACATAACCTGCGGATAAACCTCCTTCCTTTAAAAAGCTGTACAAAGCAGTGTCTTCTTTATTCGTGATAAGAGTGTTAATACACATGAGCATGTTGGCCAGTAGTGGCTCGTGATAGGCTAGTAATCACGAGAATCTGACCTGTTTAGGGACACATAACCTGCGGATAAACCTCCTTCCTTTAAAAAGCTGTACAAAGCAGTGTCTTCTTTATTCGCGATAAGAGTGTTAATACACATGAGCATGTTGGCCAGTAGTGGCTCGTGATAGGCTAGTAATCACGAGAATCTGACCTGTTTAGGGACACATAACCTGCGGATAAACCTCCTTCCTTTAAAAAGCTGTACAAAGCAGTGTCTTCTTTATTCGTGATAAGAGTGTTAATACACATGAGCATGTTGGCCAGTAGTGGCTCGTGATAGGCTAGTAATCTCGAGAATCTGACCTGTTTAGGGACACATAACCTGCGGATAAACCTCCTTCCTTTAAAAAGCTGTACAAAGCAGTGTCTTCTTTATTCGCGATAAGAGTGTTAATACACATGAGCATGTTGGCCAGTAGTGGCTCGTGATAGGCTAGTAATCACGAGAATCTGACCTGTTTAGGGACACATAACCTGCGGATAAACCTCCTTCCTTTAAAAAGCTGTACAAAGCAGTGTCTTCTTTATTCGCGATAAGAGTGTTAATACACATGAGCATGTTGGCCAGTAGTGGCTCGTGATAGGCTAGTAATCACGAGAATCTGACCTGTTTAGGGACACATAACCTGCGGATAAACCTCCTTCCTTTAAAAAGCTGTACAAAGCAGTGTCTTCTTTATTCGCGATAAGAGTGTTAATACACATGAGCATGTTGGCCAGTAGTGGCTCGTGATAGGCTAGTAATCACGAGAATCTGACCTGTTTAGGGACACATAACCTGCGGATAAACCTCCTTCCTTTAAAAAGCTGTACAAAGCAGTGTCTTCTTTATTCGCGATAAGAGTGTTAATACACATGAGCATGTTGGCCAGTAGTGGCTCGTGATAGGCTAGTAATCACGAGAATCTGACCTGTTTAGGGACACATAACCTGCGGATAAACCTCCTTCCTTTAAAAAGCTGTACAAAGCAGTGTCTTCTTTATTCGCGATAAGAGTGTTAATACACATGAGCATGTTGGCCAGTAGTGGCTCGTGATAGGCTAGTAATCACGAGAATCTGACCTGTTTAGGGACACATAACCTGCGGATAAACCTCCTTCCTTTAAAAAGCTGTACAAAGCAGTGTCTTCTTTATTCGCGATAAGAGTGTTAATACACATGAGCATGTTGGCCAGTAGTGGCTCGTGATAGGCTAGTAATCACGAGAATCTGACCTGTTTAGGGACACATAACCTGCGGATAAACCTCCTTCCTTTAAAAAGCTGTACAAAGCAGTGTCTTCTTTATTCGCGATAAGAGTGTTAATACACATGAGCATGTTGGCCAGTAGTGGCTCGTGATAGGCTAGTAATCACGAGAATCTGACCTGTTTAGGGACACATAACCTGCGGATAAACCTCCTTCCTTTAAAAAGCTGTACAAAGCAGTGTCTTCTTTATTCGCGATAAGAGTGTTAATACACATGAGCATGTTGGCCAGTAGTGGCTCGTGATAGGCTAGTAATCACGAGAATCTGACCTGTTTAGGGACACATAACCTGCGGATAAACCTCCTTCCTTTAAAAAGCTGTACAAAGCAGTGTCTTCTTTATTCGCGATAAGAGTGTTAATACATACACATGAGCATGTTGGCCAGTAGTGGCTCGTGATAGGCTAGTAATCACGAGAATCTGACCTGTTTAGGGACACATAACCTGCGGATAAACCTCCTTCCTTTAAAAAGCTGTACAAAGCAGTGTCTTCTTTATTCGTGATAAGAGTGTTAATACACATGAGCATGTTGGCCAGTAGTGGCTCGTGATAGGCTAGTAATCACGAGAATCTGACCTGTTTAGGGACACATAACCTGCGGATAAACCTCCTTCCTTTAAAAAGCTGTACAAAGCAGTGTCTTCTTTATTCGCGATAAGAGTGTTAATACACATGAGCATGTTGGCCAGTAGTGGCTCGTGATAGGCTAGTAATCACGAGAATCTGACCTGTTTAGGGACACATAACCTGCGGATAAACCTCTTTCTTTAAAAAGCTGTACAAAGCAGTGTCTTCTTTATTCGTGATAAGAGTGTTAATACACATGAGCATGTTGGCCAGTAGTGGCTCGTGATAGGCTAGTAATCACGAGAATCTGACCTGTTTAGGGACACATAACCTGCGGATAAACCTCCTTCCTTTAAAAAGCTGTACAAAGCAGTGTCTTCTTTATTCGCGATAAGAGTGTTAATACACATGAGCATGTTGGCCAGTAGTGGCTCGTGATAGGCTAGTAATCACGAGAATCTGACCTGTTTAGGGACACATAACCTGCGGATAAACCTCCTTCCTTTAAAAAGCTGTACAAAGCAGTGTCTTCTTTATTCGCGATAAGAGTGTTAATACACATGAGCATGTTGGCCAGTAGTGGCTCGTGATAGGCTAGTAATCACGAGAATCTGACCTGTTTAGGGACACATAACCTGCGGATAAACCTCCTTCCTTTAAAAAGCTGTACAAAGCAGTGTCTTCTTTATTCGTGATAAGAGTGTTAATACACATGAGCATGTTGGCCAGTAGTGGCTCGTGATAGGCTAGTAATCACGAGAATCTGACCTGTTTAGGGACACATAACCTGCGGATAAACCTCCTTCCTTTAAAAAGCTGTACAAAGCAGTGTCTTCTTTATTCGCGATAAGAGTGTTAATACACATGAGCATGTTGGCCAGTAGTGGCTCGTGATAGGCTAGTAATCACGAGAATCTGACCTGTTTAGGGACACATAACCTGCGGATAAACCTCCTTCCTTTAAAAAGCTGTACAAAGCAGTGTCTTCTTTATTCGTGATAAGAGTGTTAATACACATGAGCATGTTGGCCAGTAGTGGCTCGTGATAGGCTAGTAATCACGAGAATCTGACCTGTTTAGGGACACATAACCTGCGGATAAACCTCCTTCCTTTAAAAAGCTGTACAAAGCAGTGTCTTCTTTATTCGCGATAAGAGTGTTAATACACATGAGCATGTTGGCCAGTAGTGGCTCGTGATAGGCTAGTAATCACGAGAATCTGACCTGTTTAGGGACACATAACCTGCGGATAAACCTCCTTCCTTTAAAAAGCTGTACAAAGCAGTGTCTTCTTTATTCGCGATAAGAGTGTTAATACACATGAGCATGTTGGCCAGTAGTGGCTCGTGATAGGCTAGTAATCACGAGAATCTGACCTGTTTAGGGACACATAACCTGCGGATAAACCTCCTTCCTTTAAAAAGCTGTACAAAGCAGTGTCTTCTTTATTCGCGATAAGAGTGTTAATACACATGAGCATGTTGGCCAGTAGTGGCTCGTGATAGGCTAGTAATCACGAGAATCTGACCTGTTTAGGGACACATAACCTGCGGATAAACCTCCTTCCTTTAAAAAGCTGTACAAAGCAGTGTCTTCTTTATTCGCGATAAGAGTGTTAATACACATGAGCATGTTGGCCAGTAGTGGCTCGTGATAGGCTAGTAATCACGAGAATCTGACCTGTTTAGGGACACATAACCTGCGGATAAACCTCCTTCCTTTAAAAAGCTGTACAAAGCAGTGTCTTCTTTATTCGTGATAAGAGTGTTAATACACATGAGCATGTTGGCCAGTAGTGGCTCGTGATAGGCTAGTAATCACGAGAATCTGACCTGTTTAGGGACACATAACCTGCGGATAAACCTCCTTCCTTTAAAAAAGCTGTACAAAGCAGTGTCTTCTTTATTCGCGATAAGAGTGTTAATACACATGAGCATGTTGGCCAGTAGTGGCTCGTGATAGGCTAGTAATCACGAGAATCTGACCTGTTTAGGGACATAACATAACCATAACCTGCGGATAAACCTCCTTCCTTAAAAAAGCTTTACAAAGCAGTGTCTGTCTTTATTCGTGATAAGAGTGTTAATACACATGAGCATGTTGGCCAGTAGTGGCTCGTGATAGGCTAGTAATCACGAGAATCTGACCTGTTTAGGGACACATAACCTGCGGATAAACCTCCTTCTTTAAAAAGCTGTACAAAGCAGTGTCTTCTTTAGATAAGAGTGTTAATACACATGAGCATGTTGGAGTAGTGGCTCGTGATAGGCTAGTAATCACGAGAATCTGACCTGTTTAGGGACACATAACCTGCGGATAAACCTCCTTCCTTTAAAAAGCTGTACAAAGCAGTGTCTTCTTTATTCGCGATAAGAGTGTTAATACACATGAGCATGTTGGCCAGTAGTGGCTCGTGATAGGCTAGTAATCACGAGAATCTGACCTGTTTAGGGACACATAACCTGCGGATAAACCTCCTTCCTTTAAAAAGCTGTACAAAGCAGTGTCTTCTTTATTCGCGATAAGAGTGTTAATACACATGAGCATGTTGGCCAGTAGTGGCTCGTGATAGGCTAGTAATCACGAGAATCTGACCTGTTTAGGGACACATAACCTGCGGATAAACCTCCTTCCTTTAAAAAGCTGTACAAAGCAGTGTCTTCTTTATTCGCGATAAGAGTGTTAATACACATGAGCATGTTGGCCAGTAGTGGCTCGTGATAGGCTAGTAATCACGAGAATCTGACCTGTTTAGGGACACATAACCTGCGGATAAACCTCCTTCCTTTAAAAAGCTGTACAAAGCAGTGTCTTCTTTATTCGCGATAAGAGTGTTAATACACATGAGCATGTTGGCCAGTAGTGGCTCGTGATAGGCTAGTAATCACGAGAATCTGACCTGTTTAGGGACACATAACCTGCGGATAAACCTCCTTCCTTTAAAAAGCTGTACAAAGCAGTGTCTTCTTTATTCGCGATAAGAGTGTTAATACACATGAGCATGTTGGCCAGTAGTGGCTCGTGATAGGCTAGTAATCACGAGAATCTGACCTGTTTAGGGACACATAACCTGCGGATAAACCTCCTTCCTTTAAAAAGCTGTACAAAGCAGTGTCTTCTTTATTCGTGATAAGAGTGTTAATACACATGAGCATGTTGGCCAGTAGTGGCTCGTGATAGGCTAGTAATCACGAGAATCTGACCTGTTTAGGGACACATAACCTGCGGATAAACCTTCTTCCTTTAAAAAGCTGTACAAAGCAGTGTCTTCTTTATTCGCGATAAGAGTGTTAATACACATGAGCATGTTGGCCAGTAGTGGCTCGTGATAGGCTAGTAATCACGAGAATCTGACCTGTTTAGGGACACATAACCTGCGGATAAACCTCCTTCCTTTAAAAAGCTGTACAAAGCAGTGTCTTCTTTATTCGCGATAAGAGTGTTAATACACATGAGCATGTTGGCCAGTAGTGGCTCGTGATAGGCTAGTAATCACGAGAATCTGACCTGTTTAGGGACACATAACCTGCGGATAAACCTCCTTCCTTTAAAAAGCTGTACAAAGCAGTGTCTTCTTTATTCGCGATAAGAGTGTTAATACACATGAGCATGTTGGCCAGTAGTGGCTCGTGATAGGCTAGTAATCACGAGAATCTGACCTGTTTAGGGACACATAACCTGCGGATAAACCTCCTTCCTTTAAAAAAGCTGTACAAAGCAGTGTCTTCTTTATTCGCGATAAGAGTGTTAATACACATGAGCATGTTGGCCAGTAGTGGCTCGTGATAGGCTAGTAATCACGAGAATCTGACCTGTTTAGGGACACATAACCTGCGGATAAACCTCCTTCCTTTAAAAAGCTGTACAAAGCAGTGTCTTCTTTATTCGTGATAAGAGTGTTAATACACATGAGCATGTTGGCCAGTAGTGGCTCGTGATAGGCTAGTAATCACGAGAATCTGACCTGTTTAGGGACACATAACCTGCGGATAAACCTCCTTCCTTTAAAAAGCTGTACAAAGCAGTGTCTTCTTTATTCGCGATAAGAGTGTTAATACACATGAGCATGTTGGCCAGTAGTGGCTCGTGATAGGCTAGTAATCACGAGAATCTGACCTGTTTAGGGACACATAACCTGCGGATAAACCTCCTTCCTTTAAAAAGCTGTACAAAGCAGTGTCTTCTTTATTCGCGATAAGAGTGTTAATACACATGAGCATGTTGGCCAGTAGTGGCTCGTGATAGGCTAGTAATCACGAGAATCTGACCTGTTTAGGGACACATAACCTGCGGATAAACCTCCTTCCTTTAAAAAGCTGTACAAAGCAGTGTCTTCTTTATTCGCGATAAGAGTGTTAATACACATGAGCATGTTGGCCAGTAGTGGCTCGTGATAGGCTAGTAATCACGAGAATCTGACCTGTTTAGGGACACATAACCTGCGGATAAACCTCCTTCCTTTAAAAAGCTGTACAAAGCAGTGTCTTCTTTATTCGCGATAAGAGTGTTAATACACATGAGCATGTTGGCCAGTAGTGGCTCGTGATAGGCTAGTAATCACGAGAATCTGACCTGTTTAGGGACACATAACCTGCGGATAACCTCCTCCTTCCTTAAAAAGCTGTACAAAGCAGTGTCTTCTTTATTCGCGATAAGAGTGTTAATACACATGAGCATGTTGGCCAGTAGTGGCTCGTGATAGGCTAGTAATCACGAGAATCTGACCTGTTTAGGGACACATAACCTGCGGATAAACCTCCTTCCTTTAAAAAGCTGTACAAAGCAGTGTCTTCTTTATTCGCGATAAGAGTGTTAATACACATGAGCATGTTGGCCAGTAGTGGCTCGTGATAGGCTAGTAATCACGAGAATCTGACCTGTTTAGGGACACATAACCTGCGGATAAACCTCCTTCCTTTAAAAAGCTGTACAAAGCAGTGTCTTCTTTATTCGCGATAAGAGTGTTAATACACATGAGCATGTTGGCCAGTAGTGGCTCGTGATAGGCTAGTAATCACGAGAATCTGACCTGTTTAGGGACACATAACCTGCGGATAAACCTCCTTCCTTTAAAAAAGCTGTACAAAGCAGTGTCTTCTTTATTCGCGATAAGAGTGTTAATACACATGAGCATGTTGGCCAGTAGTGGCTCGTGATAGGCTAGTAATCACGAGAATCTGACCTGTTTAGGGACACATAACCTGCGGATAAACCTCCTTCCTTTAAAAAGCTGTACAAAGCAGTGTCTTCTTTATTCGCGATAAGAGTGTTAATACACACATGAGCATGTTGGCCAGTAGTGGCTCGTGATAGGCTAGTAATCACGAGAATCTGACCTGTTTAGGGACACATAACCTGCGGATAAACCTCCTTCCTTTAAAAAGCTGTACAAAGCAGTGTCTTCTTTATTCGCGATAAGAGTGTTAATACACATGAGCATGTTGGCCAGTAGTGGCTCGTGATAGGCTAGTAATCACGAGAATCTGACCTGTTTAGGGACACATAACCTGCGGATAAACCTCCTTCCTTTAAAAAGCTGTACAAAGCAGTGTCTTCTTTATTCGCGATAAGAGTGTTAATACACATGAGCATGTTGGCCAGTAGTGGCTCGTGATAGGCTAGTAATCACGAGAATCTGACCTGTTTAGGGACACATAACCTGCGGATAAACCTCCTTCCTTTAGGGAAAAAGCTGTACAAAGCAGTGTCTTCTTTATTCGCGATAAGAGTGTTAATACACATGAGCATGTTGGCCAGTAGTGGCTCGTGATAGGCTAGTAATCACGAGAATCTGACCTGTTTAGGGACACATAACCTGCGGATAAACCTCCTTCCTTTAAAAAGCTGTACAAAGCAGTGTCTTCTTTATTCGCGATAAGAGTGTTAATACACATGAGCATGTTGGCCAGTAGTGGCTCGTGATAGGCTAGTAATCACGAGAATCTGACCTGTTTAGGGACACATAACCTGCGGATAAACCTCCTTCCTTTAAAAAGCTGTACAAAGCAGTGTCTTCTTTATTCGCGATAAGAGTGTTAAATACACATGAGCATGTTGGCCAGTAGTGGCTCGTGATAGGCTAGTAATCACGAGAATCTGACCTGTTTAGGGACACATAACCTGCGGATAAACCTCCTTCCTTTAAAAAGCTGTACAAAGCAGTGTCTTCTTTATTCGCGATAAGAGTGTTAATACACATGAGCATGTTGGCCAGTAGTGGCTCGTGATAGGCTAGTAATCACGAGAATCTGACCTGTTTAGGGACACATAACCTGCGGATAAACCTCCTTCCTTTAAAAAGCTGTACAAAGCAGTGTCTTCTTTATTCGCGATAAGAGTGTTAATACACATGAGCATGTTGGCCAGTAGTGGCTCGTGATAGGCTAGTAATCACGAGAATCTGACCTGTTTAGGGACACATAACCTGCGGATAAACCTCCTTCCTTTAAAAAGCTGTACAAAGCAGTGTCTTCTTTATTCGCGATAAGAGTGTTAATACACATGAGCATGTTGGCCAGTAGTGGCTCGTGATAGGCTAGTAATCACGAGAATCTGACCTGTTTAGGGACACATAACCTGCGGATAAACCTCCTTCCTTTAAAAAGCTGTACAAAGCAGTGTCTTCTTTATTCGTGATAAGAGTGTTAAAACACATGAGCATGTTGGCCAGTAGTGGCTCGTGATAGGCTAGTAATCACGAGAATCTGACCTGTTTAGGGACACATAACCTGCGGATAAACCTCCTTCCTTTAAAAAGCTGTACAAAGCAGTGTCTTCTTTATTCGCGATAAGAGTGTTAATACACATGAGCATGTTGGCCAGTAGTGGGTCGTGATAGGCTAGTAATCACGAGAATCTGACCTGTTTAGGGACACATAACCTGCGGATAAACCTCCTTCCTTTAAAAAGCTGTACAAAGCAGTGTCTTCTTTATTCGCGATAAGAGTGTTAATACACATGAGCGTGTTGGCCAGTAGTGGCTCGTGATAGGCTAGTAATCACGAGAATCTGACCTGTTTAGGAACACATAACCTGCGGATAAACCTCCTTCCTTTAAAAAGCTGTACAAAGCAGTGTCTTCTTTATTCGTGATAAGAGTGTTAATACATGAGCATGTTGGCCAGTAGTGGCTCGTGATAGGCTAGTAATCACGAGAATCTGACCTGTTTAGGGACACATAACCTGCGGATAAACCTCCTTCCTTTAAAAAGCTGTACAAAGCAGTGTCTTCTTTATTCGTGATAAGAGTGTTAATACACATGAGCATGTTGGCCAGTAGTGGCTCGTGATAGGCTAGTAATCACGAGAATCTGACCTGTTTAGGGACACATAACCTGCGGATAAACCTCCTTCCTTTAAAAAGCTGTACAAAGCAGTGTCTTCTTTATTCGTGATAAGAGTGTTAATACACATGAGCATGTTGGCCAGTAGTGGCTCGTGATAGGCTAGTAATCACGAGAATCTGACCTGTTTATGGACACATAACCTGCGGATAAACCTCCTTCCTTTAAAAAGCTGTACAAAGCAGTGTCTTCTTTATTCGTGATAGGGATGTTAAAATGCATGCGTTTATTAGATGATAGTGGCTCCTGTGGGGTTAGTCACTATGAGAGCCTGGTGTGTTTTGCAGCTCAGAATCTACAGGAAGGCATTCGACCTTAAAAAAACACTTCTAACCAGTCACGTTTTTATTCCTCATATACAAAGGCCACCCCATTATTTGGTCAAAGAAAAATCTCTGTAGAACAAGAGTAGAACAACCGTATGGAACACTTATACATTAACAAGTTATTATGTATATATTTTTTTTATTTTAAGGCGAAAAGCACACTGAGGCTATTATCGCTTCCCTAAATGTAAGTAGTGTAAAGTGTTAAAGTCGTAAATGTAGTGTTGTAAGTGTAAAAGTGTGTTGGACTCGGGTACCGCGAGGGACGTCTAAATCCTCTCAATAGGTGCAGCTAGTCTGCTCCTGCCGCCTCGGTGGCCTAGTTGATAGCGTACTAGGCTTTCACCCCGAAGACCTGGGTTAGATTCCCGGCAAGGGCTTGGCATTTTCATACGCTATAAATCATCCCATCGTCTGCATTAGCCCAAGTGTGCACAATAGTATCACACAATTATATCAATTTTTTAAATTTGTTTACTTTTATTTCTATAAAAACTGTTAACTTCGTACTTCATTATTGAAAATAAGTGACAGATACGAACATCTTTTTCTGCTAGAAATCAAGTATAAGTTTTCTCAAATAAAGGAAACCTTCCTGTTAGATTTTTACACCTAAATTTTTAAATATTCATGCAAATAGGAGAAAGGATAATTAGACCTTGAGGAATGATAGACTAAACATTTTTTTTTTATTTAATCAATTTTATTTTCAACTTAACAGATTTTCAGACATCTATTCATCACCGCTAAACCTAAAATCACAGGGAATTTATTTACATAATTATATACAATTTGTAAGCAATACATTTTTAATACCAATTAATAATTTGTAAACAAATGAGGGTCGGTTAAATGAAATGAAACGAAAGGAAATGGTGTTAAGTGCTGTGTAATATTATGAGTTCAAAAAATACAATCATTTGAACTTGATCATGGTTTATTCAACTATTGCCTAACAAAAAAACATCCACAGAGAGACTAAAAGCAAACTTATTAACTGCAGTTTTAAAATTAAGGCCACAAAAGACGTCTACATTGTGGCTTACAAAAAACATGCAGTCGAAATTAAACGAAAAATTCAAAAATATTTCTTAAGTGATAACGTTATTTTTACAGAATTAAAACACAAAACAATGTCTCTATTATGTAATTAGGATTATGACCTATTCTTCCCGTCAGTGGTCTATCTACTCGCCTCGTAAAGGCTATAGCGGTTTCGAAACTCTATTGTTTCATCTTCAGGCCGTGATACAAAATGTTAAATCCCTCTGTCGAGGTTGTCACAAAGTTAAACAAAACATTGAAGACGTCAAAAACACTGAACACAATTACACGATTAAAACACACGATAAAATTTGGTTTGACCAAACGATACGTGCGATTCGTATGTCGTTACATTCCGGAATTTTATAGTGCATTTTAATCGTGTTCAGTATTTTTGACGTATGTTTTTAATATTTTGTTTAACTTTGTGACGACCTCGACAGAGGGATTCACCTGAAGATGAAACAGTACTTTTGAAACCGCGGTAACCTTTACGAGGTGAGTAGATAGACCACTGACGGGAAGAATAGGTCATCGTCCTAATTACTTAAATATGTGGTCCGGTGGCTACGTTGCAAACTGAAATGTTTCCTTTCCTATCGAGAGAGTTCAGAAATTTACTCCCACACTATTTTCTACTGTTATACATGTTAGAGAACAGTTATACGGAAAAGAGTTAAGTTTATCAACCACTGGAGTTCATTGTTTGTCAAATGTAAAATGGCACTTTATTCCATACCACATTTTTACGGTTAATAAAATTCCATACAAAGTTTCTAAATATGTCGATTTTTTCTCAAGGTATTTGTAATGAGTTCAGTAAGTCCATCCGTTGCTCTTTTTCAAACTTTTCGTACAATTTTTGAGATATAAGATATAACTTTCACATAAAAGCTAATCTTAATTCATTTGTAAATAAATATTTTGACTGATATTTTCGGCTGTAACCATTCAGTTACGGATAATGAATTTATAAGGATTTACCTTATTTTTGTAGGTGTTTTTAAAGCTGACGGTGTTTACTTTTACAGCTGATGGGCTTAGCGATCCCACCGTATCTCGTATCTCTAGCTCATACTGCTCTCAGTTATTTATTCGGACACACTTCACTACTCTACATAGTTATAGCTAAGTGTAAAGTGTAAAGCGTCCCGTGCTGATACCGGCCGAATGGTGTATCAAACGGAACCCTGGGCCACCTGGTCAGTTACCAATATACGATTACCTCACCCGTGCATATAAGGCTCTGTATAGGCATACGTTATTTCCCTGTCAACACGTGGGAACAACATGAGTAGAAATGTAAAGTAGAATGAATAGGGAATTTTATCGCACAAAAAAAACTTGGACAAATGGATAAACACATGTGTGATAAGGTCAAGAGAAAAAAAAGGGAATTAGCAGTGTAATTATCTGCAAACTTAATAGCGAACTGGGCAGTCACACATTTAAAGTCAATCACCATGAATCCTCTCCAAATTGTAGACTTTATGAAAAGACTAGAGAAACTGAGCATCTCAAGAATTCATAGATTTGTAAAGGAATTCATAAATAGGGACACAAAGACCTATAAAGGAATTCATAAATAGCGGCACACTAGATCTGTAAAGGAATTCATAAATAGGAGCACAATAGATCTGTAAAAGAATTTATAAATAGGGGCACAATAGATCTGTAAAGGAATTCATAAATAGGGGCACAATAGATCTGTAAAAGAATTCATAAATAGGGGCACAATAGATCTGTAAAGAATTCATAAATAGGAGCACAATAGATCTGTATATGAATTCATAAATAGGGGCACAACAGATCTGTAAAGGAATTCATAAATAGGGGCACACTAGATCTTTAAAGGAATTCATAAATAGGAGTACAATAGATCTGTAAAGGTCGAATTGCAATATTTTATAGTCTTACTGAACACAATACAGTACACTCGTTACAAATTTATATATATATATATATTTAATATCGGTAATTTTTTAATATTTAGCATAAAAACTACCGATGAATTTAGAACAAATAATGTTTGTTTTTAATCATAAATATCGTGTACAGTTCTGTAAAATGTACAGCTTTACGTAATACACAAATACCACATTTTAGGCAGGTAATATTGCTTTTAAGTAAGTTTATGTAAGGCTACAGGTAAATTAGCAAAGCAAAATTCATTCGTTTAGACACTATTATGTTAAACGTTTTTTTGTGACTGAAGAACTTTTTATAAATCGTGCGGCGAAACTTGTCGAGTATATACTCGTACTATGCATATGAAACTGTTGTTACGCGTACATTGTTCCAACTCGAACCTAGTTAGTAAGTTTAAAGTACTTTACACAAAACACAACACTCGTATATTTTCTTCGAGAAAAAATAAAACAAAAAATTGTTTAGATGTGGGTCAGTACATTTTAGATTGTTTTACGTTTTTTAAAAACGTTATTCGTCAAACAAATTCAACAAAATATTTCGTAAAATTCTTACCAGAATCTTTTTTAATTTTCCTTTGATGTATTCGTTTTGTTTTAGTAAAACGATAAAATGATTTATCGACCTTTATGAAAACTTACAGTTTAGTAATGTTTATTTAGTGCAAAGTATTAGTTGAAAAAATTTAATTTTAACCGAAATGAACTTTTAATACACACTACTGATTGAAAAACACTTCTGCACTGAAGAAAAACAGAGCAATTTGACAATACGTTAGTAGCTAAGAATTTACAACAAATTCAATAAACATAATTTATAATATTTATAACGAGATTACACGATTAAACAAGAAGGGATGAAGAACTACAAAAAAAAATTGGTAGAAAATTTAATCCATTAACAAATTTAACTCATTCTTATTAAAAGAAACAATTATCTGTAATGAAATGTAAGTACTACAGTGACTCATACATTTGTGATTATTATTTCAAACCTATCGCTTTTCGATTTATTTTTTAAACATGTTTTCCCTTCCAACTACCGCCCTCACACCAACAATTCTTATTCAAAAGGATGTGTTTACTTAAAACTTCTATAGTACAAAATTTCACACAGGCCCCCTGGTTTTTAAATTAATAGTGGAAGTAAAAATGTTAACATATGGAAGGTTTATGGCTATTACCTGTTACTTTAAAATATTGAAATTTTTGAAATTGTTGTAAATATTGAAATAAGAAGTTCCTTTAAAACAGCGAATTTTACTACACCCTAGCTGTTTAGTGTTTTTTTTATCATAAATTATATATATTAGTACACGACCTTTAAAAATAATTTAGTATGATTCTCGATAACAAAATTAAAAAAAACCTTCGAAGGCTTTTTGTTGTTTTACATTAGATAAAGCAGATAAGATGTCAGAACGTATTTTATTGTTACAAAATAATTTAAAGTTATTTGAGATTACAATTTGGAAAATTATCACGTCTTACGTCAAGTTAAAAAAGGAAAACAATGATGAATTATAAATGGAAAGCAGGCGACGTTCTGAAAGCTACATTTGAATATTAATACAAAAAACAACTTCTGAAAACAATGTATTTCTGTTTCTGCATTAATTTGAAACCTGTTCAAAAAAAATTAATATCTTATTCAGAAAGGAAAAATATTATTTTTCACTAAATATAGATAAATGTTTTCATTACCAATGTAAGTAATATCTTATCTACAATATTATTTTGAATAAAAAAATCCTCAGAAAAAAACGGTCTTTTAAATTTATCATAACAAATCTACTTCCAATTGTAATAGCAATACGAGAATAATAATTAAATAGTTTTATTGTTGATTTACATATTTTCATGAAACTCTTTACTGTTTTATGATGTTAAAACGTGTTTATCGTACAATGAAGTAGCAAGCAAGGTAGGCCAACAAAGCGGGCATGGATGATTTCTAGTTTGCATGTAAAGTATTTTACACATTTAAAAGTTTATATACATATATACATACAATGTATTTGCAGCCCACATTAAATTAAACGTTTACTTAATATATTTGCTAAAAAGTGTGATATTTTAAACAATATTTTGTATTTTTGAAATAAAATTTAAATACAATTATTAATGCATTTAAGGAGTAAAACACGAAAGCACAATTTGGTAAAGTAACGTATATAACAAATAAAATATAATTTTCATAAATAAATACAGCACAATTTCAATTAATCAGGCTATAATGGATATCCAATTATCCGAACATTCAATTATCCAAATATTCCATTATCTGGATAACAAATTATACGAATATACATTTATCTGGATATCCAATTATCCGAATATTCAATAATTCGGATATCCTATTATCCGAAAATTCAATTGTCTAGATATACATTTATCCGAATATTCAATGATGCGGATATCCTATTATCCGAAAATTCAATTTTCTAGATATACAGTTATCCGAATATTCCTTTATCTGAATATCTAATTATCCGATTATTCAAATAACTGAATATCCAATCATCTGAATATTTAATTATCCGGATATCTAATTACCCGAATATTGAAATACTTGTATATCCAATTATAAAGTTTGGAAGTTTTTAAACGTTTGACCAATTATTATTCATACTTCTACATTCTAATGAGCTTAAACTGCTAAAAATGTAGTTCCACTGTCTCATAAAATACAATAATTTTCAATTAAATTATTCACACGTGTAATTTGGAATGTGACAATATAAATTTGAAAGATATTTTGATGATTGAAACAACAGTAAAGTAGTAAATTTTATATAAAAATCACATTTCTATCTAAGATAATTTTTGAATCTATAGAATAATATGTATATTTTTTACATTGACTTATTGTAAGATTAAATTTTCAAGCTTTACTGAAATAATACGTTCAACTTTAAAGAATCATTATATTTATTATTAATTACATGCGATAAAATCCTAAAAGCTTAAGTAATAAAGTAAACCAGTTTTGGTAAATCCTTATTATATAGTTACTGTGACTGAACAATGTATACTGACTACTACATAGTATTTCTTCAGGTAAAGCAATAACGAATTTAAACATTCGTTGCAAAACAATATAAACTTTTAAGGTGAACATTGTTCCTTATCATGGTTATTTGTAAGCGACCATTTTTGTAAGATCACCTTGAAATGAACTCTGAATATAGACATTTCAAATATTACAAAAAAAAAACATTTTATCTTACGGTTTTTTTGTAAATCCGGTTTCATAAACGTTTTGAAAAGTGCAAAACGTTGCATTTTGACGTTTAAAATATCTGACGATCAGTGTTCAAATTTATTATTTTATATTTAATTTTTAGGAAATTTTAATACTATTGAAATCATATTTTCGAAAAAATGTGATAAAAAAAATTATTTTTTGGAAATTCGCATCCATAACATCTGTAACACGAGTTACAGTGATTATCTATAATGCAGTGATACATTATAAAATTATTTGATAGTGAAAAAGAAATTATTTTTATTAATGTATAGTATTGGAATATTTATTAATTTATTGTGTTTTTCTTGCCTTTAATGTTTGTAACTTTATTCAGAGCGTAAGCAAAATATACAAAAAGTATTACAAGTTTAGGATTTTTGTGACTTTTCTTTCATAAATTCACAAATACTCATAATGCCAGCCAATCACAAATTGTAACTCTTTTTTATACAACAATTAAATTAAACATTGTAAGTATAACAATTTAACATGACGTAGGAATTTAATACAAAACACTCCAAACAAATAACTGACACAATTAATTGTGCATTTAAAAAACACTAAACAATACTTAAATTTTAAATAACCAAACATATGTTAAAACTTTCAACCTTGAATGCGTTTATTTAGAAGAACTTGAATAATGTTTATGTTATACTAAGAATACAACACGAATGTAATATAAAACTATATATATTATGTGATTCATTCACGTCTACGATTATAATTATATACTTATAAGTTACACTACAACGTTACAATGCGAAGGCAAAATATTTATTGCACAGTAGAATTCAACAATTTTGATTCATATTTGGAATATGTTATAGAGAAATAGTTGAATTGTTTGGTTGTCAATTGCTAATACATACATTTATATCACATTTTATTTCATAAATTATATAATTAGTCTATACAGGTAAAATTTTAAGTTTTAAATGTTTTCTACAATAATCATTACTTACGTTACTAAGATCCAAGTTTTCGTTTAGTTGGCTTCCCGATTTTATTTTCGTTTTAATACTCAAAAATTATTGTGAATTTAAAATTTGGCCTACATTTCATTAAAGACGGTTTTTAGAAAAAAACCCGATTTTCATTTTAGTTTTAAAATGTTTGTAAGTAAAAGAAAATATGTTAATTATAAAATACAACCATATTTCAAAATTATGGCGAAATAGGTCAATTCGTTTAGAATATATATATATATATATATATATATATAGAATATAGATATATATATATATATATATATATATATATATATATATATATATATATATATATAGAGAGAGAGAGAGAGAGAGAGAGAGAGAGAGAGAGAGAGAAGAGAGAGAGAGTGGTCCACGGGAAACGGATGGTTTCCTATCCGGACGGGAAATGGATGGATGGGAAACGGATGAAAAAATCACTGCTCCGTTAGTTCTAAACACAGATAATTTTTATTAATGCAGAAATGAAGGTGAAGTTATGCCACTTAACAGGAAAATTACATTACTTCAATTTTTAAAAATTACATCACTCAAATGACGGCCGTTGTGACGAACACACATCTCCAGTCTTCCACTCTGCCCAATAATTGTTCCTTGATTAGCTCAGTTTGGTTTCTTATTGCAGCCTTCAATTCTTCCAGAGTACATGGTTTTTATTGTAAACCTTAAGGTAACCACACAGGGAAAAAATCACCCATGGATAGATCGGGTGAGCGTGGAGGCTACGCAGCTTCACCAAACCATGAGATCACTCGCTCAGGGAGCAACGCTCGAACTGCAGCCATAGAAGCTCGGGCCGTATGAGCAGTAGCTCCGTCTTGCTGGAACCATACGTGATCCATGTTGATTTCTTATCTTTCAAGTTCTGGCCTAAAAATGTCTGTTATCATATTCACGTATCGATTAGAAGTCACAGTAACAGTAATCTCATTCTGTTCAAAGAAAAACGGTCCAAAAATCCCACACTTTCCTACAGAGCACCAAACATGTTTAACACTGTCTCAGCAAACGTGAAATTCTTGATGATCTGCAACATTTAACTTCTGAACAATTATAATTTTATACGGGTGTAACCCTAAATCCTTGTGTAAGATACGCTTTACAGTGCTCTTACTCAGTCCAAGTTCCGTAGCGTGACGCCTAGCAGAATGGCCGGGACTGCGCTGAATTGCCTCTCTCTTACTGTATCCAAAGTGAGTGGGGCCAGGTGGCTTTGTTTTCATAACAGATCCCTTAGATCTAAATGCATTCACCCAACTTAAAATGGTAATGCGACTCGGTATTTCACCATAGCGCCCGATATGAAAGGAACATTGAATTTCAACCACGGACTCACCACTTTTTACAAAAGTATCTTACGCAAACACACGATAATCTTTCGTCCACAGTGGCTTATTGGCGACTAAATGGCATGAAATGTGGAGTTGAGTGATGTCCATCGCTGTTCTCCCCATCAACCAGTCGTCGAGTACAACGCGATTCAAAAAAGTCCGTTTCCCGTGGACCACTCTCTCTCTCTCTCTCTCTCCCTCTCTCTCTCTCTCTCTCTCTCTCTCTCTCTCTCTCTCTCTCTCTCTCTCTCTCTCTCTCTCTCTCTCATTCTATATATATATATATATATATATATATATATATATATATATATATATATATATATATTACAATAAAACATTACCTTTTTAAAAGCCTATTTTAAACTTTTTTTTAAAATTTGATTTCACCATTGTAATCAGTTATAATTCTACACAAATTAGCAAAAAAAAATTTTGTACATTTGTTGGAGCATAATGTTGGAATCTACCATCTAAATGGATCTCATCTTTGGAAAAAAGTAGTTTTAATTAGAAAACGCCTTTAACATGGTCAATGTGAGTGTTTATTCAAAATACGAGTATAATGATAATAATAAAACTGTAAGGTTACGCTGGTACTTGACTGTTTATGTTTAAATGGTTACTTGTAATAATCCTAAATATGAAATAACTTTCTAAAAATTTAATCCGTATTATTAAAAGAGTTGGTAATTTAATAAAGTAGGAATAATGATTGTCGAAGTATAGCCTATATATTGTGAATTAAAATAAAAACAATCAATTTACTTTTTTTAAGGCGAAAAGCACTTTGAGGCTATTATCGCCTCCATAAATGTAAGTGTGAGTGTAAAGTGTTAAAGTCGTAAGTTTTAAGTGTAAGTGTGTGCTAGATTCGGGTACCGCGAGGGACGTTTAAATCCTCTCAATAGGTGCAGGTAGTCTGCACCCCCATGAGGGGACTTATGTACAAATGCCATTTTCTCGGAAAAACCTCTAACCGGTTATAACATAATTTCCGAATGAAATATTTCGGGATATAAAAAAATTTCTGGTGATCTAATCTTTGGAGAAATTGATGTAATTAAAAAAAGGCTAATAACAACAGAGCGAAACCCAGTCACCTTTTTGCGTTACAGAAATGAACCCTGACCGCCATCAATCTCATTTTCGTATTTCCAATAGATTTTTATTATTTGTGCTAATTTATACAGATTTAAATGCTGATTATAATAGTGAAATATGCGTTTATTTTTTTTAATAGTTAAACTCTTGACGTAAAACACGATTGTAACTATTTTCGTGTACACTCGCACTTGAGCATAGGTTCGTGTCCTGGGAAACTGTCCGCTACCTTACAGACCGAGCTATAAGCGCTCGTCACGTGACAGAAAAAAAATAAAGTTAAACATTTAAAACTTACATTATCATTAATCTAACAACAATTTAATGTTTCTAGTTTTTTAAACAGCCTTATTAAATATGTTCTTAATATATATATATATATATATATATATACACGGTGACAGTCTAACTACTAGAAAAAAGGAAGCTCATCTTAAATTTTTCATTCGCTAAACGATTTAAGGCTACAAAATTGAAATTTGATACTGCCCACGTAATTGTAGAATTTCCTAAATTGAATTTACAAACAGTTTTTACGTAGGTCTTGGATTCAAATTCTCAGCTAAAAACGAATACCTGAAGTTACTGAACACCTTCACTAACCGCACTTTAAGTAAACAAAATAGATTAGGTATGTCAATTAAATAAAAACTTATAACAGATTATTTTTGGCAACTAAAATTGCTGTTTGAAATGTGTTATTAGATATTTTTATAGCTAATGATTTGAACCCAAGACAAGTGTAAAAACTGTTTATAAATTCAATTTGTTGAATTCTACAAAATATGTGAACACACCAAATTTCTTCTTTGTATCCTTAACAAGATCCTCTTGGAACTCTCTATGTATAGTTAGATTGTCACCCTGTAAATATGTCACATATAAGACTTAAAATGACAGAATACGTTATATGAAACATAACTTTTAGGCTAGCAAAACTAATTGAACACTAATTAATTCTAACGTCTACTTATTTAGTACAAGTCTTTATTCTAAAATGGGGTTTGTTCTCCATTTTGTTTCATTTAATTTCTAATTGAATAAATAATACTAGATAAATCGTACAATGTTTATCACAAAACACAATTAACAGCCTGGAAACCGGCTTTACAACCAAACAATTCAAATTGACGCGACTTCCTAAAATTTATAATACATAACAGACGACTAGAGAAAACTACACATCTAAAATTTCTAAAATATATTAAAAAGGAAAATATTTATATTTATATAATATGGAATAGATCGAGTTTTACAAAGATATGCATAGTTCTTTTACAATAAGTTATTTGATTATTTAAGTGGTGTTATTATCTTCTTATCATTTAAAACATATGATTTATAATTTTGGATAGTAATAGTGATGTCAGTTAAAATATACAAATAAATTATACGTGTAATTTAATAATACTTATCAGTAACATTTGGCTCAACAATTATAATCGGGTTATTTACACTGTAATGTAAAAAACTTAATTGCATTTTACTTAAATTTATTTAAAATAATCTCGTACACGTAATTTTATGGTAATTAAAATAATATGAAAATTTATTTTTTTTGTAATAAGGGTCCGCATGCATATTTATGGAGACAGTACTATAATGTTTCCATTGAGAAATGACGTATTGAAGCCGCCATCTTAAAATGAACGCCGATCTAGAATTCTAAAATATTTTATGATAATTATATATATATATATATATAATTTAAAATTTTTAATATATTTTCGAGATATACGATCTCCTTCTGTCCCGGTAACGTAAAAATTTTAAATCTCTGCGTGTTATAGACTTGGTTCTAGAACAGTCTACTGAGTCAATGAATCTGCGCACGTCGTGGTCGTAGGTTCGAAACTGCAGTTATTACAGGTTTTTTCGAAGTATTAACGTTAACAAAATGTGGGTGTAAATTTGTATTACCACTCTAGCGGTAGCAAATTTAATTCGATTCAATTCGAACTGGTTTAAAAAATAAATGTTGGTAAGAGCTTAGGCAAGTTCCTTACAAAAAACCGTTTCAAAATGGCGGCCAAATGCCTAAAAAATCGATACTTATATTTTTACACAAAGTTAAAAAATACAACCAAAGCTATGAATGATTTGACACAGCGTGTATTCATTTTGCATAACCTGCGCCGTGATTTGGTAACAGGGTACTTGGTAAAATGTAACAGATCATTTAACAAATGTTACCAGTATGTTTTGACCAGCGAATTAAAGTAGAATAGGAGCTATTGGAGCGGCCATCATGATGTGACTCAGTCCCAGGTGTGTCTGTGCGCAATCGCGTATGTTTTAGCTTTTTATTGTTCGCAATTTTGGTATGGTGTGATTGAAAATTGGAATAAAATTGATTTCGGTAATACCTGTTCATTTAACTTAAACAGATAAACAATTTTTCAGGCAAAAATATATCACTTATTTTTGGACCCTAAAATGTTTTGTGAAAGAAAAACTTTTGGGAATTTATAATTGTAAATGTAAATATTTGTAACTACTCTTTATTGCATTATTTATATGTGCAAAGCACAGTTTTGAACACCGATTATGCTCTGAAGCTTCTCCGAACTGCGCACACCATTGTGGCAGGTTATTTCCCACTCCGTTAACGCCTATTTTTCGTCCTGAAAGAATGAACGTTAAAAAACATTAATTATAAATAAACAAAAGGCTTTTACTTAAAGTTTCTTAATTTAGTAGAAAAAATAAACTTTTTCTCACTAATCTTTTAATATTAAAACAAAATTTATTGAAGTCAAATTCTTTCCAAGAAATTTGGCTCGAAGAATTTGGACAATAAATTAGAAAATTATTTTTTTTCAAAATCAGGTGTTTCTCAAATTTTGATAGTACTTAATGAAAACCAAAACGTATCCGCCATGTTTGATTTTATTATTTCGGTTTATTTACTGGCCGTAAAATTCTTTCAATGAAAACATGTTCTGATTTGAATAATAGTTTCTACTGTATGACAAAATTTGAGGAAAATCTTACGAATGGATTTCGATAAATTAGGCCGATTTCCAGTTTTTTATCTGATCAAATATTTTATGTTACGGGTCTCTTACATTTACGAAATTATGAATTTGTAAGAGTTTTTAAAAAAAAACTTGTTTTTTGAAAATTAAATTGGTCCCAAGATGGCAAACCTACGCACCAAAATTCTTCGGAATCGGTAAAATCTCTTAATCTCCAGATAAACAGACGGGCAGACATCCAAATATGTGTGTGTGTGTGTGTGTGTGTGTGTGTGTGTGTGTGTGTGTGTGTGTGTGTTTTAGTACTCTCACATTCGCAAACTTAAACCGATTTGACTCAAGCTCAGAAAAGTCCGTTAACCAACGAAATTCGTTAAATAGTTTCAAAATGGCGGTCATATCATAACTTAAAAAATTAATAACGTTTTTAGTGTCAACAGTTTTTTAAATCTGATTTCACCATCGTAATCAGCGTTACAAACTGTACAAATTAGCGTTTTGAATTGTTTTTCAAAACCGGAGAAATTAAAAGATTCAATTTCGACGGCGGTCAGGATTCATTTTCAAAATTTTTAAATGAAATTTCAAAGTAAAAAATGTAGATTTTAATGCTAATTATGATAGTGAAATCGAAATTGTAAAATGAGGGTAAGATAAAAAGAATACTTTTGGAAATTCGTTTTTATCACGTCTTCGAAACTTTCACGATTATTTTATTTACTTTACGTTGAACGTACTTTTTTATACTTCGTATTGTGAGAGAGTAAATAATCTACTAACTAGCTAAATTAACATATTATAAAAACACTTTAAGCGTAGTAACATATACATTTTAAGACGATGGAATGTAATGTAAATAATTTGTACATAAATTCAACAAATTTCTTAAAACTTCCTTCACTCGTCATATATTACAAATAAATTATCTTTTACTGCAAAAATACTATACGTATTCTACAAAGCAATAATGTACAATAAGAGTTAACGGAAAATTTTAGATGCAACTTACAATATTATAACATATTGTTAATTACTGAACGTTCGCTCATAAAACCTTGAATTCATTGATATAGAAAATTTAAAATTGATATTGAATATAATATTTTGAATACAATCGGTAGTTTAGTTTGAAATTCGTCCGCAACTGCAGTCACCCGTAGTTAGCACTAGCACAAATGTTTGTCCGTTCAGTTTGCAATCAAGCAATCACAATACGGTGTCCAAGGTTTCCAAAGATTGCAGGATTCTTTCGTCTCTCGAACACCATTCAACGAGTTCATCAATTGTCACCACACCGTCCTTGTTTGTGTCAATTAACTGTAAAATAAACTTTTAGTTAGAATTACATTCCAGTAGAGTAGTTTTAATTACAGTTGTGTTAATTGTAACATTGATTACAGAATATATAATGAATGTTGAAGACGTCTGGCGGTCATGCTTAAAGTAACTTAAACTTATTTCCGAAACTTGATTTACTAAATAGGTAAACAAAAAAATGTATGAAATGTGTTCACATTTTATATTTGTAAAGTGCTTAATAAACAAAGAAGAAAATAAACGGGACCTTTTTATTTTAAGGCGAAGAGCACATCGAGGCTATTATCGCCTCCCTAAATGTAAGTGTGAGTGTAAAGTGTTAAAGTCGTAAGTGTAGTGTTGTAAGTTTAAGTGTGTGTTAAGACTCGGGTACCGCGAGGGACGTCTAAATCCTCTCAATAGGTGCAGCTAGTCTGCACCCCCCTGCGGGGCATAAATGGAACCGAAAATAAAGATATCTAAATGAAAAAATATAACCGTATGTCTTGTCAACAATAGAATACCCTCGTGCACCAGTTTACTTGAATCCACCTCTTGAAAAAACAAAGGAAATACAGTGTTAACAAAGAAGAAAAGTAAGGTAAACGGAAAAAAAGATATCTAGATAAAAATATAACTGTATGTCCTGATCATCAACAATAGAATACCCTCGTGCACCACTTTAGTTGAACCCACCTCTTGAAAAAACAAAGAAGGAAAGGAACGGAACCAGAAACAAAAATATCTAGAGATAAAAATATAACTGCATGTCCTATTAACAATAGAATACACTTGTGCACCACTTTAGTTGAATCCACATCTTGAAAAAACAAAGAAGAAAAGGAACGGAACCAGAAACAAAAATATCTAGAGATAAAAATATAACTGCATGTCCTGTTAACAATAGAATACACTCGTGCACCACTTTAGTTGAATCCACATCTTGAAAAAACAAAGAAGGAAAGGAACGGAACCAGAAACAAAAATATCTAGAGATAAAAATATAACTGCATGTCCTGTTAACAATAGAATACACTTGTGCACCACTTTAGTTGAATCCACATCTTGAAAAAACAAAGAAGGAAAGGAACGGAACCAGAAACAAAAATATCTAGAGATAAAAATATAACTGCATGTCCTGTTAACAATAGAATACACTTGTGCACCACTTTAGTTGAATCCACATCTTGAAAAAACAAAGAAGAAAAGGAACGGAACCAGAAACAAAAATATCTAGAGATAAAAATATAACTGCATGTCCTGTTAACAATAGAATACACTTGTGCACCACTTTAGTTGAATCCACATCTTGAAAAAACAAAGAAGGAAAGGAACGGAACCAGAAACAAAAATATCTAGAGATAAAAATATAACTGCATGTCCTGTTAACAATAGAATACACTTGTGCACCACTTTAGTTGAATCCACATCTTGAAAAAACAAAGAAGAAAAGGAACGGAACCAGAAACAAAAATATCTAGAGATAAAAATATAACTGCATGTCCTGTTAACAATAGAATACACTCGTGCACCACAACCACTTTAGTTGAATCAACCTTGTGAAAAAACAAAGGAAATCCAATATAAACAAAGAAGAAAGGAAACAGAAAGATGTTTAAAAGGTTTTAGCCCTTTAAAAACCATCGAAAATGTATAATTAAAACGAAATATTTAAATGCATTATAAAGTATTCGTTATATTCGTATTTGACACCATAAATAAACATCCTATTCAGACTCAAGACAAATGTTTCAAAATTTACGATCTTTTATCCGTTCAAAAACCCTATGTTTATAAATTCCAATGACTTATTTCAATATCTAATCAACTCGTGAGAATACCGGAGAGCGCTTGAATATATATTACAGTATATATAGATGATACTGTAATATTCGCCGACAGCGTGAAATTAAGAGACATCATCAGTCAGTATGGCTTAGAAATTAACGTTAAGAAAACCAAGTTCATGGTAATTAGTAAAGAAGCAATTGAAAGATACGACTTAATGATGAACAACACACTCATAAAAAGGATATCACAGT
Source organism: Callitettix versicolor (assembly GCA_022606455.1). Taxonomy (NCBI): domain Eukaryota; kingdom Metazoa; phylum Arthropoda; class Insecta; order Hemiptera; family Cercopidae; genus Callitettix; species Callitettix versicolor. The sequence continues at coordinate 41,827,579 of CM040188.1, forward strand.
TCACCTACCTGGGAACCTTGATTAATGAAGACTTGATTATTCATTCACTGATTAATGAAGACTGGATTGATTAATGAAGACTGGATAAGGTGTAGAATAGCAAGACCGCATTCAATCAAATGGCCAAACTTTTCAAAATATCCATATTAAAATCAGACTCCTCCGGTGCTATACTTTCTCGAATGGAATCATGGTCGCTGAACGACGCAACAAAAAGAAGACTCGAAGCCTCTGAATATGGCTCTATAGAAGAGTGTTGAGGATCCTATGGGTCGACAGTGACCAACAGAGTAGTGATGGAACGACTGAAGAAATACCTAGAAGTGATGAACACCATCAAGAGAAGAAAACGAATGTCTTGGATATATTATGAGAAACGAAAGAAAATACCGCCTTCAGAAATCCGTTCTCCAAGGGAAAGTCTATGGTAAAAGATGGTCAGGAAGAAGAAAGATATCACGGCTTAAAAACTTAAGGACATGATTCTCAAAAATTATCACCGAAATAATCAAAGCAGCCGTGAACAAAGTTATCATAAAAAGGATGCTCGTGAATATTCGAAGCGAATGGGTACCCGAAAAAGAAGAATGGCTTATTCGGATTCAGCTCAAAATTTCCTTTAAATTTGATACCCCACTCAAAATAACCCGTACTTAATCCTTGAAAATTTTCATCACCCAATGATTTCGCCCTTGCAATTTTTTAGCAACAATACTGAAAAACAATAGGGTTCTATTTCAGGCAGTTTTGGTTTAGTCTTATGAATTTTAAGTCAATCAATTTATCCTTTCCGTTGTTATAGTACTTACAAATTTCGTGACAAACTGACGAAATTTTTTTCGTCAGGAATGTTTTTTCCAGGACAAACAGGAATGTGTTTTGTCAGGACAAACACAGGAATGTTTTTTGGGAATCGATCCCCAAAACATATGAATAAAAAAAATTGAGGCATTTTTATCGATTTTAGAATTTGAATAGTAATAACAATATAATCTTTGTCCTTGACAGCGAAAAATATAAAAATATAACTTAATCTTACGCGTTTTTGGAAACGATTGATCTTGCACGATTTCAAATTCGATTGAAAATTCTGTGAATTAGCTTCCACAATATGAGCGAAAGAGCGAGAAACACTTACATGAAAGATTTTCTCGACATGCTCCTTAGCTGAGTGTTCTTCTACTTGTGGCTCCGTGGATCTACCCAGCATCTCGTATATACTGGTCACTACTTCCAGCATCTCCTTCTTTGTGATAAGGCCGTCACCATTCAAGTCGTAAAGTCCGAATATCCACTGCAGCTTCTCCTGCACACTCCCTCTGGATACTTTGGACAGTATACCCAAAAAGTCCTACACAAACACAGAAATGTGCAATTTAAAGAATTTGTAAACATATAATTGATATGGTTTCTTTATGTTGACTTTGTTACTGGAGGTTAAGCAAAAAAAACCGATAAATGTGTCCTCTCAAAAAAAAAAATCTACAATAAGCAAATAATTATTTCACTTTTTCCATTGAAAGTAAAATAGTGATCAAGGAAAAAATATATCTTGAGATTTTAATAGATGTATTTGTTTACAGTTTCCTTAGTAAGAAAAGTGGTTTTGACTAGGCTGTACGAGGTGTGTTCAGAAAGTAACGAGAATTTAAATTTTTTGAACAAAATATTTATTTATTCTTCTACATTGATGTTGTCGCCATCAAAATAGTCCCCATTGGAGATTATACACTTGTGCCAGCGCTTCTTCCAATCCTCGAAACACTTCTCAAAATCGATCTTTGAGATAGTCTTTAGTTCTTTCAGCGATGCGCTTTTAATGTCATCCACGGTTGTAAAACGACGGCCCTTTAAGGTTCTCTTTATTTTTGGAAATAGGAAAAAGTCACACGGAGCCATGTCTGGCGAATATGGAGGCTAGGGCATCGTTGCAGTACTGGTTTTGGCCAAAGATTCACGAACAAGCAATGAAGTGTGAGCTGGTGCATTATCGTGGTGCAAAAGCCATGAATTGTTTTTCCACAGATCCCGGCGTTTTTTTCGGAGTTTAACGGCCCGAAAAAAATACAACCTTCAAGCAAACGGAGTTTAACTTGTAGGTAGTACTCCTTATTGACCGTTTCACTTATTGGCAGAAATTCATGATGCACTATGCCATTAATATCGAAGAACACAGTGTGCATAACCTTCACGTTCGACAGCACTTGTCGAGGCTTTTTCGTTCTTGGCGAGCCAGAATGCCTCCACCGGGATGATTGAGCCTTAGTTTCGACGTCATATCCGTAAACCTATGTTTCGTCACCTGTTATAATACGTTTCAGTAATTCTGCATCATCGTTGACTTCATTAGTGACTCCTGAGCAACTTCCATTCGCCACTGTTTTTTTTTTCAAAATTCAAGAATTTGGAACGAATTTTGCTGCCACGCGTTTCATACACAAAACATTGGAAACAATGTCATGACATGATCCAATTGATATGCCAACATCATCATCGACCTCTCTAATTGTGATTAGGCGATTGTTCATAACCATTTCTTTCACTTCTTCCACGTTTTCATCGGTTGTTGATGCGCTGGGGCGTCCAGGGCGTTCGTCATCTTCAACCTCTTCACGGCCTTCTTGGAAACGCTTATACCACTCGTAAATTCTTGCTTTACTCATATGAGACTCACCACACTTTGTTACACTTTATTCCATTTTTTTACGCAAAATGTGATACAAATTCTTTGATCTATTTCTTTTGACAAACGAAAATCGCCGAGCTCATAAAAACACGTCTAACGTTAGTGCTGTCACAGACAACGTCAACAATGAAAACAGCTGAACGTTTTATCATACTTCAAGGGCATGTATACCAACATAATAAAAAAAAGGTTTGACAATCGGACTCTGCAAGCCCGCGAAATTTAAAAATTCTCGTTACTTTGTGATCACACCTCGTATGTCCATCAGTAAATTTATTCTGATGATAATTGGTATCTTGAGACCATTTTTTTACGCTATTACTCAAAACAAAAGGATCAAATTTTGCTCAAATGTAGTTCCAAATAAAACGTACTGATCGCAATATCTCCAGACAATTTTATTTGGTAGCGATTGAATTCAACTTAATGTTGTAAGTATTAAATAAGAAAAATTTGCAGTAAATCGTAAAGAAATACTCAGCTTCCGAACCGGTTCTTTGAGAGAAATACGGTAATAGAATTAAAGAAAGTTTATGTAGTTTTGTAACACTTTTAACAATTTGTTGTTGGTTTACTGTAAGCGATTTTCTTGAACTACACAACTGTTTTCGGTCACGTTTTAGAATTAAGTTTTAAAAGCCCTGTGTAAAAGTAAAATACTGTGTAAAATAATGAATATTTTCAGAACTATCCGAAGTGTAATGTTCTTATACTTTCTCATTTTTTACTTCAGTGTTTTTTTATCGTTCTATAGATTTTGGCCGCCTCGGTGGCCTAGTTGGTAGCGTACGGTGCTTTCACCCCGAGGACCCGGGTTTGTTTCCCGGCCAGGGTTTGGCATTTTCATAGGCTATAAATCATTCCATCGTCTGCGTTAGCCCAAGTGAGCACAATAGTCGGACGTTAAACACAAAAAATCCATAGTTTTTGCCACAATATTCCCTTTCTCAACCCTGTTTCAATTAATCTCCGACGCTTTGCAAATATCCCAGGTATTCTCCTATCTGTGGGTTGCCGTTTTAATATTTGTTAATGAATCCTATTGTTTCTATTTGTTACTGAATGACTTTCTCGGGTTACTATTGTATTTGCGATGTAGATCAATTGTACTCCCTTTATATACTCCTAAGATGCTCAGTTTACAGCACCTCCTCCAACCCTAATCTCTTCATTAAATCTACAATTCGGAGAGGATTCAAGGTGAGTAACTACCCTAACTCTAATTGGTGACTTCCTGTTTCATTATTGAAATACTTGCAGATGCTTTCTCAGCTAATTGCCTTTCAATTGCCCTTACTCTTTACCCTATTACGGAGGTTGTGCCCCATTTTACCAAGCTTTTTTTACCAAAAACGTTTACCCATGGGAACAAGAGTAGCTAGGGAAATTATGTTCGCCCACAAAGAGCCCCGCATACATGGGTAAGGCTAACGTACACTGGAAGATTGCCAGGTATCGCAGAGCTCTGTTTGATACACCATTAGCACGGGTCACTTTACACTTTTCAGTTAGCCAAGCTATATAATAGATTAGTAAATTTGTTTGTCTTATATAGATTAATGAGAGTAGCATGAGCTAGAAGTACGGTGGATCGCTAAACCCATCAGCTACCATTTCTGCTGCCTCCGCTGGTGTCGCAGGCGAATTATACCCCCCGGCAATGTATAACCCCACGATACAAAAAGTCTAAGCAAATTTTACCCCCGGGAAGAAAAGCCTGGTCCTTATGTACCGGGGGGGGGGGTAAAAACCCTAAAAATTAGATATAGAGCACCGGGGGGGGTACACTATGCCTAGGCTATTCTTACCCCCCCTAACGATCTTACGGCATATTATTACATCAAAGGGGTCAGGGGTAAGAAAAATCTGTTACACCGGCTTTGTTTCTGTATTCTGTACAAACATGAATCTCTTCTTTCTACTGTGTCCGTCCTTTCAACTATTTTTTAACGTTCATTAAATGACGTCATTTCTTTCTCGTTTTTCTCCAATAATCTATTCAAGCTGTTGTAAACAAATTTGTATTTCTATATTTTCAGTGGCAAAACTCTGGACTGTTTTTTACGCTTTTTACAACTGCACTATAAATTTTCTTTGTCTATTGAATATTGTTATAGATTTCCTACTCGAACTGATTATTTCTTTAATTATCTCATTCAGGTTTTATAAACGATGAAATTTTTATCTTTTAGATCTTTTGAATGTTTAAATCTTCTCTAAACACAGTACTTCCAAACTGAATTTTTTATAATTTCCCCAGTCTTATAACACACATCTTCACAACACCGAGTCATAATATTTTGATTATCTGTTAACGATACCATGTAAAATTTAGTGTATATGCACTCCTTTAACATATGTTACAAATTTTAAATATAAAGATTTACTAAGATGGATTAACGAAAATTGAAACGACAAAGTTAGTAAGGCGTCCATAACATAAAATAACTAAGTCCAAAAGCCAGAGAGTTGTAACTGACCAACCGGTTACAACTGATTCTCCTCGCAGGGGGGTTGCAGACTAGCTATTGAGAGGATTTAGACGTCCCTCGCGGTACTCGAGTCTTGACACACACACTTACTTACAACACTACACTTACCACCTTAACACTTTACACTCACACTTACATTTAGGGAGGCGATATAGCCTCTATGTGCTCTTCGCCGTAAAATAATAATAATAAAAAAAACACAACTGGTTCTTACTAGCTTTAAGGTGGAAACGTGGCTTAGTTATGTTCATTTTGTTACCCAAATATCAGAAGTCAATCTAATTTGAGCCGGAGAGCATCGAGGTTTTGCGTGAAGTCGTATTTTGACGACAACCGTTCTGTGATCACGTTCTACAGAGAAAACAATCAAGGTTTCGGCACTGCAGGAACCGCAAGAATAGATACACATAAGAACAGTGTGCAGCGTGTAGATGCAGCAGTTCTTCAGTACACAAAAATGTCTGCTCAAACGCGATCCAGATTTAGGCATATTTTTTTACCCTTAGAGTACTTGAAGAGAAAAGTATTCAAACTTTGCGTTCACAATCTGCAAAAGCTAAGGAAGCGGGTAAATGAAGTAGCGAAGGCCATTTTCTCCGTGTGTGCCAACAAGTTGTAAGAAAACTTTAGAGACCGACTTAAAAAGTTTGTTATTACTAACATCTTGACGAAAATGATTTCAAAACTAATGTAAAGGGTACGGCGGTCAATCCTGCATTATTGTAAGGATGTGAATAATATACGGATGCATTTTTGAAAAGGCTGTGAATAATATACGGATACATTCTTGAAGAGGCTGTGAATAATACACGGGTGCATTTTTGAAAAGGCTGTGAATAATATACGGATGCATTTTTGAAAAGGCTGTGAATAATATACGGGTGCATTTTTGAAAAGGCTGTGAATGATATACGGATGCATTTTTGAAAAGGCTGTGAATAACACACGGACGAGTTTTTGAAAAGGCTGTGAATGATGTACGGACGCATTTTTGAAAAGGCTGTGAATAATATCCGGGTGCATTTTTGAAAAGGCTATCAATAATATACGAGTGCATTTTTGAAAAGGCTGTGAATAATATACGGATACATTCTTGAAGAGGCTATGAATAATACACGGGTGCATTTTTGAAAAAGCTGTGAATAATATACGGATGCATTTTTGAAAAGGCTGTGAATAATATACGGGTGCATTTTTGAAAAGGCTGTGAATGATATACGGATGCATTTTTGAAAAGGCTGTGAATAACATACGGACGCATTTTTGAAAAGGCTGTGAATGATGTACGGACGCATTTTTGAAAAGGCTGTGAATAATATACGGATGAATTTTTGAAAAGGCTATCAATAATATACAAGTGCATTTTTGAAAAGGCTGTCAATAACATACGGATGCATATTTGAAAAGACTGTAAATAATATAAGGGTGCATTTTTGAAAAGGCTGTGTATAATATACGGGTGCATTTTTGAAAAGGCTGTGTATAATATACGGACGCATTTTTGAAAAGGCTGTGAATAATATAAGGGTGCATTTTTGAAAAGGCTATCAATAATATACGGGTGTATTTTTGAAAAGGCTGTGAATAGTATACGGATGCATTTTTGAAAAGACTGTGAATAATATACGGACGCATTTTTGAAAAGGCTGTGAATATACGGATGCATTTTTCAAAATGTTATTGCTACCATCTTATTGTACATTAAAAAGCATTTAAGAAACATAAACGTAATTATTCATCGCTTAAAAATAACATCGGTAAGATGGTGTTCTTCCCGATTAATGCATTCTTGCAGGCGATTTCTGAAGTTGTTCGTCATCACGGAGCATAAGCTGAGGAATGTTTTGAATTTTCGGGCGGTTTCTTGCCTTGAGTTCTTCAACTGTACGAGGTTCTTCACACAATTTACTCTTTACGTACCCACACAAGAAATAATCGCATGGTGTGAGGTCGGGTATGTTTCATAGCTACCCACACCTATGAAGCGTTTCCGCTTTGGTAAAACGCTTTCACGGCAAACGATCGTTGTAGCTTTGACCACTGTTCCATGGCGACTAAAAGGCTTTGAGATAGGGAACACAACGGTAACCTTGACAACTAGCCCAGCCCATTTTCTAGCCTTCCACAGTCTTTTCAAAAATGCAGGTTTGACTGCCGCACCCTATATATATATAAATATATCAAAGAACGGTATTTAAAAATAGTAACTACTTCCCCATGTATTGCTCTGTTAATTTTTATACTATTTAAAACATTTTAGTACGTTTTGCCCAGCCCTGATGTGAGTACGATCTTAATAATAGTTGTCATGTTATTTAGGTTAGCAAATATTTATTTGATATTATTCTTTATAGGAACGGAATTGGCTGCAGTTTCAGATATTGTCGAATGAAAATAATTTAATTGTTTTGGCCTTTTGATCTACGAGAAAATACAAGACGTAACTAAGTCCATTTGTGTAAGTCACATTTACATTATTTAGGTTAGCCAATATATTATTTATTTGATATTATTATTTATAAGACCTGAGTTGGCCGCAGTTGAGATTTGGGGACCATTAATTGTTTTAGCCTTTGACCCACGAGACGTAACTAAGTATATTGGCGTAAGTTACAGTTAACTAGCTTTACTATAAAGTTGCATTCCTTCGTTTCAAAATAGTGTAACATTTATATATTTGTCAATTATAAATAGTTTATAACAAGTATCGTATTGCCTTATCGCAAATACAGAGAGAAAAAAAATGTTACAGAACCAAAAATATAAATCATGTTATCATGGTTTTATCGATCCTCGTTTTTTTTTCATTAATTAGTTAATGTTGCTCTTTGGTTACAACTCTTTTATAAACTGTAACATTTTCATTGTTAATTTCATTGTTTCGTATTAATTTCTCTTCTAATAGTCGTAGTCTTTCTCGGTCATTTTTTTCTTAATGTATTTTCTTCATTTAATAACTTTATTGTCCATTTTATTTAGAAATTTAATTTTCAACGTAACCTCATTTGAAATTACATTGAATTCAACAGCTGTTGTTAGAAATCAGCTGTAGTCACAATTGTATATATATATATATATATATATATATATATATATACAATAGCACGCGACGCGCTAAATATACTATTATGTAATAATATGACATGCATCGCGAAACATCCATTACAACCAGCCCTAAAATATGATATGTAAAATCAATATTTATGTCAACTTGAGTTTTTGGCAATATCTAGAAGTAATCTTAAAATTCAGCTTTGTTTTGCGGGGAAATAAAAATTAAGTGAATTCTTTAAAGGGAACCTTCTGATTTTAATACTTTATAACTTTTTCGAGTGAATTGTTGAAAAAGGAAGCCCAGTTTTTTACCATCTGCAGCAATGATTTTCAGAATTTTACGTTTTAAAACAACAGTGAAAATGAGAAAGCAATAATTAATTACTTAATTGAAACAAATTGAATTAATTGAATCAGCTTTTAATTGAAAAGTGATTATTATATTATACATTATTATACGTACAAATATATTGTACATTACGTTTAAAAATATATCTGATAACGCTTGTATGTTAGTACATTTTAAAACCAACTCTAATAACAGTATTGCCAGGTTTCTAGTATTTGTTTTAAATGACGCCAATATTGTAGGAGCACTTTGTCACTTCACTTTAACCTCTATACCGATTTTTAAAAGTGTAAAAGAATATTTTATTTGAAATTCTCTTTCACTACTCCACAGTGGACTTATTTATGACTTCGGTTTGATGAATTCAATAGCGAAAAAAACTTGACACATAGACCTACGTAAAATGTACGTATGCAAATGCATATTTTCATGACAATCTACGCAGAAGTTGATATATCAATTTTGGACAAAGTTACGTAATTTTAATTTCATATATACGGGATTTAAAATATTTGAAGAAAAGTTGTCTGTATAAAGTGCGTATCTTTCTTTTTTTATTTACAACCATCTATGGACTACAATTACACAACTTTCTTCCTTGTTAACCCCTGTTTCCTCCTACGCCAGTATTCCTTCATTCTCTGGCTCATCCTATGACGTTCCGCCTCCGAAACCACTCGCCTCCTTCCTCTTGGATTCTCTTCAGAGATGTCTTTCAACTCAGCAGCAGATATCTTCCTCCCACACGTGTCCCTATTTTGTACCTCTTCAGCGCTCATTCCACATCTAGTCAGATCCTGATGGACTTCCTTGAGCCATGGAATTTGTGTTTTCCTGTTTTTCTGGAAAGTCAGCACTCTTTTCGCTATTCTTTCTGGTTTCATCCTGCTGATGTGCCCATAAAACACCAGTCGCCTCTTCTTCATTGTAATAGGGATTTTTTGAAACCTTTCATAAAGCTCTTTGTTTGATCGGATAGGGCAATAAGGAACTTGAACTCACCATCACTCACTCTTCTCGGTCCCAAAATCTTCCTCAAAAATTTTCTTTCCTTTTTTTCGATCTCCGATAGTCCCCTTCCAAATAGTGTCTCTGCCGCATTCAGGTTCAACTACTGTGGTGTAGTGTCTAAATTTTGCTTGATAAGACAGGGCATTTGATTTGTACGTGTTCTGGCACAATCTGAACGCAATTTCCATCTTCCTTGTACTGTCTGAAATACTGTTTTTGTCCTTCACATTTGGAGTCAAAAACTCGCCCAAATACTTAAACTTCTGAACCCTTCTAATGTCTCCATATTTGGTCTTCATTATCTTTATTATGATAGTGCGTATCTTTATTAGTAGTACAAAGTACTGAAATTCAAGGTTAACAACTATAATATTAACTGGCAAGACGAAAATATTTATTTTTTTTGTGAGTCAGTTAACGTCTTTATAAAATGGTGAAGAGATGATTTGAAAATAAAGTAGATTCTCGATTAACCGTCATTGTCAGGGCGTTAGGTTGACAGATGACGGATAACAGAAATATACCTCGCAAATATTCCAGGATCCTTAAAAGTAACATACTATATTGCAGTTTATAGCAAATAATGTCTTACTATTATTATTATTTTGGCAAATATATTAAAACTGTTAAATGTTACAGCTAAATATCTATTGTACAATTTTTTCATGCATAGGTCTTTAATACAGCAAATGATTGGTACTTAACGTTTCAACAACTATTCATGTAACATAAGCCAGAGCAACACGCGCGCCACTTAGTGTACTCACATGACTGTTACGTGATCGACTTATACGCTGAATGGTATTATCGTAAATAGTGTGAGTGTTTATCTTTCAATAAAAAACATTCATGCTCACTTTCTGAATTTGTTTTAACATACTACGAGGTGTGGCTATTAAATAACGAGACTGACGCTGTGGCGGAACAAGTGCGCATGCGCCAACCGCCATTGACGGACAGCTGTTTAGTGTGAAGCGTTCTCTTCAGAATGCAGTTAGTCTTGTTTGTGTAACCAACACCGTTTAGTCATAAGCTTCATTTCCGTTAGTGTTGTTATTTTGTTTTGCTGGAAAAATGGTTAGTGTAATAATAGAGCAACGAATTGTTATTAAATTTCACTTCAAACTTGGAAAAAACACTACTGAAACTTATAATTTACTGAAAGAAGTGTATGGCAGTGAATGTTTATCGTGGGAACGTGTTTTTGAATAGTTTAAGCGTTTTCAAGATGACCGACAAGTCGAAGATGATTCGCTGCCAGGTCGCCCTTCAACGTCAAAAACAGATGACAATGTCGAAAAAGTTGCTAATTTGATTAGGTCTGACCGTCGATTAAGTATTCGGGCAATTGGTGAAACTGTAGGCATTGATAAAGAATGTGTATTAAAATGGACGAGATTTGAGTCCGTGGAAGCTGTCAAAGTGAAAGCGGCAAGAGTCCTAAAGGAATTGACAGAAGATGACTTCCAGCACTGTTTCCAAAAATGGAAAATTCGCTTGGAGCGTTGTAGGGATAGAAAAAGGGTGTATATTGAAGGTGATAATAAGTAATTATGTATAAAATGAAAATATTTTTTTTTACAACGTCAGTCTCGTTATTTAATAGCCACACCTCGTATACTCTGTTTGTAGCACATATAGTTTTATTATTATTTTGGAAAATATAGTAAAACTATTAATTTTTCTATCTAATTATTTATTGTACAAATTTTACATGATTATCTGCACTTAACCTTTCGACAAGTATTCACGTAACATATGACAGAGCAACACGCGCGCCACTTAGAGTACCGAAGTGACTGTTATGATCGACTTATACGCTGAATGGTATTATCGTAAATAGCATGAGCGTTTAACTTTCAATAGCAACATTCACGCACACTTTCCAAATCTGTTGATACTTTTTAAAGTGAGATCGCTAAATAGTTTGTTTACCTTTCGGTTATCAATGTGTGCTTAGTATAAAAATTTGTGTCAGCTGTCGTTGCCTATGCTATAAGTAAGTCGTGTCCAGATACAGTGTTTTGTTTTGTCTAGAAGGTTACTTTTATTATTTATTACAAATTATTTAGTAAAAAATACTGTTTAAAAATGACAGATAACAGATAACTGACGGTTAATGGAAACTAACTGTAATTAAAAGGGTAAAGGTTAATCGATATACTGCAGTTTACAAGATTAACCGGTTTGAAGTTAGAACGTCTTCTGTTTTGAGATACGGAAGATAACATGAACAGTTCTTACAGTAAACTAATTTGAAGTTAGTTTCCGGTTTTATATGATAAGGGAAATATGATTATTTCATTAGCCTTCGGAGAGGTGAAGTTATGACTTCAGAGAGGTAAAGTTAAGACGTCTTTAACTTCAAACACATTTTACAAGTTATAAAGAAATAGTTACACCTCATAATTAATTATTCTGTACCATTTTTTATTAGCTGGGTACCCTTGCTCCGCTAATAGTCTAATCGTGGACGGTCTCTAAGTTTAATTTTCTCTATCAACACGGATTTTCATGAAAATTTGGATTTAAGTTCTATTTACCATTTACTTTAAAAGTGACCCTGTGCCGAAGGGTGAACATTTTTTTGTTTAAACTAAGTCCAAAAATAGATAAATTGACTGATTTTAAGCAACTTTTATTCTGTTAATTTTTTTTGTAAATTAATACTTTTCGTGCTATTCATGGTTGAAACTGTACATTTTTCATCGAAAATAACGCATGTTTTTCAAACGGTTTTTCACGAATTACTCAAAACGTTTATATTTTATAAAAATAATATCATTCGGAGCAAAAATGTGGCTTATGAAAAACAAAATGATTGGCTTTTGGATGGTTGCTGTAGTCCCAATACGAACCGAGTTACTGCTCGTTGAAAATAGGCTTTTCTTCTTGAAACGAAAAACTTGAAACCTTCAAAATTAAATAGTTGAAAAATGGTAAATGTTTCGCGGAAAACGTATAAGAACTTTTTGAAGTACTTGGAAAAACCTTTAAAATGAGCACTGTTAAAAGTCTTTAGCACAAAAGTAAAGGACTTAAAGGACAAAAATACAATCGCTTACAATTTTGTTCGGTAAAATGCAACAATGACACGTTCATTGGAACTAATCGAGTAAATTTACAGTATACTTTACTCGTGTAAAAGTAATATGATGAAGGTGGCTTCACCGGTTCGGAATGCTTATTTTAGGAAAAAACATTTTGATTTGAGTGAAAATGGCAATTTTCAACTCAGGAAAAACAACATATTTTTTATTGTAATATATTTTTATTATTTAAAACAAAACTCTTTACCGAATACCTATAATTTACATATATTATAGTACAAAATATTATAGTATATTCAGTATAAAATTCTAAAATTTAAAGTTAGCAACTGTATGAGCTATGCATATTTCATAAGACGATATTGTTTTAACTACCTTGTATAAATTCCAACTTTTTTTTAAAAAAAACTTGGTTTAATGTAAAATAAATACATTTTACATTTTATTGACGAATTTTTATTGCAAAATAAGCAATTTGAGCCGTTATACTGCCAAACCTAGAACTGTTTACACACACACACACACACACACACACACACACACACACACACACACACACACACACATATATATATATATATATATATATATATATATATATATATATATATATATCTTATTCATATTATATTTCTGAAAGTTTGTGTGTTTGTTTGTTTGTTATTCAATCACGCTTTAACTACTGGACTAATTGAGATGAAATTTGGTACGAATATGGTTTAAGTATCTGAGATAAACATAGGCCTATTTTCGTTTTAAAAAACGTCATTATACTATTTACCCAGCCCAAAATATTTATTAGTATTTAGTTTTGTGGCATGTGTTAACTGTAGTTAGTTTTAATTACTGTTTACTGGACATGATATTTAGGCACCAGAGATGGACATAGATCTAATCCCATTTTACAAATCTTAATCTGTGTTTTATTTATTGCAAAATTATTGCTTTTAATGTAACATTTTCAATTATTTTAGTTGAAATTTTTTCAAAACTTTAATTTGTTACTTTGTGTTGAATTTTCAATATTAAATGTAAAAAATTCTCTACACAGAGTGCCAATTGTAAGGTACTATATATATTTGTGTAATTACATTATATGAAAAAATGGTAAATATGCAGTGTAGCATATCCTGGATTTTTCGATATTTTTGTTACTAAAATGCTTTATTATGTGCCCAAAAGCAAGAATCCAAAATATGAAAGCACGAGAAGTACGATAAAAATTGAAAAAAAAGTGACCAACATAACCTCAAAATTGCTACCCGGTGAAAATCAGTACCGTGTTGTAGATCGGTAAAACAATAAAAATACGTCTAACGCGGGTTTTGGGTGGTAAGAAACCCATTTTTTTAAAAGAATACTGCGTAACCTAAATCACACGGTTTGTTAGGCCTAACACGGTGATGCGTACAAAAACTTATATTTTTTTAAAGAATTCTACATATCCTAACTGACATGGTTGTTGGGCCTATCATGGTGATGTGTAAAAAAACCTTTATTTTTTTAAAGAGTACTCCAAACCTTAACTGACACGGTTGTTAGGCCTGATACGGTGGTGAGTAAAAAAACTTTTACATTTTTTTGAAGAATACCACATATCCTAACTGACACAGTTCTTGGGCCAAACACGGTTATGTGTGAAAAAACCTTTACATTTTTTTAAGGATACTACGTATCCTAACTGACACGGTTGTTAGGCCTATCATTGTGATGTGTGAAAAAAACCTTTATTTTTTTTAAAGAGTGCTCCAAACCTTAAATGACACGGTTGTTAGACCTAAAATGGTGATGCGTGAAAAATCTTTATATTTTTTTAAAGAATACTCCATAAGCTAACTAACATGGTTGTTAGGCCTAACACGGTGATGCATTAAAAAAACCTTTACTTATTTCTTTAAATAGAGTACTCCATAACCTAACTGACACGGTTGTTGGGCCTAATACGGTAATGCATGAAAAAAAACTTTATATTTTTTTTAAAGAGTACTCCATAACTTAACTAACACGGTTGTTAGGCCTAGCACGATGATGCGTGAAAAAACTTTTATATTTTTTTAAAGAATACTCTATAAGCTAACTAACATGGTCGTTAGACTTAACACGGTGATGCATTAAAAAAACCTTTATTTATTTTTTTAAAAGAGTACTCCATAACCTAACTGACATGGTTGTTGGGCCTAATACGGTGATGCAGGAAAAAACCTTAATTTTGTAAAAAAAAGTACTCCATAACTTAACTAACACGGTTGTTACGCTTAACACGGTGATGCGTTAAAAAAACCTTTATTAAAAAAACCTAACTGACACGGTTGTTGGTCCTAACAGAGTGATGCGTGATCTTTAATATATATTATGAATGCGAGCTGTGTGACATTCACTTAATCTTAATCACTCTTAACTTTAATCTTGCAGCATCTTACCTGACGGGTAACAGCTAATAATATTATATTTCTTAAGGTTTGTTTTTGTTTATTTGTTTGTTATTCAATCACACTTTAACTACTGGACCAAATGAGATTAAATTTGGTATGAACACGGTTTAGGTATCTGAGATAAACACAATACTATTCCAGTTTATTTGTATAATAGTGACTTTTTAATAATACTGTATTTTATTAAAATATGTCAGGACCCTGTTTTAGCGTATCGAGTAGCAAAAATTTATGTGTCTTGGCCGAAAACCATAAATAGTATAATATTGTATATAGAAAGATATTAAAATGAAATGACCTATTCTGATTTTGAAAATCGACTATAAATTTTATTGCCTGCATTATAATTGCAGGCAAAACCGCAATGGGTAACAGCTATATATACATATATATTCTTGCTTATATTTAAAGTCAGTTTTATAAGCGGAGTCGATATTCGGCTGAAAATAGTCATACCAAATTGTCATGTGAGCACATACATGTTGTCTAACTTTTCACACACACACACACACACACACACACACACACACACACACACACACACACACACACACACACACACACACACACACACACACACACACACACACACACACACACACACACACACACACACACACACACACACACACACACACACACATTCACACACATATATATATCATGGTTTTCTTGCGAAAAAGTATAGATAAAACCTGGTTTCCTTACATATATTCTCTCACTCACTATAAAAGGAATGCACATTTGTGTGTGAGTGTGTGTGTGTGTGTGTGTGTGTGTGTGTGTGTGTGTGTGTGTGTGTGTGTGTGTGTGTGTGTGTGTGTGTGTGTGTGTGTGTGTGTGTGTGTGTGTGTGTGTGTGTGTGTGAGAGAGTGAGTGTGTGTGTGTGTGTGTGTGTGTGTGTGTGTGTGTGTGTGTGTGTGTGTGTGTGTGAGAGAGAGAGAGAGAGAGAGAGAAAACACTCTCACGATCGTAATTTTAAAACAAACGTGACATAAAAACCGATTTTAGTAATTGCCGTGAAGTTGAATCTCCAGCCAAATCCATTCAACACTTTCGAAATAACTGTAATGTCAAATAAAAAAAAATAACTGTTTTTATACATTTTCCAAAATCTGATTATATTATCGTAATCGACATTATAATCGGCATATAATTATCGAAAATAGAAACGCGTACAAAATATGTTTCTGTATTCATTGTTTATTGTCAAAGTAATTTGAACAGTTAAAATACCGCCCTAACGTATGCCGATATCAAAGCTGATTATAATGGTGTTCAGATTTTTAAAAACCAGTAAAATTAAAACAATTCGCTTCAGTCACATCCGCTTATAAACTGCGTATCGCGATGATTAGTGACGTTTTAAAATTAAGTTGTGCAGAAAGTTAATTTCGAAATAAAATAATACAATATTGAAAAGTGGAAATAATATTTAAATGAGTAAAAGTGATGCGTCGTACAAAGCTATTACGGATAAATAGACTCCTCGTAAAGTTTGTGAAGGAGATTACTTCGCTGTCACTGAACTGGGGGACACTTGTTGCTAAATAACCTTGTTCCTTGCGCTGGGACAAATCAATATGCCTTTGCAACATCAACTTATTTGTCCCCCTTGTTGGTGATAGTGTTTTGTGATCTGCATCGATTACACACACACACACACACACACACACACACACACACTCGGGTGCGCTCACACACGCCCGCCCTCACACGCTCACGCGCGCTCGCACACTCTACACACCGTCAGCACATCCACGCGCTCACATACACGCACGCACTCTCTCTCACACACACACGCGCGAGCGCGAACACACAAACACAAACACACACACACTCGGGCGCACACACACGCCTGACCTCACACGCTCACGCGCGCTCGCACACTCTACACACCGTCAGCACATCTACGCGCTCACATACACGCACGCACGCACTCTCTCTCTCACACACACACACGCATGCACACACACACACACACACGCTCACGCGCGCTCGCACACTCTACACACTGTCAGCACATCCACATCCACGCGCTCACATACACGCACGCACGCACGCGCATATACACGCACGCACTCTCTATCTCACACACACACACACACACACACACACGCCCGCATGCACACACACACACAAGCGCGCACACAAAAACACACACACGCACGCGCGCGCACACAAAAACACACACACGCACGCGCGTGCGCACACACACACACACACACACACATAAATTAAAGTCTTTTTTTACCATCACAATCAGCATTTAACTATAAATGAATATTTTAAACGTTAAAATTACATTGAAAATCCAAAAAATAACTGAAAAGATTTCGAACTGTTGGTACCATATGTGATCAGAATGGATAACTGCGCCAAATTTGAACCAAATCGAATAAAAGTTGCGAACATGAGGGTGTTTGCGCG
This sequence comes from Callitettix versicolor, assembly GCA_022606455.1. Taxonomy (NCBI): domain Eukaryota; kingdom Metazoa; phylum Arthropoda; class Insecta; order Hemiptera; family Cercopidae; genus Callitettix; species Callitettix versicolor. Next base: position 41,845,083 of record CM040188.1, read on the forward strand.
CGCGCGCACGCACGCACGCACACACACACACACACACACACACACACACACACACACACACACACACACACACACACACACACTTGCACTCTTTGTATATTTAAGAAAATCTGGCTGTATTTATACGTTTTTGCAAACAAAATCTAAATAAATCTTTGGACATGTTCGATAATTTTTTTTTCCTTTTGAGGCATTTAAGGCTAACATTTATTATTTTCTCCGTATTATAATAACAAAGTTGTATCGTACATTTATCGTTTTAAATGTGTTTTTTCCCACAAAAACAAAGAATTATTTAGTTCTCGTTATGCGAGTTTGTTTGACTTACCTCGAAACTAATTTTGCCAGTTTGGTTGTGTTTCATTGTGTTGAAAACGTAATGAGCGTACTGGCTCGCGTCTGAAACAATGAAACAAAGCATGTTAACTTTAACTAGCAGAGAAAACAAAGACATGTTGTTTTGTTACTGCACACTTCAGAGGGTGGCGGGAACGGTGGCGAAGCAAGCGGCGAATGTATCAACTAACTAGGCTGTGTGATTGCAACAAAGCCGGCCGCTAACGCGAAAGAAAACCCAAAGCTATTTTCTAAATAAAATTTTAATAGTTAAAACTGTAGACCTCGCAGTTGTTAGAAATTAAAATTATAATTTTAATTATTAGTTTTAAAAATTTTAAAGAGGATACAGCCAAAGAGCTGAAAAGACCCAGCCACTATTGACAAAGTCGCAGAAAAATTATGAAACTGCTGACATATTTCATCTTGTTATAAACTCAAAGTATGTAGAACAGCAGTTTAGATCAAAGCTTGGGGAAGAAATAGGTCGCGGTCAGTCTATCTTGGGGATGGAGACGTGAAATGTGAGTCGATTCTGGGGGGACCGTAGATGAATCGATTTTGGGGGGAACTGAAGGGTCAGTCGATTTTGGAAAGACTGGAGGGTCAGTCGATTCTGGGGGGACCGGAGGTCAGTCGATTCTGGGGGGGGGACCGGAAGGTCAGTCAATTCGGGGGTGACTGGAGGGTCAGTTGAATCTGGGGAGGACCAGAGGATCAGTCGATTCTGGGGTGGACTGGAGGATCAGTCGATACTGGGCGGACTGGAAGTTTAGTCGATTCTGGGAGAACTGGATGGTGAGGCTATACTGGGAGGACCGGAGTGTCAGTCGATTCTGAGCGACCAGAGTGTCAGTCGCTTCTGAGGGGACCGGAGAGTCAGTCGATTCTGAGAGGGCGGAGGGCCGTTTGAAGACGAATTGTACGTTGGGAAGAGACTGGTGTGCCAAAAGGACATTCCAGCCACGCGGTGAGGGAGAACAACGGATCGGCAGTCTACGGGTCAAGTAGACAGTTTTTGTGTACACTTCTTCCCCTTTTGTTTTCGGGTTAAAAAAAGTGTCGGCACGAGTTTCCGGAAAAGAATTTGGATAATTTTTTCGTGGTAACATTAGGATCGGGTGATACAGAAGTGTTCATTCTTGGGTTGTTATCAAGTGCATAAGTAGCCGAAACAATATCAGAAGATTGTAATATTTTTTTTAAAATTCTGTGATTATGTTAAGATGTAAAATATTTATTAAAAACAAGATAATACAAATTTGAAAATCAGATAAATGAGCCATGTACTTTTAGGTTAGCCTTTGCCTGGAGTTGTAATACGTAGAGATCTCGCTGCATAGGAAGTTGTGTGACTGAAAATGGAGGAGGGAAGTGAAGCTATCTGTCAAAAGGGAAATGAACCATTTAATTTTAGGTTAGCTTTTGTCTCGAGTTTATAATACATAGAGATCTTACTGCATAAGAAATGGTGTGACTGAAAATAGGGAACGCTATTTATCGGAAAAGAAATGAACCATGTACGTTTACGTTAGCTTTTGTGACTACAGTTTGTGACTACATTATTTGTTAATGTTTGAATCGTTAATGATATTAATTAGACATCTTAATCAAGTGTAAGATGAATTCACTTCATTTCAGCAATTTATAGACTCAAAGATAGGAAGGTGGTGGTAGACAAACGAGTTCAGAGCGCTCTGGTGTCGGGTTTTGGTACTACGTGAATTTTGCCTTTCCATCTGGTATCTTGATTTTTACATTTCGTGGGAGTTGAATGTATTATAAAGAGCATCAGGTAATTCTACATTGAATGTTAAATGTCTTAATATATTTTTTCTAAATCACTACATATTCGAGAAAGTTTTTGTACTATCGTTAACTGGTATCGACTAGTTTTAAATTAAAGAGCAACTGTATCCAGTCAATATTATTTATAAGGATATTCTTCGTGTGGGGATAATTAGCCTGGATAACTGTTCTATGATTCACTACCGTCAATACGGCTCTATTAGGACTAATGGGGTAATAATTTATGTAGGGTATAAGCCGCGTTGTAAACGTTTATTTTACAACAATAATTAGTACTTGGTATCAAGATTATTGCTGCATTGCCTGTTGACATTAACAACAATGTATGATATTGGGTTCAGATTATTAAACACATTGAGGAATAATACATGGGCCTGTAAATAGTTTTTAATGAATTTTGAAAAAATACAAATTTAAGGAGAAAACGTGGCATTATCATTATAAAATCTTTTTGTTTAATATTTCCTTTATCACGTAAAGAATCTATGTTATTCAGCGAATTTGTATCGGAAAATGAGCTATAGAGCAGCCATCATGGTAAGGCACAGATCCGGAACGTGAAAAATGATACTGACTTCTTGAATCTAGATAAAATTTCGAGGGGGTCATATTTATTTATCCAAAAATATACGTATTATAGTGTGTATGTGTGTGTGGGGGGGGCCTAATCCTTGAAGGATTATGGTGTGCCTAGATCCTAATCCTTGAAATTATGTGTATTTAGAGATAAAAAGGGGCTTCAATCAAGGAATGTATAAGTAGCATTAATTAATTTTTGAGTACAGTTTATAATAGAGTTTGAATGATGAGAAGTTTTTTTTAAAATTTGGCTAGTAAAATATTTGTAACAATTTGGATATTTTGGTTATTACTATTGTTTTTTTTTGTTTGGAAAAACGTCTTATAATAGAAAATGACAAATATTTGAAATTGTAAAATAAAAACCTATTATATATATATATATATATATATATATATATATATATATAATCGATATATATATATATATATATATATATATATATATATATATATATATATATATATATATAGAGAGAGAGAGAGAGAGAGAGAGAGAGAGAAACAGTTTCAAAATGGCGGCCAATAGTGTAGACTAGCTGCACCTATTGAGAGGATTTAGACATCCCTCACGGTACCCGAGTCTAAGAAACACTTACACTTACAATATTACACTACACTTACGACTTTAACACTTTACACTCACACTTGCATTTAGGGAAGCGATAATAGCCCCAATGTGCTTTTCGCCTTAAAATAACAACAACAAAAAATCTTTAAACATTCATTAATTTTTGTCTTAATTTTTTTTTCTGAAAATCCGATTTCACCAGCGTTAAAAACTGCATAAATTAGAGTTTTTAATTTTAAAATTCCGTTGAAGTTAAGAAACGATTTCTACGGCGGTCATGGTTCATGCTCGTATTTTTAATGTAATTTGATTGTTTAAAATGCAAATATATGCAGTTTTTAATGTCGATTGCTATGGTGAAATCGGAATTTCGTACAGAGTATGGTAAAGAAAAACACTTCTATCACGTCAGTGAGCACTTGCTTAGTTTCGTTTATTTTGTGCTTACTGTATTAAATAAAATTAAAGTTCACATTATTGTATTAGTAATAGTAAATGGGCACTATACGCGTATAAACCTTGCAATAATGAAACCGTCGCTGCAAGCACCCGTACATGTTGCATGCCCCTCTTGGTAATTAGCGCAACAATTGGTCCAGCTGATCGATAAACAATGCCGCTACAACAACTAACTACTAACTAATTAATTTCCTCTAGTGCACACTTACTCCCCGGAGGATTGCGTTCCAGAGTCGAGAGTCGACGAAACTTTCCCGAAGAGAACTTTACTTCGGAAACTTAAACTTTCAACTAGAAGTTCAATTCACATTATTCGCGACAAGCAGGTGCGTCGTTAACGAGATAAAAGTAAATAGATAATATCTCGTATGTTTTCTTTAAATGTACATGTTTTTATACCTTAAGACTCTAGCAGGTATGATTTCCAATGGGTTTTTAGGGAACACCAAAGGTCTTGAGAAGGGATGGACGGTCTTGTAAAGTCAAAGAGGATGCTTGCGGATCCCGCAGAAGTGAGGAACTCCGGCTGAACGGGACGGATCTGCGGCGAGTGATGGGGTTCCTGACGGGTCACTGGACATTCCGCAGTCATCTACACAAAATGGGCTTTCACATGACAAATCTTTTGTGTGGGAAATGTGGTACAGCTGAGGAAACAGCTCAACATATACTTGTTGACTGTCCAGCTTTGAATAGGAAACGATTTGAATTCCTAGGCACTATCTGGAGTAGGGGACAGACGATAGTACAGGGCAACATTATCCGAAGTATCTCACGGTTATCCGAGGTTGGATTGGGAAGGTCGAACCTGTGGACGAGGATGCGCAATAAGCTGAGTGGCGAAACCAGAATCAATGGAAGTCTTGACCTTCTAGTATTAAATGTGAAGGTGAAAGATTTCTACGATTTGAAAGGAGACCAGAGTTTTTCGCTTCCAATCGGTAACTTCTCAGAATGGCCGCCTCGGTGGCCTAGTTAATAACGTACTGGGCTTTCACCCCAAGGACCCGGATTCGATTCCCGGCCAGGGCTTGGCATTTTCATACGCTATAAATCATCCCATCGTCTGCATTAGCCCAAGTGTGCACAATAGTCGGACGTTAAACACCAACAAAACAAATCAACGCGAAGGTGAATTCCTAGTTGAAGTTAGTGTTCTTTTTCCGTTGGTTATTATGGTCAAATCCAGCTAGGAAGGAAACGTTACGAATTTTAAAAACAGCAATTTTGAAATTGTTTACTAAATTTTGCACACGACTTTCAAAATAATAGGGAATCAGTGTACATTTGATTTTGAAAAACCAGGAATTGACTGGGTAACGAACTTGTTCAAGCTCTTATTGGAGTAGACTTCTCTGCCAAATTTGAAACTAAGCGGACCAAACTGCAAACGTTAGAGAGGTTTTAAATTTCTCAATAAACTTGATACATCGGTCAGGATCAGTTCAGATTTCATAGACTTGTTTATGGGTCATACCATGATGTCAAATAATTTTGTCATAATAACACACAAGCTGATTTCAGGTCTCTTTCAACTCGACGCCTTTTTTGTCAAAATACTGTGTGTGTGTGTGTGTGTGTGTGTGTGTGTGTGTGTGTGTGTGTGTGTGTGTGTGTGTGTGTGTGTGTGTGTGTGTGTGTGAGAGAGAGAGAGAGAAGAGAGAGAGAGAGAAAGAGGGATAAAGAGAGAGTATGTGCGTGTGCACGTGCTCGTGTGTGAGTGTAGTTTTGTGTGTGTGTGTGTGTGCGTGCGCGCGCGCGTGTGCGTGAGTGTTTGTTTTAACACGCTCACGTTGGCAATTTTAGTCCGATTTAAACTTGGCCCAAAAATCAATTACTGTAATGGCTTACAACAAATTCATAAACATTTCACAATTTTAATCAGTGTTGCAAACTGCAAAAATTAAAATTTCCAATTTTAAAAAACCCGTTGCAATTAAGAAATTAAATTTGACAGCGTCAAGGATTCGTTTTCGTATTTTAAATTCGAAAAGTTTGAAAGTTTAAAATACCTTTTTTAATGCTGTTGATTGTGAAATCAGAGTCTCAAAAAAATGGTATAGTAAAAGTAATCATTCATGTGGAATTTCTTCAATCACGTTAGCGAGACAGCTGCGTGCCGCTATTTTTGATATAATGGCTGTACTTCAAATTAAAAATGGATTATTTAGAATTAACTGTTAACTGTGAGCTTACTTGGTCGGTACATTATATAACTAGGATGGAAGTAATTAGTCTCGCACGGGGGGGGGTCTGTTAATTGGGCACTTAGATGTAATCTCTGTTGTTATTCATACCCAGGACTATGCGCAACAACTAGCATATAGCCGAGAATTCGACATAACTGTTTTGTACCTAGTTTATAACAAAAGAAGGAATTGGTGCAAAGGAATTTCTACAAAGTCTTTACTGCACAAACCTTGATGAATCATCTTTGCATATAATTAATAATTCTTAGTGTCACAATATATAAATTTTCGGCTTTACATTTAAGGTACAAAAAATTATTCTTGCGTTCATATTCCCTCACCCCCAAAAGCACAAGTGTGTAACTCGGGGAGTAGGCTAACCAACAAAAAGAATTTTTTTTATTGATACTTGTTGAATATACGAGGTGTGTTCAGAAAGTAAAGAGAATTTTTAAATTTCGCGGGCTTGGAGAGTCCGATTGTCAAAAGTTTTTTTATTATGTTGGTATACATGCCCTTGTAGTATCATAAAACTTTCACCTGTTTACATTGTTGACTTTGTCTGTGACAGCCACTAAGGTTAGACGTGTTTTTATGAGCTCGGCGATTTTCGTTTGTCAAAAGAAATGAATCAAAAAATTTGTATCACATTTTACGTAAAAAATGGAATAAATTGTATCAAAGTATGTGAAATGTTAACAAAGGCCTATGGTGAGTCTGTTATGAGTAAAACAAGAGTTTACGAGTGGTATAAGCGTTTCCAAGAAGGCCGTGAAGACGTTGACGATGACGAACGCCCCAGCACATCAACGACCGATGAAAACGTGGAAAAAGTGAAAGAAATGGTTATGAACAATCGCCGAATCATAATTAGAGAGGTCGCTGATGATGTTGGCATATCGATTGGATCATGTCATGACATTTTTTCCAATGTTTTGTGTATGAAACACGTGGCAGCAAAATTCGTTCCAAATTTGTTGAATTTTGAACAAAAACAGCGGCGAATGGAAGTTGCTCAGGAGTCACTAAATGAAGTCAACGACGATGCAGAATTACTGAAACGTATTATAACAGGTGACGAAACATGGGTTTACGGATATGACGTCGAAACTAAGGCTCAATCATCCTAGTGGAGGCATTCTGGCTCGCCAAGTCTGAGAAAGGCTCGACAAGTGCGGTCGAACGTGAAGGTTATGCTCACTGTGTTCTTCGATATTAATGGTATAGTGCATCATGAATTCCTGCCACCAGGTGAAACGGTCAATAAGGTTAACTTCTACCTACAAGTTCATCGCCGTTTGCGTGAAGCAATCCGAAAAAAACGCCTGGATCTGTAGAAAAACAATTCATGGCTTTTCACCAGCTCACACTTCATTGCTTGTTCGTGAATTTTTGGCCAAAAACAGCACTGTAACGATGCCCCAACCTCCATATTCGCCAGACATGGCTCCGTGTGACTTTTTCCTATTTCCAAAAATAATGAGAACCTTAAAGGGCCGTCGTTTTACAGCCGTAGATGACATTAAAAGCGCATCGCTGAAAGAACTAAAGGCTATATCAAAGATCGAGTTTGAGAAGTGTTTCGAGGATTGGAAGAAGCGCTGGCACAAGTATATAATCTCCAATGGGGACTATTTTGAAGGCGACAACATCAATGTGGAAGAATAAATAAATATTTTGTTAAAAAAATTTTCGTTACTTTCTGAACACACCTCGTGTATTTGGTTTGAAGATATGTTTACAGATATCTTGTTTTATTTAAATAAACAAATACATGAACTAACTTAGACATTATTTACTGTTGTTATAGTAAAATATCAGTTGTTTTATATTAATTCGTAACTTTTTTGTTATTTTAAGGCGAAAAGCACATTGAGGCTATTATCGTCTCCCTAAATGTAAGTGTGAGTGTAAGGTGTTAAAGTCGTAAGTGTAGTGTTTTAAGTGTACTTGTGTGTTAGATTCGGGTTAGACGGCGAGGGACGTCTAAATCCTCTAAATAGGTGAGCTAGTCTGCACACCCTGCGGTCTAATAATTCATAACGATCAGCCGATTTCATTGAACAGCAGATTGGCTATTGTAAGTTTCAGGTTATGTTGTTAAAAACTAGCAATATTAGATCGAGTTTGAGAAGTGTTTCGAGGATTGGAAGAAGCGCTGGCACAAGTATATAATCTCCAATGGGGACTATTTTGAAGGCGACAACATCAATGTGGAAGAATAAATAAATATTTTGTTAAAAAAATTTTCGTTACTTTCTGAACACACCTCGTGTATTTGGTTTGAAGATATGTTTACAGATATCTTGTTTTATTTAAATAAACAAATACATGAACTAACTTAGACATTATTTACTGTTGTTATAGTAAAATATCAGTTGTTTTATATTAATTCGTAACTTTTTTGTTATTTTAAGGCGAAAAGCACATTGAGGCTATTATCGTCTCCCTAAATGTAAGTGTGAGTGTAAGGTGTTAAAGTCGTAAGTGTAGTGTTTTAAGTGTACTTGTGTGTTAGATTCGGGTTAGACGGCGAGGGACGTCTAAATCCTCTAAATAGGTGAGCTAGTCTGCACACCCTGCGGTCTAATAATTCATAACGATCAGCCGATTTCATTGAACAGCAGATTGGCTATTGTAAGTTTCAGGTTATGTTGTTAAAAACTAGCAATATTAACAACAATTATTATACACGTTTATATTAATTTAGAATTTATTATAAACGGTTACAACGTGCACGTGTTCTTCAATTAAGGAAAAATATCGAAACCGAAGCAACACAACGTTTTCTTACGTGTTTACTGTTATCGAAAAGGAAAGAAAGGAGGAAGAAAAAGAGAGACGAAATTCATTTGCTCGTTCGTTCCATATTTTCGTTACATTCTTCCGTTCGGCGATGTTTTTCATTCACTCCTTTCGCCAAAGCTAACATTAAAAGCTTTCCTTCAATATTAGACCTATGTCCAAATATACTTAAATAATAACAACTTGAAACTAAGAGTTTCACTTTTGTCTGGTGATTAGTATTACAAAGATAAGATAATTTCTTTAAAGCGTAATTATTAAATTTAATAAAATTTAACTTATAAGATTAGGATCGCCCGGCGGAAAGAAAACTTGATGACGTAACGCTCGACAACTTTTATAAATTTACAAATTGCTGATTACTTTGTAAATCCAATTAGCGGTCCAGGATTTATTGACAAGGATTAATTAATTGTTTGATACAATCACATCGAGTGAACACGCAAACTTTAGTCCAATAATCTGCTTACATTACACCACGTATCAGAGCTAATAGGCTTATTGATTAATTTAGTTAATTAAAAATTGCATTAACTTAATATTAGACTACGAAATGACAATAATAACAACGATTTTTATTTTTCTAAAGAATCAAGCTATTGTAATACTTACTACCTCCAAAGCAAACAACAGGAGCTCACAATACTTGCATAGTTCCAAGTTGAAACATCCCAAGCTTGAAATACCTACCGCGAACGTATAAATCACTACGAGGCCTACCTATTGTTTTCCACCTATTATGCCTCAGAACACACCCCGAACCATGGATCGCGACCTCCATTAGTTTTACTAAAGCAAGCAGTGAAATGAAACACTGTATAGGGGGAACTGTTTTCTTGATAGACTGGAAATATAACGTTCGACGTCCAATCGTAAGTTCGATAGTCAACAATTTTTTGATTGGGTTTGTTGCTCGAAAAGTTCGACATTAGTAGTAATAACATACATACAAATTTATCTATAATAAATGAAAATATGGTTCAAATAAAATTTTAATCATAAGAGCTTTTAGTATCGCTAAATATTACAGAATATTAAATATTGACGTGTTCGAAGCGAATTTTGAAAAAAGTAATACCAGTTGAATAAAAACATCACATAAAGGAACATAACCATAATAAGCAAATATTTGTATGCTATAATACGCACGCATGCACAAGCGACACAAACAAACACACACACACACACCTATACAATGTAATATACAATAGGAAAGAAAGAGAGAGAGAGAGAGAGAGAGAGAGAGAGAGAGAGAGAGAGAGAGAGAAGGGAAGGGAGGGAGAAAGAGGGGAGAGGGGAGAAAGGGAGAGGGGGAGAGACAGAGAGAGAGAGGGGGGACAGAGAGAGAGAGAGAGAAAGAGAGAGAGAGAGAGAGAGAGAGAGAGAGTTGTATGTGTGTGAAGAGAGAATGAATGAATTAATGCTTTACTTCAGGCAAAGTTCGGACCATTTATTAAATTTAAAAACACATAAATTAATAGAAAAATTAAATAATTAAAATAAAATTTACATTTTGACAACTGAGATGCATATTTAAAAATAAGGAGAAAAACTATACTCATTAAATAAAACACAGTAGATATATCATAATATAAACAACAACAAACAAATTTTAATAAATAGACAAAAATTGTATTATATCTTTAAACGAAACAAAAACAGTTTTTGTCATTAAAAACTGACAATGTAACAAGTTACAACTATCCTCAAAACTAAAAATATGAGAGCGAGAGAGAGAGAGAATGAATGAATTTGAGAGGTAACTAACTCATAACTTCCCATAACACAAACACAAATTAATTAAAAATAATTTAATAATTAATATAAAATTTATGATTCGATAATTGTAATTAATATTTAAATATATAAACAACAAAAACTACATTCGTTAAATAAAATACAGTACATTATAATCACATAATTTTTTTTAAAGAAAGTAATATTAATATTTCTAAATGAAACAAAACAAAAACAGTTTTTCTCATTAAATATAACAAGTTACAACTATCACTTGAAAGAGAGAGAGAAAGAGAGGAGGGAGTAAAACACAGAAAAAGGAGGTCAACAGTAAACCCTTTACCAGATCTACAATGATCTTGCTAAGATGGCCGCCTAGTAAACTTATTTTTCCAATGTAAATTTGCTAAAAGTAATAATAACGATAATAAATGGAAAACAAATTTTACATACAATTAAGTGCTTGAAAGAAGTAATAATTAATACTTAATTAAGTATTAATATTTAGTTCAAAGCTTAAGCTTTACGTTAAAAAATGTGCATTGATAGATTGATTTATTGTAGCCTGCATCGTGGTAAAACTTATAAAATATTCATAGAGGCCACAAAATATGCACAGAGTAAAATGCTTAGAACACGATATTCAAGTAGGCTGAAAAATGAATTTTGTTAAACGCTACGTAGTGATATCCTTTTGTCCGTATTAAAATGGAGGTTATTTACATTCTTAAAAATACTAATTAACACTTTAGACTACGTGGAAGGTTAATTCTGATTTACGTTAGACCTTAAAAGGTCTAATACGGTCCACTAAAACTAATCTTGGCATTAAGTAATCACAATATAATTTCAAAACCAATCAATCATCTATTTTTCCTATAGCGAAATTATAAGTGGAAGTAATTAATACATAACAACACAACTACAATGAATTATTTGTTGACCTTACCTCCTTGAGGGAAGAACTGGGAGAAGATGTGTTTAAAGGACTCTTCATCTACCATTCCTGTGGGACATTCCTGAAATTAAAACCAAAATTTTCACTTCAACTAAAGACATTTAATTTTGTTTACCATCATGAAAAAATTAAATACGTAATTTGACATTTTATTTACGCACACAAGCTACTGAAACTACATTACATATAACTTCCTTAATGAATTAAAAACGCATTGCCTTCAGTGAAGCAGACACATTAATTAAGACACGAATTATCTCGTTAGAATTAACTATTATAGCTGGGCATCTACAGGTTAATGACCGAGCGAAGCGAAGTCTGTTTTCAACTCGACCGTTTGGCGTTTTATTTGTGTTTGTTACGCAGTTTTGGTCAAAAACACTGACCGATTGTTCACAAATTTGGTACGGAGGTACGTTGTATAAAGCCCGAATGACGTATGTGTAATACTTTTCCCTATTCACTTCCATTTCAAAATGGCGGCCTATGATTTAACGATGTCTAGTGTATGAATAAACGTATTGGCTGATTGTTTTGAAATGTGGTACAACATTATGTGTAAGATTATTTTTTCATTTAATACTGTTTCAAGATGGCGGCTTCCGATTTACAAAACGAGTATAAGCAGTTTTAGCTAAAAGCATTAGCAGATTGTTTTGAAATTTAGTACGACGGTATCTTGTATAAAGCCCAAATGAGTTATTGTAAGATTTGTCTCCATTTACTTCCGTTTCAAGATGGCGGCTTCCGATTTACAAAACGAGTATAAGCAGTTTTAGCTAAACGCATTAGCAGATTGTTTTGAAATTTAGTACGACGGTATCTTGTATAAAGCCCAAATGAGTTATTGTAAGATTTGTCTCCATTTACTTCCGTTTAAAGATGGCGGCTTCTGATTGAACCATGACCAGTGTACGTAATATCAGTCGCATTTGCCGATTGAACTACAGAACTTCGTACTTGTCAAGATTCTGTGGACCTTGTCGGCCATATTGAATCTATTCTCTATAAGACTAATGTTAATTAACGTTACAGATAACCCCGCTATTTATTAAAAGAAACGTTTGTTTTGATGTCTCATTTTAAAGTTCTGGTATGTGGAAATACGGTTTTTTCTATTTTGTTTACATGTTTAACTTTTATTTATCTTTGAATATCCTTAAAAGCAAAATATAAACGGAAAAAGTAAAAAGCGGAACACAATCTCACATACAACACTTTTAAAATGGTATTTTAAAAATAATTTTAACCTAACAAATAAAGTGATTTGTACCGTTAACAATATCACCGACGGGGTCCATAGACGTGTATTAGTGCATTGTCACTGGAAAATGTACCATAGAAGTGGCCGTATAAAGGAGTTCACAAAATGAGTGTCGATGCAGATCTCTAAATCATTTTTAATGGGTCGTGAGAAAATGTTGTGTATAATAACTTGGCCAAGTTCGTCAACCAGCAGAACCAGTCCAACAATTTCAAAATGGCGGCCATTTTAAATAAGAAAATTACAACTTTTTATCTTTAACGTTTTCAATAATTTTGCTCTTACTATGGTAAGCGGCTTTAAAATTTGCACAAATCTTAAAAATTTTAAATTTTGATTAAAAAAGATTTAAAATAGTAATTTTATATGCTGATCTTAGTACAGATTGTAATGGTGAAAACAGATTTTTAAAAACTTGAAAGATAAATATGATATTACATTTTGGAAATGCATTTCTATCACGTCTGTCTGCGCGATTATTAATATTAAAGAATAACGATACAGAGAGATAGAGATAGATAGATAGATAGAGAGAGAGAGAGAGAGAGAGAGAGAGAGAGAGAGAGAGAGAGAGAGAGAGAGAGAGAGAGTATTAGATTAGAGTATAAATATTTTAGGGCTACGTTTTTTCAAAATTTGAAGTCAATTTTATACATGCATATATCTGTTTGTGTGTATGATGGAAGTATTATTAGATAGTGACTTCCACGGTGAAGAAGGAGCTTTATAAAGAGAAAGCAAACTACTTCCAGTAATTGAAGTTAGTTTGATAACAATGTCTGGAGGTAATTTCCGCATCCACTTTGACCCCTGCTAGGCAGAGCATGAATGGATGTTATGAACAGTTATGTTTTGAAAGTTGTTACAAAAGGAAAGAACCACTCAAATAAGCTTACGGGTATAAATAAAAAGTAAGTTTTTATAAACAAGTTGGGTTAGAAGAAAACAGTAAAAAGCACGAAAAAACTTTCAAATTTCTCAAAATAGATTCATCAGATTTGTTTAAAATTTTATTCGTACAGTGTCTCTAGTTTAGGAGCGGACTCTAGACAGAACAAAACATGGCTGAAGGAAACGAATAAATGCCAGCAACACCAATTATAACTATACATGGAAGCTCTATAAATAAAACTTAGTTACGAGGTTGTATAAAATAAATGAAATTGTAGATTTGGGGGGAGGGATTAACAGCGGCTCTGTGGCCCCCGACACGTCAGTTTAAGAGCATTTTGTGTACCCCATAATATCGCTTCACCTTAAATCGGCTCCAGTGCCCTTGACGAGTTCTAGAATCTTCTATAATGTGTCCTGGTTAAACTCCTTATTTGGTTACTGAGGTCCATAGCGTCTCCTTTTGGCCTCCAGGACCTCGTACTCAAGGAGTATATGAGCTGCACGACACTAGGGCGAGATTTGTAACAATCCCACCTTATGTAGATGGTTCCGGATGTGGCCGCGTCCGGTGATCATAGCAACGACCTGTCTCAGTGACCTCCTGTTAAACTGAACAAGTGTCCTTGTCAGTACAGGGTCTGGTCACAAGAGAAAGCGTTTTCCAAATCTTTGGCCAGGGAATTGTTTTATCGTTTGATGTGCTCGTCCCTAGCCCATTTCCTTACTCCTCCTCTTGCAGTTGTGCGACTGACCTCGCACTTGGGTTCTGGTCCCACCAGTCGATCAGCAGCTCCTCTCTTGGTTATCATGTCTGCTCTCGCATTTTACCTAATCCCGCAATGCCCACGTACCCATACTAATTGCACCATAATAGCATTTGACAGGACACAGAGTGTGAGAAGAGAATACCATACCAACTTGTACATAAATATATATATATATATATATATATATATATATATATATATATATATATATATACACGTGTGTGTGTGTGTGTGTGTGTGTGTGTGTGTGTGTGTGTGTGTGTGTGTGTGTTTTAGCACGATTATATTCGCAATTTTGGTGCGATTTGATCCAAACTTAGCACAAAAATCGAATTTGGTTGTAGCTTCGGACAAGTTAATGAACCAGTGAAATTCTCTAGTTTTCTCTAGTTTCAAAATGGTGGCTATTTCAAATCTTTAAAAATTCATAACTTTTTGTCCTAAATTTTTTTAAAACCTGATTTTACCACCGTAACCTGCAAAAAACTGTATAACTTAGTACTTTTAGAATTTTTAGTGTAATTTAAAATTTTAAAATGCTAATACATCAGTGACTATATAATCAGAATTTAAAAATTAGTAAAGAAGAAATATGCTTTTGAAAATTCGCACACGACAGCGAAACAGTTGTGTGCCGCGTGTGTTAATATATATATATATATATATATATATATATATATATATATATATGTGTGTGTGTGTGTGTGTGTGTGTGTGTGTGTGTGTGTGTGTGTGTGTGTGTGTGTGTGTGTGTGTGTGTGTGTGTGTGTACTCAATTTTCTTTTCTACGATTGGATGGCTCTCAAGGTCACGATGCGAACAGATCTATCTCTTAACGAACTAAGCTCGTTATACGCTGTACAGAGATAGTCATAACTGTACATGGTGAATCATAACTGAAACCAGTGTATCCAAATTGATGTAAAAGAATATTATATTTTGTGTGCAAATCGAGAAAACAAAACAAATCTATCTGTTTAGGTTTATTTTTCGGTTCTCTGATTAATTATAAACCTGTAAATATTTTAAAATTGTTTACACGCACTCAAATTGCATATAGTCACTTATAACCAAAATCTGATAAAGCGATTTTTGAGAATTAGGTTGATTTTTTTGCATCTTTTGTTTGATTTGTTACGACTTCGAAATTTTATCAAAATACGGCACTTCATGGATTAATTAAAGTGCTAAGGAAATTTTTTTTTTTAAATTAAAATTACAGGAAATCAGACATTATAAAATAATTCATTAAAATCGGTCGTTTAGTTGTCTCTAGCTATGCACAAACCCAGTCAAGTAAACTTATAGTCAGAGAACACGAAAACGAATATATCCATTTAATTCTAAATAACGATTATAACACTTTCCTAATACTTTGTTGACCGAGCGAAGCGAGGTTACTGTTTCAGTCTTCGGAATTTGATTTGTCTGTTGCTTGTCACGCAATTTTGGCGAAATATTGACCGATTATTTTCAGATTTAGTACAAATTGTGTCTTTGTAAAAAATCCGAACTACGTATGTGTAAGACTTTTTCCCATTTACT
Source organism: Callitettix versicolor (assembly GCA_022606455.1). Taxonomy (NCBI): domain Eukaryota; kingdom Metazoa; phylum Arthropoda; class Insecta; order Hemiptera; family Cercopidae; genus Callitettix; species Callitettix versicolor. Next base: position 41,860,996 of record CM040188.1, read on the forward strand.
TCAAGATGGCTGCCTATAATTTAACTATGATCAGTGTACGCAGTTTTGGCCAAACGCATTGAACAATTCTTTTGAAATTTGGTACGAACGTACTTTGTATAAAGTCCAAGCGACGTGTAAGATTTTTCCAATTCACCTAAGTTTCAAGATGGTTGACTCTGATCTAATGATAACGAGTGTAGTTGCTTCCTATATGACCTACTATAATTTTTATTGTTGGCTACTTCCTATAAGATCTATTATAATTTTTATTGCAGGCTACTTCCTGTAAGACCTATTATAATTTTTATTGCTGGCTACTTCCTGTAAGACCTGCTATAATTTTTATTGCTGGCTACTTCCTATAAGACATATTATAATTTTTATTGATGGCTTCTTCTTGTAAGATCTATAATTTTTATTGCTGGCTACTTCCTATAAGACATATTATAATTTTTATTGCTGGCTACTTCCTATAAGACCTATTATATTGCTGGCTACTTCCTTTAATTTTTATTGCTGGCTACTTCCTATAAGACCTATTATAATTTTTATTGCTGGCTACTTCCTAAGACCTATTATAATTTTTATTGCTAGCTACTTCTATAAGACCTATTATAATTTTTATTATTGCTGGCTACCTATTATAATTTTTATTGCTGGCTACTTCCTATAAGACCTATTATAATTTTTAATTTTTATTGCTAGCTACTTCCTATAAGACCTATTATAATTTTTATTGCTGGCTACTTCCTATAAGACATATTATAATTTTTATTGCTGGCTACTTCCTATAAGACCTATTATAATTTTTATTGCTGGCTACTTCCTATAAGACCTATTATAATTTTTATTGCTGGCTACTTCCTGTAAGACCTACTATAATTTTTATTGCTAGCTACTTCCTATAAGACCTATTATAATTTTTATTGCTGGCTACTTCCTATAAGACCTATTATAATTTTTATTGCTGGCTACTTCCTATAAGACCTATTATAATTTTTATGGTGGCCTCAGATTTAACTATGATCAGTTTATGCAGTTTTGGCCAAACGCATTGAACAATTCTTTTGAAATTTGGTACGAACGTACTTTGTATAAAACCCAAACGACGTTATGATTTTTCCCATTTATCTAAGTTTCAAAATGGCTGACTCTGATCTAATGATAACGACTGTAGTTGCTGGCTACTTCCAATAAGACCTATTATAATATTTATTGTTTCATGGTGAAAGAGCATAACATTTTCAATAACGTTGGTACATTTTCTAAATATTACGGTAACCGGTTAAATTGTGTCGGGAAAGTTACGAGCGCGTCAAAGCGCTGTCGTTGAGCGTTTTCCAGGCAATTAATTATGAATATACTGCAATTACTGATGTTATTTGAACTGCTAGTACAGTGAGGAAATAAAAGGCAAAATATCGACGTGTTTCGCTCTTATTTACGAAACACAAGGCTTCAAAAATCAGTTGTTAATTGTACATTTTTTCTTTGTTACATTTTCCACTCTCTTGACATTCAATTAAAATATTTATTTAAACATTAATAACGCATCAGACACGTGTCACGTGGGGAGGGATAATTGTTTTGTTAGCTTGTCAAACGTCAAACTGTTTTAATTAAACAGTACGTGCATGTTATTTTTATTTATAACAAATGATTAACAAAAAAGGAGTTCGCAAAGTGTAATGTTGACGGAATAGTGTTTTAATAAACACAACAATGAAACCTCTAAGCCACAAAACGAATTGAAACTAATTTGATATGAACACAATAAATAGGCCTAAACTTGTCAAATGTATGTTGTACATTCAGGTAATATAACTACCATCAGATGGACATTGAACACAAGTAACTTTAGCTTTTCTTAAGAGCACGCCTATGCATACGGCACTTTGTAAACACTCGTTTAGCAATTATGTAACATTAAGTATCTGCAATTTAAAGGGAAAGAAACAAACTAAATATAGGATGTTTGAAAAATAACTCGCTAGTTTTATGTGTAAATTTAATGAATTCAAGTTTTTTTAATGTTAGTAAACTTCAACGTGGGATCCATTTGTTGCTCTACACACGACGAGACGATAGGCCACTTCTCGCCAGGTATTCACCAACATAGCAGGTGTAACTGTCTTAACCGCCGCGATGATTCTTTCCCTGATCTTTTCAGCGTACACAACATTTTGTATTTGTCTCCAAAATAAAACGTCAAGTGGAGTTTAGTCCGGGCTTCGTGGTGGCCAAGAGGATCTGGTAGCCGTGCCTATCTATCTTCCCGGAAAGCGAGTGTCAAGAGCCGCGCGCACACTTTTTAATGAGCTGGAGCGCCATCTTGTTCGAAAAACACAAGTCCTTTTTTCACCTCAATATGGAGAAAGAAACTCTGTGAACAAGTTACAGTATACGTCCCCGTTTATTTTTCTTTCTACAAAATGAAAGGCTTTTTTCATTGTTTCCCCTGATTTCTTGAAATATTTTAGCCAATAAGGAATAATTTTTGATGTAGGTGAATCATCACCATACTATCTAAATCTACTCGCAGGGGGTTGTAAACTAGCTGCATCTATTGAGAGGATTTTGACGTCCCTCGCGGTACCCGAGTCTAATAAACACTTACACTTACAATATTACACTTACGACTTTAACACTTTACACTTACACTTACATTTAGGGAGGCAATAATAGCCTTAATGTGCTTTTCGCTTTTATATATATATATATATATATATATATATATATATATATATATATATAAAACTACCTAAATCTAAATTTAGGTTGTACTGTTATAACAGACTCAGTTTGCACAAGCCAAATAACACACTATGCCTTTTGTTGCGGAATAGCCATTGCACTGCGCTGAATGCCTGAAATGAGCGCTGTCGCCGTTATTCACAAGGTCACGTAGGCCTGCCAACTGCAGGAACTGAATTCTCACATTTACGTGAGCAAAACTTGGATAGTTTTTAATCCAATTCTATTCTTTTAAATCTATTCTTTTCAACTGTATGTAGAATGTCAGCCTTTTTGTTGTTTTTCAAATTTTTCCGTAGAGTTAGTATGCACGTGTTTCTTTTACCGTATAAATATTTGTCTTGGGAATTTTAGCTCCTTTTTTTATAAATCTCAATTAAAACCTTTCTTACCATTATTTGTACTAATAAAATCGTTATTGACTTTGTTTTTTACTGTCTGCAGAGACACTGGGATTTGTAAACTTTCTAACATTCTATTTACAAGCGGTTATTTTATTATTTTTTAAAATATTTTTCTAGTTATTACTTTTTATTTATTGCGTTATGATCTCCAAGATTTAGGCTCTTTTCATTTCTCCGTATTTGTTTTTCAACACCTAATCTTTTTCGTCTCTCTTTTGATTTTTTATACTTTTCTTTCAAGCTTATAATACATTTTTGATATTCCGTTGACCAATCGAAGCGAAATTTTTGTTTCAACTCGATCATTGAACATTTGTTTTGTGTTTTTAACGCTGGTCAAAAACATTGATCAATTGTTTTGAAGTTTGGTACGCAGGTACCTTGTATAAAGTTCGAACGATGTATGTGTACGATTTTCCCCTGTTCATTTCAGTTTCAAAATGGCAGCCTATGATTTAACGGTGACAAGTGTAGTAGCTGGATATTTCTTTTAAGACCATATACAGGTCTCTATGTATAGACCTATTTTTCTGCTTCGACCGAAAATATTTTTATTTATTTTTAGTTTTTTTCAGGAAGGTTATTCTTTTCAGTACCGAACATCGTTTCAAAAATTTATATTTCTAGGTTAGTACAAAAATAAATTTCCTCGTAAATAAATGAAACAGTAATTCATTCTTTAATTGCCAAGCCATTTTCTATTTTTACCTTGTACGGTTCAGTTAAGTGAGTCTCGCTCCAACGCTAGAGGTTCTGGTCAATATCTTTTTCTTGTTTATTGCTCGGTAAACACGTTGTAAAGACTAACTTCACTGGCCTAACCTGACCAAGTTCGAACTACAAAAGTTAAATTTAACCAATTAAGTTTTCAAGAATTACACTGCAATTTTTTAAATTAAATTTGATTTAAGAAATACGCTAACATTACGAGTGAAAATATTTCTCTCGACATAATCGGTTATAGAGGTTTTAAATTTCACCTGTTGAAATATAAACTTACGTGTTTTGTTTTTAAGAGTTATACAGTTGATTCCAAGAATGGATCAGCAGATTCCATGCCTTACGTACTGCAGCACTTGCTAGATTGTGCGAATAATATGATTTCAAAATCACATATCTTTTATTTAGTGTTTATGTATCGAAGGGTTCTAAGTCGCCTCGGTGGCCTAGTTGATAGCGTACTGGGTTTTCAACCCGAGAACCCGGGTTTGATTCCCGGCCAGGGCTTGGCATTTTCATACACTATAAATCATCCCATCGTCTGCATTAGCCCAAGTGTGTACAATAGTCGGACGTTAAACACCAAAAAAACAAAAATCGAAGGGTTCTACTATATAGAGAAGACGTAAGTGTTCTCATTATATTTTCCTAGATATCATTGAAGTACTGATTGTGCCTTCAATAAATAACATTCTAAAATTGTTGGTGAATTTTTCAAAACAAGTTTTTGTGTAGCACATAAATGCAAAATTTTGTAAAATATCAAAAAATATTATAAACAACATTTTTGAAGGGAAGTTTTTAATGTGATCATTGGCGAGAGGAGTGAATAGAAAATAGTCTGCCGAACGGAAGAATGTAACGGAAATATGTAACAAACGAGCAAACGAATTTTGTTTCACTATTTTTGTATTTTTTATTTTTTCCTCACTTTCGATAACAGTACACGCGTATTAAACGAAAACGTTGTGTTGCTTTGGTTTCACGTATTAATATAAACTTTTATAATAATTGTTTCTAATATTGCTAATTTTTAATAACATAACCTGAAACGTATTATATCAGCTTTTGAATGAAATCAGCTGATCGTTACGAACAATATAAAACGTTTGATATTTTCTTATAACTACAGTAAATAATATCTACGCAAGGTTCACGTATTTATTTATTTAAACAAAACAAGTTGTTTGTAAACAAATCTTCAAACTAATTATATATTCAGCAAAGATAACATTAACAACAGCTTCGCGTTTGTAGGTAACTCACAGAGTTCCACACGTGTACTTTTTTATTTTAAATGAAACTAGGTTAATAAAATTTTCCAGATTTTTTTTATGTAACTTGTCAAATATAGAGGGAAGGGACATGAAAACGTGAACTTTTGAAGAAGTCTCTTGGCTCTATATGAAATCTGTATGTAAAAAACTATATACGAGGTGTTCAGAAAGTAACGAGAATTTTTAAATTTTGCGGGTTTGGAGAGTCCGATTGTCAAACATTGTTTTTTATTATGTTGATATACATTCCCTTGAAGTATGATAAAACTTTCAGCTGTTTTCATTGTTAACTTTGTCTGTGACAGCCACTAAGGTTAGACGTGTTTTTATGAGCTCGGCGATTTTCGTTTGTTAAACGAAATGGATCAAAGAATTTGTATCAAATTTTGCGTAAAAAATGGAATAAAATGTAACAAAATGTGTGAAATGTTAACAAAGGCATATGGTGAGTCTGCTATGAGTAAAGCAAGAGTTTACGAATGGTATAAGCGTTTCCAAGAAGGCCGTGAAGACGTTGAAGATGACGAACGCCCTGGACGCCCCAGCACATCAACAACCGATGAAAACGTGGAAAAAGTGAAAGAAATGGTTATGAACAATCGCCGAATCACAATTAGAGAGGTCGCTAATGATGTTGGCATAACGATTGGATCATGCCATGACATTGTTTCCAATGTTTTGTGTATGAAATGCGTGGCAGCAAAATTAGTTCCAAAATTGTTGAATTTTGAACAAAAACAGCGGTGAATGGAAGTTGCTCAGGAGTCACTAAATGAAGTCAAAGACGATGCAGAATTACTGAAACGTATTATAACAGGTGACGAAACATGGGTTTACGGATATGACGTTGAAACTAAGGCTCAAACATCCCAGTGGATTCTGGCTCGCCAAGACCGAGAAAGGCTCGACAAGTGCGGTCGAACGTGAAGGTTATGCTCACTGTATTCTCCAATATTAATGGTATAGTGCATCATGAATTCCTGCCACCAGGTGAAACGGTCAATAAAGTTAACTTCTATCTACAAGTTCATCGCCGTTTGCGCGAAGCAATCCGAAAAAAACGCCCAGATCTGTGGAAAAACAATTCATGGCTTTTGCACCACGATAATGCATCAGCTCACACTTCGTTGCTTGTTCGTGAATTTTTGGCCAAAAATAGTACTGTAACGATCCTCCAGCCTCCATATTCGCCAGACACGGCTCCGTGTGACTTTTTCCTATTTCCAAAAATAAAGAGAACCTTAAAGGGCCGTCGTTTTACAACCGTGGATGACATTAAAAGCGCATCGCTGAAAGAACTAAAAGCTATCTCAAAGATCGAGTTTGAGAAGTGTTTTGAGGATTGGAAGAAGCGCTGGCACAAGTGCATAATCTCCAATGGGGACTATTTTGAAGGCGACAACATCAGTGTAGAAGAATAAATAAATATTTTGTTCAAGAAATTAAAATTTTCGTTACTTTCTGAACACACCTTGTATACTTTGCGCGTAAGAGATGCGTTACCGACAGACAGACAGATAGACACACGAATGATTTTATAAGGCATTGATTTGAATAATGACCCCTAAAAATATATACTATACCGATAGATATGTATATACCATTCATAGATATTTATATATTTCTTATAAGATATATCTAGGTAAAATTATCTATCTAGTCTAATAATTATCGTACCTACCTATATCAAAGGCAAAAACAAAACAATGAAGTTTGTCAGCTTATGCTAATCAATGTTTAGTTACTAGATTCCTGTTTGTATCTCTTCAGGTCACTATAAAATACTCCGTAATCAGTTTTAAGTTTTGAAACATAAGTTTTAGTTTAAAGTCCCGAACCTAACAAAATTCCGTAACATTTCTGATTCTGCTAAAGATTTTTATTCCATACCAGTTAGACTAATGAGGACGAGGGATCAACGTTAACGGTAAGGGTAAAGTAACTTGAGTAACTGCGACTCGAACCCACGTCCTTGAGGTATCCAGTGCAGTGACGCAGGAAATCGTGGGAATTTTTCTGAATCTTGTACAAAATGTAACATAGCCTCTTGTGGCAATAAAAAACCTTTTGACAATTCACTTGTTAAAAATTAATTCTTTGAAATTTTGAAAGAATGGTTGAAAGAATAAAGAATTAAGATGTTGAAAGAATATCGATCCAACATAGGTCGTTACTTATACTACCAAGATAATAAACAACCTCTATTTCTTTCGCTGTAGTCGTGTAAAAAACGTATACAGTTTACAATTAAATCATGGTTTGTTTCTTGTTTGTTTGTTTTTTGTTTAGTTTTTCGTTGTTTTTTGTTTTGTTTGAAAGCAATATTAGTTTTTCTCTTTGTAACTTTTTGTTTTTTAAAACTACATTTTGTTCTAAATTTTGATTAATAAATAATAAGTCTAGAAGGTTACATAAATAAATCTTGTTCTATGTTTATATAAATAATACTAAGAAGAAATAACGGTAGAATTACAATGTCATAAATATTTAGAAAGAACAAAGGTACGTTTTCATTACAAAGAACGGTTCTCGTCGAGGGAACATTTAGAAAGTTTCTTTTGAGTTGCAAATTTTTGTGACTGAAACGTTTCGAACTGAAGAATAATATAGCCTACACAGAGGGTCAAGGGTCAAGGGTCAAGTGTCTGAGTAAACAGAATATATGCCTGCTTAGAGTTTAACAAATTAGAATTGCAGCGGCGAATAGAATTTCTAGCTGACGTGATAGAAGCGAATTTACAAAAAAGTAAGAAAATTGAACAACATTTCATTATGTGAATATCAAAATCCATTTCAAAAGCTATTCATTCGAAATTGTTTAAATTTTGTCATACGCTGTTGAAAATTTAATTTCTCTATAATATAGTTAATCACATTTAAATTCAGCATAAATTAGCTTTTTAAGTAGACGGCTTTGTGTTTATTTGTATGTCTAGATCGATGTTAAAAAAGGCAAAAGAAAGTTACGACAAATAAAGATTGCATTTTTTAGATTTTGAATGGCCACAATTTTATCTTACAGTTGATTTTGCTGGGTAATGAATGAATTTATTGTGCCTTTTGAGACCTATTGTGCCCCCTTTCTAAAATTCCTGAGATGATCAGTTACAAATCCTAGTCTCTTCATAAAGTCTAAGAGGCAACTCAAGCATTTGCCACTTAATGGTGACTTGCCAGTTCATTATTATTGTACTTGCAGATGTTCTGCTAATTTTCTTTCAATTGTTTCCCCCTTTTGACCCTTATTACGGATATTCTTCTCAATTTGGCCAGCTTCTATTTCCACTCATTATCCTTATTCATCACAAGTAGCTAGGGAAATGAGGACTTGTGATGAATAACTCCTCATTCATACAGGGTACTTTATGAAGAGCACTGTCTGGTAAGGGTAATGTACAATGGGAGAACTCCTAAGGCCCCATTTGTACACCATTAGGCCTGTTTTATTCACTCCGTCAGCACAGGTCGCTTTAAAATACTTTAGTTAGCAAAACTATGCAGTGTGTGTGTGTGTGTGTGTGTGTGTGTGTGTGTGTGTGTGTGTGTCTGTGTGCCTTGAATAAGTAAGTGAGGGTAGAAATACTATTTACTTCTACTCTCATTTATTTACTCCTGAACTTTAAATAAATTTCTTACAAGTTTTATTCAAGCACTTAAGCTTATATATATATATATATATATATATATATATATATATATATATATATATATATATATATATATATAGATTTGTACATATATGATTTATGTTTGTGTATTTTTGTCCATTTGTGATAAAAATCATTAGATTTTTATTAGTTTTTTGTCCAATAAGAACTTAAAAGTCTTGCTGAAAATGGTTTAGAAATATTGTAAAATCAAACTGACATGTCAACTTTTATTAAAATATGCCAATACATCTAGTATAGCTGGCTATCTATATGTACAGATACAGATAAGACAGACAGAGAGTCAGACATAAAAGTAAAGTCCACTTTTTTGAGCTTAGACTAAAACACTAAAACACGTAGACCAATCAAAACTAAGGTAGATTTTTAGGGAACAACATACCTTTATTCACATTATATAGTGTAAAAAGAATAAAGTGAGACACAAGCTGGTCAGTTACTTGGGATGTTTACAGAGGTTTTTGGTAATGTTAACGCTTAAACTGTTTAGAAAGACGTGTACCTGTTTAAAGCCTCTGTAAATCAGCTGTATCTCCTTTCTCGAGAACTTAGTCATCTTCGTGAGCTTGGTGAGTTCTTCTGGACGATACCTTGCTACGTGAATGTTGAATTGGTCCAGCTCTTCCTCTGTAACAGAAACAGATTCATTGAACGCAACTTTCAAAAGTTGGTCATTCATTTTATTTTCACACCAGTGTATTTTAAAATATTAAGAAAGTATTTCGATTTTAATGGATCTATCGTTTGCATGTTTTCCGAGCGGAGAAGTGGTTTTACTTGGAAATCTATCCATTGATTTATATCACTCTTCCTCTCTCAATCCTCTTTCCTCCCTCCTCTTATTCCCACCCACCCACATCTCTTTCCCATTCTCATGTCCTTCACCTACTCACTCCTTCTTTCTCCTTCTCTCTTCCTTTCTCTCTTCTGCAGCAACTCGCAATGAGGTTACATCGAAGAGAGGACCTAACTTCGTTTCAAGTAAGTAAACTCTCTCTCTCTCTCTCTCTCTCTAGGGAAATAAGTTTGTTTTTACCTAAAATATAAGTACTAAGATTAAAAGAGGGTGGCAGCTACTCTCCCTAAGGTTAAGTGGAAGAGAGGACCTAATAGTCCTAACTTCGCTTCAGGTAGGAAGTTCAGGCGATCAATTAATCAAACTCTTTCTCACCCACTCGCCCCACCATTCTCTCTTATTATTCATTAATTAATTCTTCTCTCTCTCTCTCTCTCTCTCTCTCTCTCTCTCTCTCTCGTTCTCTTGGCAAAAAAGTTTTTTTCACCTGAGATATAAGTACTAAGATTAAAAGAGAGTGGCAGCCACTCGCCATGAGGTTAAATGAAAGAGAGATCCTAATAGTCCTAAATTCGCTTCAAGTAAATAAAAGGCCCTCAATCAATTAATCGCTCTCTCTCTCTCTCTCACCCACTCGTCCCAACCTTCTCTCCCTTATTTTTCATTAATTCATTCTCTCTCTCTCTCTCTCTCTCCAAATAATTTTGTTATTACCTGAGATATAAGTACAGTACTAAGATTAAAATAGAGTGGTCAAAAATGCTGACTATACCTAAATACAGAACAGTCATCTTTTACGGTACAATCGTTTACTATATGGCGTGCATTTTTGGAACTCCTTATCAGATAGTCGATTACTGGCCGAGCTCAGTTTTCAAAATCGCTTAAACAATGTTATGTTAGTGGTATGGACTGATCTCTATTCGGGGTGTATACATGGAGGCAAACTTATACATACTTTCATAAAGAACGTGTACTGTAAGAACGTGAGGATGAATGTTTTTATTAAATTACATATTTTAAATTTTAAGTAATTAAATCTTAATATTTATTAAATAATACTCTATGAATAAAATAATGAGTTTTCCTGTAACTGAGGAAAAGGTAATATTTTGCCAAAACTACTGCAGAATCGCTTCATCAATTTCTTCATTATACTTTCTTACAGCTATCCCTTCATTATAATAAATCTTCTTATTTTATTTTTACTTCCAAATATCGTGCCAACAGAAGAACTAGCTAAATTAAAATTTCTGCAACCTTCTACTTGATTCACACCTTTCTCTAACGCAACTCTAACCTTCTCATGTAACGATAACATTTTCCGTTCAGACGCCATTACACTGTATTGTAAAAGTATAACAAATAATGCACTACAGTACTTGTAAAATGTACTAGTCACAAAACACCCGATTTCGTTGACGCACTATGCTTTTAACACTGGAATGACGTATCGGCATACTGACAAATAGGTTAGAAGATTAGGAAGTGTGCACGTGTTTCGTTGCTATAGCGAGATTCCTGGAATTTTGTTGACTTCAATAGAAAAAGAATTACAATATATAATTTTAATATAAGAATAGGAAAGGACCAACATATCGTGCCGTTATAAAAAGATTTTCGTTATAAAGAGATATGCAATAGAGAGAGATTTTATGTGTATTCGCGAGCACTTCATATGCGTCACCACTCTTAACGTTTTTAGTGGCCAAATAGCTTGGACTAGTTCGTTACACAGCACAATCCATTCAACCGTTTCAAAATGGCGGCTATTCAAAATAACGTTTTCTTTCGGATATTTTAAAAATCCGATCTTAAATCTGTATAAATTTAAAGGCGGTCAGGATTCACTTTCGTTGTAATTTTAAATTTTAAATTTATGCAGATTTTATCGCTGATTTTTGTAATAAAATTCATCTCACCAAAAAAAGTGTACGTAATAATATTATTATTGGAAATTTAATCGCAATATGCCAGCGAAACAGCTGCGTGCCGTGATTATTCTACATAACACCACCCCGATATGGTGAAATCGATCGAAAAGTTCGCTGGATCTGTATTTAAGTACGTTATACGGGATTAGTTAAAATTCATTAATAAGAACATTCAGGTCCGTTCTTTCGTAACAATGCGTATTCAATTAAACAAAGCAAAATTTAGATATCCAGCTGAATTGAATTGCTGAAGCGGGACTGTTCCGCATTAATTGGAATCGAGCGTTCACCGGGAAAGCCTTACCTATTCAAAACAGCCCCTATAATTACACTAACATCTTAACTGGTGAACTGCGAACACGAGCTTGGACCGCGGCCAACTAGCTGCGCCCGAATATTGCGGCTTCAATAAACAGTTCCTGTCAAGGCCTACTCCTCTTGAAAGCGGAGTAATTGTTATCATTCAGGTGGTACGGTTTTTTATTCAACGGGTTATAACGAATTTCCATTGCGAAATGACCTATTGGAGCTGCCATCGTTGCAAGAATCCAGTACGAGTGTAATTAGTAATTACCAGGGGTCCCGTGCAAAATTTCACACTATTAAAGTTTTAAGTAAACACAGCCTTTTGAATAAGAATACGAGTTGGGCCGATGGCGGTAGTTGGAAGGAAAGAAAAAAACATGTTTAAAAAACAAATAAAAAAAATAAATCTATTAAAAATAGATAAATGCACAATGGAAGGAGAAATCACAATTATATTTGTGTAAAAACAATGTCCAAAACATCTTTTTGGTATTCGAAATACTTGTACCGGCTTGTACGACGGGCAAGGATAGGGGACTGTCAGAAGGACCACATGACTTATAAGTTCAATGAATTTTAAGTAAATATTGAAATTGTTATAAGCACATTATGCAAAAAGTGGCATTTTTAATGACATTGCCTTTTCGTGATTAATAAAGTTAGCTTCGTGATAATAAAGGAGCACTTCAACCAGTCCATACACCTCCAAGTCTAACATCGCTATTGACAGACTAGCGTTTCAGCCTCTTCTGTTCCCATAATTTCTTCATCCTGTCCGACCTGGTTGCCCTTTGTTTATCAGTTATGATATAGGTCTTTCGTTCATATGTTGTTAGCTTGAATCGCAGATATTTATTCCTTAGAATTCTTTTCTCTGCTCTACCTTCAATTTGAGGCACCGTCAAATTTAACTATTCTAAATCACTCTAGATCTCTTTCAACCAATTATTCTGCGTTTTAATCTTCCAGAAATAGATAAGTAGCTGTTTCACAGTCGGGTTTCCGGAAGGCGTGCTATATGGCCGAAAAAAGCATTCTCCTTTTCCGCATCGTGTCTATTATTGATTCACTTTCGCGATGTACCACTTCATTCGGCAGTAATCTCCATAGGCCATAAAGTGTCTTTTATGTTAAAACTTTCCACAAACAGTAAGTTTTAGCGCCAAATCATTTTGCAATGTCAGACGCCGGTTAAAAAATCTTTCATTTATGTCTGCACGAATCATATGTGCTGAGAAAAAGAGATGTTGACTCGAGAAATATGATTACTCTGTAATTTTTATATGGTTCATAAAGTGAGAAAGTAAATGAGTTTTAGTGTGTTTCGTAAAAACCAGCTGCAAAATAAAATTGCAGTACAGTTTTTATTCATATTGGCAACAACGCGTTAGTTGCGTTTCTTTAATCAACCCAGTACAGATTTTCAAATTAAGGCGCATGTTATGTAAAATTGATACACCTCTTGTAACCAAATACTCAGCTTGGTAAATACAGTAATTGTAAATGGTAACTTCTACTTTGAAAATCATATGGTTACATATCTAACACGTTCTCCATTAATTGTCATGCTGTGCAGACGTTTCATCGACAGCCTGCTTCCATTCATGAACCCTGCAGGAGGTGCAGACTAGCTGCACCTATTAGATGTCCCTCGCGGTACCCGAGTCTAACAAACACTTACACTTACAACACTGCACTTACGACTTTAATACTTTACACTCACACTTACATTTAAGGAGGTGATAGTAGCCTCAATGTGCTTTTCGCCTTAAAATAACAAAAAAAAAAATCCATTTATGACCGGACTGAAGAAAAAATATTCTTTCTAGATATGTTTTTTACTACCTCCAAAATAAAAAGTCCAAAGGAGTCTATTCAGGATTTCTCAGATGCTATTTGATTAGATTTTCCCTAACAATTCAATGATTAAGGAACCTTTCATCAAGTAGGGGGGGGGAGAGAGAGGAAAAAATGAATGAATAAATAATGACTATGTTCAGTATAATAATCTGCCTTCCCTAACTTCGTCAATTCCTCTTTCATTGACGCGTTTCGGAGAACCTCCATCTTCAAAAACTATTTCTATACTCACTCAGATTATAGAAATAGTTTTTGAAGATGGAGGTTCTCCGAAACGCGTCAACGAAAGAAGAATTGACGAAGATAGGGAAGGCAGATTATTATACTGAACATAGTGACAATAATCCTAGCAGAAAAGAAGAAGAATATAAAAAGAATAAATAATGAATTAAATAATGCTTGAAAAGGATATACATTAATTTCTATAATAAATATATAAATGAATGAACAATGCCTATAATTGAAGCTAAGTTATGACTATTAGGTTAGTCCTCTGTTCCACGTAACGCCATAGCTTCTTATAAATTACACTTAAATTAACAAATTGAGTTATTAAAATAAAATTTACAATTGGAAAATTATAATTGATATTAAAAAATAAAACACAACTATATTCATTAAATAAAATACATTAGGTTATCTATATCATAATAGAACTAATATTTTTTTAAACAATAAAAAAGTAATATCATTGTTTTTAAATGAAACAAAAAGCAGTTTGTTCATTAAATATAAAAAGTTATTATAACAAATATTATTGTATAAATATTTATATTACTAGTAAAATATTAAAAAATATATATATATATATATATATATATATATATATATATATATATATATAATATGTTATTACTATTATAATATTATTTATATTATTTTGTTATAAAATATCAATATTGTTGTATGCGGCAACATATTTCCAAAACACAGGTCATGTAATTATTTTTGGAATATGACAATTAGAATGCATATTCCAATTTTGTATTTTTAAATACAAAAAGAGTGGCACGTTACACATCAATTTCTTGTAAAAGTTTGCGAAAACTCCTTTGGTAAAATTTGTTTTTAAATATTTCTTTTCCGTCGAAAGATCGTGGAATTCTGAAATGTTAATTTTATCTTATGTTTCAAAAATTTAAGTTAATGGTTAATTTGTTAATGAGTTAATTTTAACAAATCAATGCGAATCTTTAATAACTCTAGCTTTTCTGCTGTTTTGATAAGCGTGTTAAATTTGTCAAAAAAAGCTATCAACTTTAAAAAAAAAATAAGAAAGATACAACTAACGTATCAGGATAGGTTATTCTTACTGCGTTCCTAAGTGTGATGAACTGTAACTTCAAAGGGATAATTTCAAAGCGGCTTTCGTTAATGGATTTTTTGTAAAATTTTACATGAACATGATTTATCACATAACACTGTTATTAAAAATTGCATTCAAAATGGAGGATTCAGAAATGTCATACTGAATTCTCAAACACAAATTCAATAGTTCTCTTTTCTTTAATAACATTTCAATTTGTTTTGAAGATTAACACCACTCGTTTGTGAAATATTTGGCCGCACCAGGCTTCTAACGACTCCTCAATAAACGATTTACAAAGGATTGGATTCCGTTTCAGTCTGGAATGTAGTTCTTACCACTGTGCTCGTTCTACAGGTCAGAAAAAACTATTTGCTAAACTTCGTTTTTTCATGTCGAAATGAATGAAGTATTTTTTAACATAAATCGAATTTTAAGGTTAGTTGTGATGTTGGATTTTGCGTGATACGAGTGCACAACTTCGTATTGATATATAGCATATTTCGTGCGACACAAGTCTCATACTAAATTAATTATAATTAATATTTCCTGTGTTTTCATCCGGCATCGAAATGGAGACCTTGAGCGTGTGAAGCGCACCACTACACTACGGAAAATACGAAGAATATTGACCGATGTAAATATATGAAATGAATTCTTTAATTTAATTTCGATAAATATGAAATAATAAAAGATCAGTTGTTTCATATTAATTCGTAACGATCAGCTGATTTCATTTAACATCTGATAATAATATTAATAATAATAAATTTTAGGTTATGTTGTTAAAAACTAGCTATGTTAATTTGTCGTATTAATTTGAAATGATCAGCTGATTTCATTGAACAGGTGACAGGCTATAATAAGTTTCAGGTTATGTTAACTAGCTATGTTAATTTGTCGTGTATATTAAATCTTAACTATCAGCTGATTTCATTGAACACCTGATAGGCTATAATAAGTATCTTGTTATGTTGTTAAAAACTAACTATGTTAATTTATCGTGTTTTCGAAAAAAATTGTAATTAAAATAAAAAGGAAAGGAAAACGTGATACACGATTTTTATTTTTGGTTCAATAACAAAAACTGTGATTTAGTTTTTGTAAAAATTAAAATTATGTAAAGACATGATATTTTTGCCCTACTTTTGCAAAATAATTTGTTTCCACTGATCCTGTTTTATCCTTCGAAATGTGGGTGCATAAAATTTTATAAATAATACCAATAAATTGTCTTTTAATGTGCATGAGCTTTAGAGATGCTGCTGGTGTTTTTAATGTGGGTTTATGGTACAAATAGGTATTTGCGAGGAAGTATAATTTATAAATTTAATGTGCTTCATAAACGTGACTTTAAAGACAACCGTGACTAAATTGACGGTAAAATTTGAAATAATCGCTGCAAACAGCTGCCTCGCTGACAGGATGAAAGAGAATTTCTGACAAATTCTCGTAAATTATACTTTTTGAAAATCGGCAACGTATTGAGCATTAAAATCTACATGAATTATCATTTTTATATTTCAGTGACCGCATATATTAAAGTAGTTACGATGACGAAATTAAACTTTAAAAAATGCAGTTCTTGAATCTGTTTAAAGAATTTGTTTGGGGTAACTAATTTGTTTAAGCTATTACAAAAATAGATTTGTGAAAAAAATGTGAATGTAATCTGACCCCGAGTGTGTGTGTGTACAGAAAGCACTGTAAAGACTACTTAAACTTTTACATGTCCTTACCAAACATGGGAATAAAGAAAATGATTAAACAAAAAGTTTCGTAAAACACAAATTCTTTATTCATAATGAATATGAATTAACAACTTGGTGTTGTAACTTTTTCGTTGGGTAGTTTTATCCCAAATGTGGCAAAGCATTTTTTAACAGTTTACGTATAAACTGGTTTGGCCATAATAGTTTGGTCATTTTCTTATATTAATAACTGTTTTAAATTGACGTCTATTAAAAATACTTTAAAAATGTTCAATTTTTAATTTAAAAAAATCAAATTTCACTATGCAACTAGAATTAAAAGATGCATCAATTAACATTAAAAACATTCAATGCCGCCTCGGTGGCCTAGTTGATAGCTTACTGGGTTTTCACTCCGAGGAACCGGGTTCGATTCCCGGCCAGGGCTTGGCATTTTCATACGCTATAAATCATCCCATCGTCTGCATTAGCCCAAGTGTACACAATAGTCGGACGTTAAAAAAATTCAATGTAAATTCTAATCTAGCATATCAATCAACACTCATCATATTCAAATTCTTGCGGATTTTAACACTGACTACGTTTTTACGCTATTTTTAAAAACGTGTAAGATAACGTGTGTGTCTTGTTACTTTTGGAAATTCTTTTTTCATCAGATCAGCGAGACAGCTGCGCGTTGGGATTCTGTATCAACATTTTTATAACTGATTTCCGTTCTATCTGTATCCAATACAAGACGTCCCGAACTACAGCCACGCTAGCTTCCGCTTTGCAATCAAATCGCCAGATTCAATTTGAACCGTTAAAACAATATGGACATTACTTCCGCTCGGTTTATCCTAGTGATGGCTTGAACTCGGCGGCATGCATGATTTTCCACGAGTAATCCGTTTACAAATAATACGGGAAGGCGTAGTTTCTGATTTTATTAAAAAACTTTCAGCGAATATTTTACTAACGAGCGGAATAAAACCGTAGCCTAAATCAATAATTTGCTTTGCTGGCAGTGTGGCACAGACGGTAGAATTTCTGTGTGCGCTTATAAAGAAACATGCTATTCAAAATTTAAAAATTCAAAATGCAACTTTATGCAGTTTTTAACTTTGATTACGATGGCGAATTCATAAACAAACATAAAAGATAAAAAAGTTATGTATTTTTAATGAATTACAATGATCGCCATTTTGAAACTGTACACAACAATTTTGTTTTGGTATAACGAGCATGTTTTTGACAAGACTGTTAAGAATTAATGTACATAAATCAGGACGTGTGTGTGTGTGTGTTTACGTGCATGTGCGTGTGTGTGTTATTTGTATTTGTGTTTGTGTGTGTGTGTGTGTGTGTGTGTGTGTGTGTGTGTGTGTGTGTGTGTGTGTGTGTGTGTGTGTGTGTGTGTGTGTGTTTGCGTGTGCGCACGCGCGCGCATGTGTGTATAGATTTTGGTTACTTTGTGGCCAATTTAATTATTTCACCATTGTATTCAGCTCTTAAAATTTCCATAATATAGCATTTAAAATTATTAAATTCTATTGAAAGTACAAAAACGAATTTTACGACATACCGATCAGGTTCATTCTTTTATTTTAAATTTAATTCAAATGTTTAAAATGCTAATGTATGCAGATTTTACCGCTGATTTTGACAGTAAACACTTGACTTATTGCATAACTATCCTACAAACTGTAGTCAATATATGTTATTTTTGGCAATATTTTTTCGTCATTATATCGTAATTATTAAGTTATGTATATTTTTGATAATTAATTGCGTTAATTTTCATCTGACATCAGGCGAACAGTTAGAGAAGGTCGAAGCTGCCTTCCGAGGCGTGTACACAGTTTCCCTGCATTATTTCATAATGAAAACTTGTATAAATATTTTTAACAAGTTATAAACGCTACAAAGGTAAAGTTGGTAGATAACGAACAAGAGAAGCCATAATTGGAAGGAAGCCAACGTTGCATGCTACTGCAAGTTGCTTTGCTACCCTTAATCACTCCTGTATTTATAGGTTACTGAAGCAAATTGTTCAGAAATAAGAAAGAACTTAATTTTATAAAGTAACAAGTGATTTATAAACTCGCTTTCAGCTAAAAAAACAAAAGGGAGCTATTATAAAAACTTCCTCACACAAGCACACACACACACACACACACACACACTTCACAAATACACACACTACACAAACACACCAAGCACACACACACACACACACACACACACACTACACAAATACTCACATCACACAAACACACATACACGCTCGCGCGCTCGCACACACACACACACACGCACACCACACAAATACACACACCAACAAATATACACACACGTGCGCGCGCGCAAACACACATACTTCACAAATACACACTACACACACACACACCAAGCACAGACACACACACACGCGCACACTACACAAATACTCACATCACACAAACACACATACACGCTCGCGCGCTCACACACACACACACACACACACACACACACACACATAAACACACACACACGCCCACCACACAAATACACACACCAACAAATATACACACACGTGCGCGCGCGCAAACACACACATGCGCGCTCACATACACAAACGCGCTCGCACACACATACGCACTCGTGCGCTCACACACAAATATATATATATATATATATATATATATATATATATATATATATATATATTCTTAAATACATAGTTTTTAATATTTATCTACTTAGTAATGGTATATTACTATTATTTTTTCAGACATTGTTATTATTTGTGTACATAAAACTATGTACTACATTTGTAGCTATATATAAGACCTCTCAGTGCCAAACGTAAAACTAACAACTATAATATAAGGCTAAATTCCTTGGCATGTGTTAAGCACAAACACTTAAGGCTGATATCCTAAACATTCAAAAACAAATGTAAGACTTGTTTGTGATCAACAACTACACAATGAGCCTTATGAATAAAAAGAAGCAATGGCTTTAATTCATAAAATCCGAAGTATATACTTCAACTGATACGAACAAAACCGTTTGTGTTAGAGTAAAAATCCTTCTTTGTTGATCCATTTGTTCTGTCAGTAATAAATGGTTATGAATAAAACCGTTTCCTCTAAGTGAGAAGTAAATCCTTTGACAATGATGAATCTTAGCGTGTGAAGATTTACTGGTTACGTTAATTTTTGAGGTTATGTTGTTTGTTGCCATGCCAGAATAGTTTCTTGCAAAGTTTTTAAACGTTATAAATAAAGTTCTTTTCCATTTACTGGAGAATTTAAGAGCTCATATAGGTTTGAAGAAGTAGCTTATCATTATAAACTTTGACGCTTTTGTCTCTAGACTTTAACCTTAAACAGCAGTACAGATGCTTTACAACGCACATGTTTTTGTTATTGATATCGACACTTTTGTTTTTGTAAATCCACTGTTTTTTATTCGATGTTTTTGAAACAAGTACCGCTGGATTTACAATAGAATGCACTAAAAGAAATTATTCCTAACCTTATAGGTTTTTGAAATGATGTTAGTTGCTGGACCGAAAAGGGAGCATATTAAAACATATCTTGACATTGTAAAAGGTACTTTAGGGCAAAAGTCCCGCAGGGTGGTACAGACTAGCTGCACTTATTGAGAAGATTTAGGACGTCCCTCGCGGTACCCGAGTCTAACACACACTTACACTTACAACACTACACTTACGACTTTAACACTTTACACTCACACTTACATTTAGGGAGGCGATAATAGCCTCAATGTGCTTTTCGCCTTAAATTAAAATAAACAAATGAAGCAATATTTTAGTTTTCTATATATATATATATATATATATATATATATATATATATATATATATATATATATATATATATATTATTTCTCAGCACATACTATTCGTACAAGCATAAATGACGTATCTTTAGAAAGATTTTTTAAACCGGCTTCTGACATTGCAAAACGATTTTACGCTAAAACTTACTGTTTGTGGAAAATTTTAACATACAGATACTGACCTCTAGATTAATTTTTGAGGCGTGGCTAAAATATTAGCCACTTCATGTTAGCAACTTCTGTACAATTTTATTCAAACTCGATTCAAAAATCGATTTTGGTAATAGAGTTTTAACTAGCAATATTAGTAAAAAAGTGTCTAAATTATTTTTGAAAATTTGATTTAAACTTCATAATCAACGTTAAATTAGCATTCTTTTTATATTCTTCTTCTTCTCTGCTAGGATTATTGTCACTATGTTATCACTATGTCACTATGTTGAAGATTATTGTCACCCTATCTTCAAAAACTATATCTATACTCCAATATAGATATAGTGAGTATAGTTTTTGAAGATGGAGGTTCTCCGAAACGCGTCAACGAAAGTAGAATTGACGAAGCTAGGGAAGGCAGATCATTATACTGAACGTAGTTAAATTAACATTTTGAGTATTCGAAATGAGTTGAAATTAAGAAATTCAATTTGACGGTCAGGGTTAATTTTCGTATTTCCAGTACAATGGTAATAATTAGTAAATAATATTTTCAGACAATCATTTAAACGGTTTGACTATTAAACATTAAACAGAATTAAATATAGGTTAGTGTTGTAACACGGTCAAGATATTACGTTAGCCAGAGTTATGTAAACACGCTGGGTTATTTTACTTGATTCTAAATTTAATGTAAATGGCTTCTGGTAGGTAAACATTAGCGTGGACTGTAGCGAGAGAGTTTTCCTTTAAATAAAATTTTAAACGAATGTGTTCAACAACAAGGAATACAACTGCAGGTTTGATTACCGAATAAATTTAAATGTTGCATAAACGTTGCAGTGACTTTATCACATTTAATTGTTTTATTATTATTATTATTATTTATACCAACATTTGCTATTATTTGTGTATATTCAAAAGAAAAAAAAAAAAAATTTTTATATATATATATATGTGTGTGTGTGTGTGTGTGTGTGTGTGTGTGTGTGTGTGTGTGTGTGTGTGTGTGTGTGTGTGTGTGTGTGTGTGTGTGTGTGTGTGTGTGTGTGTGTGTGTGTGTGTGTGTGTGTGTGTGTATCAATTCTCGTTCTGAAACGCCTAACTTGAAAACCTAAAAATTAGAAAATAAGCTAGGCCTAGGCTAAGATACTAAACAGTAACATTAAGCTCTTAAAGTCAATACACTGAGAGATCAAAATTAAAAAATAATAATTAGTCCTAAAATCTAATACAGTGTGAGGTCAGAATTGAAAACTAAGATTAAATCCTCACATCTAATATTGAGAAGTCATAATTGAAAACTAAAATTAAGCCTCAAAGCTAATACACTGAGAGGTCAGAATTGAAAACTAAGATTATACCCTCACATCTAATACTGAGAAGTCTGAAATTAAAAACTAAGATTATTCCTCAAAGCTAATACACTGAGAGGTCAGAATTGAAAACTAAGATTAAGCCCTCACATCTAATACTGAGAAATCAGAATTGAAACTTAGATTGATCCTCAAAACTAATATACAGAGAGGTCAGAATTGAAAACTAAGATTATTCCTCAAAGCTAATACACTTAGAGGTCAGAATTTAAAACTAAGATTAAACCCTCACATCTAATACTGAGAAATCAGAATTGAAACTTAGATTTTTCCTCAAAACTAATATACAGAGATGTCAGAATTGAAAACTAAGATTATACCCTCACATCTAATACTGAGAAGTCTGAAATTAAAAACTAAGATTATTCCTCAAAGCTAATACACTGAGAGGTCAGAATTGAAAACTAAGATGAAGCCCTCACATCTAATACTGAGAAATCAGAATTGAAAACATAGATTTTTCCTCAAAACTAATACACAGAGATGTCAGAATTGAAAACTAAGATTATACCCTCACATCTAATACTGAGAAGTCTGAAATTAAAAACTAAGATTATTCCTCAAAGCTAATACACTGAGAGGTCAGAATTGAAAACTAAGATTAAACCCTCACATCTAATACCGAGAAATCAGAATTGAAACTTAGATTGATCCTCAAAACTAATACACAGAGAGGTCAGAATTGAAAACTAAGATTAAACCCTCACATCTAATACCGAGAAATCAGAATTGAAAACATAGATTTTTCCTCAAAACTAATACACAGAGATGTCAGAATTGAAAACTAAGATTATACCCTCACATCTAATACTGAGAAATCAGAATTGAAAACATAGATTCCTCAAAACTAATACACAGAGAGTCAGAATTGAAAAGAATTAAGCCCTCACATCTAATACCGAGAAATCAGAATTGAAAACATAGATTTTTCCTCAAAACTAATACACAGAGATGTCAGAATTGAAAACTAAGATTAAGCCCTCACATCTAATACTGAGAAATCAGAATTGAAAACATAGATTTTTCCTCAAAACTAATACACAGAGATGTCAGAATTGAAAACTAAGATTATACCCTCACATCTAATACTGAGAAATCAGAATTAAAAACTTAGATTAATCCTCAAAGCTAATACACTAAGAGGTCAGAATAGAAAACTAAGATTAAGCCCTCACATCTAATACTGAGAAGTTATAATTGAAAACTAAGATTAATCCTCAAAGCTAATACACTGAAAAGTCAGAATTGAAAACTAACATTAAACCCTTAAAACATACAGACAGAGAGGTCAAAGTGGAAAAATAAGCCTTGAGTGTTTTTTCTTAGATTTTGCTGTTTTAACACAGGCTAAGGCATCTAAACTTTTGTTCCTGTTTTATGTTAGGTGCTTGAGAACGAGTGTTGATTCATAACCTCAAACATCGTGTATTGTATTTGTGTAAACAAAGTTTGTTTTGAAAAAACATATCGTTTTAGTTCTAAAAGTGTAAATTAAAACTAACTGCGCATATTAAAGAAGTATTGGCACTTTAAAAATATTTAAAATGTTAATGTTACAAATTTGGAAACAGTATATACGACATTTGGAAATTATAGAGATTCAATCCCAGAAGATGATATTAGTATTTCTATAAATGGTCAACGTCTCCGAAGAGTTGCAATTACCTTTGAATAGTCTATGATTCAAATATTAAGTGGAATATTCATGTAAACAAAATCGTCAGTAAAACTAAATACTTAGTGTATGTTTTTTATAGACTAAAGAATATGTTGCCAAAAAATCAGTTATTGCAGATTTTTTCATAGCACTGCGGTATATGGCTTAATTGGATGGGGAGACACTACTGGGTGCACTAAATAGACTTCAAAAACAAATTTTAAAAATTATTGACATTCAAGAACATGATCCTGATAGACCATTAAATATTAGACAAGTATTTGCCTTAAAATCTGTAAGTGTATCAATATAGTGATTTAAAAAGAAGAATTTGTGCAGAATCCCTACAATACACGCTACAGAAGTGTCAGATTACCGAAACAATCCTTAACAATTGGTCAAAGGTATTATAGGTATTATGCTAAGAAATATTATAATGTTCTTACAAATGCTTTAAAAACTTCAGAATGTGGATCTAAAACCCTAAAAAAAGTTAAAAGGACAATTAAAAAAAACTAATGTGATCTAAGTACAAATCTTTTATAAGTGATTATTTTTTTGTTAATTAATTTCATAACATAAAAATGTTTTTGTCTTAAATATCCGTTAAATTTAAATTTTATAATAATAGTACTGAGAGATACAATTTTTAAAAGTATTTACATATAAGTAAGGAATTAATTTTAAGGACCAATCTATATACGGGCATTTCTGCCTCCTGAAGGTCCTTCAATATTTTGTATTATATTGTATAATTTTTGAAGGAATTTTGGTTATAAATATACAGTATATAAAGCTACATTATGAGACGGTTATTGTTTAATCTATTTAACTAAACAATCATTTTAAAATACCATAAAAAAGAAATACTATAATTAACTAATTAATCATCTTACCTTTAAAGTTAACAATTTTATCCATTATAGTTTAAGTGGAATATCTGTTATTCGATAATAATTAAAAAGCTTTTTTCGTCCGATAACTGTGATTTTTCTTCACTGCTCCTTGAGGTCCTGTTATACTGCGTTGCTATTTAAGAGAATAGGTAAACGTAACGAATTAATAACAAGAAAGTGAAATATTTGAAGATGCAAAATATTATTATTAACAACACAAAGCATTTGGAATAGATGTAGAACGAAGTGTAAGACCAAGTGACCAAATGAGGAGCGGAGTTGTTCTGAGCGGAGTGGACTACGCATTCAAAACCAAACCTATGAAATCGAAACAGAGCTGAGCGAAGTTAAGCGGCGTTGAATGGCTCCGTTTCGCTTACAGTGGTCACATTTACATTAGAACCACAGGTTGGGTTTGTAATGTGTTGTTCGCTCCGCTCAGCGCAACTCTGCTTCACATTTGGTGGCCACCCACTAAATAGTAAAAGCAGAGATGGATAAAGCGACAGGCGATTAGAGAAAGTAGCGAAAGTAGCCTCTACTTGTAGGTGTTATACAGGGTGGCTGCAAAGTACTTAGGTTTTACTCTAACTTCGAATTGTGTGAAATAAATTGTGATGTGATACACAGATCCCAGAGCCCAAAAAAGTGCCTTTTTACATGTTACTTGCCTCTGATTGAAATAGATTTACCGATTTCTAAGACATTTTCACACATCTCGGGATAAAACTATTTTCAAACCCTTTTTCGGTATGAAAACCACTTAAGAATTGGTTTAGAGCTCTTATATATATATATATATATATATATATATATATATATATATATATATATATATATATATGTGTGTGTGTGTGTGTGTGTGTGTGTGTGTGTGTGTTCCCGGGTTTGAGAATTACCATGATGACCGTTCCAATAGCTAATTTGCCAGTCGGAATTCGCTGAAAAATGCATATTTAATAAAATGACGCAGAGCCGCAATGACCTTGCTAGGTACCTGCTCCGCGAACACATCACTTAACTTTTCTTATGAAATGGTAGTCACCGAAGAAAAGAAAACTTTATATCGCTCCTTAAGTTTTTCCTCCGCAAAGAAAATCCGGGCGGAAAATTTTTCCACAGGGAAAGAATGTTTCCATTATACAACGTCTGAAGGCAGAATTAGGTTACCGTCAAACATTAATTGTACAAAGACAACGGAACTGCTTTGCCGCATTTTAAATTATTCAATTATAAAGGCACAAGTTTTGTAGGTAAATTATGCGTGGCAAAAGTTGAGTTGTTTTAAGATTTAATAATCTTAAATAAATATTTTTTACACAATTTATTCAGTGTGTGTGTGTATGTGTGTTTGTGTGATGTGTGTGTGTATGTGTGTGTGTGAAGATGAGTTAAGATAATTTAAGTAGTATGAACCTGACGTATGGTGTATGACGCGTGTGTTTGCGTAGATCGCTTGAGACTGAACTCCTTGAGGGATTTTGATGTAATTTAGCAATACCATATTTCGGAAGTTAAACATTAAAACAAATGTGTGTGTGTGTGCGCGCGCGTGTGTGTGTGTGTGTGTTTGCGTGGTGTGTGTGTGTGTGTGCGCGCGTGTGCGTTTGTGTTTGTGTGATGTGTGTGTGTGTGTGTGTGTGTGTGTGTGTGTGTGTGTGTGTGTGTGTGTGTGTGTGTGTGTCAGTGTGTGAGTAGATAAGTTAGAGTAGTATGAACCCGAGATATGGTATACAGCGCGTGTGTTTACGTAGATCGTTTGAGACTGAACTACTAGAGGGATTTTGATGTAATTTAGCATTTAAATTTGTAATACCGTATTTCAGAAGTTAAACATTAAAAAAATATAATAATTGAAACCTTTATTTTTTAATAAACGAAACATGTAAGGGTCGCTCTACCTCCCAACATATTATCTTAACGTCCATACCTTATGCCAGTTAGACTAATGAGGACAAGGGATCAGTGTAAACGGTAAGGGAAAACAACGTGAGTAACTGCGGCTAGATATAAGAATTTTAAGGTGCGCAGTTCAGAGACTCAGCAAACTGATTGGTGCTTTATCCAAATCAACCAACGTATCCCCCCCCAAAAAAAATTCTCGAAACTGTTCAGACACTGGACACTTTAACTGTGTGAGAAACTGTCTGCTTTCCCTTCATTTCGTATAAATCATTCCCTCCCCCAAAAATACCTCTTCCCCGTTTTTAAAAACGGTTCAAAGCATGCCCAAATTTTGTTATAAATATTCATGAGTCAAAAAATGTTTTAATAAATTAAATTTGCGGTTGAGAATAAATTTAAATGGACCCAAAGCGCAGTCAGATTTGGTTTTTTCGGTTTACCCAAGAAATGTAAATTAATTTTTTCCTGTGGGCTAGGTCGGAAAATTTGATTTTTTCGTAAGACTGATTTTAACTAGTAATTCAAAGGACAATAGGCATCGCTTAATGTACAGAGCGCTCCACGACAACACTCGTAACTTTTTCCGCCAATTTAACCGATAACCGTACTTACTCGACCAACTCTATCGGAAATTTGTCTTCCCTTTCTCTATGGAGCGGTCAAAATTACGATAGTTTTTGCCGTTCAACCAGTATTACAGGAAATAACCAGCAACTGCACTCTCAAAGTTGAATCAGAGCCCGCCATCTTGAAACGGAAGTGAATTGGAAAAAATGTTACAGTATATCATTTGGGCTTTATACAAGATATTTCGTACCAAATTTCAAAACAATCGATTAACACGTTTGGCTAAAACTACTCATTACTGTAATTTAAAACGAAAGTGAATGGGAATAAGTCTTACCTACACGTCTTTTGTACAAAGGTACCTTCGTACCAAATTTAAAAAAAAATCGGTCAATACGTTTGATTGAAACTGCGTACACTCGTCATCGTTAAATCAGAGGCCGCCATCTTGGAAAGAAAGTAAGGAAAAAAGTTATACATACGTCAGTTTATGTAAAAATAAAAGTTTGTTTGAAATATTTTTAATGTCTTGGTATTTGGGAATGTGTTATTTCGAAATACCCTGTATCTTTAAAAGCGGGAAATATATAGCCTACCAAATGTAAACAGCGGAAGGAGATATAATCTTAGCAAATTGCGAAGTAATCTGTATTGTTAATTAACGTTAGATTTAATATGGCCCTAGTCAACAATTAACATCCAAACTTTATGCTAGTTAGACTAATGAGGACTAGATCAATTTAAACGGCAAAGAAAAAGCTTACAGTAACCCCAATCTCAAACGTATGACCTTGAAGTGCGCGGATAAGCAGAAATCTGGTCGGTGCTTTAACCACCCAAGGCACAAAGAACTCTTTTACTTGAAATATAAACCTTCATATATGAGCAAAATCAGATGAACCAATTTACAAAAATTAGACATTCTAGATTTGTCATTTCAATTTCCAAAACAGATTTTACTGGTTTAAATAAATTGAATTTTACAAAGTTTGTGCTTCTTTTCTCCCTACCGCTGCAGCAGATGCAATGAATGCTGGAGATGTTTTGGAAATAATTGCTGTTAAAATGTCATCGGTCGGAACTTGGTTATAACGAGAAGTCTTTGCGAGGTCGCCATTGTTACATGCCGCCATTAGGAACGTATTTCTTTACGCGTCACTCAGGCTGGAACGTATATATATAACTGTATTGTTATACGTAACGATAATAGTTGTGGTTTCGACAGTCATCCCGACTGTAAATGCGTTTATCAATTTGTACATTTATTTAAAAAAGCACGTTCGTTACAAAGTTATAAACATTTTTTTAGCGAATATCTATTAGGAAACAAGCTATTCTAGTTATTTGGTCATTATCGAGACCTTGATATGAGCGCCAATCGTGACCTCTAGATTTTTTCTAAGGGGGTCGTTAAAACAATATTGTTCCTATATATCGCTGTTGTGGTGTCTGAATGCACTCTACTTTTGGGCATGCTAGAAACACAGAAAAAAAAAATCAATGAGTCAATTTTGTTGATGGGGACTGATCAAATGGTTAAACGGCACATAGGATCTAGAACCTTTGATGTCAAGATGACTTTTAAGGGGAGAAATCTTGTGTTGGGAAATTCTATGAAATTTATTATTTATATAAAAATAAATTGCTGCTGTATACCATACATACAGCAGGGTGGAATATACACAGGGTGGTACACGTATTGGGTAACATACATACAGGGTGTACCTATTATGGTACACAGATGGCTACAAGACACAGACAGGTGTTGGTACTGGGGTGTATGCCTTGAGACCGGGATTGAAGAAAGTTATCACCTTGGGACGGTATGCAACAGTATTCCAGGCTGGAGTAATGGCCATTAATGACTGTGTTCAGGAGAACTTGAAACGGGCATTCATATTCATACCGAATATCTAGTCAGGCAGCAATAAAAGCACTTGTTGGTCTGGGAATGTCGGAAGAACCTCTGTCTCTGGGTAACTGGGTAACTCTTCATTGGCTTCTAGGGCATAGGCGAGTTGAGGGTAAGGAGGAAGCAGTCCGATTGGCTGGACTTAAACTGCTTCTGAGTTCATCGGACCTGAGCCGGCTTTAAGGATTTCTTTGTCGTTGCTGAGGTCTGTTATTAACAGGTGGATTAATAAGCAAAGCAAGGGAAATTGGGATAACCTTCATCGGCATTCCCATAGCATCTCTTAATGAAAGTTATTTTTGAAGGAGTTAAAGGAGAAGCATATGTCCTGGGCAGAGTGCAACTCAGGAGGATCATAGGGTTTATTACAGGGCGCTGTGGTCTGAGGGTGCACATGAATGGGATAGGTACGTACCGTGGAGAAACTGTGTGTAGGTTGTGCAGGAAGGAGGAGGAAACTGCAGGTCATCCTATTCTCCTCCTGTTATCCACTTATACATATAGGTGGATATATATAAGAACGAATATATATCCGTTATTTATTGTACTACGGATAAGGGTGTACACAACAATTCATGATAGTGAGGCTCTTGCTAGTAGGAGACTAGGGCTTTTTGGTTTCCAAGACCCTAGGGATCTTCAGCAGAGTAAGCTAGTCAGTGGGTTGTTGGAACTTAAAATGCACCAATCTTCTGAACTAGGTATTTTTAAGAGGTCATTTTAAGTGGTATTTGTAAGGTATTTAGTTGCACAATAGGTTAGTCGATTGCAGTGTCTAAGGTTGTATTAGCCCTTCCTCTATACTCTAATATAATCCAACATTTCGCTAAAATCATAACTGGCATTTTCCAGGTGTTTCTGGCTCCAAGTCTGAATAAAATCAAGCTGGCGAAAGCCAACACTTGTGCGTTCCAACTGTAGAACCAAACCAACTAGAAGGTCCTCAGACTTGCAACGAGCACCATTTCGATTTTGGCAGGTCAGCGAGACAGTTGCGTGTCGCGATAATATTAGATTGTCTATCGTGCATTAAGTTTCAGTAAGGATCAAACCGTATTAGCTTACCCAATGCAAGTTCTATTAAATATTTTGTAGTAAAAATATTTTACCACGGTAGACTCGATTCAAATTTGGGTTGTGAATCAGATTGGGCTGTGAATTAAACCTGAAGTTAATATTTATTGGCACGCCTGTGGCTATAAATTTATGAGTGACGTGCATCGACCATTACGGCTGTTGTAAAATGTAACGACAAATGTGCCGGGGGAGGGGTGCTCCAAAATGTAATTAACTTGTTTTTTAATAGAGGGTTGGGTTTTTTGTAAATATATGTTTTAATGTAAAGAAGTGTGTTATACATAGGGTGGTATACATACTGAGTGGCATACATACAGGGTGGTATACATACAGGGCGGTATAGACACTGAATGGCATACGTATAGTGTGGAATATACACAGGGTAGTATACATAAAGGGTGGTATGCATACAGGGTGGTACACGTACTGGATAACATACATACAGAGTAAAATATACACAGGGTGGTACATGAACTGGGTAGCATACAAACAGGATGGTGTACATATAGGTAGCATGCATACATGGTGATATGCATACAGAGTGGTACACATACTGGATAGCATACATACAGGGTGGAATATACAAAGGATGGTACACGTTTTTTTTATTTTAAGGCGAAAAGCACATTGAGGCTATTATCGCCTCCCTAAATGTAAGTGTGAGTGTAGTGTTAAAGTCGTAATTGTAGTGTTGTAAGTGTAAGTGTGTGTTAGACTCGGGTACCGCGAGGGACAGTCTAAATCCTCTCAATAGGTGCAGCTAGTCTGCAACCTCTGCGGGGTGGTACACGTACTGGGTAGCATACATACAGGGTGGAATATACACAGAGCGATACACTTACTGGGTGGCATACATACAGGGTGGAATATACATAGAGTGGTACACGTACTGGGTAGCATACATACAGGGTGGAATATACATAGAGTAGTACACGTACTGGGTGGCATACATACAGGGTGGAATATACACAGGGTGGTACACATACTGGGTGGAATATACATAGAGTGGTACACGTACTTGGGGACATACATACAGGGTGGAAAATACATAGAGTGGTACATGTACTGGGTGGCATATACAGGGTGGAATATACACAGGGTAGTACACGTACTGGGTAGCATACATACAGGGTGGAATATACACAGGATGGTACAAGTACTGCGTAGCATATATATATATATATATATATATATATATATATATATATATATATATACTGGACTGGATGGTATGTATACAGGGTCGGACTGACGACCTAAAAGGGGCGATGTGAAAAAAAATCCGTTGGTAGTGTTGAGTACCTTGTGAGTAATGAAATGAGTGAGTCGTTCCTTTACAAATAAAATTAAAAACAACAAAGGCTTCAGAATTAAAATTCAAAACAATAAAACATGACCATGCTTATATAACCTTCTGATTTTAAAAAATTGCAACGATAACTGAAAATTTTGAAAACAAGAACACTGCTCTTATAACCACTTCGGAGTTAAATGTCCAGGTAAAATCGGAGACGAAATCAACAGAACAATTGAAACGATATGAAACAAAACTCCAGGCTATTCAATTGTACTACGGTTCAGAAACAAGCTTCTTGGGATCCTTAATGAAGAATATGTAGACGAAAATGAAGTATTAAACGTTTTAAGCTCTTCCAAAGACTTTTACACGTTTAAATATGCTCCAATATACTTCGCGTAATACGAAAGAAGCCTCTCGGAATATAAAGTTTTGTTTCGAGATAATCGAAAAAGTTTTACTTCCGATTATTTAAAGAAAAAACATTTATATGCAGTGTCAAGAAATGATTTGTAATTTATTCTTGGGTTATTGTAAATTTTATCAATTGTATGGTGTTTTGTATTACAAAATGTTAGTAAATATTTTTGATAAATATTTCAAATTTTTTGTTAAATATTATATTTAAATATTTGTTATTTTTAAATAAATAAAGAGCCTAGCTTTACTGATGACCTTCGACTCAAAAAACGTTTTGAGTCAAACATAGAACAGCAAGTTTTAAGACTCATAAACAGAACTAGATCGTTTAAGGACTGAGAAGTGCACAAAAAGGGATAGGGTAATACCCGCTTTAGTTATGATACGAAAATATTTTGAAAAATCAAAGATGAATTTTTTTAAAAGAAATTTTTGATTAACGATTAAATCCAAAAAAGGAGAAAATAAATCTGACCGACATATTTTTGTTGTTGATTTGCTCTCGAAATTAATTAGTTCTATTTAAAATTTGGTACTGTAACATACATTTCCCCATATATGAATATAATTTCAGCAAAATCTGATCAATCGATTGTGAAATGAGTCAAATTTTTTTTTTTTTTTGTAGGTAACATTTAGAAAAATAGTTGAAATGTTACAAACTTTGTATAACGGTTTTGCTCCGTTTATTTTTACACTGTTAGAAATATATATATACAGTTAGGTTCTGGAGTACTATTTTTAAAAAATAAATAAAGGTGTTTTTAATGCATCACCGCGTTAGGCTTAACAACCATGTTAGTTAACTTATGCAGTATTCTTTAAAAAAATATAAAGATTTTCACGCATCACCATGGCCTAACAAACGTGTCAGTTAAGGTTTGGAGTACTCTTTAAAAAAAAATAACGGTTTTTCACGCATCACCAAGTTAGACTTAACAACTCTTTAAAAAAAATAACGGTTTTTCACACATCGCCATAATAGGCACAACAACCATGTCAGTTAGGATATGTGGTATTATTTAAAAAATATAAAGGTTTTTATGCACCACCGTGTCAGTTAGGATATGTAGCCTAGTATTCTTTAAAAAATATAAAGGTTTTTCACGCATCACCGTGTTAGGCCTAACAACCGTGTCAGTTAGGATATGTAGAATTCTTAAAAAAATATATAAAGGTTTTCACACATCATCGTGTAGGCCCAACAACCGTGTCAGGATATGTCGTATTCTTTAAAAAATATAAAGGTTTTTCACGCATCACTGTGTTAGACCTAACAACCGTGTTAGTTAAGTTACTCTTTAAAAAAATATAACGTTTTTTTTCATGCATCACCTTATTAGGCCCAACAACCGTGTCAGTTAGGTTATAAGTACTATTTAAAAAAAAAAAAAAAATAATAAAGGTTTTTAATGGATCACCGTGTTAGGCATAACAACCATGTCAGTTAGCTTATGGAGTATTCTTTTAAAAAACTATAAAGTATTTTCACGCATTACCATGGTAGACCTAACAACCGTGTCAGTTAAGGTTTCAGTACTATTTAAAAAATAAAGGTTTTTCACACATTACCGTGATAGGCCCAACAACCGTGTCAGTTAGGATATGTAGTATTCTTTAAAAAAAAATATAAAAGGTTTTCACGCATCACCGTGTTAGGTCTAACAGCCGTGTCAATTAGGTTATATAATATTCTTTAAAAGTAAAGGTTTTTACATCACCGTGATAGGCCTAACAATCGTATCAGTTAGGATATGTAGTATTCTTTAAAAAATATAAAGGTTTTCACACATCACCGTGATAGGCTCAACATCCGTATCAGTTATGTTATGTAGTATTCTTTAAAACATTATACAGGTTTTTTCACGCATCACCGTGTTAGGCCTAACAACCATGTCAGTTAGGATATGTAGTATTCTTTAAAAAAAATATATATAAAGGTTTTCACACATCACACTGTTAGGCCTAACAACCGTGTCAATTAGGTTATGTAGTATTCTAAAAAAATAAAGGTTTTTCACCATCACCATGATAGGCCCAACAACCGTGTCAGTTGGGATATGTAGTAGTCTTTAAAAAATATAATGGTTTTTCACGCATCACCGTGTTAGGCCTAACAACCATGTCAGTTAGGATATGTAGTATTCTTTAAAAAAATGTAAAAATGATGCGTTATTTTTCACGCATCACCGTTTTAGGAATAACAACCGTGTCAGGATAATATATATATATATATATATATATATATATATATATATATATATATATATATATATATAGAATGTACAAGGAATATGTTAACATTATTGGACTTTGAAGCAGCCTTTGCAATATTGCTGTATGTCCCACGTCCTTCTAACCGACACTAGCATCAATCATTCGCTGACAAGATTTCAGTCTAGCGTGAAATTATTCAAAACATTTTAACCATAAATATTCGTGTTATTAGATGAGCTACACTGGAATACAACAACGTTTACAGGAGTCAAAGCTTATTGTTTACGAATTGTTAAAAAAACAAAAATACACTCATTTTTTAAATAGGCCTACAAAAAATACATTTTGAAATCTACCGATAAAACCCCCAGAAAATCTACTTACTTTCCCAAAAAAATGTTTACCAGATTTTGGTCAATTTTTGAACTTATACGAGGTGGGGTCCTGGTCAATGAAAATTTATATAAAGTAAGTATTTCTTAACCTTATTTTCTTTCTACGTGTATATATTTCTTCCACCGTTACTACGATATTCAAAACACTCCTGAAAGCCATTTTAAAAAATTTCATATAACCGCTTTTTTGCATTTACCTTTTTGTGAATCAGCAAAATGACATCCCTTCAGTTTCACTGTTCAGTCATAGAAACTAGAGATGATATATTGTGAGAAACTAGAGAAACTATCTGTGAAATATTGTGTTCTGTAAAAACTGATACTGTTACTTTTCAATTTTTGTTAAATTAAACTGTGATTAACTGTGAACTGTGAAATAATGTCTTGGCTGATCTGTTATGCAGCTATTGCTCCTTCATATACAAATCATATACAAATCAGAAAACAAACAAAATCAGCGTATTTTATCTACACAAATACACAATTCTTCTATACTATTATTTTTCTAGACAAAACTACTTGTACAAAAAACATTCCCAATACTAAATAAATAATACCAACAAAGAGCTAAATCTGGCGTGAAACAACTGTGGTGCGCGCGCAGTTAACAATATCAATATGTATGACGTCTCAGTAATTCCACACTAACAAAAGTGTGAACTGTGAACATTTCACAGTTCAAAGTGTGGTACGTGTTAGATTGGTTGGTGCCAAACTTTGAACCCATTAAGCAGGCGCAGGGCAAAACGACGCGATCTTAGCGGAAATAAAAGAAACTAGAGGCTTGGATTGGTTGAACAGATTTCTGAGATTTCAGTTCAGAGTTCACAGTTAGTAACAGTTGAACTCAGCCATTCGTTATTAGATAAATATGTGAAATTTGACTATCTGTGGAAAAGTAGCAGTTCTGTGATATCGTTACCATCTCTAATAGAAACAGGTAATAATCCGGTGGCAAAAGACGATGCTTCAGACTAATGTTAGTCTGCTGAATGGAAATCAAAAAAATCTCACCAATAAAGGACAAATTTCGCTTGAATAGAAGTTGTTAAGTGATGTTGGAGGTGTTTTTACCAGGGCTTGTTTCACTATGAATTTATTCCTGAAGGAAAAACAGTTAACAAAGAATTGCAGAAGGAGATCCTGAAACGGCTACGAGATGCAGTTAGATGGAAACGACCTGAAAAATGGGCAGGGAACGATTGCATAACAATGCCCCGTCACTTCCATTGCTGATGGTGAAACAATACCTTGCCTAGCACAATGTTACCACTCTGGAACACCCTCCCTATTCTTCCCACCTTACACCACCGGATTTTTACCTGTTTCCATTACCCTAAGTAATTTTAATTCCTAACAGTCCAAAACACAAAAACTGCTTTAACTTAATCTCGATGTATTCACAAACAGTACATTAAATTTAACTTTTATTTGTTACATTGACTTGATTATATACTTTCAGGTATATCACTAAAATTTGAGCAAATATAAAGATAGGAATATGAGAAATCATACGTTTTTCAATTTGTTCGATACTTCTTGAACCATTTTAGTTATACAATAACCCATACTTTAAATACATTAATGAATTGTTAGAGTTACTGGACCTTTGTAAATCTATTGTACCCCCTTTCTACATTACAAAGTCTCCTCCAACCCTAATCTCTTCTAGACTAGTACGTATATGGACTTCATTCAATGCGGGTAACGCCCTCCATTTCTAATTAGTGAACTTCTAGGTCGTTAATGAGGGGGCCTATGCTTTTTCTGCCGATTTCCATTAAATTCTCCCAGTCTCTTGACCTTTATCACAGAGTTTATTCTCCATTTAGCCAGCTTTTTGGTGTTCGGTGGAAACCCGCTCATTCTATTTCACATTCCTATTCATATTGTTTCCGTGAGTAGATAAGGAAATGTGGTCCGCCCATACAGAGACCTGCATGTATTGGTACACCGGGAGGTTGCCAGGTCTCCCATGCTGATGTCGTTTACTCCATCAGCATGGATCGCTTTACACTTCTGAGTTAGCCAGTGTTATGTACATTAGTGAATGTGTGTGTGTGTGTGTGTGTGTGTGTGTGTGTGTGTGTGTGCGCGCGCGCGCGTGCGTGCGTGCGTGCGTGCGCGTGTGTGTGTGTGCGTGTGTGTCTGCTTGTGCGCGCGTGTGCGTGTGTGTATACGTGCGTGCGTGCGTGTGTTTGTGACTGTGTGCGTGCGCGCGTGTTTGTGTGCGCGTATGCGTGTGTGAGTGCGTGCTTGCAAACGTGCGTGTGTGTGTGAATGTGTGCGAGTGTGCGTGCGTGCGTGCGAGCGAGCGTGTGTTTGTGAGTGTATGCGTGCGCGCGCGTGTTTGTGTGCGCTTATGCGTGTGTGAGTGCGTGCTTGCGAGCGTGTGTGTGTGTGTGTGTGTGTGTGTGTGTGTGTGTGTGTGTGTTGAGTTGATGAGTAAGAATAGTGTGATCTTGAGTTATGGTGGGATTTCTAAACACATCTTCAGCTGCTTCCGCCGGAAACCCATACGGTTTGTTGACACAACTTTTTGAACAATGGTTTTGAAAACTCTTTAAAGGCAGGAAAATATGACGTAATAGTTCAGTGAAAAGGGGTTACGAAAACTAAATAAATTACCAACAAAATTTACCGCTTGTTTTATCAAAGTCGATCAACGAAATTGGTTCGAATCTATTTGAACAACTTGACTCTGTAAAATATTTGGGAATGCATTTGGATAAACGTTTAACTTAGAAAATCAATGCTGGTAAAAAATCGGAGGAAATGAAGCTAAAATTTTGTCCATTGTCCTGCCTGAATGTGAGAAAATCGTAATTAAATCGTTACAAGAGAAGGCTATTGTATCAATCCGTCATTTAACGTATTTGAACGTATGGTTGTCAAATTTGGGGATGCACTTGCAAATCTAACATTTTCGTAAATCGGCGAGCACAGGATACGATAATTCGAGCATTTAAAATGCCAAGTGGTACCAACGTAATAATGACTTACATATCGATTTAAATTTAAATTTTGTGTGAAGACCTAAGCGAAAAACCCTTTAGAGTTAACATAATGATGTAATTTATTAAATGAACTTTCTCACTTTGTGAACGTGTTACCTTTTAGATTTCGGTTAACTATAAATGTAATTCCAATTATTATTTTGTAAATTGTTAGTACCATATCATATGTTCAGATTAATGATTATTTAAACTGTCGCTTGAGATTGTAATATACAATAAAATTAACATAATAAAAAAATCTATTTGAACAGATACACGCACACATAGCCTAAAGTTGTACAAACTTTCAAGTTAAAACCACTTTCTATTTTTGATAAAGTACTGTTTATTTCTGAAACAATTTATTTATTTTAGAATTTTTTAAAGTCTTATTATTCTTACAAAAATTTAAATAAATATTCCCAAGTCTTTGGCAATATGGAAATTAACCCGTCGATATTTTGGTATTTATCGAAATACTATAGCGACCATCTTAAATGCTGTGGGTCTTAAATAAAAAAAAAGAAAAGTGCATGCAGTCCACAACAAAATTCAGAAAATTCTGCCAAACGGAAGAATGTAACGGAAATATAGAACGTACGAGCAAACGAATTTCATCTCTATTTCTGTCTCTTTCTTTTTCTTTCTCCTTTTCGACAATAACAGTACACGTGTATTATATAAAAACGTTGTGTTGTTTTGGTTTCGGTATTGGTCCTTAGTTGAAGAATACGTACACGTTGTAACCGTTTATAATTCGAAACTATTATAATAATGGTTTATAATAATGGTTGTTAATATTGCTAGTTTTTAACAACATAACCTGAAACTTATTGTAGCCTATCAGCTGTTCATTCAAATCAGCTGATCGTTACGATTGAATATAAAACAACTGATCTTTTACTATAACTACAGTAAATAATATCTAAGCTAGCATCAAGTATTTATTTATTTAAACAAAACAAGATATTTGTAAACATATCTTCAATCTACTACTCTTTTTGTAAGTAATTCTCCGAGTTCCACACGTGTACGTATTTACTAATAATTAATCATTTACGTTACGTAATAGCCATAGAAAAAACACTTAACTTTCTATGATTTATGAAAACAATCTGCTGCGAGTACAGGAACATCCAAAACCTAATTACGGCAACAGTTTTAACTAATTTGAGTCGACTAATCGCGTCATTTAAAGTTTCGAGGGATGCTACCCATCAAACCCCCACTCCACTCGCTTAGTAAAATGTTTTCCCCTCTATTACCGATGTTAACCTTGTAATTAGTGTAATATGAACAGTCATATGTTAATCCTGACGTAATAATTATTTTATATACATATTTGCTGTGTGACAAAGTGATTGAGTGTTTTATAATTTACTTAGAACGTTATAAAATACTGGAGCTGCCGAGACATTGATTTTGGTTACCCAAGACAACCCGCTCAACTGTTTTAAAATTCTGAAAATAAAAAAAAAATTGACAGTGTCATGACTGCCGACAGAAGTGCCATACCTTCTTATCACGAGTTATGGCTATATATTTTACGCCACCAAATAAAATTTATAATTGATTTTCAAAATCATGAGTATATATTGGCCTATATATATATATATATATATATATATATATATATATATATATATATATATATATACAAATAGGAAGTCAGAATATATTTTAACACTTTTTTTATAGGCTAATAATATAAAAGTAGTAAGTCAGACAAGAAATTTATATTTCAGGAATATTAATGAAATAATAACACGTTTGTATATTTCACTATATATATATATATATATATATATATATATATATATATATATATATATATATATATATATATATATATATATATATATATATATTTATATATTTATATATATATATTTTATATATATATATATATATATATATATATATATGTCTTGAATTGTATTTTTGGTTTTGTTATAGCTAAAGAGGGGTATATATATATATATATATATATATATATATATATATATATATATATATATACAAACAGGAATTCAGAATATATTTTAACACTTTTTTTATAGGCTAATAATATAAAAATAGTAAGTCAGAAAAGAAATTTATATTTCAGGAATATTAATGAAATAATAACACGTTTGTTATTATGTTACATAACAATTGTTACGAAATCATAACAATTTATGATTGTTAAAAAGCATTACTGACAAAAATCTGAATGTTGTTCTTTTTTAAGGGATTTTTGACAACACAAATTGTTGAAAAACAATATATTTTTTTTAAACTGAACGTTTTCTATATTATTCAGTATTAGTATATTACCTGTTCCTAAACATTCTAGAATATTCTCCCGAGTATAAAAATTGAATTACGAGATTTATTGATTTATTAATATCGAATATTTCTCCAGATGTTGTGCAACGCTTATGAAAAACCTATCGCAAGAAAGTGAATAAAAAATTTACTAAATTCAACCCAAACATACAAACAGTCGTTACGAGTGGAGATGCGCGTTGGTGAAAACAAAAATGTTACGCGACATGCCACTTTCAATCGATATCTGTAAAACCGTTTATGCTCCAGCGATGTGCACACAAAACACAAACGAACTAATGCACCGAGTAAATTTAATATATTCTGCATACACTGACACTGATCCAACGTAACTACTGTATATGTTAAAAAATTGCAGAAATAACAAATTAGTCCAGCCATTCTAGCTGACCTATTTGATTTTTTTTTGTGGTTGGTATTTTTGTCCATATTTATTAGGCGTTTAGACTATCATTTTTTTATAGTGCTTCGCTTTACCCTGGGACAGCATACAACAGTATTCCAGGCTGAAGTGATGGCCATTAATGACTGTGTTCGGGAGCACTTAAATCGGGGCTTCATATCGATAGTCAGGCAGCAATATAAGCAATTTCGGGTCCTACATTACAGTCCAAGCTGGTATGGAAGTGTCGGAAGAACCTTAACGCTCTGTCCCTGGGCAATCGGCAACTCTTCACTAGGTTCCGGGACATAGGGGAGTTGAGGGTAATGAGGAGGCAGACCGACTGGCTGGACTTGAATCTGCATCTGAGTTTATCAGACTTGAGCCGGCTTTAGGAATTTCTCCATCGTTAGCCAGGTCCGCTATTAACAGGTGGGTTACAAATCAACACCAGGTAAGATGGGATAACCTTCATCGACGTTTCCATAGTAAACGTCTCTTAAGCAAAGTTCCTTTTGGAGGACTCCTGGGAAGAACACAACTCAAGAGGATCATGGGGCTTATAACTGGGCACTGTGGTCTGAGGGTGCACATGAACAGGATAGGTGTACACCACGAAGAAACCGTGTGTAGATTGTACAGGAAGGAGGAGGCAACTGCAGGTCACATAATTTATGATTGTGAAATTCTTGCTTGTAGGAGGCAAGGGGTTTTTGGTTTCCAAGACCCTAGGGTTCTTCAGCAGAGTGAGCTAGTCAGTGGGTTGCTGGAACTTATTAGGGGAATCAATCTTCTGAACAAGGTATTTTAAGAGGTTTATTTACACGATAGGTCAGTCGATCGCAGTGCCTGGGGTTGAATTATCCCTTCCTCTGGTATCTAATCTAATAAGGCTTTGCTTCATCGTTTTCAAAAATTCCCATATTAATTTACGGATTGGTTTTATGTGATCAGCTGATTAAGCATATTTTCGTTAATTAACCGAGATAGTTCATTACGTTCACCGCAGAAGATAGCACATACGTATGTTTTAACCCTTATTGTCTAAAATGATCAAACACATTTTTAAACACGTAGGTCTACTGAGATTATTTAAAATGTAGGCTATATAGTAACAAGAATGGATCAGCTGATATATTGTCCTGACACTACTGCAAATGGACTGTAGCCTACAGGTAAGTATTCTTTTACAAATTTATTTTGGCCACGTATATTAGTAACTTAAAGAACTGTGGACCTTGCAGTATATTATTAATTAATTGTCTGCCCACCACCTCTTCGACAGCGCTCGTAACATTTTCCGCCAATTAAACCGGTAACTTGGAAAAATATTACTAAACCAACTTAATTCAAAATATATAAGCTCCATGAGGCGGTCGCAATTATTATTTATCTCGCCGTTTAGTCAGTGTGTTCAGAAAGTAAAGAGAATTTTAATTTTTTGAACAAAATATTTATTTATTCTTCTACATTGATGTTGTCGCCTTCAAAATAGTCCCCATTGGAGTTAATGCACTTGTGCCAGCGCTTTTTCCAATCATCGAAACACTTCTCAAACTCGATCTTTGAGACAGCCTTTAGTTCTTTCAGCGATGCGCTTTTAATGTCATCTACGGCTGTAAAACGATGATGGTTCTCTTTATTTTTGGAAATAGGAAAAAGTCACACGGAGCCATGTCTGGCGAATATGGAGGCTGAGCATCGTTACAGTACTGTTTTTGGACAAAAATTCACGAACAAACAATGAAGTGTGCGCTGGTGCAAAAGTCATGAATTGTTTTTCCACAGATCCGGGCGTTTTTTTGGGTTGCTTTACGCAAACGGCGTTGAACTTGTAGGTAGTACTCCTTATTGACCCTTTCACCTGGTGGCAGGAATTCATGATGCACTATGCCATTAATTTCGAAGTACACAGTGAGCATAACCTTCACTTTCGGCCGCACTTGTCAAGCCTTTTTCGGTCTTGGCGAGCCAGAATGCCTCCACTGGGATGATTGAGCCTTAGTTTCGACGTCATATCCGTAAACCCATGTTTCGTCACCCGTTATAATACGTTTCAGTAATTCTCATCGTCGTTGACTTCATTTAGTGACTCCCGAGCAACTTCCATTCGCCGCTGTTTTTGTTCAAAATTCAACAATTTAGGAACGAATTTTGCTGCCACGCGTTTCATACACAAAACACTGGAAACAATGTTTTCCAATGTACATCATCCAGTCGATATGCCAACATCATCAGCGACCTCTCTAATTGTGATTCGGCGATTGTTTATAACCATTTCTTTCACTTTTTCCACGTTTTCATCGGTTGTTATGTGCTGAGGCGTCCAGGGCCTCATCACAACGTCTTCTTCATCACAGGGGGTCATCTTCAACGTCTTCACGGCCTTCTTGGAAACGCCTATACCACTCGTAAACTCTTGCTTTACTCATAGCAGACTCACCATAGGCCTTTGCTAACATTTCACACACTTAGTTACACATTATTCCATTTTTTACGCAAAATATGATACAAATTCTTTGATCCATTTCTTTTAACAAATGAAAATGGCCGAAGTCATAAAAACACGTCTAATATAATAAAAAAAATTGTTGACAATCGGACTATCCAAGCCCGCGAAATTTAAAAATTCTCGTTACTTTCTGAACACACCTCGTATTATTAATTAATTGTCTGCCCACCACCTCTTCAACGGCGCTCATAACATTTTCCGCTAATTAAACCGGTAACTTTAGGAAAAATATTACTAAACCAACTTAATTCGAAATTATAAGCCTCTCCATGAGGCGGTCAAATTTATTATTACTCTCTTTTTAGCTAGTAATATAGGAAACAACCAGCAAAGAAAAGCATCATCGTTAAATAATAGGACCCCATATTGAAATGATAATGAATGGAAAGAACTCTTGCACAAATGTCGTTTATAGAAAGTACTTTCGTAAAAAATTCCAAATCAATCAACTAAAAGTGCATATATTTGTCAACATTAAGCCAGACACCGCCATCTTGAAATGGAAATTAATGAGGAAAAACTAACAAGATACCTCCGTACCAAATTCGAAAACATTTGTTAGTGCTTTTATAAAAAATGCGTACACTCGTCATCGTAAATCATAGGCAGCCAGCATCTTGAAAAACAATTTCTAGTAAGAGAAGACCTTACAATAAGTCTTACACAAGGGGGGACAAGGGTTTTAGACATGGTACTTTCGTACCAAATTTCAAAACAATCGGTCAATGTGTTTGTACAAAATTTCAAAACAATCGGTCAATGCGTTTGTACAAAATTTCAAAACAATCGGTCAATGCGTTTGTACCAAATTTCAAAACAATCGGTCAATGCGTTTGTACAAAATTTCAAAACAATCGGTCAATGCGTTTGTACTAAATTTCAAAACAATCGGTCAATGCGTTTGTACAGAATTTCAAAACAATCGGTCAATGCGTTTGTACCAAATTTCAAAACAATCGGTCAATGCGTTTGTACCAAATTTCAAAACAATCGGTCAATGCGTTTGTACAAAATTTCAAAACAATCGGTCAATGTGTTTGTACAAAATTTCAAAACAATCGGTCAATGTGTTTGTACAAAATTTCAAAATAATCGGTCAATGCGTTTGTACCAAATTTCAAAACAATCGGTCAATGCGTTTGTACCAAATTTCAAAACAATCGGTCAATGCGTTTGTACAAAATTTCAAAACAATCGGTCAATGCGTTTGTACAAAATTTCAAAACAATCGGTCAATGTGTTTGTACAAAATTTCAAAACAATCGGTCAATGCGTTTGTACAAAATTTCAAAACAATCGGTCAATGCGTTTGTACCAAATTTCAAAACAATCGGTCAATGCGTTTGTACAAAATTTCAAAACAATCGGTCAATGCGTTTGTACTAAATTTCAAAACAATCGGTCAATGCGTTTGTACAGAATTTCAAAACAATCGGTCAATGCGTTTGTACCAAATTTCAAAACAATCGGTCAATGCGTTTGTACCAAATTTCAAAACAATCGGTCAATGCGTTTGTACCAAATTTCAAAACAATCGGTCAATGCGTTTGTACCAAATTTCAAAACAATCGGTCAATGCGTTTGTACAAAATTTCAAAACAATCGGTCAATGTGTTTGTACAAAATTTCAAAACAATCGGTCAATGTGTTTGTACAAAATTCCGCACAAACCAAACGCTGAACGGTCGATTTGAAACAGAAACCGCGATTCGCTCGTTCGAAAAATTACTTCTGAATTGTATATACTTTGTCCACACTGCAAAACGTAAAGCGGCGTAAGTTTTTTTTCACAGTTTTTGTTGCATAATAACTGAACTAGATGTATTACGGATCAGTATGTCTTCTAATTTTAAATTATCCTATCTCACTAGACAAATCAAAACGTAGAATAATTTTTTTATTATAAGAGTTATTAAAT
Organism: Callitettix versicolor; assembly: GCA_022606455.1. Taxonomy (NCBI): domain Eukaryota; kingdom Metazoa; phylum Arthropoda; class Insecta; order Hemiptera; family Cercopidae; genus Callitettix; species Callitettix versicolor. Next base: position 41,905,554 of record CM040188.1, read on the forward strand.
GAACTTCTTAACTACCCTTAAATTTGAATTGACTGCAAATCCTGTATTTTTCCTACGTTTTGGCCGTTCCTTACACTATTTTCAAAACGCTTACAATGACCAAATGGTCAGTTACGAGATAAACCTGGCTTTATCGAACATAATCTAATTTAACACTACCTAACCTAACCTAACATTATCTGATCTAACACAACCTAACCTATCTTAATCTTACCTAGCCTAACATACTCTAATCTAACCTAACCTAACTTAATCCGCCTAAACTAACTTAATCTAATCTCTAACCTAACTTAACATAATCTAATTTAACCTAACCTGACATAATCTAACCTAAACTAACATAATCTAAACAAACATTATCATAACCTAACCTAAGTACCCTAAAACAACTGATACTTTTGCTATACGTAGTTTTATAAATATTTTACCTCAGTTTTTGTGAAATACGAACAGAAAGGTGTATTAGCAGCAAAGACAGCGTATAAAATCGCACATGAAGGATTTACCCGCCATAATTAATGAGAACACCGCCAGTAAAGAGCATAGGTGAACAGTTGTCTGTTCAACTTCCCTCTTGGATTTGATTTTTATTCAGTCGTATTGGTTGTTGCCGAAAATTTGACCGATAATGGAGTTTAAAAATTGAAGTACAGAGAGTGTTTTTTGTGTTTGTGCGAGTGTGAAAAAGTAATGTTTACGGAATTGATTTTCGATTGTGTTAAATGCTGGGCAGTAGATAAATGGAGAAAGTTAAAGCAGTAGAAAGAATCAGGGCGAAAAATAAACACACACACACACACACACACACACACACACACACACACACACACACACACACACACACACACACACACACACACATATACACTACAAAATTTTCAATAAATCATTATTGTAAAACATTCAAGAATAACAACCTTTTTCAAAGGTCTTAATAAAAGAAAAACCCCAGAGGAATGTACCTGAACGTCATCAAAAATGTTTTGTTCTACATAACAATTATAAATCTCTAACTGAATCTTGGAAATTTAAAAAACTTTAAATTTTATAATCGCTGATAGGATTTCTCGTTGATTTTCAAGAACGAGGTTAAGTTTTAACAACTTAGACTTTAATGTGTGAAATCACGGTTGTTGGGTGAAAACACGGTTGTTGGATGAAGGAAAACATGATTGTTGAGTGAAATCACGGTTGTTGGATGAAATCACGGTTGTTGGGTGAAAACACGGTTGTTAGATGAAGGAAAACATGATTGTTGAGTGAAATCAAGGTTGTTGGGTGAAAACACAGTAGTTGAGTGAAATCACGGTTGTTGTGTGAAAACACGGTTGTTGGATGAAGAAAACATGATTGTTGAGTGAAATCACGGTTGTTGGGTGAAATCTCGGTTGTTGGGTGAAAACACGGTTGTTGGGTGAAATCACGGTTGTTGGGTGAAAACACGGTTGTTGGGTGAAAACACGGTTGTTGAGTGAAATCACGGTTGTTGGGTGAAAACACAGTTGTTGGGTGAAATCTCGGTTGTTGGGTGAAAACACGGTTGTTGGATGAAGGAAAACATGATTGTTGAGTGAAATCACGGTTGTTGGGTGAAAACACAGTTGTTGGATGAAATCTCGGTTGTTGGGTGAAAACACGGTTGTTGGATGAAGGAAAACATGATTGTTGAGTGAAATCACGGTTGTTGGGTGAAAACACAGTTGTTGGATGAAATCTCGGTTGTTGGGTGAAATCTCGGTTGTTGGGTGAAAACACGGTTGTTGGGTGAAATCACGGTTGTTGGGTGAAAACACGGTTGTTGGGTGAAAACACGGTTGTTGAGTGAAATCACGGTTGTTGGGTGAAAACACGGTTGTTGGGTGAAAACACGGTTGTTGGGTGAAAACACGGTTGTTGGATGAAGGAAAACATGATTGTTGAGTGAAATCACGGTTGTTGGGTGAAAACACAGTTGTTGGATGAAATCTCGGTTGTTGGGTGAAAACACGGTTGTTGGATGAAGGAAAACATGATTGTTGAGTGAAATCAAGGTTGTTGGGTGAAAACACAGTAGTTGAGTGAAATCACGGTTGTTGTGTGAAAACACGGTGTTGGATGAAGAAAAACATGATTGTTGAGTGAAATCACGGTTGTTGGGTGAAATCTCGGTTGTTGGGTGAAAACACGGTTGTTGGGTGAAATCACGGTTGTTGGGTGAAAACACGGTTGTTGGGTGAAATCACGGTTGTTGGGTGAAAACACGGTGTTGGATGAAGAAAAACATGATTGTTGAGTGAAATCTCGGTTGTTGGGTGAAAACACGGTTGTTGGATGAAGGAAAACATGATTGTTGAGTGAAATCAAGGTTGTTGGGTGAAAACACAGTAGTTGAGTGAAATCACGGTTGTTGTGTGAAAACAAGGTGTTGGATGAAGAAAAACATGATTGTTGAGTGAAATCACGGTTGTTGGGTGAAATCTCGGTTGTTGGGTGAAAACACGGTTGTTGGGTGAAATCACGGTTGTTGGGTGAAAACACGGTTGTTGGGTGAAATCACGGTTGTTGGGTGAAAACACGGTTGTTGGGTGAAAACACGGTTGTTGGGTGAAAACACGGTTGTTGAGTGAAATCACGGTTGTTGGGTGAAAACACAGTTGTTGGGTGAAATCTCGGTTGTTGGGTGAAAACACGGTTGTTGGATGAAGGAAAACATGATTGTTGAGTGAAATCACGGTTGTTGGGTGAAATCTCGGTTGTTGGGTGAAAACACGGTTGTTGGGTGAAATCACGGTTGTTGGGTGAAAACACGGTTGTTGAGTGAAATCACGGTTGTTGGGTGAAAACACAGTTGTTGGGTGAAATCTCGGTTGTTGGGTGAAAACACGGTTGTTGGATGAAGGAAAACATGATTGTTGAATGAAATCACGGTTGTTGGGTGAAAACACAGTTGTTGGATGAAATCTCGGTTGTTGGGTGAAAACACGGTTGTTGGGTGAAAACACGGTTGTTGAGTGAAATCACGGTTGTTGGGTGAAAACACAGTTGTTGGGTGAAATCTCGGTTGTTGGGTGAAAACACGGTTGTTGGATGAAGGAAAACATGATTGTTGAATGAAATCACGGTTGTTGGGTGAAAACACAGTTGTTGGATGAAATCTCGGTTGTTGGGTGAAAACACGGTTGTTGGATGAAGGAAAACATGATTTTTGAGTGAAATCACGTTTGTTGGGTGAAAACACGGTTGTTAAGTATATATTTTCCATAGCGAAATCAACTTTTTTGAAAAGAAAGTGTAGGACCTAACTGACGAGGTTATTGGGTCTTTTAACACGGTTGTTTAGTACCACTTCAAGAACTGTTAGTATAATGAGTGATTTGTTACATTGTGATAACGCGCATGAGCAGTAGGGTAGGGTGACGTAAGCGCAGTAATCTTGCATATGAAAGCTAGCTTGCGCCATGCAATGTAAACAACAGTGACGTCACAATACAGTTCCTTTTAAAAGATGAATATTTGTTACAGTAATAATAAAGTTCATAATAAAATAAAACAAAAAATCGTTTAAGTCACTTCTTTAGCATGAGGCCCGAAATACACAAATACCCTTAAATGTTTTGATCAGATTATCGGCTGAGGTAATATTTTTAACTGACCTCACACCACGGCATTAATCGTCTATTTCTGTACACCGTCATTTGGCCTAAACGTTTAGTAATAGACTAATAGCTCCAACAAAATATTGTCTGCTTAAATGTCGATATTCCGCGCATAGACGTTTTAAACGCAAACACTGAACAACAAATGAAATTACTTATTAGCCAATAAAACTGCACAAAGTCGATAAACGAATCCCTAGCGAACGGCCGACATTTGAAGTGGCTTCAGTTAGCATTTTCGACCACGTGACTGAGCTAATTAAAGCTCCATTCACCAGGGAGCAGTGTAGTAGTTTTATTTATACATGAGCAATGTTTTTACACAGTCCATATGTCTATGGAAACTAAAGGGTTCGTTTTAATTGTTTAGCCAAGTCTGTGCTATAATGTAAAAGGCAAAGTCATTTACTTACTCATTACCTCATTTACTCACTGAACACAGTAACTCAAAAACAAGTTGAAACTTGGCATGGTATGACTTTTTTCTAGAACACGAAAATCTCGGTTTTTCTTACTCTGACCGATTTTCACGTTACTAGGTTTTAAGCAATGTCAAACTTTCATACGCCTTTTTGAAACAAAAATATGCCTAAAAATGTATGATTTTCTGTTAGTTAATAGGCCTACTTTGTCCGCTTTTCACTGGGACGCGGCTTACCAGATTTCATAGAAAACAAATACATATTTCTTCTTCTCTTTTTTTTCTTTCGCCGGCACTACAGTCCGAGGTAGACCTTGGCCTCCCGTACAATTCTGTTCTATGCACCCGAATCTGGCGCTAGTTGCTTCAATCCATTTATTCCAATCCTTGCCAGATCATCCAGCCATAATCTCCTAGGACGTCCTCTTTTCCCTCCGAAAAGTTCTCTTCCATTATTTTCTTTACCATCCTGCTATCTTCCATCCTTTGCGCATGACCGAGCCAGCTGATTCTTCGTGCTTTTATGACACGTAACATGTCCTCATTCTTTATTAAATATTCCAGTTCCTGATTATTGCTCCGCACACCCTGGACTCAAACCGATCCAAACGTACGCCTTAGAATCTTCCTTTCAGAACTTTTTTTTTCGGCGAAAAACCGTTAACGTTATCATCGCCGTCATGCAAACTGAAAGTATAAAAAAAAATTAACAAAATTTACTTAAATAAGAAAATAAAACTACAACAAACTATAATAGTAAAAATAGATTAAACAAAAATTTAAATAACAGGTATAACTATAAAACAATAACGAATACTTAAGAACTAAATAACAATGAATAATGAACAACAATGAATTTAATAACAATTCGTAAAAGTTTATAAACATAACAGAAATAAAGTTATTTAGATAACATAAATTAAAAAAATAACACAAGAAATAACAAATATATAAATTAAATTTTATATAAAACATTCAGACGATGAAGGAAGTCTAGAACCCGGTCAACGGCCGAGGCACTATCTCCCAACATCGTCTGCAAACAGTTGCTCAGACCACACATAACACGCACATTTTGGAAACCATCACAATCGAGCAGTATATGTTTAATTGTGATGAAACATGATTGTGGGATTTCACAAACCTGTGCCCTACATAACTCGCATTCAGGTGGGTCCCCGCGTTCCATCAGAAATCCATGCGTTAACATGGAGTGACCAATGCGAAGGCGGGTGATCACCACCTCTTCTCTACGACTTGCACGTATTGATGACCCCCAAGGACGAACAGTATTTTTAATTACCCTCAATTTGTTACTGCTTGTAGCTGCCCATTCATTTTCCCACTGTAGAAGAATTAAATGTTTTATGTGACAAAGAAAGTCAGACAAGATTACACGTTGAGTGCATGGCGGCAGAAACGTTGCTTCCTTTGCCGTATTATCCGCTACAGTGTTTTCAAATATTCCACAGTGACCAGGAATCCAGATAAATGATACTCTTGCACCTCGTAGTTCAAGTCTATGGACAGAGCACAGAATATCTTGAAACAGAGGGTTTACCGAATACATATCCCGGATTGCCTGGAAGGCACTTTTTGAATCAGAACAAACTACGTAATGAAAACTATCGAATTCAATACTGTTCAGAGTCTTTAAGATGGCAAAGAGTTCAGCCGTAAAGACACTACAAATTGAGGGTAATCCATACTTATATGTTTCGTCCAGTGAATAAAACGCGCACCTAACATTATCATTCATCTTTGAACCATCTGTGAAAATAAGTTTAGCAGATGGATATGAATTAGTCAGTCGAGAAAACTCACGTTGATACACAATGTTAGGATTGTTGTCTTTCAGGTTTGTACACAAGGAGAAGTCAAAGGTCGGCATATTCATTATCCATGGAGGGACAAGATAAAAGGACCTTTCAAACATTGGGGGTAATTCAATAAGCAAGTCTTCAAAAACACGGGTTGTTCTAATGCCAACAGGGGCTGTAGCGTGCGGTCGGGATTCACAATGTTGGTGCAACTGATTATGGAAAACGGTATTATAAGCAGGATGCTATGGTTTACATAATATATTACATACGTAACTTAATTGTAACTACTGTCTCCGACGAGAGAGTGATGGTTCGCCAGTATCGGCGAGAATACTCACGACGGGACTTGAACGGAAAGCACCGGAAACAAGGCGGATTGCAGAGTTATGGAAGGGATCTAGTTTCTTTAAAATGGATGGTCTAGCAGATGAATATACAATGCTGCCATAATAAATTCGCGAACGAATTACGGCACGGTAATACATCAACATACAGGTCCTATCAGCGCCCCATCGAGACCCACTAAGAAACCTCAACATATCGAGGATTTTATTACATCGTAATTTTAAATCACGCACGTGAGGGCTCCACGAGAGCCTTTCGTCGAGTATTAGACCCAAGAATCGAACGGATGGAGAAGTCCGAAGCTGTATACCATCAAGATGTAACGACGGAGCCTGGATCTGTCGACGGCGACTGAAAGCAATACAATGAGTTTTAGCAGCGGAGAATTTAAAGCCAGTAGTTCTCGTCCAGGACTGCAACCTATTTATTACCAGCTGAAGGGTTCTTTCAGCTGTTGCCATGTTTCTGGTGCTTACGTAAATAGCAAAATCGTCTACAAAGAGAGAACATCTGACAGGGGACCGTACATTAGACGTTATGCTGTTAATTGCAATAGCAAACAGAGTAACACTAAATACACTCCCCTGTGGAACACCATTCTCTAAGTAGAAGCGATCTGATAGCGTATTACCAAGGCGCACCCTAAAATACCTATTACTGAGGAAGTTTTGGATAAAATACAGAATCCTGCCTTGTATACCCCATGATTTTAATGTGTTTAGTATTCCTCGTCTCCAAGCCATATCGTATGCCTTCTCTAGGTGGAAAAAAACAGCAACTAGAGTCTGACGCAAGAGGAAGGCATTCTGTATTGCAGACTCTAGCATTACCAACTGATCCATAGAAGATCGTCCTTGCCTGAAACCACACTGTTCTTTGGAAAGCAAGTTGTTTGTTTCTATGTGCCAGACCAGACGACGATTTACCATTTTTTCTAACAGCTTGCAAAGGACGCTGGTAAGAGAGATCGGACGATAACTACTTGGATCAGTTTTATCTTTACCTGGCTTAAGAATAGGAATTACTATTGCTTCCAACCAAGCGTCAGGAAACGTATGCTCCTCAAATATACGGTTGTATATCTCGAGGAGAGAAAGCCTACCTGACGTTGGAAGATTTTTAATCATGGAGTAAACAAGGTTGTCAGGACCGGGAGCTGAATCTCTAGTAGACGATAGTGCAAATTCTAGCTCATGCAAAGTAAACAAACTATTCAAAGGAGATTCTCCAGATTTTCCGACGGTGAACGGGACTGCTTCAATTCTATTTTTGTACCGACAAAAGGCACTGCTGTAGGTGGTAGAAGAAGAAAAGCTTGCAAGAGATGACCCTAAAAGATTTACAATATCGGAACATCAGTTAATATTGCTCCGTTTGTCTGTTTAAGTACCATCAATAAATTGGATGCACTAGAAGCAGAAACAGAACAAAGTTTCTTCCAAACAATAGATGGAGGCGTTGTCCTAGATATTGTTGAGATATATTGGGTCCAAGAATCTTTCCTACTCTGCCTGAAAATTCTACGTACTTTGGCTCGTAGAATTTTATACCTTTCGAGATTTTCACTCGTCGGACTTTTGTTGAATCTACTAAGAGCTCTTCTACGTTGGCGGATGGCCTCCTTACATTCATCGTTTCACCAAGGGACTGGTGGACGTGGTAGATGTGGGGAGGTTTTGGAGATAGTTTCCTCTGCTACACATAAAATTTGTTTTGTAAAATTGTCTACTATGGCATTAATACACGTACGATATCCAATATCTGGTGATACGAATCTCTTTGAAAATTCTTCCCAGTTCGCTTTTTTAATAATCCAACGCGGCAAACGTTGATTCATAACAGGAAGGTTACGAAAGGTAATATTAATAGGAGTATGATCGCTGCCATATAGATCAGGTAATACCGACCATTCAAACTTTGTCGCCAAAAACTGGACTACAGAATGACAAATCAACAGCTGTCCATCCGCCGGTGGATGCTGCCAAATGCGTGGGTGAACCGTCATTAAGAAGACACAAATCTAAAGTAGACCGTATTCTCTCAATACGTATTCCCTTTGAGTTGCAGGATAACGAACCCCAGGATGTATGATGGGTGTTGAAATCGCCTACTAGTAGGACCGGCGGTGGCAACTGGGATATCAAATCATATCTTACATAATTTTGAAAATTATAGCTCGGTGGCAGGTACAGGCAACAGATAGTAAGTCTGAATGGAACGGTATTCTGAACGGCAACAGCTTGTAGTTGAGTTACTATGTTTACAGGAACCGATGCGATTGAGTCATGAGTCAGGAGGGCGACACCACCCCTGGCTCTTTCTTCAGCATGGAAATCCGTCCTGAAAACAGAATAACCCCTAAAGTTGAAAATGTGAGATTCTTGAAGGTGTGTTTCTTGACGGCATATTATTAAAGGAGACGAATGTCTCACAAGAACTTTTAGGTCTTCAATATGGCTTTTTACTCCATTAATATTCCATTGTATGATATTACTTTTCATTCAAGTTGCAGACATTGAATTATATATAAATGATTAATTTATTACAGGATTCGATTTACTTTCTTCAGATAGTAATTTTGATGTATTATATTCTACAGACATCGAATCACTACTGTGACTGATGTCCGAGTCAGATGATTTTTTTTATTTGATTTGTGGAGGTTTAGCAGTGGGACCTCCTTTAAAACTTTTTCCTATTTTTTTAACATGTTTGTTTCCTGCAATGTTAGAATTTTTATTTTTTTTTTTTCACCAACTGACGGAGGAGCAGTATTCGATTTCTTTTTTAAAAAATACTCAAGGCCTGGAGGGATCTTCTTGTCAACAGGCTTAGATCCTCCCTATCTATCTTGTACCTGTGACTTAGATAGAAGAGGTTTTTTTTGTACAGCCTTTTTTGTAGTCTGACTTGCATCGGTTAAAGTTTTTGCTGTATCAGGACTATGTGAAACTGTAGAAACAGTCTTCTCTGGTGGAGAAGCAGGAGCAGGAGCAGAACCAGAGGAAAACAGGGCTAGCAGCTGAGCTATCTGATCAGTCAATGCTTTAACCGTTTTTGAGAATTCGTTACAATTAGCACAGGATGACTGCTTAGAGCTTGATGAAGCAGTAGCAGCAGCAAATGATTTGCCTTCCACTGGAGATTGGAAAACCTTAAAACCTTTTTCGCATCTGAAAAGGATAGTTTATCCTTTGCCATTATTGTGAGGATAGCTTTTTCTTCCTTAAATTTAGGGTAGTTGAACGATCTAGCTGGGTGATCGCCCCCGCAATTCGAGCACTTGGTGTCATTTGTGCATCCATCACTGCTATGGCCTTTACTTCCACACTGGCCACATACCTCCGGCTTTGTACAAGAAGAACTCATATGTCCGAAGCACTGACATTTGAAGCAACGTCGAGGGTTCGGGACATATGGTCGCACTGAAAGCCGTTGGTATCCGGCATGAATGAATTCAGGTAGTGTAGGTTTCCCAAAGGTCAGTATCAACGAGGAAGTTGGTACCTTCTGTCCATTTATGCTGCGCATTATGCGTGTCACATCAATCACGGACTCCGATGCTAGTTCCGTTTTTATCTCATTGAGACTTACATTTAAAAGATCTCTACATTTAACAACCCCCTTCGCTGAGTTCAAAGACCTGTGGGGTACCACAGATACCTTGACCAGTTCGAAGAAGGAGGTCATTTTCATCAACGAACGGCTCTGTTTCTCATTTTTGGTTTCTACTAATAATGTTCCATTCTGTAACTACTTAATAGAAGCTGCTCTACCCGAAATTGCCTTATGTATAATGAAGGGCGACGTCTTTGACAGATCTGCCCTTTCCTCCTGGTTGCTAAACACTAAAAATTTTGGAGTTGGTAGTTCTGAAATTGAAGCTACCAACGATTCTACATCATGATTAACTGAACTGGTAGACTCATCAAATACAGTTGAACGATGTCTCTTCAAAGAAATTTTGGCGTTTTTTGTTATTTCATCCATAGTTTGTTTTACCGAGCGATTCATGAACGAAGATGTTTCGAGCAAGTGGCACAGGATGCACCCAAACGTAACCAGTAGCCCAGGATACTCGAACTAAAGCGAGAATCCCCAATAAATTGGGAGGGGACCTCCAAATATCCTGGAGCCGAAATACATGTCTGTCAGCACTCCAGAATATCTTAGGAATGGGTTCCGGTACACAGTTACGGTTCCCCAAACCCAAGTACCACTGTCAGCCGCCTTCTATGAACTCACAGAATGCAACCACTTGTTTCGATAGACTCAGCTATGGGCTCCGACACCCATAACTCAACATTCATGTGCTTGCCAGGCGCCTATAGGCTGCTCGGTCCCAGAACGTATCCCATCAGAGGTCCTCGGCAGTGCTAGGCACACATCAGGTTCCACATACTTGGCCCCGCCAAAGGAAACCAAGCAGTATCGCCACTCCCAGACATAACAGAACAAGTACAGCAGATCCCTAAATGTACGTGTGTGTGTAAGGTGTTTAAATCGTAAGTGTAATGCTGTAAGTGTAAGTGTGTGTTAGACTCGGGTGCCGCGAAGTTCATCTAGGTGCAGTTAGTCTGCACCCCCTGCGGGTGTGTGTGTGTGTGTGTGTGTGTGTGTGTGTGTGTGTGTGTGTGTGTGTGTGTGTGTGTGTGTTGTGTGTATGTGGAGTAAATGAGTGAGAGTAGAATGAGCTAGAGGTATGGTGGGGTCGCTAAGCCCATCAGCTGCCTTAGCCGGCCTTCCTTTCAGAAATATATATATATATAAAATTAAATTGTTAGGTTTTAGGTTGGGCTTACCTAAACTGTCATACACTTATTGAAAAAAAAGGATTTTCACAAACTCTAAAAGCTAAACGGGTTGTCTATACCCTTTATAATATAGTGTTGCTTCATTCCTTGCGTTTGGGCAGGCAAATGCGACATTAAACAAATTTTCTGTCTGTTTGTTACGTTAAAATGCCATTTTCGTCACTGTCCACAACGGAACAGCTCAACAGATTTCAATAGAAACTTTTATATTTATTAAATAAAATGATTATTTGGTTTTAGGTTACATAAAGTCCTCGTTCGCCTGTTTGAAACAAAATGGCGAGCACTCAAACTCAAAATGTCTGATTAAAAAAAACCCGCAGAGTGATGCAGAATAGCTACACCTATTGAGAGGATTTAGACGTCCCTCGCAGTACCCGTGTTTAACACACACTTACACTTACAACACTACACTTACGACTTTAACACTTTACCCTCAAACTTGCATTTAGGGAGGCCATAATATAGCCTCAATGTACTTTTCGCCTTAAAATAAAAACAATAATTAAAAGATCTTAACATTCTTGTTTGAATTTTCGTGATAATGTTAGTTGAATGGTTACAGTATCTTAATACCAGGGGTAATGGTTATTAATGTTTATGTTCGGGAGAATTTGAAACGGGCCTTTAAGAACATTTGTATTTAAGAACGGTGTATTCATATTTACACCGATAGTCAGGCAGTAATCAAAGCACTTGTAGGTCCTATAAACTGATTTGGGAGTGTCCAGAGAACCTCAATGCTCTGTTTCTGTAAAACCGAGTTATTCTTGGGGTTCCGGGGGTATAAAGGGCTCAACCCTCTAGGGTCTGCCTCCATTACCCTCAAGGTAATGGAGGCAGACCGACTGGCTGGACAGGGATCTGCATCTGATTTTATCGGATCCGAGTCGGGGGCGGCAGACGTCTTGGGCAGAGTACATCTCAGGAAAATAATGGAGCTCATTATGGACACATGGACAGGATAGGTATGTACCATGGAAAAACCGTGTTTAGGTTGTACAGGAAAGAGGAGGAAACTGCAGAACACATAGTTTATGATTGTGAAGTTCCTGCTAGCAGGAGGCAAAGGGTTTAGGTTTCCAGGACACTAGGGTCCTCCAGCAGGATGAGCTAGTCAGTGGATTGATAGAACTTACGAGTACTAAGAACATCAATCTGTTGAAGTAGTACTTCAGTGGAAGAGGTTTAGTTGCACAGTAGGCAGGTCGCAGTGACTGGAATTTTATAATCCCTTCCCCTGGTATCTAATCTAATGCGAGATAGTGGTGGGTATTTAGGATTTAACCCAAACAGACGTATTTGCCAAAAAGTTTCTATATTCTAATAATTACAAAAAAACAATAAAATTAATAACAAAGGCTTATCTCCCAAACATGCAAACTGACGGTAGTTTACACTGATAGAAATTTTTTAATTCTACTTTCAAATTAATCAACTGCAATTTTTATTTTCTGAAAAATAACGTAGTACGCTCGGGTACGCAGCTAGTTTATAATAAATTTATCCTTTCCTTAACTGCAAGGAAAAAACGATAAATATCTAATATACCGTAAAAATGTTTAGTAATCATTAAAAACATCTATTTCCAGGAATATAACCGTTTTCAGGACACCAAAAAAGTGGCTTTTATTTTGACGCATGATCGCACGATAAAACATGATTATTTGCGATTTTGATCAAATTTTAGTTAAATGCCTAAAATAGCCTACCAAAATAGAACGTTTGAATATTCCCGAAAAGTCCGTTTCAAAAGTTACTGAAAAATAAGAAATTTTATTCATGAAATATTAGTCATATATTACGAAGATTCATAACTCAATCTATTGTTTGTAGCTTTAAATAAAACATAATTTATAAAATTATAAATTTTTATTTATATGTTGTAAGTATAAATTATATTAAAAATTATTAAAATTTTATTTTAAACATACAACATAAATTGAAATTTTGTTTTGTCGTAATTCTCTTTTATTTTTACAATTTGGTGAATTGATTTTAATCACGATTATTTACATTTGACCAACATTTGAACAAAATCTGATGAATTAATTATGAAAAATTTGGCGGATTTTTCGCTTTTTTATTGCTTTTCAATTTGGAAAAATAATTGCATTTTTAATAATTTACACCATCTGTCGGAGATCTAGATTTAGCGTACAGCTGTCCCAAAGCGGCTTGCAAGCATTATCTATCTTGCAGCATTGATAATTTACCTGCTCTGGTTTTTGCTACAAAGCATTGAGCATTATACAGCTTAACTAGGCTTCTGTTTCCGTAATTATCAAAGGCAAGAATGAAATGTTAATACAATACTGAACGGAAATACAAGGGTTAAATATCTAGACGTCTACACAATAGTTTCAGTCATTTTTAATGAAATAAACACATAACAAATGACACAAAAAATGATTGAGTGAAGCGAGGTCTCTGTTTCAATTCGACCGTTCATCATTTGGTTTGTGTGTTTGTTACGCAGTTTTGGCAAACGCAATGACATATTGTTTTGAAATTTGGACAGAGAGAGAAAATGTGCGAGTAAGAGGTCGAGTCTCCATTCTCTGATCAACTTCTGTTTTAATGCTGAGTAGTATCAGTTCCCAGGTGATAAAATAAAAATTAAACAGTTTGTAGACTCGGATTGACAGAAGTCTGTGTCACTGGACTGTTGGAGGGAAATTCTCCTACATGCGCGAGAAATTATCGCGCAGGCTGATAAGTGGCTACACTACAGTTTAGTTTTCAGCGATGTTGACACAGATAAACAGACGTCCAAAAAAAATTTGTTGACTGACGGTTTTCTAATCTTTTAAACGGACTACCAAAAAAACTATTTTTTTCACAACTAGTATAGTAATAAAATAAAATTGTTTAATATATTATTACAAATAACGTAGGGTTTTTGCTTTTCATTAACTAATTTTGTTTTTTGTTTTCCCTTCAGGGGCTTATAAGGACAATACCAATACCCTGATCCTTACAATACTTAATATGTTTTTACACGATACTTTCTTTTGATATTTATATTAATATTAATACTAGTAATAAGATATCAATTATTTTGTTAACCTTAAATAACACTATCACCGGCCTTGGCACTTTCGAACCTGAGGTCTCTTACTCACAAAGTTCCATTAAACCCTCCCGAGTTTACCAAAGTGAACACTGTAAACACGTTCCTAACTTCGTAATCATCCTACGGAACCTACATACTTCGTATTAATAGAGCACAAAGTCTGACGGGTAACAAATTAGGTTATGTCCATATTTTATTATAATTACTTGGATTTATTATTATTTATTAAAATTATAGTTGTATGTACATATTTTTATTTACTGTTCTTGTTACACACATGTTATATTTCTCACCTTATGTGTGTAAGAATTTGTTTTACGTATTTTCAAATTGTTTTCGCTGTACACAATAACATTGTATTTGGCACATATTTTTATTTGTATTGTTTTTTTTTTAATACGAATTAAACAGATACAGTACGGTCCACTGTATAAATTATTTATTAAATTTCTTTTACGTCTTCTTTGTATTTCTTTCATACTTCTATTCGATACCTACTAATATAGGCGAAGTCTTTTCGATTTTCTTTCAGTATCGATACGTTTTTCCGATAAAAATCCAATATCTAGTATTGGTACTTTCTTTCGATATTCCATACATATGGGCTCATACGTTGTGAGTACAGGTTTGGCAATCCCGAAGTCCCCTATCTGGATCTTACCTACCTTAGTACTGTATATATGCCCTTGGGTTAGATACCTTCATCTCAAGCCAAAATGGAACAACGGTCGTCTAAGGTTGCGTGCATATAGAGGAGCTTAGCTTTAGTATGCGGACTCTAAATACCAATTTAAGCGCCTTACCGAGCCGGGTCGGGCGAAGCGATGTCAGTAGGTTTTCTGGGCTTGTAGTGAGAGGTGCTTTTATCCTTCCTATTAGTCTCAGTTGCAACGCAGTGCAATAATAATGTCATCAACCTTGATGATAGTATGTGGGACGAAGAAGGTGTTACTACACTCAGTCTCAATAAAGATCACGAAAAAAGCGGACAGTTCGCAACTCTATACGAGAAACGCCGATCTCACAATGGAGAGCTTGATCCCACAATGGAGGTCTTTCTTGAATAGCACTAATTAGCAATTAAACATCAATACTCATTGTTACAACAATAATAATGTTTGTAAATGAAAAGAAATCGAGTGTTTCAATATTGCGCAATATTACGTATACACTCACTGACTGGAACACCGAGCTTGACTGAAAAAACGCAGGCAGAAACCGCTTGAAGTAGCGGGAGGCAGGACTGTTCAAATCGCTCGGCGTCTTGTTTGAAAGCTCCCATATGAAATACTGCGTAATCAGTGGTCAGGCGATTTTCAGATAGATGTAAGTAAATCTTCTAAGATCAGAAAGCTCTGAGGAACTGGCAAAAGTTGACCTGGAAAGTGTGAAAGTAGCATTGAGAGGGAGGATAAACGGCACATAGTATCTAGACCCTTTGATGTCAAATTGGCCTTTAAGGGGAGAGATCATGTGTTGGAAAAACTTGGAGACATAGTATGGTATACAGATGGCTCCAAGACAAAATCAGGCACTTGTGCTGGGGTGTACGTTCTGAGACTGGGGTTAAAGAAAGTAATTATCCTGGGACAGCATACAACAGTATTTCAGGCTGAAGTTATGGCCATTAATGACTGTGTTCGGGAGAACGTGGATCGGGGCTTCAAGAAGGCACATATTCAAATTCATACCGATAGTCAGGCAGCAATAAAAGCACTTGCGGGTCCTATAATACAGTCCAAGCTGGTCTGGGAGTGTTGGAAGAACCTTGACGTTCTGTCCCGGGATAACCGGGTAACTCTTCACTGGGTTCCAGGGCATAGGGGAGTTGAGGGTAATGAGGAGGCAGACTGACTGGCTGGACTTGGATCTGCATCTGAGTTTATCGGACCTGAGCCGGCTTTAGGGATTTCTCTATCGTTGGCTAGGTCCTCTATTAATGGGTGGATTATATGTCAACACCAGGTAAGATGGGACAACCTTCATGAGCATTCCCATAGTAAAAGTTTCTTAAGCAAAGTTCCTTCTGGAGGAATCGAAGGGGCAGCAGATGTCTTGGGCAGAGCACAACTCAGGAGGATCATGGGGCTCATAACAGGGCACTGTGGTCTGAGGGTGCACATGAACAGGATAGGTGTATACCATGGAGAAACCGCGTGTAGATTGTGCAGGAAGGAGGAGGAAACTGCAGGTCACATAATTTATGATTGTGTGGCTCTTGCTAGCAGGAGGCTAGGGGTTTTTGGTTTCCAAGACCCTAGGGATCTTCAGCAGAATGAGCTAATCAGTGGGTTGTTGGAACTTATTAGGGGCACCAATCTGCTGAACTAGGTATGTTAAGAGATAAGTTGCACAATATGTCAATCGATCGCAGTGCCTGGGGTTGAATTATCCCTTCCTCTAGTAATAATATTAAGTGAGGGAGGAAACTAAGGGGAACGTACACGCAAATAATAGCAGCAGACTGTGCGGGAATCTAGGCGGACTTGTCCAACTTGGCATAAGTGACTGAAATGACGAACATCTCAAATCAGTAAGGCTGTAAGGTTCAAGCCTTGGGGATGAGAAACATAACCCTTATTGGGCTGACGGGTACCATACTCCAGACTGGAGGGCAGTCAGCCAGGAATCCATGCGGAACTGATTACAAAACTGTAAATGCCAGCAGGACCCAAAGGGTGAGGCTTCCAAGACCCAGAGTACCTGCAGCAGAATGCTAATCAATGCTAAAACTCCTTGAGAGCACCAGTCCTGAACTCTAATGCAGTATTAAGCCTTACTTGCACAATAGATTCTTTGAACGCGGTTCCAGAGGTTACTAAATCCTATTTACCCCTAAAGAATCTATCATCCATCATATATATATTATTTCTCGAGTTAACATCCCCTTTTCTCAGCACATACTATTCGTACAGGCATAAATGAGGTATCTTTAGAAAGATGTTTTAACTGTCTTCTGACATTGCAAACCGATTTGGCCTAAAACTTACTGTTCGTGAAAAATGTTAACATAAAAGACACTTTTAGCTGTCATAGGCAAAACGACATCATGGATGCGCAGCTTCACAAATCAGACAATGTTTTGTATATTTTACGAAGCTATATATTTTGTATATTTTGAAGAAGTATATTTTGTATTATCACGAATAGACAATTCCATTAAAATGCCTCTTTTTTTGCATAACGAAGTCGCCTCGGTGGCCTAGTTGACAGCTTACTAGGCTTTCACCCCGAGGACCCGGGTTCGATTCCCGGCCAAGACATGGCATTTTCATACGCTATAAATCATCCCATCGTCTGCATTAGCCCAAGTATGCACAATAGTCGGACGTTAAAAAAAAATTGCATAACGTGCTTAGAACAATGTCAATATTTACTTAAAAGTCATTAAACTTATAGGTTATGTAGCCATACTGACAGTCCTCTATCATTGCCCGTCGTACAAGCCGGGACAAACATCCCGAGTACCAAACACATGTTTTGGACACTGTTTTTACACAAATATATTTGTTATTTCTGCTTCCATCGTGCATTTATCTATTGTTAATACGGACATCATAAAATACGAAGTACAATTAAAATGTCAAAATACAGTTACAGGTTATCAAGCATGCCTTTTCAATTGACTAGACGACAGTTACCTAATACAACTGGGTTTGCTATCACTATAAACAAGTCGCAGGGACAAACACTTCAAAGAGCAGGATTGTAATTACCAAATGTTGTCTTTACTCACGGACAATTGTATGTAGGCTTTTCTAGTATAATTAAATCAACTAACATGTTTGTTTCCATTAAAGAAAATTAAATACTTATTCAAAAGGCTGTGTTGTAAAAAAAAGTACTACAATTTTCATACTGCAAAATTTTCAACCTAGTCAATCAATAATAAGAAAATAAAAATGTTAAATATAATTATTAGTATATTTCCTAATGTGTAGGATTTTGCTTATTCATGATCTAAATTGTTTTCAATCATAAATAATTTTCACATTATTCGAAGTACACGCAAAGCATACTGGCTATAAGAAGTACATCTCAGGATATTAATTTTTGTTTAACGGTCGCCATTTTTTGTAGAATGGTCGCTCCAAACACTCATTTCCCAATGGAAATTTAATTAATAATAAATGACAGAAAGTATCATTCTTCATACGTGCTTCCCAGCAGCACGTAAAACTTTTTCTTCATTTTGTAAAATTCCCCGCAGGGGTGGGGTGCAGACTAGCTGCACCTATTGAGAGGATTTAGACGTCCCTCGCGGTACCCGAGTCTAACAAACACTTACACTTACAAAACTACACTTACGATTTTAACACTTTACACTCACACTTACATTTAGGGAGACTATAATAGCCTCAATGTGCTTTTCGCCTTAAAATAAAAAAAAAAATTGTAAAATTCTTTAAAATAACGTTTGACTTTACATGATTATCCGGAGTGCACTGTAATCATGTTCAAATTCAATTTCTTGTTCACTCTGAAACAGGCCAAGTGACAATCCCGTTCACGGAGCGCTTTTGTCGTAGTAAAGACGCCCTCGCCCATAACAAGGACTCAATTTAATTATAAACAACTGCAAATGGAACTGTTCACTAATCAATATAGAACTTAAATTGAATACACCCACTTACTTCAGTTTACTTTGAGTTTAGACTTTATGAAAACTTACGTATAATTCACTTAAAGTTAGATTGACTTTAGTTTTTAATGTAATTTTGTTTCATAAAACAAATGAGAGATATTTGGCAAATAGGTTTGGTTCGCAAATCTGCGGTCCTTAAATTAAAAAAATGTTTTAATGCTGTTCTTATTTTGTCAAAACAGCTGTTAAAAATCAGAACTTTTCTAATAGTTTTTATAAAATATATTTCAAATGTAGGTGTACTGTACGTACTAAAAAAGAACGTACGAGTCATTACCGAAAAAAACTGAAAAATCGGTCTTATTTCTTAAAATCGATTTATCAAATTTTTCAAAAATTTTGCTTAGAAATGAAGATTATTGGCTCAAGTTTGTGTTAACAAATTTTAAACGAAAATTTCGGTTAGGAGAGTAAGTGGAAAAAAGTTCTGTTATAGCCTATCAGCTGTTCATTGAAATCAGCTGATCGTTACGAACTAATATGAAACAACTGATCTTTCATTGTTGCATATTTATCATAACTAAATTAACGATTTATGTCATATATTTACACCGGTCAAACTTCTTCGTTATTTCCGTAGTGTAGTGGTTATCGTGTGTGCCTTACACGCGCAAGGTACCCGGTACGATCACGGCGGTAATACAGAAATACTTGATTATAATTAATTAATTTAATATGAAACTTTCTACGCGCAAAATTTACTATTTGCATATATATATATATATATATATATATATATATATATTAAATTTTAAATTTTATATATGTCGATATAAACATGTTCCTCGCATCACGTGTCTCGCAAATTTTGTTCTAGCACGCGTTGCAAACATGCATCTAGGGTCAAAACTAGTCCTAAAACACAATACACGTTAAAACCAGGGATAAATCACGGCCGAAATTTTTTCGATTTACGTTAAAATGTAATTTTATTTTATTGCAATTTTAGTGCGTTTGATGAAAGAAAACTTACAACCTCATACCAGTTTGGTTTCAGAGAAAACCATTCCACAACAGAAGAAGCACACAGACTGGTCAACTTAATTGAAAACGGGATTGAAAATAGAAAAGTGTGTTCGGCTTTTTTTTTAGATATAGCTGAAGAAGAGGTTATATGGTTTCACAGAGTGCTAGACTATAAATAACACAATGCGAATACAATATTATGACATTTTTAATCATACATTGTTGAAAGGTTCTTTTGAGTAAAATACAACTTAATTAGTCGAAGTCAACAAATATAAATTTTTATTAATCGAATGACAGGATAGAATACCAATAGAAATCACCTGGAAAAAAATCCGTATGTAAAAAGAAAACAAGTACATTTTAAAATTTAAAACCTGTGCTGAATATGAGTACCCAGCTCTGGGGCTGTAAGAAAGTTTTTTCTAACGTCCTTTTTTATGTCAGACTAATGAGGACGAGGCATTAGAGTTAAAGGTAAGGCTAAAGCAACGGCAGTAACTGCGGATAGAACTAACAACCTTGAGTTGCGCAGTTCAGAGTTGTAGCAGACTGACTTAACACCGAAGATATGCAAACGTTATTCAGACATTTCAAAAAAAATTACTTCGATGTGCAATGAATCTACCGTGGTGTATTTACAAATGAGACCTGAAGATGGAGTATGTCAGGTAAGCATTAAGAAACAGTGCAGTGAAACATTCGCGTAAACTGAAGGCAGCACAATGTCGAGTTAAGGATGTATAAGACCACTGTAGTATGAAGGTTGAGGAGAACAAATCAGTTGACTTAGTTCAGTGTAATACGAAGATTGAAGAGAACAAAATCAGTTGACTTAGTTGAGTGTAGTACGAAGATTGAAAAGAACAAAATCAGTTGACTTATTTGAGTGCAGTATGAAGATTGAAGAGAACAAAATTAGTTGACTTAGTTTAGTGTCGTATGAAGATTGAAGAAAATAAAATTAAGTGACTTAGTTCAGTAGTGTTTGGTTTAAGAATTTTTGGAAATTAACTACTGCATTATAACACGAAAATTGTGATTCATATGAAAAAAATACTAAATGATTAAACATAATCAGTTGCAAAAAAATGGCACTCGCATTTGAATTGTGATTCTTCGTTACGATTAAAATTTAAGCAAAATAGCATTTTTCTGTTGATCTGAAAACCCGTTTTTAAGTGTTCTTATTGGGCTTAATTTGATACATAATTGAATGTGAGGAAGTGTGTGCAATGTTCCAGTATAATATATAAAAGGTTGGTTAGTTTATCGGTAAAGTTCGAGTTGATTTCTGTTTCCATGAATCTTGGTACCAAGAAAGCAATGCTCAAATTAAATGCATCTGCGATTTTTATTGCTCAACTATTTTTTTATAAATTCATCGTCATCACAAAAAACCTGAACAAAGAGTCACGGTTTACCGCCTTTATTATACCTCCGGACAGGACAGCAAACAGCTGAGCTAAGCCGTCCCATGTTTGTGTTTCTACTTCAATTGATTTATATTCAGTTGAACTATTTGTTTACTGAATTGTATAACTTTACGTTTCTGTCTGTGTCCGGTTTAATAAAATAATCCGTTAACGGCAAGGGCAAATTGAATTATCTGAAGAGATCTGCGCATACAGGTGAGGTCAGGTTATTTGTGAACAAATTTGGAAGTTAAGAAAGTGAAAATTCATGTGCTAAGAAATATTTCTAGTTTATTTAATTCTTGTGAAATACGAGTGACGGTTGTCATGCTTTGGAGAAGCTTTGGAGAATATGCGTAAATGCATATTTAACGCCGATTACAGTAGTAAAAGTTTTGTTTAATAAGACAGTTTTGAATTAGACTCGGTTATAGAATGGTTATTGAATTTGGCTGAGAATTACCAAAATTATTCTTTTGAATGGTGACTTCTGGAGCAAAAACATTTCAAAAGAATAAGTAAAACCATCGTAAAAAGCATAATAACGCACAGTTAGAAGTTTGACCTTAGAAAGAACAACGCATATATGAACAGCGACAGAAATGACTTTAGAAAGAGATTGACAGACAGATCAAGGATAGAAAGAGTATCGAACCATAGAACTAGAGAGATTATCTTATGGAAGTGAAACATTTTATATATTAACCCGGAGAGGTCGCGCGAGGAAAAATTGTACATGACGGGTCGCACTGGGTGGATTATACCAGGTTTTTGAAAACTCCATAAATAGACACAAAATGATTTTTATTTAGGCTTTAACATGTTTGGTATTTTCAAATATGTAAAATAAATATACATTATAATATTTTTATAAAAAATATAATAATTTTTATTAATTAAAACACATGCAATACTAATATAAATGTTACTCGAGATGTAGTACATCTTGCATCACGCTCGTGGGTAAAGTTTGGGCGATTTTTTTCTATATGTATATTTTACTATGTTGTCTAAAATTTCATTTTAAACAATAATTTCCAAGAAACAACTGGTGACTAACTATGTTGAGTATAATGATCTACCTTCCCAAGCTTCATCAATTCTACTTTCGTTGACGCGTTTCAGAGAACCTGCATCTTCAAAAACTATATCTATACTCTCTATTTTTGTTGACGCGTTTCGGAGAACCTTCATCTTCAAAAACTATATCTATACTCAGAGGATATAGTGTTCTCCGAAACGCGTCAACAAAAATAGAATTGACGAAGCTAGGGAAGGCAGATCATTATACTCAACATAGTGACAATAATCCTAGCAGAAAATAAGAAGAATATAAAAAGAATTGGTGACTCTAAGTTCAATACACGTCTGAATCCTGGAAGACGTCTAACTAAAGGATTTATCACGCTTTCTTAGTCTCTTCTCTCCTCCTTTTCTACACTGAGTAAAATTCTCAATATTTTTTCCCTCGGTTTTATTCATTTCAAGCACAAAACATACACAATTTATCCAAATATAGAGCACTAAAGAAAAAAATCACTAAAAATAACACAGCAGTGTCAAATAAGAAGTGTACACGATGAATCGCGCGGCGTGGATTAGACCAATTACGAGAAGTAACGAACAAAAAGCTCTCGCATCACCAACTGAGAAGTGATTAAAAAAATGCAACAACATCATGTTTACGTAGTGGACACTTCCATACGAAGTTATTGGACGGGTAGAAGCTTTTACTAATTACAGTCAGGAGATGTAATAGAAAACAATTCAGACCTGGTCAAAAAGACCAGGCGTGACCCTTCCCGGGTTAAAGATAATACGGTTTGGACAAGTTCAGAGGATAGCAGAAACAACAATACCTACGAAAGAGCAGACAAAGCGGAGTTGATGAAGATACGGATCTGGGAAACGTTTCGAAAGGAACGAGATCAGTAGCGATCGGGAGGTGTAAAACGTTATCGATAATTATATGTTATTAAAATGTGTTTGTGTCAAAGTCACATGTTCGTTTCACTTAATGCTGTTTCTATGTTTTGTTTTTTAATATTCGTTTCCGTAACATGAGTGAGTCAGGAAATTTTCTATTCCATTAAGAAAATTAGTCATTGAAATAACAATGTCCACGATCCTTCAGAAGTTGGAGGACTCGGTGGTCGATGTGGCAAAAGCACCGGTTAGTCTACTGCGTCCCTGAACTGCGCACCTTAAGGTTCTTAGTTCTAGCCGCAGTTACTCCAATTTCGAGAAGTCAGAGGAGTTTCTTTGCCTACTTCAATAGTTTTACTTTCATGGCCAATTGGGATTGGAAGACAGATTGAGTTGTAATATTTGATTGTTATTGTAAAATAATTTAATCTATTGAGCTGTTCAACAGGTTAATTATTTATTTACCTGGACGTAATAATAAAAACCATCGCTGTAAAATGTTAATCCGAAACTATCTTTTTGCAATTTGATTTATGTTTTTATGATTTATGTGTTTATATCGATGTATATTTTTTTGTGCAAATTTAGTCTAGTTTGATTCAAACTTATTACAAAAATCGATTACTTCCATTAAAAAAATCTGACGCTGGCTACGCTCGATTGTGATGGTTTCCAAAATGTGGGTGTTATGTGTTGCTTGAGCGGGTTATGTGTTTGCAGACGATGTTGGGCAGATAGTGCCTCGTCCATTGACCCGGATCTAGACTTCCTTCATCGTCTAGATTTTTTAAATAAAATTTAATTTATATATTTGTTATTATTACAGAGCCCCTTTACAGTCCTGGCAATTTTGTTTATTATTTGGTATTTATTAATTTATTTTTAAGGTTGTTTTTATTTTGCTATTTAGTTTATAAATTTACATTTATATTTCTTTTATTTACCTTGTTATTGTTGTAAGGCAAATTTACAGCCTACAATAATTTGTGTGTATATTGCTGTTTATATCATTGTTAACTAGTTTTAGTCATATAGTTATACGTGTTATTTAATTCTGTTTTGTTTTATTTAATTTTACTATTATAGTTTTTTGGTTTTTTTTACTATTATTATTATTAAAGTACTTTTTTGTTATTTTTTTTTTTTACATTTTCATTTTGAGTGACGGCGATGATAACCTTAATGGTTTTTCGCCGCGAAAAAACGACAATGAAATCATTTTTTCAAAATAAAAAAAAGTTATTTTGATAGCCTACTGTTTTACGTTTTGGAAAATTCACTCACCAGCAAGACAGCTGCGTGTCACGATTAATGTTCCACATTTTGTCAAAATGTAAACTGCGATATTGCAACACATTCGGTATTTGAATGTTCCAATATCGATCATGTGTTCGATATAGGAACGTCACTTTCTATATGCAATAAGTAAGACGAGAGATCTCGCATTCTACCACTGGTTTATTCTCGACAATTTGATTGTGGTTAATGGAAGAAGAAAGGAAAGGTTTGTAACGAGTCTTAACTGAGCAGTAAAGCGTAAAGAAAAAATCCCAAAGGTTCAGACGCTCAGCTAACTGTTCTTCGCCTAAATAAACAAAATGGTGCCATTAAAGGCATCCTAATTAAGGTTTATTGTGTCTTGTAGGTTAAATAAGTTTCATGCAACAAGTCACGTACTGGTTCTTAACCAGTCCTTTTGCGTTTTAATGGAAGTGGTGTTCGACAAGTTCATCATTTATTGTTAAAACGTGATAACAGAGGTAGGTGGTAAAAAATTAGACAATACGAAAACTAAGGACTAGAGTAGTTGGCTACTCCACTACGGTACCGGTAGAGGATAGGCTGCTATAGGATTTAGTGAATCCTCCCCATACTCACCTCCAATCCCTCGAGAGGAATCAGGACCTAAACGTCCTCATCCATACCCACATCCCGAAACAAGATGAAACAACGTACGCCAAAAACGACGTGGCTATAGGTAATTTTTTTTTTTTTTAAGGCGACAAGCACATTGAGGCTATTATTGCTTCCCTAAATGTAAGTGTGAGTGTAATATGTTATAGTCGTAAGTGTAGTGTTGTAAGTGTTAAACTCTAGTACCGCGAGGGACGTCTAAATCCTCTCATTAGGTGCAGCTAGCCTGCACCCCCTTCGTGCATTCCGGGATAACAGGCGATTTCCAATTTTGATCTAGTCTTACCGACGCATATTCTCCTGCATGGGTGAACTTGAAATAAAATGTTGACATTCAGGAATTTGAATGTCTGAAAACAACCGCAAAAATCCACAAAAACCGAACCGATTTTGACAAAAGTAGACCTGGATGTGAAAATATCATGAAGGAAACTGTAGCTATATGATCTAATATAGCCTATCAGCTGTTCAATGAAATCAGCTGACCGTTACGAATTAATATAAAACAACTGTTCTTTTACTACTACATATTTACCAAAACTAAATTAACGATTCATATTATATATTTATATCGGTCCAACTTCTTCGTTGTTTCCGTAGTGTAGTGGTTATCGTGTGTGCCTTACACGCGCAAGGTCTCTCGTTCGATACCGGCGGAAACACAGAAATATGTGAAAAAGTAGCAGTTCCGATATATCGTTAACGCCTTTAATCAGCTGTTTAATGAAATCAGCTGATCGTTAGGAATAAATATAAAACATCGAATCTATTATTATAACTACGGTAAATAATATCTAAGCTAGGTTCACGTATTTATTTAAAGAAAACAAGATATCTGTAAACATATCTTCAGACTAATTATATATTCAGCAATGATATAATTAACAAAAAAACATCGCTTCTGTCGATAACTCCCCGAGTTCTACACGCGTGCTCTTTTTTATTCTATTATTTTATAATTATTTATGTAGGGATATTTTCTTTTGTAATATTCCAATTAAATTAGGGAATCATATTGTTGGAATTGTAATAATGAGCACTAAATACGTGTGTAAATAATAATGAGCATCAAATACAAATCTGTTACTGTAGCAATTAAATGTAGAACAGTGGTTAACACCGTTTAATTAACCCGGTCGTTCCCTTTAATTAAAATCAAATAATACAGCGTTCAGTTTTATTTTCTAATTAATTGTGTTCGGAAATAAATTACAGTAACATTAATTGAATTTTATTGTGTTTAACTAATTGTGCCAGGTTATTATACAGGTTAATTACTTCATGTGAAATAGCCGTGTAGAATTAGATTTTATTCGATATTATTTGTTATTTTCGATTGCAGTTTTGTGTCAAATAATTTATTTTTATTTTAAGGCGAAAAGCACATTGAGGCAATTATCGCCTCCCTAAATGTAAGTGTGAGAGAAAAGTGTTAAAAAGTCGTAAGTGTAGTATTGTAAGTTTAAGCGTGTGTTAGACTCGGGTACCGCGAGGGACGTCTAAATCTTCTCAATAGGTGCAGCTAGTCTGCAACCCCTGCGGGGCGCGTCAAGTGATACAGGTCGTACAGAAATACGCAAACTGTTCGATCTCTCAGGTACTCGAGTTAGAAAAACGTGCAAACAGGCATTTTAAAGCTCTGACGTCAGGTATGTACAGGGTGTTAAGAAAATCGCGATTCGATTATACAGCCTATTCGATTGTCTAACTTAACATAATCTAATTTAACCTAAAACCATAGTATTTAAACCAAGATATTTAAGAGTTATATTTTTTTTCAATCCCGCCTATAGTGAACCGAACGTTTGGTCTGGGTAATCACGAACTACGTTTTTAATGCACAGCCGATTTTGAGAAAAACAGATTTTAAATAGCAAAACCCGTTCAGCCGTTTCAAAATTGCCGTTACAACTTTTCACCTTGCATTTCTATAAAATTTATATTTCATTGTTTCAGCCGCCTAGGTAGCCTAGTTGATAACGTACTGGGCTTTCACCCCGAGAACTCGTGTTCGATTCCCGGCCACGGCTTGGCATTTTCATACGCTATAAATCATCCCATCGTCTGCATTAGCCCAAGTGTGCACAATAATCGGACGTTAAACACAAACACAAACACACACACACACACACACACACACACACACACACACACACACACACACATATATATATATATATATATATATATATATCATTGTCTCAATCAGCGATAAAATCAGCATACATTTGCATTTTAAATTTTAAAATCCACTAAAAGTACGAAAACGAATCTGACGACGTTCGTGGTTTATTTTCTTGTAGTTTTCAACAGTTTTATTTTTACTATCTCATATTGGTTTCCATCACGTAAGCGAGACAGCTGCGTGCTTTTATTCGTACTTTGAAATGTAGACCTAAACGTATAAACTACCAATACTGTTTTACCTATACACAAGTGTTTTTGGAACTATACTTTCATCACTAGGTTTCTTGTTAATTTACTGCCTTAAACGATTAAAATACCCCCCCTAGACAGTGACGTCACAGACGGAGCTGTTAGGCTAGAGGAATGCAATTAAATTTCTGTCATGGAAATTATATTTAATGCTCTATTAAGCAGTTGCATTAAAAATTAAAAGTTAACACATTTACAAGGATGAAACTGACATGTTTGGTTGACGTTTCTAAAGTAAAACGTCTAAATGGTAAGTTGGATAATTAAAAATATTGTTAATAATTTAGTAATAACAGCACGCAGCTGTCTCGCTGACGTGATAGAAGCGCATTTTCGAAAATATTACTCTTGTTAGAAAAACTGACTCCAATTAAAATATGCAAGTATTGGTTCCAATGGAATTTAAAACGAATGTTTTAACGCTGATTAAAAAAGATTTTCAAAATCGGGTCACGTAAAAACTTATGCCTTTTTAAGCTTTAAATTTTGAAGCCATTTTTTAAAACTAGGTTACCTTTTACTGGGGTAACGAACTTGTATGAGCTTTTACCTGAATCAATTTTTGTGCCAAATTTGAATCAAACGCACCAAAATTTCACACGCTAGAGCGCTAAAACCCGTTTAAAAATGTAAATACGAGATCACATCAAAAACGTAATCTACAAGCATGTACTCATTCCAGGTTACCAGTCTTCAAGTAATGACAGCTCAAGGAAGTTATTCTCCAACTGAAAATGGATATTCACTAAAAAAACGTAAATATATGTTATTGGTTGGAAAAAATTGTTAACAGTGATCAGAAAATGAAAATGTCAAGAACAATATTGGAAAACAGTTTTAAATTGTACTATAAAAACTATGCGAATTGTACAGCTGTTCAAGTGAAGTTTATAGAGTGATTCAATCATAAAGGCTTTACCATATATTGAGGAATATACAGACCGGAAATACTATAGACTATAGAATAGCACAAATGACGTACCATTAGGGGATAGATCAATTGTACTTTTTCACCTTAAGACATTTCATAATAAATAATCGCGATACGCAGCTGTCTCGCTTATGTGATAAAGAGAATATCAAGGAATAAATTTGTTTTATTTTACATTTAAAAAACAGATTTCATTGTTACAATCACAACATTGGAAAATATTTTTTCAGTAAATTAATTTTTCTTTTATAAAGTTCAAATAATCATGAAAAAATTAAATAATCTCTGCACGCAACCGTCTCGCCGACGTGATAGAAGCAAATTTTCAAAAAGTATTTTTCAGCAATACATTTTGAAATTATGATTTCATTATTAAATCAGCAATATAATGTGATATAACAGCATTTTAAACTTTCAAATTACATTGAAAATACGAAAATGTTCCCAAACTTCCGTTAAATTAAATTTGTGTTAATTTCAACGTAAACTGAAAACTCAAAATTTTAACGCTGATTACAATTGTGAAATTAGATTTTCAATAACACTGAAGACAAAAATGTTATGAATAAAAATTTGAAATTCCGCCATTTTGAAACTGTTGAATGAACTTGTCCAAGCTATATACCTTAATCGGTTTTTGTACGAAGTTTGAATTCAATCTGACCAAAACTATGTACATCAATTAAAATGCACATTAAAAAAATTTTAATTTAGCTCAAAAAGTGAGCTAAAGATCAGAATCAGTGCTCATTTCAAAGTCCCCGGGTTTGGGTCTTACCCCATCCCCAATATAAGACCAATATTACCACTCCGATGGCTCGTTTTCCATTGGAAATTCACTAATATTTTTTTTACACAAAACGTAAGCGATAATATTTTCATTTTCGATTTTACATCATCACGAAATACTGACCGATGATCACGACTAAAAATATTTATTTACAGTTCGTTGTTTTACTAATGTTTACGTGTCGGAATAAAGTTTTTGTTGATATTTACTTTCAAGTTGTGTTTCAACTTTTGCTGGCGACTGTTCTTCAAGTTAGGCAAAAGTACAACTTGTTCCGCAGCTGTAAAGACATATTCTTAAGTTGTACAAATTAGAAGCAAGTTAATACTGTGTGTTTTCTTTCCGGTGACTAAACGCAAGAATAGAGCAGAGCCAGTTAAGAATCAGGATTAGGTTAAAGTGAGTTAATAAAAAGTTAACCGCCTCAAACGTCTTTAGAAGTTTTAAATAGCCATATTAAGAAAACAAATCAAAATCAAATTAAAAACTTTTGAATCAAATTTTATTACAGTATAGAACGTTAACTACACAGAGGGGAAACTTCTGGCAACAATCCCCGCAGGGGGATGCAGCTGCACTTATTGAGAGAATTTAGACGTCCCTCGCGGTACCCGAGTCTAACACACGCTTAAACTTACAATATTACACTTACGACTTTTAACACTTTACACTCACACTTACATTTAGGGAGGCGATAATAGCCTCAATGTGCTTTTCGCCTTAAAATAACAACAACAACAAAACTTCCGGCAACTACACGGATCAACGCTACGAAATATATGTTTAATTATTTAAACTGTTACCGTAAAAAGTAATATTACAAATTTTCTCAGATTTGACCTTACAAAATTATATATTTATTTATAATACAGTAAAATCTCTGTATTGTGGATCTCTATATAACGGAAATCTCTCTTTAACAGCAAAAGTATTTCTCCCTTCCCATTCCTATATTAAGAATGTATATTTTAACTTTCTCTACTGAGGCCAACAAAATTCCAGGAATCTCTCTACAGCTGGGAAACACGTGCACACTTCCTACTCTTCTACCTTATTTCTCAGTATTTCAACACGTTCATTCGATTGTTAAAAGCAGTGCGTAGTGCGTCAACTGAATCCAGTGTTTTGTAACTAGTACATTTTACAAGTAGTGTAGTGCATTATTATTTTATACTTTTACAGTACAGTGTATTGGCGTCTAAATCGTTAGATATAGAGGTTAGAGTTTTGCGTTAGTTAGACAAAGGTGAGAAGCAAGTAGATGTTTGCCGAAATTGTAATTTAGCTAGTTGTTCTGTTGGCACGATAATGAAAAACAAAAATAAAATATAGAAGACCTATAGTAAAGGGGATAGCTTCAAGAAAGCTAGAATTAAGGGGAATTTATGGAGAGGTCCGCAGTAGTATTGCCTTTTTCGCACAATTACAGTATTTTATCCATGGAGTATTATTTCATAAATATTGTTTTTTAAAGACTGTACATCATATATATTGTTATTTCAATAGCCTTCCTTAAACTTGAAATTAAAGATAGTACACGTCTTACACATAAAAACACATTTTACATAAGTTTTGTTTGAGCTCTCTCTATAATGGAAATCTCTTTATACGCGATCGGTGATTTAGACAGGATCTGTGCTCTGGGTTAAAATGTTTCAAAATTTGTAACGAATCAAGCTAATTGTTAAAACATTTTCAATTACAAAATATATTTAATTTAGAATGACTAAATATTACCGAATATTACGTTTATATTAATATATTAATATTAATATTAATTAATATAATATTAATATTAATATTATATTAATATTAATATTATATTAATATTAATATTAGGGCCTATATTAATATAACGCAGCTGACTCACTGGCGTGATAGAAACGAATTTTCAAAAGTATTGTTCTTTATCATATCCATTTTCAAAGTCCGATTTTTCCATCGTAATCAGCATTAAAATCTGCATACGTTATGACATTTTCAACTTTCAAATTGCACTAAAAATACAAAAACGAACCCTGACCGCCGTCAAAATATTTTTTAATGTCAACGTCTTTTGAAAATTCAGAACGCTAATTTATGCGCTATTTAACACCGATTGTGACGGTGAAACCGGATTTTCGAAAAATGTAAGACAAAAAGGTTGGTAAAAAATTTTTAATTTTTGGAACGGCCGCCATTTTGAAACTGTCTCACACACACACACACACACACACACACACACACACACACACACACACACACACACACACGAGAAAGGAAAACTGAAAATTTCTTTTCCTTTTTGATTAATAGGTCAAAAGTGAACAGATTCGTTTCATGTGAACATTT
Source organism: Callitettix versicolor (assembly GCA_022606455.1). Taxonomy (NCBI): domain Eukaryota; kingdom Metazoa; phylum Arthropoda; class Insecta; order Hemiptera; family Cercopidae; genus Callitettix; species Callitettix versicolor. Next base: position 41,937,022 of record CM040188.1, read on the forward strand.
TTATTATTATTATTATTATTATTTTCAAGAAAACATTTTTGGCTATATTGCCAATGGAAAACGATTTATTAGCAACCTTGACTGTATGTCATGAAATTTATACCGATCCTGACCTCTAAGACACATTTTTAAGATTGTACAAAACAAAAATTGTAACAATATAATGTTCTGGTTTCCATAAACGTTTAGCGTTAACAATTTTGGTCCGATTTGGTTCAAACTTGGCACAAAATTGGATTTTATTAACATCCAACATCGAACATGTTCGTTACCCAACGATTTGCGTTAAACCGTTTCGAACAGTTCTTTGCAATCTTGAAAAAAGTAAAATTGTAACTTTAAAAATGTTTTTGAAAATCTGATTGCAAAATGTAAATATTTTTTGGATGTTTTTTTTTTTTTGCCCGTCAGACTAATGAAAACGGAATCCTTTATATATTCTTCTTCTTTTCTGCTAGGATTATTATCGCTATGTTCAATATAATGATCTGCCTTCCTTAGCTTCGTCAATTCTACTTTTCGTTGACGCGTTTCGGGTAACTTCCATCTTCAAAAACTATATTTATACTCATAGATAGAGAAGATGGAGGTTCTCCGAAACGCGTCAACGAAAGTAGAATTGACGAAGCTAGGGAAGGCAGATCATTATACTGAACATAGTAATGAAAACGGAGTTTGAACGCAATAAAAGAAAAATGCCAGTGGTAGAAAATGCGCACGTATCTATTGCAAGTAACGTTGAAATATGTAGACTAAAATTTGTTGGAAATATATGATTTTAATGTGTGATTACGAAATAATATTTTCGACTGTTCAAGGTGATTTTAGAATTTATATATTCAAAAAATCTTATATTAAAATATTATTATATGTGGTGTAAATAAATTTTGTTGATTTTCTTAATTGCTTTAACAAGCCTACTTTAATTGTGTATGTTACGAAAATATAAAAAATTGAAATTATTAAAACTAAAAATGTAAATTAAATATGCAACTATTTGTTTCACAGTGAACTATCTCAGTAAAAAAAATAATAAAAAGAGGTTTTTTGAAATCGAATTTTACAACTTCTTTATTGATTTTAATTTTTAAAGTAAAATAAAAGCAACTATTATTAAAGACCAGACCAGCGACCTTGATATACATACATCCTGTCCTGCCGTAGCAATTGTGGTGCGATTTGAAGCACAAATGTCGATTTTCGAATAAACTTAGGGCCTACACAAGCAGTTATTTACACCGCAAAATCTGACAAAAGTGTTTCTAAATTAAATAAACCAGGTTTTTTGGTTACATTAAAACAAAATTAATCCGATTTAAATATCGTAATTGGCTTTAAAATCCGCATAAATTAGCACTTTAAATTTTAGAAAAATGCATTGAAAATAGGAGAATTAACATTACGGCGGTCAGGGTTTGTGATTTGTAACTTTATTGCTACTCTGATGCTGATTACAATGGTGAAAGTTAATTGAAATTGTTGGAAATTCGTCGCATCACACGGAGTCGCGTTTGCGATTGTTATACATTCAAAACGTTTACATCAAATTTGTTACGTACACTTTTACTAAACTACATTAATTATACTACCTACATATTAATAATTTTACGCAGAAGTGGTTTGCTTGTCAGGGGTGAAATAGTTTAAAGGCAGGAAGTCCAAAGAATGATTTAAGTAAAAGTAACTAGAAAATAGTTGAAAGAGGGCAAAAAGAGGGTTAGGTGACCTACCACTCATCCTGTACTGCACACGCACGCACACACGCACACGCTACACGCTACGTCGCCTAGGGAACCGCACTCCATCTGAATACCGTTGCCACAATGACTGCCACTGCTGTTCAGATTGAGACTTGCACATGCACAGAACCGCGCATGCGCCGGGCACATATCCTACCTTTATGCACTGCACACCGTACACTTCTATGTCAACGTGTTGCACTATCGACAGGCTATTGTCATTTTGTGCTATGCGTATATTTTTATCCGCAATAACTTGATCCACTCCGGCGAGCTTTCACGTGATGTGATCATTGGATCGGCAAGTTTTGCGATGGGTTTTGTTGTTTTAGGCGATAAAAACAAATTACACTAGAACTGTACACTTCCCACTGCATTCTTAATTGCTTTTACACCGCTCTGCCACAACGCTCGTATGCTTTCCCGCCAATCCAACCGGTTACCGTAATATTTACGAAAATATTACTGGACCATCTTAATTGGAAATTTTATGCTCTTTCTCTATGAAGCTGTCAAAATTACGATAGGTCTTGCCGTTCGACCAGTGTTACGCCGTTTCGTGTAGGAAGCAACTATACTCGTCATCGTTAAATCACAGGGCCGCCATCTTGAAACGGAATTGAATGGATACACACACACGCGTTCGCTCGCTCACACACATGCAAGCGCGCGCGCGCGCACGCACGCACGCACGCACGCACACACACACACACACACACACACACACACACACACACACACACACACACACACACACACACATATTGAAATATGCCACCTCGGTGGCCTAGTTGATAGTGTACTGGACTTTCACCCCGAGAACCCAGGTTCGATTCCCGGCCAGGGATTGACATTTTCATACACTATAAATTATCCCCATCGTCTGCATAAGCCCAAATGTGCACAATAGTCGGACGTTAAACACCAAAAAAAAAAAAAAAAAAAAAAAAAAAAAAAAAAAATTTTATATATATTTTGAAATATTTTAACAACCTCACAAAATGTTCTCTAGAGGTCAGGATCAGTACTCATTTCAAGTTAGTGATTCTGAGTTTTTCCAAGATGGCCGCTCCAATAGTTCATTTTTCCAATAGAAATTCGCTAAAAAGAGATACCCCAATTTACCTGTTGCTTGGATGTCTGCCATCCAAGTGCGATCGGACAGAGGCTTTTGTTATCACAGGACCTACTCACCCGGAAATATCGGGTCAATACGCACACCCGAGGTATAAATTAAGTCCGGCAGAGTGATGAGGACCATTCTTTTGATTGCGTGTAGGACGTGGATCGGAAACCACTTTAGAAGATGCCGGATAAGATTTTAGCGGAGCGACAAGTCAGTGTTTCTTTTAGAAACGGTTCCAACAACGGACACACTACAACAATGTTCAATCGTAATCAGATTTGATTCGAACTGAATCAAAAATTGATGTCAGTAATATCTTTCACAAAATCGCACATTCCATAAAATTTGTTCAATCGTTTCAAAATGATGTTTTAAATTATGTTTTTAAATCAAACTTCAAACTTTCGATTTTTATTATGAATCAGGGTTTACGTTTTTCATTGTGGTTCGAAATTTCAAAATAGATGTAGGTTTAATGTAGATTTGAACGAAGGTCACACTGGCGAAATCCGATTTACAAAAAGGTTTTAATGTTGTTGTTTTTGGATATTTGTTTTTATTAAGTTAGCGAGGCAGCTGTTTTTAGCTATTTTTGTTGATCGACTTTGATTGTAGCTGATTTTAAAAAGGTCAAAACTAGTTTTTATCGGAATTTTGTTAATAGACTTTTTGTAGCTGATTTTAAAACGGTCAAGAACTAGTTTTTATCAGAATTTTGTTGATCGACTTTTGTAGCTGATTTAAAAAAGGTCAAAAACTAGTTTTTATCGGAATTTTGTTAATAGACTTTTCGTAGCTGATTTTAAAAAGGTCAAAAATTAGTTTTTATCGGAATTTTGTTGTAGACTTTTCGTAGTTGATTTTAAAAAGGTCAAAAACTAGTTTTTATCGGAATTTTGTTAATAGACTTTTTGTAGCTGATTTTAAAACGGTCAAGAACTAGTTTTTATCAGAATTTTGTTGATCGACTTTTGTAGCTGATTTAAAAAAGGTCAAAAACTAGTTTTTATCGGAATTTTGTTAATAGACTTTTCGTAGCTGATTTTAAAAAGGTCAAAAATTAGTTTTTATCGGAATTTTGTTGTAGACTTTTCGTAGTTGATTTTAAAAAGGTCAAAAACTAGTTTTTATCAGAATTTTGTTAATAGACTTTTTGTAGCTAATTTTAAAACGGTCAAGAACTAGTTTTTATCAGAATTTTGTCTATCGACTTTTTGTAGCTGATTTTAAAAATCAAGAACTAGTTTTCATCATAATACTGTAATAATATATTTTTAATTGTTCACTAATTACAGTTTAGAGAAAGTACTGTGGTAGTAAATAAAATCAATTTTCGTCTTATAAACGTTAAAAAAACTTTAAAAATACTTCTTTAATTAAATCACGCTTATGATTCAAAAATTAATTACAATATTTATTAACAAATTTCCATTGGAAAAATTAACTATCAGGGCGGCCATCATGGAAAAACCCAAGCCCGGGACTTTTAAATTACCACCGCTCCTGAAACTTCCAATCTGTTTGTGAAAAACACGGTGCTTCCTCTATGACCTTCAGAAGTCAGTCTGCTGAATGGAATACAAAAACCAAGAAAGGAAAAATTTTGCCTTGAATCAAGTCGGGGTAAAGTGATGTGTTTTTTTTATTACCAAGGCTTGATTCACTACGGATTTATTCCTGAAGGTAAACGTTAACAAAGAATTGTATAAGGAGATCCTGAAATGGCTACGAGATGCAGTTAGATGAAAACGTCCTGAAAAATTAGCAGGGAACAATTGGTTTTTGTTGCATGACAATGCCTCATCACAACGATCACTGGTGGTGAAACAATACCTTGCAAAGCAAAATGTTACCACTCTGCAAAACTCTCCCTAATTTCCCGACCGTGCACCACCTGATTTTTACCTGTTTCCACGACTGAAAATGATATTGTTTTGCTGATTCGTTGATGGAAAATTCGGCATAGCGGGTAATCGGAATTTCAAAAAATGGTTCACAGAAGCGTTTTCAACAACTGTAGGAACGGTTGAAGAAGTGTGTATACGCAGGAGAAGAGTAGTCCTATTTTGTATGAATATAAGGTTTCAATTCAAACCTATACTCATTATAGGTTTAATGAATGAAATACTATTATAAGTATTTCAATAAATTTAACTGGCCGATTCCGGGAACTTTTTAACCTTACCTTGTGTGTGTGTGTGAGAGAGAGAGAGAGAGAGAGAGAGAGAGAGAGAGAGAGAGAGAGAGAGAGAGAGAGTGGGTGGGTGGGTGCGCGCGTGAGCACACTCACGTTCGCAATTTTGGTCTAATTTCATTTAAACTTGGCTCAGAAATCAATAATGATAATAGCTTGGACAAGTTCATAAACCAGCAAAATTCACTTATAAGTTTCAAAATGGCTTAACTTTTTTGTATTAAATTTTAATGCCAATCCGATTTTATCATCATTATTAGCCTTACGGATCTGCATAAATTGGCATTTTGAATTTTCAAAAAAAAACAAAAAAATTAAATTTAAGACGTTTTTGGACGGCGGTCAGGGTTCATTTTCGAATTTTTGAATGTAATTTGGACGTTAAAAATTCACACATTTAAATGATGATTATGACGGTGAAATAAAACTTCCAAAAAGTTTAAGATAAAACAATACTTTTGGAAAATCGTTTCTATCATGTCAGCGAGACAGCAGCGTGCCGCGATTGTTTTTTAATAAATTAATTAAAATTGAATTCGAGATCACGTTTTCTTATTTGACCAGATCCGGAAACTAATTTTGTTTTGCACGTATATATCGACAGAATATTCGCCATATTTCACAAAGAAATGTATCCAGTGTTCTCTAGAGGATAGAATGTAATTAAAGAATGTGCAGAAGACGGAAATACCCAACTTCTCAGATGGACTATAAAACATAACTCTTGTCTCACTGTCTGACAAGATATATTTGTTACAGTGCAAAATGCAATATTACACTGTACAAGTACTTCGCGCTGATACAATAAATATAATAGAGAGACGCAGCTGTTTCGATCATTTGACTGAAGTGAAGTGATAACAAAAGCAGTTTTTATTTTGCATTTCTTCAAAAATCTAGTTTTATTCTAAGAATCAGCGTGGAAATCTGCATATTTTCTGAATTACATTTAAAACGTTTAGCTTATTTACAATAAGAATAGTCAAAGTAATGAAAAGGCAAAAACAGTGTCTGACCGATATAGAAGCTTAGGCAATCACTACATTTCATTTTGTATATGCCAGTTTTTTCAGAGTTATCTCAACTTATATTTGCAACTGGCTTCTTTAATAATGTTGATAACTTATTACTTGTTCTGAAAGATACATTATATTTTCTTTGGCTAATTCTTTTTTTAGGGTGTGGCTTAAAGTTGAACCATATTCCGTAAAGATGTACGTTTGTTTATCAGGGACAATTTTTTTATTTTTGTTTTTGTGTTTGGCAATAAGCCTATCAACAATTGAGCTTTTATATCCGTTAGAAACAGCTATGTTTCTTTTTTTTTAAAAAAAAGAGAACAGAAACTAACTTGACCCGGTTGTTGGTTATATGAATAATATTCCGCAAAAGCTTTGTAACGAGTGTTATTGGGCGGATATTAAGCTTCCGCTGCTTTGTAAAAATGGACGTCAGAATATAGTTCCGTAATAAATAGCAATTTACCGTAAAAAATGTCATCTTCCGCGGATTAATATTACTCAAGGAAATAATATAGCATTATTACAAAATAATTACTTTTGTCAAAGTCACGAAAAATCAGAAATACCACCATGATTAAATAGTTACTGACCGGTAAAAGTAATGTTAGAATCGTTATTGAAAAAAAATAACTTTCTATCCCTTGTATAAATTATCCTATATAGGATTTTTCAATAACATTCCTGCAGGTGTAACATTTAAAAAGGCAGCAGCGGGCGTAGTGAGTAACCTCACGAAGTTCACTGACGTAGGAACACGGATGTTTTTTCGGCAGTGACAAATGATTCTGAAGATTAGATAGGAAAACATGTTATTCCAAGGCGGAAACTGCTTCTCGATCGATCCAATAAATATTAGCTCCCTTAATCTGGCAGCCAGGTGACCGGATATAAGCTATCAGTCGAGAAGGAAATTAGTTTGTTACCCTCGAATACAGTTACCGGCTAGATTACAAGTTTTTGTTTCGGAAAATTTGTTTCAATAGCGGAAGATAAGATTTGTTTGTTATCTATTGTCGCGGTCATTATGGTAACACCCAGTCTTGAAATAACCCTGACCTGTACAACACTTTTTGATCTGTCGTCAAAAATATTTTATATAAATATTATATTATATAAAGTTATAAAAATATTTTGATGCAAAATATGATTTTCAGTTAAACCAATTCAGCTGAGAAATATAGATATAATTCCAAATATTAAGTTGTCATAGTATTTTTTTTTTTTATAATTCACTGTCGCAACCAATTTAAAAAATCTTTAAAAAATGTATTTAAAATATATATGTTTCGTTGGAAAAAATCGAATTTGATGACGGTCAGTGTTCCTATTCTAATTTTTAAATTAAACTGTTAATTTATGCAGATTTTAATGCTGATCAAGGTCAAATCAAATTTTCAAATAAATGTAATTATATATAAAAAAAACTTAAGCAGTGCGGGACTGGCCGACAGAAGTGACTACTTCTTTTGGCACGCCTGACTGTACTTTTTCACAATTATGATTTAATTATTTTTATAAAAATTTAGATGCATGCAGGAAAGGGCAACTCTTGAAAATTATTTTCGCATTAAATTTCGCGTGTGTGTGTGTAGGTACACAACTTAAAAATTAACTGAAACCGTCACAGACTATGAATGTGAGTATCTTAGGCTATATAAGGGACTTTAATAATTAATCAGTTTATAACCCTACTTTCGACAGTTATGCTGTCTAAGTATAATAATAAATATAATATTTGTGTTCTGGCATTCAAAAATTAGTATATGTCCTATATATTAAATAATTTAAGTATACAAATTTTGAAAATACACATTTTTAAATTAACAAGAACAAATGATATTGAAATGATATTGAAGCTATTGTGAGAAATCAGCTGTTTAGAAATAGTCGCTTCCAGCCTAGATACAAGAACAATATATGCTGTGAAGAATTAATTACGGATTCAAGCGTGACGCGAAAGCAAATGTTTATCCCTATCTTTTGTCAACGACGATCATACAAGTTTTCACTTCAAAAATACATTTTGTTAATCATTAAACAAAATTCAGACCGTTCCGTGACGGTAAACTAAAATATTTTCCTCGTGTAAAACATACAACCATACTCCGCGGTAAGAAGTAGTCACTTTAAATATATGTTGATACCGTTACATTTTGGAAATTCGCCTCCAATACGTCAACAAAACAGATGTATATATATATATATATATATACACGCGCGCGCGCGCGCGCGTGTGTTTGTGTGTGGTGTGCTGCAATGTTTTCGTTAACCATAAAGGTGAATTTTGCAATAATTTAATTAATTATTAATTTTAAAATATATCAAGGAAGGCCACCCGGCATTCAACAAAACCGCAGCTGAGACATTCCAGATATCGAGGTTGACCGCAACATTGCACGGGAGACATGCGGGTCTAACCAACACAAATACGGCTGACCAGCGCTCAGGCAGAAGACATCGAAGGGAAAATATGAAAATTTACCGCAATATGTTTATTGGAGCCATCATGGTGAAACCCAGGAACACGGGACTTCTCTCTCTTTTGTTTTAGTTTCTTGGCATTACAGTGTAAACAACCTGATTCAAACAAAAATTTGATTATATAATTGTTTTGGGACAAATTCCGTTCAATGGCAAAAAATATTTTGTTTTTCAACAAAACCCGTTTTAAAAAGTCGCATTATAATTTTCGAACAAAATTGCTAACATTTTTACTTATATTTTTTTAAGAAATCAAACACTTGTAATACTCTTCCGTAAAATTATCATATGAAATCAAATTTTAAAATGCATATAAAAGGTAATTATGATGGTGAATTTATATTTTCAAAAAAGTTTTAAATAAAAAAGGATTCTTTTAAAAGATTTCAGAATTTTTTCTCAGTTTTGGAAAAACGTATTGACGTATTGTTTTAAAATTTGGTGCGAAGATACTACGTATAAAGCCCAAAAAATGTAAGTGCAAGACTTTCCCAATTTAGGCTACTTCGGTTTCAAGATGGCGGCCTCTGGTTTACAATAACGAGTGTGCGCAATTTTAGACAAACACATTAACCGATTGTTTTGAAATTTAATCCAAATATATCCTGTATAAAGCCATTGGGCTTTATTGTGACTTATGTGTAACTTTTTTCCTATCTACTTCCGTTTCAAGATGGCGACCACTGATTTAATGATGACTAATGAGTTTTGGTCAAACGAATTGGCTGACTGTTTCGAAATTTGGTATGAAGGTACCACGTATAAAACCCGAAAAATAAACGTACACAACTTTTCCAATTCACTACCGTTTCAAGATGGCGGGGTCTTGATTTACGATAACGAGTGTACGCTGTTTTACCCAAAATCATTAACCGATTATTTAGAAATTTGATCGAAACATATCCTCTATAAAACCCAAGTGACGTATGTGTAACATTTCCCCTATATACTTAAGTTTCAAGATGGCGGCCTCTGATTTAACGATGACTAGTGTATGGAGTTTTGCTCGAACGCGTTGGCCGATTCTTTTGAAATTTTCTAAGAAAGTACCTTGTACAAAGCCCGAAAGAACTGTATATGTGATTTTTTCCTATTTATTTTAGTTTCAAGATAGCGGGCATTGATTTAACGTTGAGAGTGTATTTGCTAGTTATATTTACTGTAATATTGGCTGGACAGCAAGACCTATTGTTATTTTGACAGCTTCTTCGAGAAAAAACAATATTTCTAAAAAATTTAGACCGATAAAATGTTTCATAAATATTATTGTTACCGGATACATTGGCGGAAATATTTGTGAGCGCTGTCGTGGAGAGCTCTGTATATTAACTAAGAATATTCTGCAAGGTATGTTGCTCTTTGAACTACGGATAAACAGATTTTTCTGGATATGAAATTCGTCTGAGCACAAAAAATAATAAAAGATGATAATCAAATCGGTAAAGCTTTGCGCTTTTACCGCTAGATTGACCCACTGTAGCAAGAAATTAAGCAGTGTTGCCAAATCGCCTACTTTAAATCTCTAACGGAGGAGTTAATGTATTGAGAGGGTTGTATGCACCAGTTGGCAACACCGCTGCAACAAATAAACGTATGAAATACGACGCACGATTTTTTTTCTAAATATGAGCTATAAACCCAGTTAAAAACACCGGCGAACTTTCTGTATGCAATCAGTTCTATATTGCTTTTCCCGTTGAAACATTATTTCTGTGCTACGTTTGAATCAAATTTGATAAATAATTGTGAATATATCGTTAACAGTCTGTGCACATTTCATTGTATCGGTTCCCGGATGAAAATGTACATTTGTTAATAATTTACTTTATAAGATATGTCGGTGAGTCTTGTCAAATTGTTACAAATGTTTAATTACACACCTATACAAATATTTTTTCGTCCTTCAATTTTTTTATAATTTTTATAAAAAGTTTTTGCTGGTTTCCCTTTTCATTTTATAAAACAAAAAAATAAAATAAATAATAATAATATCGGTTAAAAAGTGCAGCGACGTTGTCCGATGCCTAGATTCCACTCTTTCCGACCTTCCCATTGTCAGATTTGTAAATTTCGATCACTCATAGCTTTACGGATTCCTTCCATCCAGCTCTTTCTTGGTCTTCCTCTTGCCCTTTTTAAGGTCGGCACCCACTCCATTGCTTGTTTCGGCAGTCGCGCTTGGCTAGACACGACCGTACCAAATTAACTGACTCCTCTCAATATCCTTTATAATCGTGTCCTCTATTCCCATCTGTTGACGAATTACCTCATTTCTTATTCTTTGGACTCTCGATATCCTTTTCTTGGTTTTTTCTTCAATTCTCCACGTCTCAGCTCCGTATATTAAAAAACTCTTAATAATCGCATTATATATATTGAGCTTTTGTGATCTTGTTATATACTTACTCCATAATACGCCGGTCAAGCATCCTATTATTTTCCTTGTTTCTGTTATTCTCGATCTTATTTAGTTTTCATCCGTACCGCTTTTGTCGAATTAAAAATTACATACAAACACTTAATTGCAAATAGTGGAAAAGCTTAAAGCAAGTTATTTATAACAAAGTACGCATTGTGAAATGTTTACAGGACTATTTAATTTGCTAATTAGGTGTTCTGTTAATTAGATCAGCTAATTAAATATCTTTTGTTTTAATAAATAGTTGGTACGTATTTGTTGGACTAATAAACGATAGTTTATTGGGATTCATACAACTTTTATAACCTGAAATTATGTGTTATTACCGTGAAATTACCGTGTTGAAATTTGCTCTCGGAAATCATGTTGTATATTAGTGAGTTTTTATTTAAAAATAACTTTGTTGGTGGCCATTGGGTGTGTGTGTGTGTGTGTGTGTGTGTGTGTGTGTGTGTGTGTGTGTGTGTGTGTGTGTGTGTGTGTGTGTGTGATGAGCGAGAGAGAGAGAGAGAGAGAAAGTGAGTGTGAGTGAGTGCGCGCGCGTGTGTGATTGCGTGTGTTTGTGTGTGTGTGTGTGTGTGTGTGTGTGTGTGTGTGTGTGTGTGTGTGTTTGTGATTGTGTGTTTGTGATGTGTTTTTGTGTGTGTATGTGTGTGTGTTTGTGATGTGTGTGTTTCAGCATGCTTGCAATTTAGATCCGATTGTGTTTAAAATTGCGATTGAAAAAACCCAATAAAATCTGGCTTTAATTTTTGACCTAGCGGCCATTTTAAATCCTAAAATTTCATCAAAATTCACCTGAAACAGTTTATGGTTCATTTTCTTACTTTCAATGTAATTTGATTTTTTCAAAACGCCATTTCTCGCCGTTTTAATTCGAAGAAAAATTTATAATAATTTTGCCAAGTTCGTCAGCCGATGAAATTCATACAGCCGTTTCAAAATGGCTGCCTTCCCAATTCTTAAAAAAAACACCACAATTTCTTTTGAAAAGCGTAAGACAAACAATGTGATGTTCGAAGGACTGACCGATAGAAGTAAAAATTTTAAAAAATCAAGTTATCATTGTTTAGGCTATTAATAGTTTGTATTGATCTGATTATTTTACAGAGCTTATTGCTAATTTTATATTGTACACAGGTTATTTTAAAAAAGTGACACTTATCTGCATCATTATGCAAATATAAAACATGTATATTTTATAGTAAATCCAACTGTTAATGCTCTAGTAATTGGGCTGGGCTGGGCTTGTAGTATAAAGCCCAGATTAATACAATAAATCTTGTTCATTAACAATTTAAAAAATTATTAGGCCTAATGAACAAGATTATATTTAACTGTATACGCTCTAAACAATTTCGTGATATATGAGTCGGGGACGTAGTATAATGGTGTTAATTATAAAATAGACACTTACTGATGTATTTAACTTTAAAAAAATAAATATTAAATAAATGTAAAAAAGTTAATGTCAGTAAGCTGGTTTTGAACTCACGTCCTTTAGTTTTATAAGCAGAAATCATAGCATTGAACTACTTTTGCGCTAGAAATAATCGTATTAATAGCTTGTTTAAAGCATTTTTTTTTTTTTTTGTTTAACGTCCGACTATTGTGCACACTTGGGCTAATGCAGACGGTGGGATGATTTATAGCGTATGAAAATGCCAAGCCCTCGCCGGGAATCGAACCCGAGTCCTCGGGGTGAAAGCCTAGTACGCTAACCACTAGGCCACCGAGGCTTGTTTAAAGCAGGCGTTGCGATTTTTTACATGTTATTTTTGTTATTTCGTAATATTTCCTGTTCTCCTGAAAAAATTTTCATTTCAAAAAGTGTGCGTAAATTCGATTATATCACGTCAGCGATACATTTGCGCTCCGAGACTGGCATTATTCTGGTGTAAAGTTTAACGTAATCACAGCTCGTTGTATTTCATTGTATGTTTCCATCTCATTTGCATATATAACTATTAGGACAAGAGTACGGGGTAAACTCAAGGGAGTTAAAAACGTTAAAATTCAGCTTTTACGTTCCATCTTTTGTTGAAGGTATAAAGTAAAACTTCATGTAAGTAAATCGAGAGACTAAAAGGTATTTCTTTTAAATTCGCAGTAAAATTAAAAAGAGTTTAATAAAATGATTTTATCGTATGATTTTATATAGATTGTGGGTGGGTCGATATCCTTGTAGTAAAGATAGGGACAGAAAAAACGGGATTTTGTTGACATTGAGTTTTATGTAAGTTAATTTTTTACTAATTAGCTACAGAGGAAAAAGTATATATGCTTTACGCGGTTGTCTCGCTGACTTAATAGTAGACTGTTGATATCTTACAGTCATACCGTACGGAATTTGATGATTGAAAATTCTGGTTTTGCACTATTTTAAAGTTTATTACGATGGTTTCATAAGATTTTTAAAAAATAAGAAGAAGGAAGTTATTAATTTAACACGTGTTAAATAGCCGCCATTTTGTCACCACCTAAACAACATAGTTCCTCTTACTAACACCGAAAAACATCCGCTAAATTCCCGAACTTCTTTCCCGGCATTCAAACAGCCTACGCCTGCGAACTAAGTTTACAATTCTCCCGTAAACCGATACCCTCATATCTCGGATCTAATATACGCTAGATTATAACATTTCTGCCCAGGCGTTACTGGCGGCGCACCACGTCGCATCTCCCGCACACACTACATGACCTAATGGGTGCGTTCTTTCTGTAGTTTTAACAATGGATTTCTGAGAAATTATGGTTCCAGCCACAATTTCGAGTATAAATACCACTCACTACAGAACAACTATACAACAGCCTGCCAACACCCCGAACAACTCGTCAAGACATCACAACTTGCTCGGGTGGAAACAGGAGGAATCCAGCCCAATTTAAAAAACAAAAGAACTTCTTACTTTCTCACCATTCTGTATAGGTGCCTCACTAACCAGCGGCCGACCTGGTAAACGCTGGACTTCCAATATTTCTTCCGGAGATTAAAACGATTTTTAAACTGTTAACCTGATTTTGCTGGAACTTGTCCAAGCTATTGATAAAAGCGATTTATGAGACAAGTTTGAATCAAATCGGATAAAAATTTCGAACACAAGGCGCGCGCGCAAACACACACACACACACACACACACATAATACACACACAATGCACGCGCCCGCACGCACACACACAAAACATACATACACACACACTCAGACACACACACACACACACACACACACACACACACACACACACACACACACACACACACACACACACACACACACACACACACACACACACACACACACACACACACACACACACACACACACACACACACATTATTTAATTTTTATTTAACCATTCCACAAAACCATCGCTTATTTCAAAGTTTAATGGTCAATGCTTTGTGAAACAATAAATAAATAGATTATGTAGGCCTAAGTTACAGTAACCACCACACGAGACAAGCTGTTTATGAATATTTAGTGAGTGTAGGCCCTACTACGATTAACTTCACTGTGACCAACGCGGAAAAAGTTTATGTCTTGAACTATGCCAGCAACTGGAACACGTGAACATCTGCAAATAGGTAGTAGAAGCCCTCAACTATGCCGTTAATTACTAACTCGCCTACATGGATGGCAGTATGTGAATAAGCCTATACGTCGAACTCCGTCCTGATGCAAAGGAAAGAAGGGCTCGGCAGTCGAGTTAGCTAAGTCATCGGTCAATCAGCT
>CM040188.1:41956737-42036737 GCA_022606455.1 Callitettix versicolor
CGGTTATTTATGTGCTGGGACGTCCAGGGCGTTCGTCATCTTCAACGTTTTCACGGCCTTCTTGGAAACGCTTATACCACTCGTAAACTCTTACTTTACTCATATCAGACTCACCATAGGCCTTTGTTAACATTTCACACACTTTGTTACACTTTATTCCATTTTTTTACGCAAAATTTGATACAAATTCTTTGATTCATTTCTTTTGACAAACGAAAATCGCCGAGCTCATAAAAACACGTCTAACCTTAGTGGCTGTCAGATACAAAGTCAACAATGAAAACAGCTGAAAGTTTTATTATACTTCAAGGGCATGTATACCAACATAATAAAAAAAATGTTTGACAATCGGAGTCTCCAAGTCCGCGAAATTTAAAAATTCTCATTACTTTCTGAACACACCTCGTACTTGGTGGCAAATGTGTCCAAGTTGTTGCCAAAATCGATTATTGTGTGAGTGTTAAATTTTCAAATTCTGATTACTCTAAGTGGAAAGCCAAATGCTCTGCAAGTTTCCAGTGACATGAAGGAAAACTTTTCAGTTTTCAAGTTTATCGCATCCAACTGCGGAGGGGTGTGTACGTTCATTATTGATAAAGCGGTGATGTTGAATTGTTTATACGTGACAATACTTCTGTACTGAATAGACTGAGGATCTGCACCCGTACCTCTGTAGTCGGACTTGTTCTCTCACCTGCATTGCAGCTCCACATCGGTAGCTTATTTAATTGGAACAATGAGATATTGGAGCAGTAATCAAGGTAAGACACGGACCCGGATATACCAAAAATATCGAAATTTCGGACCTACTTGAGTCAAACTTGGCACAAAAATCGACTGTGATAATAGCGTGTACACCAGCAAAATTAGTTCAACCGTTTCAAAATGGCGGCTATTTCTAATCGTTAAAAACTCATATTTTTTTCGTAAATTCTTTTAAAAATTATATTTCGCCTTCGTGATCACCGTTGAAAACTGCTTAATTTGTATTTTTAATTTTCTAAATCCGTTGAAATTTGATTTGACGGCGGTCAGGGTTCATTTTCGTAATTTGAATGCGTGATCCTGACCTCTAGATCACTTTTTGATATAGGCCTATATACCAAAAATATCGAACGTAAATGAACTTTCGAAATGTTGGTCCTACTTTATTCAAACTTGGTACAAAAATCGAATGTGGTTTACGAACTTGCGTGGTCAAGTTCGTAAACCAGCAAAATAGTTCAACAGTTTCAAAATGGCGGCCACTTCTAATCGTTAAAAACTCATAATTTTTATCGTAAATTCTTTTAAAAATCTTATTTCGACAGCCGTTGTTTTTAATTTTCAAAATCCGGTGAAATTAAGAAATTTAATTTGATGGCGGTCAGGGTTCATTTTCGTATTTTCAATCTGTAAGGTTAAAGTGCTAGTATATACAGATTTTAATGCTGAGTATGACGGTGAAATCAGAAATTTTTTAAGTAATAATCTTATAAAAATTTTCACAAGGTGTGTGTGTGTGTATGTGCGTGTGTGTGTGTGTGTGTGTGTGTGTGTGTGTGTGTGTGTGTGTGTGTGTGTGTGTGTGTGTGTGTGTGTTTGTGTGTTTTGTCCATGCTGTAAATATTATACAATTTCTCAAAAGTTTGCAAAACAATAAAATTAAAGTTTACATAAGACATGATAAAAAAGAGAAAAAGTTTTAATTGTTATTATAGAAGAGATAAAAGTTTAGTTGTATGTTTTGTTATCTAGTCAAAGCTGTTGCAGTACCTACTTGTTGAGCATATTAGAGTAATTCCATTGTAACCCCGACCATTTAATGTGCAGTAATTCTGTACTCTAGAATATGGTTTAAAGGGAGTTGATCAATCGTCATATTTGATAGAGTGGTCGTTTTGAAATTTATGTTACGGCTCCATACTAAACAATACATGAACTTTAAATAAGAAACCACTCAACATAGGTTTCCATAAGTCCACGGGCCGTTCCCTATCATGTTGAAAAAAGATCACATTAAATAACTAAAGATGCTAAAGATTGCTTGTAAAACCGTATATTGAAACTTTTGTATGTACCCATTCAAAAGGTTTTAAAAAATGGTGTCTGTAGACTACTTGTATATATATATATATATATATATATATATATATATATATATATATATACATACATAAATATTGTGTTTGCGTGCGCGCGCGCGTGTGTGTGTGTGTAGGTGAGAGAGAGAGAGTGTGTGTTAACAATTTTCTCTTTTTTGTTCAGCAATTTCGATCCGATTTTATTCAACTTGGCACAAAAAATAGCGATTAGCTCAGACAAGTTCGCTACCCAACAAAATCCTTAAAATTTTCAAAATGTCGGTCATTTCAAAGCCATGAAAGAATCCATACTCTTTCATCTTTATTATTAATTTTGAAAATGTAACTTATCCATCGTTATTAGCGTTGCAATTAACCTAAATCAGCATTTAAATCTTGTATATTAATTTAAAGGATTTAAAAAAGTTTATTTTCTTACATTCAATGTAACTTGAAAATTATTTTGTTTAATTTAAGCATATTTTTACTCGGATTATGATGATTATATCGTGTTTTTTTAAATTTAAATAGCAAGATAATAATATTATCGATAGAAATTTGCTCTTATCACGTTTGCGAGACAGTTGCGTGCTCCTATTATTTAAACTGAATTATATTGCGAGAATTATAGTGGCCGTGCAGATAAATATTGTTTTGTAACTTGACTGTACTTGGGTATTGTGTTATTTCCGCCGTAAGATAAGATCCAGCTCTAATGATTGGCAGACATTGTGTTTCTGTGTATTGTGTTTGGTTATTGTACAGCGTATTATTGAATCACTGGGATAAAATATCCCCCCACAAAATGCACGTAGTTTAATGAAAAGATCGGTAATCTGTCTCGCTAGCGTGATAGAAGTCATTCCCGAAAATCTTTTTACATAAACATTCTTGAAATGGTTGACAATTTAAAACTTTTGAACGATACATTTACGTGGTATGCTGGGATAATAACGAGAATTTTAATTTTTTGAACAAAGTAGTCCCTATTGAAGATTATGCACTTGTTCCAGCGCTTCTTCCAAATTTCGAAAAATCTTAAACTCCATCTTTGAGATAGCCTTTAGTTCTTTCAGCGATGCGCTTTTAATGTCATCTACGACTGTAAAACGACGGCCCTTTAAGGTTCTCCTTATTTTTGGAAATAGGAAAAAGTCACACGGAGCCATATCTGGCGAACATGGAGGCTGGGGCATCGTTACAGTACTGTTTTGGGGCCAAAATTCACGAACAAGCAATGAAGTGTGAGCTGGTGCGTTACCGTGGTGCAAAAGCCATGAATTGTTTTTCCACAGATCCGGGCGTTTTTTCGGATTGCTTCACGCAAACAGCGTTGAACTTGTAGGTAGTACTCCTTATTGACCGTTTCACCTGGTGGCAGGAATGCATGATACACTATGCCATTAATATCGAAGAACACAGTAAGCATAACCTTCACGTTCGACCGCACTTGTCGAGCCTTTTTCGGTATTGGTGAGCCAGAATGCCTCCACTGGGATGATTGAGCCTTAGTTTCGACGTCATATCCGTAAACCCAAATTTCATCACCTGTTATAATACGTTTCAGTAATTAATAAGCTTCAGTAATTCTGCATCGTCGTTGACTTCATTTAGTGACTCCTGAGCAACTTCCATTCGCCGCTGTTTTTGTTCAAAATTCAACAATTTTTGAACGAATTTTGCTGCCACGCGTTTCATACACAAAACATTGGAAACAAAGTCATGACATTAATGCAATCGATATGTCAACATCATCAGCGACCTCTCTAATTGTTATTCGGCGATTGTTCATAACCATTTCGTTCACTTTTTCCACGTTTTCATCGGTTATTTATGTGCTGGGACGTCCAGGGCGTTCGTCATCTTCAACGTTTTCACGGCCTTCTTGGAAACGCTTATACCACTCGTAAACTCTTACTTTACTCATATTAGACTCATCATAGGCCTTTGTTAACATTTCACACACTTTGTTACACTTTATTCCATTTTTTACGCAAAATTTGATACAAATTCTTTGATTCATTTCTTTTGACAAACGATAATCGCCGAGCTCATAAAAACACGTCTAACCTTAGTGGCTGTCAGATACAAAGTCAACAATGAAAACAGCTGAAAGTTTTATTATACTTCAAGGGCATGTATACCAACATAATAAAAAAAATGTTTGACAATCGGAGTCTCCAAGTCCGCGAAATTTAAAAATTCTCATTACTTTCTGAACACACCTCGTACTTGGTGGCAAATGTGTCCAAGTTGTTGCCAAAATCGATTATTGTGTGTGTTAAATTTTCAAATTATGATTACTCTAAGTGGAAAGCCAAATGCTCTGCAAGTTTCCAGTGACATGAAGGAAAACTTTTCAGTTTTCAAGTTTATCGCATCCAACTGCGGAGGGGTGTGTACGTTCATTATTGATAAAGCGGTGATGTTGAATTGTTTATACGTGACAATACTTCTGTACTGAATAGACTGAGGATCTGCACTCCGTACCTCTGTAGTCGGACTTGTTCTCTCACCTGCATTGCAGTTCCACATCGGTAGCTTATTTAATTGGAACAATGAGATATTGGAGCAGCCATCAAGGTAAGACCCGGACCCGGATATACCAAAAATATCGAAATTTCGGACCTACTTGATTCAAACTTGGCACAAAAATCGACTGTGATAATAGCGTGTACAGGTTCGTACACCAGCAAAATTAGTTCAACCGTTTCAAAATGGCGGCTATTTCTAATCGTTAAAAACTCATATTTTTTTCGTAAATTCTTTTAAAAATTATATTTCGCCTTCGTGATCACCGTTGAAAACTGCTTAATTTGTATTTTTAATTTTCTAAATCCGTTGAAATTTGATTTGACGGCGGTCAGGGTTCATTTTCGTAATTTGAATGCGTGATCCTGACCTCTAGATCACTTTTTGATATAGGCCTATATACCAAAAATATCGAACGTAAATGAACTTTCGAAATGTTGGTCCTACTTTATTCAAACTTGGTACAAAAATCGAATGTGGTTTACGAACTTGCGTGGTCAAGTTCGTAAACCAGCAAAATTAGTTCAACAGTTTCAAAATGGCGGCCACTTCTAATCGTTAAAAACTCATAATTTTTTATCGTAAATTCTTTTAAAAATCTTATTTCGACAGCCGTTGTTTTTAATTTTCAAAATCCGGTGAAATTAAGAAATTTAATTTGATGGCGGTCAGGGTTCATTTTCGTATTTTCAATCTGTAAGGTTAAAGTGCTAGTATATACAGATTTTAATGCTGAGTATGACGGTGAAATCAGAAATTCAAAACAGGTAAAATCAAGAAAAATATCTCTAAAAATTCGCTTAAATAACATCAGCGAGACAGCTGCGTGCCGCGATTATTTGTGAATTTCAATTTTACAATTCTATAGAAACGGCCGTTATAGTAAGGCCCAGTCTTGGGTCCATAAAATAAACTACGATGAACTTGACATCTACATTTCTTTTTTTTTTGACAGTAACAAATTTTCCCAAAAGTCAGACCCGCCTAGATCTTTTTTTGAGCACGAAAATGGTTTAAACCATCAAAATCATTAGAGCCGTCTTCGACAAAAAGACATTAACGCATACAAAGATGCATTAAATCAATAATTTCCGATAACCACTGCCAATAAAAAACGTTCTTTGCACCAATTTTATGGAAGCAATAAATTACCGTTTCATAACTTTTAATTACTGAAAGGATTGCGAACGTTGTAAAATTGTTTTTGTCAGTTTGACACTTTTTAATAAAATTTATCGCTTACTGAAGTTCAACTTTCGCGGTACATCATGCATTTTGAAACCGCCAACTCTATCAATCCTTAATTACCGCCTCAAATAAATCGCAAGCTTTTTACAATTAAAATACAGCTCAGTTTTTATTATTTCAGAAAATTTGTACTTCGTATTTGTTAGGAAAACCGGCGTAATGTGTTACAAAAGTATTGCATTTATTTTGTATTATTTAATCGGGTGGCAAATTGATGAAGACACAACAAAGGTTCTCTTTGCATAGTTAATCTTGGATACGTTACGTTTGTGAATTTCCTTTGTTAAAAATTGGTTATTAGAGCAGCCAAACTCAGGACCTGAAATTCTACTGCACGTGTTTATGGTTGTTAAACAGCGCATGCGCACGCGTGCAGGGTTCCTGAGATGCTCAGTTACAGTTCCTCCTCCATCAGTCCGAGTCTCTTTATACCGTCCAGGATTTTCCGAGGATTCAAGGTAAATACTTCCCTCCTTGATTTATAATGGGTGACTTCCCAGTTCCTTTTCACATGCTTGCTCTATTCATTCTCTTTGCATTTTTCCGTCTCTTGACCCTTATTACAGAGGTTTTGATCCATTTGGGCAAATTGTTTGTTATCCAATGTAATGCCACTCATTCTATTTTACATCCTTACATTGGAAACACCTTCAAGTAGGTAATGAAATGAGGTCCGCCCGTACAGAGCTCTGCATGAATGTATAAGGTTACTTCCCCGCAGGGGGGTGCAGACCTATTGAGAGGATTTAGACGTCCCTCGCGGTACCCGAGTCTTGACACACACTTACACTTACAACACTACACTTACGACTTTAACACTTTACACTCACACTTACATTCAGGAAGGCGATAATAGCCTCTATGTGCTCTTCGTCTTAAAATAACAACAACAACAAAATGTATAAGGTTAACGTAAACTAGAATGAATGAATTTGAAGGGTTACTATTGCACTGCAACCTTTGATTCTTGTATTCATGAGTTGTTCATGCGCCTTCTTCACTTCTAACCTCCTCATAGGAGGGAATTCATTTGGAGGGAATTCAAAGTGAGTATGTCCTTTTAACTGGTGACCTCTCACCATCCCTTACTGAGGTTCCTTACTTATTTAGTTCCTTATTTAGATGCTTGCTCTGTTAATTCCGTTTCGATTTTTCTTCCCCTTGACCCTTATTTCGAAGGTGTTTACTCCATTTGGCCATTCTGCGATGAGATACCGCTCATTCTATTTTACATTCTTACTTAGGGTAATATCCACAATAGCTAAGAAATGAAGTCCGACCGTACAGAGCCCTGCATGTATGGATAATATTACGGTATACTGGACGGTGGCCAGATATACCAGGGCTCAGTTTGATACACCGTTAGGCCGGTGTCATTTTCAGTAAGGGTCAATTTACATTTTAGAGTTAGTCAAGCTGTGTTACAGTAGTGAATGTGTGTGTGTGTGTGTGTGTGTGTGTGTGTGTGTGTGTGTGTGTGTGTGTGTGTGTGTGTGTGTGTGTGTGTGTGTGTGTGTGTGTGTGTGTGTGTGTGTGTGTGTGTGTGTGTGTGTGTGTGTGTGTGTGTTTGTGTGTGTGTGCGCGTGCGTGCGTTCGTTCGTAAATTTGGTCCGATTCGATTCAAAGGTTAAAAATCTATTTTGATAATAGCTTGGACAAGTTTGTTATTCAACGAAATCCGTTTAAAATGAAGAGCATTAAAAAAATTGATTCACAGTCGTTATTATCTTAAAATATATATAAATATATGAATTTTTTTATCTGCGCGATTAGAATGTTTCGTCTATTATTTTAAAAGTCGTTCGGAAAGTGTTAACTGTTCGAAAAAGTTAGTTTAACATAGTTTATTTCGTTATTTTTGGGGTTTTTTTACGAACCCACCCCTGAGTCCAAGCTTTGTATTGATGGCCACTCCAATATTTCATTTACAATGAAACTTCGCTAACAAGGAAGGTACTCTATCAAACGTCATCGTCAAATAGCTAATTTACAAGCCACCAAGACAAAACCGTTACATTTACACAGGGCACTTAAACTGTTACGCAGTTTAGAACATGAAACGGTTATTGGAATCTAAAGGGTTTTCGTATTTTAAAATGGTTTAATAGAAACAGGATAGAGAAGCTTTAGACGGGATTCCATGATGTTCCAGCTGGTTGCATTACAAACGCTATCTTGTATAAAAGAACACGTACGAATGAAACTGCTTTTAACGTAATGGCACTTTAGAAAAAAACGAATTCTTAACACAAAACACCGATACGTAGCATCTCTCACACACGCGCGGGCGCGCGCACTCTCCTTTATCTCTTCCGCAGTCTCAGCTGTTGTCTCTGAACACGACCCAATCACTATTTCATTATTTGAACCTTTTGCCAGACAGTAAAAACTGTGAATGTTCCTTCTTAGAATGTAATGACATTTTAAAATTGTTATTTAAGCTAATGTAATGTTGGTAATGATAAAGTGGTATTTTAAACAAAGTGATACCAATCACTGCATTGTCAACGAGGCAGCATCCATTAGTATTCAAGGTGTTTCGCGAGCTTGGAGAGTCCGATTGTCAAACATTTTTTAAATTATGTTGGTATACATGCCCTTGAAGTATCATAAAATTTTCAGCTGATTTCATTGTTGACTTTGTCTGTGACAGTCACTAAAGTTAGACGTGTTTTTATGAGCTCGGCAATTTTCGTTTGTTAAAAGAAATAGATCAAAGAATTTGTATCAAATTTTGCGTAAAAAATGAAATAAAGTGTGACAAAGTGTGTGAAATGTTAACAAAGGCCTATGATGAGTCTGCTATGAGTAAAACAAGAGTTTACGAGGGGTATAAGCGTTTCCAAGAAGGCCAGGAAGACGATGAAGATGACGAACGCCCTGGACGCCCCAGCACATCAACAACCGATGAAAACGTGGAAAAAGTGAAAGAAATGGTTATGAACAATCGCCGAATCACAATTAGAGAGGTCGCTGATGATGTTGGCATATCGATTGGATCATGTCATGACATTGTTTCCAATTTTTTGTGTATGAAACGCGTGGCAGCAAAATTCGTTCCAACATTCTTGAATTTTGAACAAAAACAGCGGCGAATGGAAGTTGCTCAGGAGTCACTAAATGAAGTCAACGACGATGCAGAATTACTGAAACGCATTATAACAGGTGATAAAACATGGGTTTACGGATATGACGTTGAAACTAAGGCTCAATCATCCCAGTGCAGGCATTCTGGCTCGCCAAGACCGAAAAAGGCTCGACAAGTGCGGTCGAACGTTAAGGTTATGCTAATGTGTTTTTCGATATTAATGGCATAGTGCATCATGAATTCCTACCACCAGGTGAAACGGTCAACAAGGAGTACTACCTACAAGTTCCACGCCGTTTACGTGAAGCAATCCGAAAAAACGCCCGGATCTGTGGAAAAACAATTTTAAGGCAAAAGAATATCATGGCTTTTGCACCACGATAATGCACCATCTCACACTTCATTGCTTGTTCGTGAATGTTTTGCCAAAAACAGTACTGTAGCGATGCCCCAGCTTCCATATTCGCCAGTTATGGCTCCGTGTGACTTTTCTCTATTTCCAAAAATAAAGAGAACCTAAAGGGCCGTCGTTTTACAGCCGTAGATGACATTAAAAGCACATCGCTGAAAGAACTAAAGGCTATCTCAAAGATCGAGTTTGAGAAGTGTTTCGAGGATTGGAAGAAGCGCTGGCACAAGTGCATAATCTCCAGTGGGGACTATTTTGAAGGCGACAACATGAATGTAGAAGAACAAATAAATATTTTTTTCAAAAATTAAAATTCTTGTTACTTTCTGAACACACCTCGTATATTGCAGGGAGCGGTGGGCTGTGTCAAATGATCATTGATTACCGCTCTCAGTAATGCACAATAACGTACTCTGTTTCCATTACAATAATCATACTGTTCAATGAATTCAATAGTTGTACCAGCCGATAGGAAATTAAAAGAGCTACAAAAAATCATACCGCGTTTTTAATTTAAAAATAATTTTGTTTTAGAATTTAACCCTATAACTGTCAAACAGCGTATAATCTGTTTGAAACGTTACCTCGAAGTGTGCACAGCTTATAAGCCGTTTGAAAACACCGTTACCTTAACACACTGTTTTAACACATTTATCCTGTTGAAATCTTAAGAAAATAAATACCATTAGAAAGTGGAGATTCTAAGCTTTATTTAGCATGTTTTATATTTATGAAATTTGCATATAAATTGTTACAATAAATTCATATGTAAACACACTAATTTCTAGTACTCGCCTTTGCTTCTAGGTGTCCGCTATATTGCTTGTTTTCAAAATATTAATATTTGAACTAGTAAACAATTTTAAATAATATTGTGGTTGATATAGATTGAAAGATTGATCCTTTCTCTTTAATTCGTCTGTTGAATATTTTACCTTCGAAATATAGTTATGTATCTGTGATTTTTCAAACTGTGGTCTACAAACGAAGTAAGAAACGACGAAATTACAGAGGTCCAAAAACTCCTCGATTTCTAGTATGTTTCTTGTCCTAAATCAACTATTTTCTTCACAATTGTAGAGTGAAAGTTCCACTACAAAGTGATATATTGGCTTTAGACTAAACTTAAAGGCCAAGCCTTCCTTTTTGTCCTGAAATGTTGGTCATTTCTGGCCCGAGTAAGCATCAGTCCGCTATTGTGTGTCGTGCATGAAAGTGTATGTTATTTCTCGTCATAATTTTGATATTTGTGTTGTTTTTCTTGTTCTTTAGTGTTTGTAATTGTGTAAATATTTCTTATTAGACAATAACAAATATATATTGTGAAATTTAAAATTGTTTTAAATTAAATATATGTAATAAAAGTGACTAAACGGCTAAACTAAAGAATTTTTGGGTTATGTTTACTGTGTAAAATAAACTCTTTTTCGAAATTTCAATTTTTGTAGTTTTTTTGAAAGTGGAAATTGTTAGTTATGATATATGTTATTAATCAGTGGTTCTTTTTCTTCAAGGAAGTATAAAAAATATGTGTATTTGTTTCAGTTTACATAGTTTTACACGGCTAAATGTTACTTGGCGATTTTCAAAAATTGGTACTTAGAGTTTTTTACGTTTCGAACATACAAACTTATAAAACAAACATATGCTTGTGTATATCGTTTTATCTAATCTAATCTAATCTATCTAATCTAATTCATATTATATTTCTGAAAGTTTATGTGTTTGTTTGTTTGTTTGTTATTCAATCACGCTTTAACCACTGGACCAATTAAAGTGAAATTTGGTACGTATATGGTTTAAGTATCAGAGATACATATAGGCCTATTCCCGTTTTACAAAACGTCATTATACTACTTACCCAGCCCAAAATAATTATCAGTTTTTAGTTTTGTAACATCTGTTAACTGTAGTTATTTACTGGACATGTGATTTAGGTACCTGAGATAAAGATAGATTCAATCCTATTTTAAGAATCTTAATCTGTGTTTTATTTATTGCAAAATTATTGCTTTTAATGTAACATTTTCAATATTTTAGTTGAAATTTTTTTCAAAACTGACTTTAATTTGTTACTTTGTGTTGAATTTTCAATATTAAATGCAAAAAAATCCCTACACAGAGTGCCAATTGTAAGGTAGTATATATATTTGTGTAATTACATTATGGTAAACATGTAGTGGAGCATATCCTTATTTTTCGATATTTTTGTTACTAAAATAAGCATTTTATGCCTTATTTAATACTAAAATAGTATTATGTGCCAAAAAGCAAGAATACAAAATATGAATGCACGAGAAGTACGATAAAATCGAAAATAAAAGTGACCAACATAACCTCAAAATTGCTACCCGGCGAAAATCAGTAACGTGTTGTAAATCGGTAAAACAATAAAAATACGTCTAACACGGGTTTTGGGTGATAAGAAACCAATTTTTTAAAAGAATACAGCATAAACAAACTGTCACGGTTGTTAGGCCTAACAAGGTGATGCGTGAAAAAACCTTTAAATTTTTTTAAAAATAGCCTACTATATATCCTGACACGGTTGTTGGGCCTATCACGGTGATACGTGAAAAAACCTTTATATTTTTTTAAAGACTACTACATATCCCAAACTGACACGTTAGTTGGGCCAATCATGGTGATGTGTGAAAAAACCTTTATTGTATTTTAGAAAACTACATAACCTAATTGACACGGTATTTAGGCCTAACACGGTGATGCGTCAAAAACCTTTATATTTTTTTAAAGAATACTACATATCCTAATTGACATGATTGTTAGGCCTAACACAGTGATGCGTGAAAAAACCTATATATTGTTTTAAAGAATACTACATAACATAACTGATACTGATGTTGAGCCTATCACGGTGATGTGTGAAAACCTTTAATTTTTTTTAAAGAATACTACATAACCTAATTGACACGGTTGTTAGGCCTAACACGGTGATGCGTGAAAAACCTTTATATTTTTTTAAAGAATACTACATATCCTAACTGACACGGTTGTTGGGCCTATCACGGTAATGTGTGAAAAAAACTTTATTTTTTTTAAATAGTACTGAAAACCTTAACTGACACGGTTGTTAGGTCTAACATGGTAATGCGTGAAAAATACTTTATATTTTTTAAAAGAATACTCCATAAGCTAACTAACATGGTTGTTATACCTAACACGGTGATCCATTAAAAACCTTTATTAATTTTTTTAAATAGTACTTATAACCTAATTGACACGGTTGTTGGGCCTAATAAGGTGACGCATGAAAAAACCGTTATATTTTTTTAAAGAGTACTCCATAACTTAACTAACACGGTTGTTAGGCCTAACACAGTGATGCGTGAAAAAACCTTTATATTTTTTTAAAGAATACCACATATCATAACTGACATGGTTGTTGGGCCTATCATGGCGATGTGTGAAAAAAACGTTATTTTTTTAAAGAGTACTCCAAACCTTAACTGACACGGTTGTTAAGTCTAACATGGTGATGCGTGAAAAATGTTATATTTTTTTTTAAAGAATACTCCATAAGTTAACTAACATGGTTGTTAGGCCTAACGCGGTGATGTATTCAAAAACCTTTATTTATTTTTAAAAAAGAGTACTTCAGAACCTAACTGGCACGGTTGTTGGGCATAATACGGTGATGCAGGGAAAAAGCCTTATTTTTTTAAAGAGTACTCCATAACTTAACTAACACGGTGGTGTGTTAAAAACCTTTATTTTAAAAAAGAAATACACCATAACCTAACTGACACGGTTGTTGGTCCTAACACGGTCATGCGTGATCTTTAATGTATATTACGATTGCGGGAAAAGCCGTGACGGGTAACAGGTAATCATATTATTTTTCTGAAAGTTTGTTTTTGTTTATTTGTTTGTTATTCAATCACACTTTAACTACTGGACCAATTGAGATTAAATTTGATATGAACACGGTTTAGGTACCTGAGATAAACACAATACTATTCCAGTTTAATTGAATAATAGTGACTTTTTAGTAATACTGTATTTTATTAAAATATGACAGGACCATGTTTTAGAGTATCGAGTAGCAAAAATGTATATTTCTTGGCCGAAAACCATAAATCGTATAATATTGTAAATAGTATATTTACATTTACATTTAATTTATGTAACATATATTAAAATGAAATGACCTATTCTGATTTTGAAAATCGACTATAAATTTTATTGCCTATATTATAATTGCAGGCAAAGCCGCAACGGGTAACAGCTAGTTTACAAATAAATTTGGAAACTTTTGTATATTTTGAAAAAATTGTTTTTTTAATTATTTTTTTTTATGGTTGATTGTTTTATTTCACACAAAAAAATATATAGCCTATATTCCAACGGCAATAACTACTTCTAAAAATGTTGTGGATTTTTTTGCTTACATTCACTGAATTTTATAGTTCTTTCAGAAAAAAATGATATGCAACACTTTAAGTTTTAAACAGATTTTATATTTTTATTTGAATTTCAAACATTACCATGCACAGTACAAGGAAAACTGCTTGCACTTCACTGTGTTCTGCATTACACTATTAGGGTCAAATTTAATTCGTTAGCAATTCTAAATATCACTTATTTTTAACGTACTTTTAGAATATGTTGATTTTTTAACCAGTAATTCTAAGAACAGATCTTGCAGTGAATTCTTAATACAACGCTTCACGACAGCGCTCGTAACTTCTTCCGCCAATTTAACTGGTAACTGTAATACATGTTCTTTCTCTATGAAGCTGTCATAGCTGATACGTTTTATACAGGAAATAACCAACTATGTTCTCAACGTTGAATAATCGACCGCAATTTTTAAAATGGAAGTAAATATGAAAAAAAGTTAAGCATGCGTTACTTGAGATTTGTACAAGACATGTTCGTACGAAATTTGAAAACAATCAGTTAATGTGATTGGCTAAAACTGCGTAAAATCATTACAGGCCGCAATCCTGAAACGGAAATGACTGGGAAAAAACATTGTATATAAGTCGTTCGGGCTTTATACAAGTTACCTTCGTACCAAATTTCAAAACAATCGACTTATATGTTTGACTAAACTTGCGTACACAGTAGTCATCGTTAAATCAAAAGCCGCCATCTTGAAATGGAAGTAAATTTTGGCAAATCTTACTCATACGTCATTTGGGCTTTACACAAGGTACGTTCGTGACACAAATTTGCAAAAAATCGGTCAATGTAAAATTGCGCACACTCTTTATTGTATATCAGAGACCGCCATCTTGAAACGGAAGTGAATGAGGGAAAATCCTACACATACGACATTTGAGCTTTACACAAGGTACCTTTGTGACGAACCGGTCAATGAGTTTGGTAGAGTCGTTATTGTAAATCAGAGACCGCCATCTTGAAACGGAAGTGAATGAGAAAAAAAATTACTCATTCGTCGTTCGGTCTTTATACAAGGTACCCCCGTAACACATTTCAAAAGAATCGGTCAATCCGTTTGGCCAAAACTGTGTAAGAAACACACACACACACACACACACCAAAAGGCGAACAGCCGTGTTAAAACAGAGACTTCGCTTCGCTCTGTCAATTAGCTTTTTAGATTTTTATGTACGGTATAAAATTTTAACTGAATCAGTTACGCCGTTATAAAGACATAAATTGTATAGGTTAGTTAAAAAACAAAGTGGCCTACAATATTACAATCCTGAAAGCAATTTTTGAAAATTTCGTTTAGCAGCTTGATCGAGTTTTCCATCGCCTCTTGCGAATCAGCAAAACGATGTCCTTCAACGTCAGTCGTGGAAAGAGGCGTTAATTAATAATTTTAATAATATATTTATTAATGATCTTACTTAATTACAACGTGCAAGATAGGTTTAACTGTAATATATAGCCTACTATTTAATTGTAAGGAGATTTTTCAAAAATTTGTAACGTTTTCCTTTGATTCGTCTCCTGAATAATGCCGCGATTTGTATAAAAAGCGTTTTTTTATATCCTTACGTAGTTTACTGCTAAATGTATCAATAAGGATCTTTAAAATAAAATTAACGGTGTGTTAGTTTCAATATGTTAGTGTCAACCACAGTTAAAATGTTTAAGTCTTTTGAACTCAATACCTGCAATGATTTAAACAAAATACTACATATGTTAGTTTCCTACACAAATATATTATTAAAAAACATCTAATTTGTTTTTCTAATTGGGCTTTGTTTATAAATTGTAAAAATGTTGTCCTTCATAATATCTATTTACATAAGCTGAATCCCACCCCATTCTCTATATCTCTACGTTAGGATTACATTTAGGAATAAGTACTTCTAATAAATGCCTGTCTATGCACTGCCTTTATGTAGCCTGAAAATAACAAATGCTTCATTAAAATTTGCATATCCTATTAAAAATATTTTCTAAATTAGACAAAAGTATAGAAGTTCTGAGATGCAACAAAAATCACCCAAAATGTACGCTACAACACATTGTTTATAGAATTAACTTACTGCAAGATGAGGAATCAATGTTGGGGTACAAAATGTTGGGTAATGTCCTTTAGTTTACCTGAAACATACAAACACAATTATCATTGATTACAATTTTTCTTTGTTTAACGTTTTACTTTAAGACAGATAGAGTAATGAGTACGAGGTTATGCGTATAAAAAAATGTCTGTTACTGAACAAAAAAATAAATCATACTTTCTTCTCATTTTTATTTTAATTAGGATATTTCTTCGAAAACAAGACACATGATTTTTATTTTTGGTTCAATAACAGAGTTACATTCTTTTTTCTTAAAAATTATAACAACTTATTTTATTAAATAATGTTGTATTTTTATTTTTATTAAGATTCTTTTCGAAATATGATAAATTTACGACATTACCTGAAACTTATTGTCGCTTATCAGCTGTTCAATGAAATCAGCTGATCGTTACTAATTAACATAAACGACAAATTAAGATTGCTAGTTTTGAACAACATAACCTAATACCTGTTATAATCTATTGACTGTTTAACGAAATCAGCTGATAGTTACGAATTAATATAAAACAACTTATTTTTAATATAACTACCAGAATTAAAATAACGATATCTTTTATATATTTACACCGGTCAAACGTCTTTATAGTTTCCGTAGTGTAGTGGTTATCTTGTATGCCTTACACGCGTAAGGTACCCGGTACGATCCCTGCGGAAACACAGACATTTTTAATTATAATTAATTTAATATATTTAAATAATTTAATCTATCTAATTCATATTATATTTCTGAAAGTTTGTGTGTTTGTTTATTTGTTATTCAATCACGCTTTAACCACTGGACCAATTGAGATTAAATTTGGTACGTATATGGTTTAAGTATCAGAGATATATATAGGCCTATTCCCGTTTTACAAAACGTCATTATACTACTTACCCAGCCCAAAATAATTATCAGTTTTTAGTTTTGTAACATCTGTTAACTATAGTTAGGTTTAATTACTGTTTACTGAACATGAAATTTAGGCACCTGAGATGGACATAGATCTAATCCCATTTTAGAAATTTTAATCTATGTTTTATTTATTGCAAAATTATTGTTTTAATGTTACATTTTCATCTAATAAACACAATCTGGTATTTTTCATTTAAGACTATTCAATTTTTGTAAAACAGAGTGCAGAATATACATATTATATACAATTTTATTAGGATACTTTAATTGTAAGTTAGTATATATATTTGTGTAATTACATTATATGAAAAAATGGTAAATATGCAGTGCAGCATCTATTGGAGTTTTCGATATTTTTCTTACTAAAATGCTTTATTATGTGCTCAAAAGCAAAAATCCAAAATATGAAAGCAGGAGAAGTACGATAAAAATCGAAAATAAAAGTGACCAACATAACCTCAAAATTGCTACCGGCGAAAATCGGTACCGTGTTGTACTGATTTTAGACGTATTTTTATTGTTTTACTGATCTACAGATCAGTAAAATAATAAAAATACGTCTAACACGAGTTTGGGTGATAGGAAACCCATTTTTTAAAAGAATAGTGCATAACCTAAGTGACATGGTTGTTAGGCCTAACAGGGTGATGCGTGAAAAAACCTTTATATTTCTTTAAAGATTATTTGGCTACATATCCTAACTGTCACGGTTGTTAGGCCAAACACGGTGATGCGTAAAAAAACCTTTATATTTTTTTAAAGAATACTGCATATCCTAACTGACACGGTTGTTAGGCCTATCACGGTGATGTTTGAAAAAAACTTTTAATTTTTTAAAAGAATACTAAGTATATTAACTGACACGGTTATTAGGCCTAACACGGTGATGTGTAAAAAAACTTTTATATTTTTTTAAAGAGTACTACATATCCTAACTGATATGATTGTTGGGCCTATCATTGTGATGTGTGAAAAAAACCTTATTTTTTTTAAAGAGTATCCAAACCTTAACTGACACGGTTGTCAGGCCTAACATAGTGATGCGTGATAAATCTTTAGATTTTTTTAAAGAATACTCCATAAGCTAACTAACATAGTTGTTAGGCCTAACACGGTGATGCATTAAAAGAACCTTTATTTATTTTTTTCAAAAGAGTACTCCATAACCTAACTGACACGGTTGTTGGACCTAATACTATTATGCATGGAAAAAACTTTATATTTTTTTAAAGAGTACTCCATAACTTAACTAACACGGTGATGCGTGAAAAAACCTTTATATTTTTTTAAAGAGTACTACATATCCTAACACGGTTGTTGGACCTATCACGGTGATGCGTCAAAAAACCTTTATATTTTTTTAAAAAATACTAGGCTATTTATCCTGACACGGTTGTTAGGCCTAACATAGTGATGCGTGAAAAATCTTTATATTTTTTTACAGAATACTTCATTAGCAAACTAATATGGTTGTTAGGCCTAACACGGTGAAGCATTAAAAAAACCTTTATTTATTTTTTTAAAAAGAGTACTCCAAACCTAACTGACACGGTTGTTGGGTTAAACGGTGATGCAGGAGAAAAACCTTAATTTTTTTTAAAGAGTACTCCAAAACTTAACTAACACGGTTGTTGGTCCTAACACGGTAATGCATGATCTTTAATGTATATTATGATTGCGGGCAAAGCCGTGACGGTTAACAGCTAATCATATTATATTTCTAAAAGTTTGTTTTTGTTTATTTGTTTGTTATTCAAATACACTTTAACTACTGGACCAAATGAGATTACATTTGGTGTGAACACGTTTTAGATATCTGAGATAAACACAATACTATTCCAGTTTAATTGTATAAACTTTTTAATAATATTGTATTTATTAAAATATGACATGACCCTGTTTTAGCGTATCGAGTAGCAAAAATTGATATGTCTTTGCCGAAAACCATAAATCATATAATATTGTATATAGCAATATATTAAAATGAAATGACCTATTCTGATTTTGAAAATCGACTATAAATTTTATTGCTTACATTAATGTAATTGCTTACATTATAATAAGTTGTATAAAAGCCGCAACGGGTAACAGCTAGTTTATAATAATTTAATAATCGCATCACGCTAAGCACAAAATCCAACATCATAACCAACCCTAAAACGTGATACTTGTTAAAACGAACCTGTAACTTGTCGAACACAAATTTGGAGCGTGACAGAATATCAGTCGCTTGCGTGACTTGTGACCGCGCCTATTATATCGCTGCAACAGAAATCACATGTGATTTTTTTTTGTAGCAAAGTTTTGGTAAACTGCTGTACCAGAAGAAAGAGTAGAGGTCCTAATGCCACAAAGGTAGTCGAGACATAAATTTCTTCCAGCTGTTAACAATTTCAATGTTGGTCATCATTCATTTTCTTTCTTTTTTTATTGTAGATTGAAATTTACAAAATGGTTTTATTATTAATAATTAATTAAAAGAGAAAAATCTTGCAGTCGGGAGACTAGTCAACACAAGCCAAAACTTAAATTATACGAGGTAAGGTCAAAACGTTTCCCGATCATTCAATGAAAATTTATTGAAAGTACGTATAACATTTTAGCCTTATTTTACTTCAAAATACTCTTCTCCTGCATGTACACATTTCTGCCACCGTTCATACAATTGCTGGAAACACTCCTGAAAGCCATTTTTGGAAATTTAGTTTAGCCGCTTCGTCGCGTTTTCCATCACCTCTTGCGAATCAGCAAAACGATGTACTTTCAGTGTCATTTTTAGTCGTGGAAACAGGTAAAAATCCAGTGGTGCAAGGTCGGAAGAATAGCGAGGGAGTTCCAGAGTGGTAACATTGTGCTTGGCAAGGTATTGTTTCACCATCAGCGATCTCGTAGCCATTTCAGGATCTCCTTGTTCAGTTCTTTTAACTATTTTCCCTTCAGGAATAAATTAGTAGAGAATTAACCTTTAAGTGGGCGCATTAGTGGCAAATTGGCCGCAATCTTTTATTTTGCATCTTACGGTAGGTATCGATGGAGAAATGTTTTCAGGGCTTTGAGTATTTGTCAAGAACACCTTGAGGGACACGAACTGTATAAAAATAATACCACCTTATCTTCAGTCCGTCTGGAAATAAGGCATGAATGCGAGATAGTTACGTCTGCGGCCAAGTTGCTGCGGCGCGCCCAATCGTGTAACTGCTTTCGTAGAGTTATTCTCACTATATTTGTGCATACATAGTCACTTTTGCCCTTCTTTTTTTGTGTTTAGTGTTTTAGTTTAGTATTTTTTACCGTGTTTCTATTCTATTGACAACGATTCCAAAAAGTATATTGTAAATTTGGATTAAAACGCTAAAAATGTGGCGTTGATACTGTCGATCAAATGTGTGCCAGTTACTCGACATCCCGAAGCACGAGACGTTGGACAATGGCACTTTTTTATCGGCATTTAGACATGGCCGGAATAAATGCAAATATAATTTACAAATTCAACCATCTGGATTACAGTGAGCGAAGACGAAACTTTTTGAAAAAATTGGCACTCAGTTTCATGAGTGGACACTTGAAAGCTGGAGCGACAATCCTAACTCTTCCAAAAGATCTTTAAGTTTTTTTGAGCAAGTATAAGTTATTTAAAAATCAACAGGCTCAAGTACCAACACGTAGACCTGTTTATCATATTTGCGCATCACACAAAAATAACAGAACCAAAATTGTCTGCAAAGAATGTAATAAGAATGTTTTAAGAATCACAGCCAGATGATCGCTGTTTGCACGAAGCTGAAGCAATGGACGTTGATTCACATTAAATTTGTAAATATTAATTTTTAAATTTTTGTTTATACATTTAGTTTTTCGATAAGTGTGACCACTAAGAATTCCGTAATATTTGTCATGTTTCTTGTATAAAATGAAATCTTTTTTCAGACAAATGTTTGCATTCATGAACTATTGTCTATGTTTCAAATATTAAATCATTTTAAAATAAATATAACTATTAAAAACTGAAAATTAAAATAAATAAATTAGAAACAAAGTATTACAAAAAATAATGCAATGAGTCCACTTAAAATTAGTTTACACGGGTACAAAAGCGGAATTAGGCATTGCGGCCAAATTGCCGCGGCGCGCCCCGTTGTGTGATACACCTAGGCGCGCCCAGCGAAGGGTTAAGCCTACGTAATAAAAAAAACACCTCTACATCACTTTACTCCTGCTTCTGTTCAAGCGAAATTTTTCCTTTCTTGGTGATATTTTTGGTTTCCATTCACTGATGTTTCGTCTGAGGGTCGTGAAGGAAGCACCATGATTTTTACCACTGGAATTTTACCTGTTTCCACGACTGAAAATGGCATTGAAAGGACACCGTTTTGGTAATTCGCAGGAGGTCATTTCTTGTCGCGAAGTTTCGGTAACTATACAACAAAATACAGTAGTAGAGGTCCTAGCTCCGCTCCCCCCACGCCGATCACCCTCCAAAAACTTAACCCTCTCCTTACCTAATTTATCGTTGATAGCTATGGATAATAACAAATTGAAGATAATTTAAAATCCTGTACATCCTTGGATGATGTCAAAACGTGCAAGTCGTATGGAAGAGGTTGTGCTGGTTACCCGTCTTCGCACTGGCTACCCTACACGCGTTGATCTGTACGACACGCACGTATATATATATAGAAGAAGATATATATATATAGAATATATATATATATATATATATATATATATATATATATATATATATATATATATATATATATATATATATATATATATATATATATATATATATATATATATATATATATATATATATATAGAAGAAGATTACTTCCTCTAGTTTGTTGGCACCAACACGAATTGTAACTGCACTACAGGAAATGTTGGACAGAAATGTTTGCACATACAAGTCGGCAAACAAGTTAGAGTAGTCTAAAATGTTTGTACAAACTTATATCCGGCGTTTTGTATGAAACATGTGTCATCACTAGACGTATGAAATATGTTGGCTCCAATTTGT
Source organism: Callitettix versicolor (assembly GCA_022606455.1). NCBI lineage: Eukaryota > Metazoa > Arthropoda > Insecta > Hemiptera > Cercopidae > Callitettix > Callitettix versicolor. The sequence continues at coordinate 41,978,520 of CM040188.1, forward strand.
TTGCACAAACAGTTTTCTACGTTTAGGCGTGAGACCTGAATGTGAAACTTGCATGCACAAACATGTCGCGACTCAACAGGGGTTTGATTTCACTTGATTTTGTGTGCACTTAGCTAGTGCGTCGTATCAGCTGCGAGCTTTGTTTTCTTTGTCCAACTGCTGCTGGAAATCTGTTTTTAATTTACATTTGTCGTTTTTTGTGATTTACATTTAATTTTAGTGTTGTACTATTGTTTAAAAAAATGTGTGATATGTGAAATTACTCTAAAACATGTGTTCAAGAATTTATAGAAATTTATAAAACATATCCTTGTCTGTGGAAAGTCAGATCAAAAGATTATAGTAATAGAAATTTAAGGAACGAGGCATGCGTTAGTTGAAAAACTGAAGGATGTTGACGCTGACGCCAATAAAGATTTTGCTATAAGAAAAATTAACTCTTTAAGATCAGCATTCAGAAGAGATCGTTTTTAAGGTCTTCTTTTGCAGAAATGCTTAATTCATTCAGCAAATTAATAAATGAAAAATGGTCACGTATTCATTACACCACTTGTTACTTATATTTTTCTAATTAAAATTAGGCCTACGTATTACTACTATGGCAGCCTAACTTTTCGATGTGACATGATGAACTGTTGTCGTAACACTATTATATACACTATCTGTGTTTAGGGCTGTGATTTGTATGACCCAACATTCGGAGCTCTGTTTTGTGTGGACAAAAGTAACAGCACTAAACACTAGTATTTGTATGCGCAAAACGGGAAACAGGCAAGTTGTTACAATTTTGTTCGAATGTCTGGGGGCATTACATGTTGACAGAGTTATCGTTGCGTTTCTGCAACATGTAATGGCCCTACACGCTCATTTTTGTTGGCATAAAACTCGAATCAAACTTGTTTTAGCACAAGTCATGCAGTTTGGTGTACAGACATATGGTCATACATACATGTTTGTCATACAAATCGTCACGTCTATGGGCTGCTTAACGCATGGATTTCTGATGGAACGCGGAGGACCCAACCTAATGCGAACTTTATAGAGAAGCCATCACAATGAAGCATCTGTTGCTTGGTTTCAGAAATATGCGACATACGTGTGGTTTGGGCAATTGTTTTCAGGCGATGTTGGGGGACAGTGCTTCGGCCATTAACCTCCCCCCCGCAGGGGGTGCAGACTAGGCAGATAGGCAGAGGATTTAGACGTCCCTCGCAGTACCCGAGTCTAACACACACTTATACTTACAACACTACACTTACTACTTTAACACTTTACACTCACTTACATTTAGGGAGACGATAATAGTCTCAATGTGTTTTTCGCCTTAAAAAAAAAATCGGCCATTACCGGGTTCTGCATCGTCTGGACATTTTTAATAAAATCTAATTTGAATAACCGTTGTTGTTTATATTGTTATACATTTTATTTAAGATATTTATTCTTGTTAACTGGTTCTACGTAATTACATGATTTTTTTTCTGTTGTTGTAAGGCTACCTTCACACCCTACAACGAATTGTTTTCATTATAATTATGTTTCTTAGACATTTATGTTAACAAGTGTTTTAAGTAGACGTTTGTTTTTATTTATTTTATTTATTTTTTTTTTGTGTTTAACGTTCGAATATTGTGCCCACTTGGGCTAATGCAGACGATGGGATGATTTATAGCGTATGAAAATGCCAAGTCCTGGCCGGGAATCGAACCTAGGTCCTCGGGGTGAAAGCCTATTTAATTTTTTTTGTTAGTGTTGTAAGCATTTTTACAGTCTTAGAAAGAATTGTGTTCATTTATTTTTTTCTCTAGATGAGCGACTATATTATTGTAAAATACTCTTAGGTAAGTTTTGTTTTGTTGTTTTTTTTTTGGTCTTTTTTCATTTTTTTTCTACAGAGAAATCGCGACCCGGGGGTAATAACCGTAATGGTTTTTGCAAAAAAAATGATTTTTGGTGTAGTTTCCGAATCATTTAGCCTTAAAAGATACAAACGCGTTCTTTAAACAGACTGACCTCACGCTTTACATTTGAACAGATCTAAATCGTTAGATGATTTTTGAAAAAATCCAAATTATAACGGTTCTTTTAAACGAAAAATATTTTCCAAATGTTAACGGAACGCATTTATACACAGAATGTCATTAAAATCTATAAAAAAACACATATGAACAAACATCCAAGTAACTTTTTTTTCATGAAGATATTTTCATATAGTTTTCTAACAATTCTCATAATTTCTCTATGCTTTGTGTACCGAAAAAGATTAATAAATTGAAAAACAACACAAACCGAACAATAACAGTTTGCAGTCTATGCTTGAACAGTGTCACCATGATGGACACAGATACAAACAGAATACTTGATACGCGTCTGTGTTTAATCACGGTAATGTATTTACTGCATATCGCATTAACATGTCTATAGGTAATCAAAGTGACAAAGTGAAGAGGTCGGATTACATTTCCGTGGAGAGGCCTTTATATATTATTAGACACAATCAAAGGCATGCCATTAACAATATTAACTGTAGTTTCAATTAATTAGCTGCAATTACATTAACGCAGTTGACGTCATAGTAGAGAATTTCCGGAAATATGTTTTTTCACCGTACACATTTTTCAAAATATGATTTCACTATTGAAAAAATCTGCATAAATTACAGTTTTAAAAGTTATATTGCAAATTCGATAATAAACCATTACTTTGATCACATTCATTTCGTAATTTGAACGGAATTTCAAACTTAAAATTGCTAATTTATTCAGTCTTTTAACGCTGATTGCAAAAAAGTACGGATTTGAATCAGCCGCCATTTTGTTCTCAAAGTTAGTTAACTGACCGACATTAAAAGAAATTTAAATGTAAATCTAGTTTGCCAATTTCTCGCGACTATATTTTTAATTTAAATTCACTTTTTGATTTTTAAAAAACTACTAATACTTCTAGTTCTCATAATCAGCTTTAACGATTTTGATAAAATGTTCTCATATTTAGTCAATAGTTATTCAAATACAAAGTATGGATCACTATATCCCAGAGGGATGTGAGGAGGCTAAAATACGGTCAGTCCGCTTCGTCTCTGTATTGCGTGCTTTAACGTCGTGGGTTCGAGACGCCGTTACTGCTGTTGTTTCACCCTTATTTTTAACTGTCGTCTTCATTAGTCTAATTGGCACTAGTAGCCAAATTAATTCCCTAAAATCGGATTTTTCTCAAACTTTAGTCATGCATCAAAATGCATGATTAAAATCAGTTTTGCAAATATGAAACCAAAAAAATTAAGGTTCTGAAATAAATAGGAAAAAATAGCAATTTACTATAACAAATTTACTATAACAATTTACTTTCTATAACAAAGTATAGAAGTCTTTACAAGGTCTGAAAAGGTTCTCGCAAACTTTAGTCATACGTAAAATTGCATGACTGAAATCAATTTTGCAAATTTGAAACAAAAAAATTAAGATTAGGAAATAAATAGGAAAAAATAGCAATTTACTCGTATCTCTATAACAAAGGATAGAAGTTTTTAGAAGATCTGAAAAGGTTCTCCTGAATTTGCAAAGTGTTTTTGAACACGCAACAATGGCAGTTTCACATCGTTTGTATTTCTGAGCAGAATAATGTTGTCAGAGAAAACATACGTTTTGAAATATAAGAGGGGTGGAAAGCTCTCGATATATTATGTTCTTGGAAATATCTTTGTACCTGAAAATAAAATGTCATGTTGTTCTGCGATATTGCTTTCTTCGCAAAAACACAAACATATTGTTAACACACGCTAAATAAATATTACAGCGTGTTAACATAAATAAATATTACTAAAAAATGGCACAAACTTTCACAGATTCAATTATTTCCCGTTTTGGAAATTATCAATAAAAAAACAGAAAAATTTGTTCTTCAAATTTTCATGAAACTTTATTCGCCTTTAAGCTTTATTTTTCAAATCGGTGTTTTAAACTTTAAACAAAAAGCTTTTACAGTATAAGGGAATACATCGGTGATCCGATTTTATTATTTTTTTATTTACTTTTTTATTTTTATTTATTTTATTTATTTTTTTTTTTTTTTTTTTTTAAATGAGGTAGGCTATTTATAGACCCAGGATGTTAAAACAAGCGCAGATCATGTCTTATAGATCACGTTTTCATTTAAACAGCGTAAATATTATTTTTGCAATAGTTCCGAAAGGTTCGTTACCGGAAAAATTTGCCAAACAGTTTCAAAATGGCGGCTATTAAAATTCTTAAAAAACATCACAATTTTTTTCACCTTAAACGATTTCACCGTCGTAACACTATCAATGTAATTTGAAAGTTTATTATCCAAAACGATGCGCGATTTTGATTCAAACTTAGTACAGAAACGATTTCGGTAAAAACTTTGGACAAGTTCGTTACCCGGAAAAATTTGCCAAACAGTTTCAAAATGGCGGCTGTTAAAATTCTTTAAAAACATCACAATTTTTTTCACCTTAAACGATTTCACCGTCGTAACACTATCAATGTAATTTGAAAGTTTATTATCCAAAACGATGCGCGATTTTGATTCAAACTTAGTACAGAAACGATTTCGGTAAAAACTTTGGACAAGTTCGTTACCCGGAAAAATTTGCCAAACAGTTTCAAAATGGCGGCTGTTAAAATTCTTAAAAAACATCACAATTTTTTTCACCTTAAACGATTTCACCGTCGTAACACTATCAATGTAATTTGAAAGTTTATTATCCAAAACGATGCGCGATTTTGATTCAAACTTAGTACAGAAACGATTTCGGTAAAAACTTTGGACAAGTTCGTTACCCGGAAAAATTTGCCAAACAGTTTCAAAATGGCGGCTGTTAAAATTCTTTAAAAACATCACAATTTTTTCACCTTAAACGATTTCACCGTCGTAACACTATCAATGTAATTTGAAAGTTTATTATCCAAAACGATGCGCGATTTTGATTCAAACTTAGTACAGAAACGATTTCGGTAAAAACTTTGGACAAGTTCGTTACCCGGAAAAATTTGCCAAACAGTTTCAAAATGGCGGCTGTTAAAATTCTTAAAAAACATCACAATTTTTTTCACCTTAAACGATTTCACCGTCGTAACACTATCAATGTAATTTGAAAGTTTATTATCCAAAACGATGCGCGATTTTGATTCAAACTTAGTACAGAAACGATTTCGGTAAAAACTTTGGACAAGTTCGTTACCCGGAAAAATTTGCCAAACAGTTTCAAAATGGCGGCTGTTAAAATTCTTTAAAAACATCACAATTTTTTTCACCTTAAACGATTTCACCGTCGTAACACTATCAATGTAATTTGAAAGTTTATTATCCAAAACGATGCGCGATTTTGATTCAAACTTAGTACAGAAACGATTTCGGTAAAAACTTTGGACAAGTTCGTTACCCGGAAAAATTTGCCAAACAGTTTCAAAATGGCGGCTGTTAAAATTCTTTAAAAACATCACAATTTTTTCACCTTAAACGATTTCACCGTCGTAACACTATCAATGTAATTTGAAAGTTTATTATCCAAAACGATGCGCGATTTTGATTCAAACTTAGTACAGAAACGATTTCGGTAAAAACTTTGGACAAGTTCGTTACCCGGAAAAATTTGCCAAACAGTTTCAAAATGGCGGCTGTTAAAATTCTTTTAAAACATCACAATTTTTTTCACCTTAAACGATTTCACCGTCGTAACACTATCAATGTAATTTGAAAGTTTATTATCCAAAACGATGCGCGATTTTGATTCAAACTTAGTACAAAAACGATTTCGGTAAAAACTTTGGACAAGTTCGTTACCCGGAAAAATTTGCCAAACAGTTTCAAAATGGCGGCTGTTAATATTCTTTAAAACATCACAATTTTTTTCACCTTAAACGATTTCACCGTCGTAACACTATCAATGTAATTTGAAAGTTTATTATCCAAAACGATGCGCGATTTTGATTCAAACTTAGTACAGAAACGATTTCGGTAAAAACTTTGGACAAGTTCGTTACACAGCGAAATCCGTTTAACAGTTTCAAAATGGCGGTTATTTCAAATAGTAAAAAAAACCATACTCATTGAATGTTAAACGTTTTTGAACAAAACTATGTTATTGCGTTAAAATCTGCATTTTTAATTTTAAAAATCTAATGAAATTTAAGAAAATTAATTTAACCCGCCTTTAGGGCTCGTTTTTCTATTATCAGTTTGAAAATTTAATATCCATACGCGATTTTGATTCAAACGCGATACAAAAACTATTTTGGTAAAGGCTTGCGACAAGTTCGTTACATCCGTTCAACAGTTTCAAATTGGCGGTCGTTACGAATATTAAAAGAGTCGTAACTGTTTTATTTATTTTGATAAAACTGCATGTTTGCTTTAAAATCTGCATTAAATAGCATTTTGAAATTCAAAATCTTATTGAATTAAGAAAATTAATTTGACGGCGGTCAAGGTTCGTTTTCGTATTTTAAGTGTAATTTAAAGTTTACAATACTAACTTATTCAGATCTTAATGCTGATTGTAAACGTAAAATCAAACTTTCAAATTATTGGGAGAAAATTGTTAGAAAGGCGTTACTCCGTATCAGTGAAACGGTTTTCACCATTATAAGCTGATATAAAACCGGCATAAAATCGCATTTTAATACTGAATATTAATAACATTTATCAGATCAACTGTAGAAAATTACTTCACCAATTTGAAGTTGACAATACACCAGAACTTGTCGATCACCGTTTTCCTTTGTTTCATTGATTGAAGCCGCAGTGCAGTCGTGCCTCAAATGATGGAGACAAGCACTTGAACCAGTAACAAGGGAACAGGGGACTGGGACTAACAACAACGTGACTTCAAGTACCTCAGGCTTATATCCGTGTGTTATCCTTCTTTCCTTCTTTGCTTTGTCAATTGCTGTGCTGTTGATTTAACATGACTCGCGATGATTAACTGTAATTGTAATTTTGTACACTTTAATATTCACGTTCTCACGGATAATGTAAACAAAATGTTGTTTATTATATATATATATATATATATATATATATATATATATATAATTAAATTTGCAAAAATGTTTTTAGAAAAGTGTGTGTGTGTGTGTGTGTGTGTGTGTGTGTGTGTGTGTGTGTGTGTGTGTGTGTGTGTGTGTACTTTGACTAGATGAATGAAAGCAGTATGAGCTAGGCTAGAGGTACGAGGGACCGCTAAACCCATCAGCTGCCTCCTTCGGATTATATTAAAGATTGCAATTAATTGTTTACTTTTCTAGTGTACAAGGTGTGTTCCGCATTTATGAACACGGTGACCTTGAGAAAAAAACAACTATTTTAATATTACCTTGTAAACTGAAATCGCAAAGGATATTTTATTTTTTTTATAACTGCTTCATTCAAAACTGAATTCTACGCAGAATTTAATTAATTCTATTGGTAAATTCCCATTGGAATAACCAGTTCTGACACTTTGATGTACCTCTAGACTTTAATAAGTGATCCTTAATATATTTATAGTGTGTGTGTGTGTGTGTGTGTGTGTGTGTGTGTGTGTGTGTGTGTGTGTGTGTGTGTGTGTGTGTGTGTGTGTGTGTGTGTGTGTGTGTGTGTGTGTGTGTGTGTGTGTGTGTGTGTGTGTGTGTGTGTGTGTGTGTGTGTGTGTGTGTGTGTGTGTGTGTGTGTGTGTGTGTGTGTGTGTGTGTGTGTGTGTGTGTGTGTGTGTGTGTGTGTGTGTGTGTGTGTGTGTGTGTGTGTGTGTGTGTGTGTGTATGTGTGTGTGTGTGTGTGTGTGTGTGTGTGTGTGTGTGTGTGTGTGTGTGTGTGTGTGTGTGTGTGTGTGTGTGTGTGTGTGTGTGTGTGTGTGTGTGTGTGTGTGTGTGTGTGTGTGTGTGTGTGTGTGTGTGTGTGTGTGTGTGTGTGGTGTGTGTGTGTGTGTGTGTGTGTGTGTGTGTGTGTGTGTGTGTGTGTGTATGTGTGTGTGTGTGTGTGTGTGTGTGTGTGTGTGTGTGTGTGTGTGTGTGTGTGTGTGTGTGTGTGTGTGTGTGTGTGTGTGTGTGTGTGTGTGTGTGTGTGTGTGTGTGTGTGTGTGTGTGTGTGTGTGTGTGTGTGTGTGTGTGTGTGTGTAATAAACGCGCTCGCCTCCTAGTTTATTATTTGATTAAAACTTTTATTAAAACTTGGCACTAAATAGTTTCGGTACAACAAAATCTCTTTAACTGTTTCAATATGGCTGCCAGTAGAATTCGAAAATGGTACAACTTTTTTAACGAAATTAGAAAATTTAAAATATAATTTCATACAGTTTTCAACGTAGTTTGCAACGATGGAACTGAATTTAAAAAAAGTTTAGCTTAAAAAAATATGAATTGCTGCTGTTTGGTTATTTTTTTGTATTTTAATTGTAAAACATTTAGAAATTAGAATTAAATTTTATTTTAATTAGTAAATACATGTTTAAAACTAAGTTTAATTTTAAAATGGCTTACGTTTTATCGGTTCAAGAATCATTATTAGATCCCAGGCTATGAAATTAAGAGTGCAAGTGTAAATAACATAGTTAGGCCTCTGTTGGCAGGTACAATTATCAGTTTGGTTATTTATTGTTGAGTTGTCTTGTACAACCTTTTTCTGATACGGTATTTAGTACCATTTTTTGTAGCATTTTCTTTTCGTCTTCTTGGTGACTCATGGTCTCCTGATCACGTGTAAATATTAGTTTTGTTTGTAGTCTGTCCACTCAGTGCCCTGAGTGGTTTTCCCTAGGTTTTAATTATTTTAAAACAGGACTAGTGGTCTATGTTTAAGTTCTAGTTGCATGTTTTAGGTTTTAAGTTAGGTACTTGAAAACGAGAGTTAATCTATATTTCGGAACGTCGTGTATTGCTTTATTTATACACACAAATGATGACAAAATGTCTGAATTAACTGCAATAATGTTAATATTTCAATAGTAAATGAAAATTTGTAAAATATAATTTATTTGGTTAATAAACTTGACCAAAATAAAAGGAGAATTGATTTTTATGGGTACATCCTCCGAATGGACAAAAATAGACTAACCAAAAAAATATTTGACTACTTTCGCAGTAGAAGAGCCAAACCACTTTGGTTTAGAGAAACAGAGAAAGACATAACAGAACTGCAGATCACTGACACTATGCTCTTGGACAGAACAGCCAAAACAATAACCAAGGACAAGAAGCAACGGTTCCAAGGCCACTATGCTCATGGACAGAACAGCCAAAACAATAACCAAGGACAAGAAGCAACGGTTCCAAGGCAGTGTCAAATCCAAGCGAACGATCTAAATCTCTGACGAAGAAAGAAAAGCAAGATCACAACGTATGAAGCAATGGGCTACGAGGAAGGCACAGAACATTGAGAAGTGATTGATTTAGTGTACCCCAAAGTTGGGTGAAACAAATAAAGGATAAACTTGACAAAGTTATTACTAAAGTAGATTTTCCTGCTGAAGTTTGAATCAAATTGGGCTAAAATTACGAACGTAGACGTGCTAAAACACACACACACACACACACACACACACACACACACACACACACACACACACACACACACGAAACTCCAGGTGTATCAAACACGCCTTGGGATACCTGGTGACCACCCAGCTTACCTAAGCTTTACCCACGCATGCGGGGCTCATTCCCCTAACTATTTGTGGGTGTTCTCAAAGTAGAGTGTAAAATACGAGTAGAATAAGATTTTACCGCACAACACAAACCTGGCCAAATTGGGCGCGATCTGCGTAACAAGAATCAGGAGAAGGATTGAAAGAGAATCAGCTGAAGTGTCTACAAGCACCTCAATAGCAAATAGGAAAGTCACCAATTAGAAGTGTGGGAGTTAGCCACCTTGATTCCTCTTAAAGTCTTAGACTGGAGAAAGCGCCGTAACTGAGCAACTCAGAATTTAGAAAAGGAGCTCATTAGATCTACAAGAATCGCAGTACAATAATATCGCTAGAATGGCATTCGTTTATCTTCAATACAAATACAATGACATGAAGTAATGTTTATTAATAAAATTCACTAGTGAACAATAATTATATGCTGATCTACACATTAAGATAACTGTAACATTATTATTCCCGCAAGCGTCGAAATATGTTAAATAATGTTAGTGTTTTTGTATATAAATAAACAACTGATTCTATTGTTGGCATTCATTGCCGTTGTTATTTGTATTGGTGTATTTTCATATTTTTATACTGATTAGCATAGGATAATATTGTTACATGTGATTCAAAATGTTAATCAGTATTGGTTGTTCGAAAAAAACAAAACTGCTTTTGGCATGATTTACTCTACCTGCAGAAGGATGCAAAGTATTTCTTGCACAAATTATAACATTGTTGACTATAAAAATAAAACAGCTTTTCGTTGAACAGAAGCGAAAAAACGTGTTCTCCTCTTAAAGTAGGTTCTAGGTATCGTATTTGTAATAAATGTACAAAATTGACATCAAAGTTATCGTCATACAATGAAATAAGAAATGAGGCTATTGTATGTTTGGCGGAACAGAAACTAAAACCGCAGCGTGGATTTTCGTTAAATTTTACAAACGTACACCTCAAATAATGGGTCAGATTTTTTTGCAATTTCACTCCACATATCGAAATAATAATTTCAACTATTGCATTAATTATTCAGCTGTATACGAGCCAAGCTTGCACATATGGTTTACCTCAATGATTACTATGTTATCGATCGATCTACGGTATTCACAAATCATTCGATTTAACATAACCTCAAAGTAGTACTGATTTGAAATTCCTAATGTAATCACTTTTTTCAGCAGTAAATGTTATTTTGTTGAGTACGTGTCTTTGCTTTTACTAGCTTCAAACATTTTATAATTGTTGACGTGTTTCGGAATAATTCCATTTCCAAACCTTTTTACTGTACATTATATGAAATATTTGAAGCTAGGAAAGGCAGAGATGTGTATTGAACAAAATAGAATAGATTTGTTACTCCTAGTACAAATTTTCGTGACTTGCATAATAATTAACCAGACTCAATAAATTCCATTTAACAGACTTAATATTATCAAATACCGCCTTTTATAATCCAGCCGTATAATAGCCTGTTTACAAACCTTAGTGAGATCACGAAGGCAGTTGCGCAATATTTTAAGAAATGTCGTAATATACGTACAACACGATCACCTTGAAAGAAAACCAGCAATACATTTGTTCAACAAACGTGCTCACTGCTCAGTGCCAAGAACAGTGTTCTCAGTAGCAGTGATAGCATTCACAGTCTCACTTCTATTGAAAAGCAATCACAATTGCTCACTGCTCAGTGCCAAGAATAGTGTTCTCAATAGCAGTGATAGCAATCACAGTCTCACTTCTATTGAAGAACAATTACAACTGCTTACTGCTCAGTGATAAGAACAATGTTCTCAGTAGTAGTGATAGCATTCACAATCTCACCTCTATTGAAGAGCAATCACAACTGCACACTGCTCAGTGCCAAGAACAGTGTTCTCAGTATCAGTGATAGCATTCACAATCTCACCTCTATTGAAGAGCAATCACAACTGCTCACTGGTCGTTGCCAAGAACAGTGTTCTCAGTAGCAGTGATAGCATTCACAATATCACCTCTATTGAAGAGCAATCACAACTGCTCACTGGTCGTTGCCAAGAACAGTGTTCTCAGTAGCAGTGATAGCATTCATAGTATCACCTCTATTGTAGAGCAATCACAACTGCTCACTGCTCAGTGCTAAGAAACTGTTCTCACTGTTTGCAATGGTATTTGTGCTCGAGGGCAATAATGGTGTTTGTAATGCCACGTTGCATTATTACTGTAGGTGATATTAATTAAACTGAAATTAATGTGTTCAAATTACTAGAAGATATTTTATCAAAACATTTTTCTGAGAATCAAAATAACGTGTGTATAATATAAGTTAGAACTTAGCCAACATTTGCTACGAACGTTTAAATAAAATGGTTATTTTAGAAGAAGTTGACCAAATTAATTTTGGCTTTACTGAGAAATTATATGACATCTACGAACAGAAATTAACAAAAGAAAATATAAATCATACACTTTTTATTATTGACGGAACCAATGTCGGTGAAGAGGATTTCCTGCAAGCCTACATTTTGAACAATTCAAGCGATAATACCTCAGAAGGAGCCGCCTCGGTGGCCTAGTTGAGGTACTGGGCTTTCACCCCGAGGACCCGGGTTCGATTCCCGGCCAGGGCTTGGCATTTCCTCAGTAGCAGTAATCCTCAGAGTAGCTATAAATCATCCCATCGTCTGCATTAGCCCAAGTGTGCACAATAGTCGGTCGTTAAACACAAAAAAAAAAGTCAGACTGTATAGTGTTGGGATTTTTAAAACGGACTTGAAACAACACACACACACACACACACACACACACACACACACACACACACACACACACACACACACACACACACACACACACACACACACACACACACACACACACACACACACACACACACACACACACACACACACACACGTATACACACACCACGTGTGTTATTTTGAAGGCATCAGGTGTTATTTTGAAAGGAACACAGTATTACTGTATAACTGACTGAGCGAAGCAAGATCTCTATTTCAACTAGACCATTATGCTTTTTTTTGTTTGTTACGCATTTTTTGCCAAACGAATTGACCGATTGTTTTAAAATTTGGTACGGAGGTACCACGTATAAAGCCCGAACGACATATGCATAAGATTTTTTAACATTTCCTTCCGTTTCAAGATGGCGGCCTCTGATTTAACGATTACGAGTGTACGCAGTTTTGGCTAAACGCATTGACCGATTGTTTTGAAATTTGGTGCGAAGGTAACTTGTATAAAGCCCGAACGACATATACGTAAGATTTTTTCTCACCTACTTCCGTTTTAAGATGGCGGACTATGATTTAACGATAACAAGTGCACGCACTTTTTAGCCAAACGCATTGACCGATTTTTTTGAAATTTGGTACGAAGGTAACTTGTATAAAGGCCGAATTAGGTATACGTAAGATATCTACCCATTTACTTCCGTTTCAAGATGGTGGCCTCTGATTTCTGATTTAACCATTACGAATGTACGCAAATTTAGCCAAACGCATTGACCGATTGTTTTAAAATTTGGTACGTAAATTACCTCGTGTAAAGCCCGAACGACATATGTATAAGATTTTTTCCCCATTCGCTTCCTTTTCAAGATAGAAGCCTTTGATTTAACGATAACGAGTGTACGCAGTTTTAGCCAAACGCATTGACCGATTGTTTTGAAATATGCCACGAAGGTAACTTGTATAACACGCGAACGAAGTGAGGTAAGATGTTTTTATATTCACTTACGTTTCAAGATGGCTGCCTGTTAGTTAATAATGACAGTAGTCGCTGTCTATTCCTGTAATACTGACTGAACGGCAAGACCTATCATAATTTCGACCACTTCATAGAGAAAGAGCATAAAATTTCAAATAAGGCTGGTCAAGTAACATTTTCCTAAATATTACGGTTACCGGTTAAATTGGCGGAAAGTTTTACGAGCGCGTCAAAGGCCTTCCGTGGAGCGGTGACCAGTGACCAGGCGGTAAACTGTAAACTGCGAGGCTTACTGTACTTTGAACTACTAGTACTAGTAAGGTAGTCTGTATGTCTTGTCCCAGCCTCTCGTGGCCTGCAGTCTGCAGTAGTGACGTGAGAATCCCCGCACCAGTGAGTACAGTCAGTTCACTTAGACAATGTGCCCACCTTACTTCAGCTGACGGTAATTTTTTATCTGACTGTACAATCGTGAGTCACGTGGGTTTTTACAAAATGCAGTTACAAAGTACATCACGTTACATAAACGATTAGATTACAATTAACACGGAAAGGATTACAGTGTTATTTATTATTGTTAGCCTACAATCATACAGTATAAATAAACTGTTTAATAAATAACAAAGCTTTGATTACGATATTTTGAATCAGTTCAAGCTAATACTTTTGTCGGAGGATATTGTAGACTGCTGGTGCAATTAAAATTAAAAATTTCATTACTGTGTTCGTTTTTCTGCGGTGTACTTTTTAAAATACGAAACATTTATGTACGAAAAGGTTTGAGGTATCTACTTGCAGTGTTCACAGTGTGTAAATCCTCCTGAAATTCCGCATTTAACTCAAGTAGGGGCCTATCCCGTTATCATCTTCCTATTTTTTTAAAAATACTTACATTTAAGATAACGGATCATTTTTTTTTAAGTTATGTTAAAATAGTTTCATAATCGAATTGGTTCCACACGTGCATCTATGTACGAATTTCATGTAAACAAATGTATTTAAAAAAAAGGTAGTGAGGAACTGACTGACAGAAGTGACCACTTCTTTTGGCATGCCTTACTGTATACTTTTTCACTATAATGATTTAATTATTTTTATAAATATTTAGATGCATGGGAATTAAAAAGGATAGGACAACTCTTAAAAAATATTTTCGTATAAAATTTCGCGTGTGTATAGGTACAAAACTTAAAAATTAACTTTGATTAATTAATTTGATTCAGGTTAAGAGTTTCTTAGGCTCTATAAGGAACTTTAATAATTAATCAATGTATAAAAGTACTTTTGACAGTTATACTGTCAAAGTATAATAATAACTATAATATTTGTGATTCTGGCATTCAAAAATTGGTATATTTCATTAAATAATTTAACTATACAAATTTAGAAAATACACGTTTTTTTTAAATTAACAAAAACAATTAACATAACCTCAATTGAAATGATATTGAAGCTATTGTGTGAAATCAGATGCTTAGAAGTAGTCACTTCCAGTCTAGGTATATACAAGAACAATATATGCTGTGAGGTATGCATTAACGATTCAAGCGTGACGCGAAAGCAAATGTTTTGTCAACCGTGACCATACAAGTTTTCACTTCAAAAAATGCATTTTATTAATCACTAAACAAAATAAAAAGTTCCGTGACGGCAAACTGAATTTTTCCCCGTGCAAAACATACACCCATACCCCGCGATAAGAAATAGCCATTTAAAAAAATGGGGAGACTTTTAAAAATTTACCGACTTTTACCTATTTGAAAATAAAAATTAATTTATATATTCATTTTGTATATCTTAATTGACGGCAATTACAAATAATATTATTGGAATATTGCTATTTTATTTTAAAGTTATTTTACCGGGGCAAATACTGAAAAGAGATTTCTGTGAGTTTCAACCAACAGTGTTACTTTCTAGGGATCTAGTTTGTATGTGAACCGACTGTCCTTCACTTTTACTTTCGGAGGCCACGAGCAGGTAGACAAGCCCCGTTTATAATTCAACCGCGTGTTGTCCTCCAGTATAAGTTGTGTGAAGTTCCAGTAGTATTCTGCACCTAGCAGTCGTAGGGGCATTGGAAACATTCCCGTTTTAATTCTGTATAGTGTTGCATTTTAAAACATTTTTAAGTGATGGTTAATAGTGATGGCAACTTTTGGTGACAACAGTGTGATCTTTCATCGTTCGGTAGAAGAGTAACGTAAAGAAATAATAGGTTTCATCTATGACATCGAACATTGAAGTCGAGAAATTTATTTCACCGGTTTTGGTGTGCCGTGATTGGTGTTCATTTGCAGGAACATCATTAAGGACATTTGCATTCTTTGTGACGACGCGCCGGCCGAACCCAAGGTCAGTAGGGTTTTAAAGAATCACAATAACGGATTTGCCTGGTAAGAAGGAGTAATTCTGAGTATTGCTGTGCTACCTGCAGGCACTGTGGACAACTTATAATTTCAACTTGCTGAATTAACAATACTCGCCAACACTGAAGAGACGACATGCAGAAAAGCATCAGTAACACAAAATGTACCGAAAGGAAATGTGCTTATTATAATGATTTAACAATTTTAAAAAATAGATTTAATTATTTCGTTTCGCAAAGATTTTGTATTACGAACATATAGCAGACAGTTTACAAATACGAAAACTTGTACAACCAGCGAGTAATTACATCTTGTCGAACTCGATTCTCAAGGTTACACTCGTTTCGCTTCACGATTACTTGCACTATAATTTACAGTGGCTGCAGTTGATATATAAACCCGAGGCAATCCTGAGAGAGTATCACAACGGTTGGCCACTTTACTTCGGAATATACTTTCTGAATTTTATGTAAGTATTTTCTTTAAAGTATATAATACCTTTTTGAAATTAACAAACTTAATTAATTTCATTACTTAATTAAAATTAATTTCATAACTACTTTTCTGATTTCTAATATTTGTAATTCTTCTATTCCAGTATTAACGTTTTCATTTTAATAAATATATCGGCTAGCAGATGCTCTCAAACTACTTCTTTCTGATTTTAAACGTTTTTATTCTATTCCTTTATAATACTAACTTTTACATTTTAGTAAATATACCCACTAACAGATACTCTCAAACTACCACTTTCTGATTTTAAACTTTTTATTCCATTCATATATAATACTAACTTTTACATTTTAATAAATATACCAACTAGCAGATGCTCTTAAAATATTGCTTTCTGAGTTTAAACGTTTTATTCCATTCTTTTATAATAATAACATTTACATTTTAATAAATATACCCACTAACAGATGTTCTCAAAACTACTTCTTTCTGATTTTAAACGTTTTATTCCATTCCTTTATAATACTAACTTTTACGTTTTAATAAATATAACGACTAACAGATGCTCTCAAACTTCTGATTTCTGATTTTAAACGTTTTATTCCATTCCTTTATAATACTAACTTTTAAGTTTTAATAAATATTCCGACTAGCAGATGTTCTCAAACTTCTGATTTCTGATTTTAAACTTTTTATTCCATTCCTTTATAATACTAACTTTTACGTTTTAATAAATATGACGACTAACAGATATTCTCAAACTTCTGATTTCTGATTTTAAACTTTTTTTCCATTCCTTTATAATACTAATTTTTAAGTTTTAATAAATATTCCGACTAGATGTTCTCAAACTTCTGATTTCTGTTTTATTCCATTCCTTTATAATACTAACTTTTACGTTTTAATAAATATGACGACTAACAGATATTCTCAAACTTCTGATTTCTGATTTTAAACTTTTTTTCCATTCCTTTATAATACTAATTTTTAAGTTTTAATAAATATGACGACTAACAGATATTCTCAAACTTCTGATTTCTGATTTTAAACTTTTTTTCCATTCCTTTATAATACTAACTTTTACGTTTTAATAAATATGACGACTAACAGATATTCTCATACTTCTGATTTCTGATTTTAAACTTTTTTTCCATTCCTTTATAATACTAATTTTTAAGTTTTAATAAATATTCCGACTAGCAGATGTTCTCAAACTTCTGATTTCTGATTTTAAACTTTTTTTCCATTCCTTTATAATACTAACTTTTACGTTTTAATAAATATGACGACTAACAGA
The DNA here is from genome assembly GCA_022606455.1 of Callitettix versicolor. Lineage (NCBI taxonomy): Eukaryota > Metazoa > Arthropoda > Insecta > Hemiptera > Cercopidae > Callitettix > Callitettix versicolor. The sequence continues at coordinate 41,995,969 of CM040188.1, forward strand.
TATTCTCAAACTTCTGATTTCTGATTTTAAACTTTTTTTCCATTCCTTTATAATACTAACTTTTACGTTTTAATAAATATGACGACTAACAGATATTCTCATACTTCTGATTTCTGATTTTAAACTTTTTTTTCCATTCCTTTATAATACTTTTAAGTTTTAATAAATATTCCGACTAGCAGATGTTCTCAAACTTTGATTTCTGATTTTAAACTTTTTTTCCATTCCTTTATAATACTAACTTTTACGTTTTAATAAATATGACGACTAACAGATATTCTCAAACTTCTGATTTCTGATTTTAAACTTTTTATTCCATTCCTTTATAATACTAACTTTTACATTTTAATAAATATAACGACTATCAGATGCTCCCAAACTACTTCTTTCTGATTTTCAACGTTTTATTCCGTTCTTTTACAATAGTTTTTACATTTTAATAAATATAAAGACTAACAGATGATCTCAAACTACTGATTTCTGATTTAAACTTTTTAATCCATTCCTTTATAACACCAACTTTTACTAATTAATATAACGACTAACAGATGCTCTTGTAATTTTCTGATATTAAACAGTTTATTCTTTTTCCTTTAAATAACTAACATTTTAATTTTAAAAATAATTGTTTATTAATTTATTAACATATACTTGATGTTGTTTCTGTTAATTTTCAGTAACTTAAAAATGGAATCTGAGAAATCAGTCGATCTTACGCAAAGTAATGAAGATTTTGTGTTTCCTCAGCTTCAGCCACTGGAACAACAGCAGGAGCTAATAGCGGAGGTTTCTTCGACAGGAGGTTCGCAACCAGTCGGTACGTGACCTTTTAAATTTATCGACGTATTTGAAAGATTATTTATTTTCTGACTTGTACCACTTGATAAAATTGTAATTCATGATTGTTTTCCCAATCCGTCATTTCTTCAAATAGCGAATATTTTTCATGAATTATTAATTTACTAATCGCAATTTACGTTAAGCAGTGACCGGAAATATGAAGTCAGGATAAAGTTTCGTTTGTAAAAATCAACAAAAGTTTTTTTTAACGAACTGTTTGCAGTAATAGATCCTGTTATAAAGAAAAAATAGTTTGGGATAAAATATTTCCTGAAAATGTGGCACATAAATTGCAAGAATTATTTTCCTTGTTAACACATCCGCAGGAAACAAAATTAACTGAGTGAGCTAAGCGAGGTCCTTACATTAACTCGACTGTTCGGCATTTTGTCTGTGTGTGTTTGTTACGCAGTTTTGGCCAAACGCACTGACCGATTGTTTTGAAACCTGTTGGAAATGTAGCTTGTATAAAGCCCTAACGATGTATGTATAAGATATTTCATTTACTTCCATTTCAAGATGGCAGCCTTTGATATACAATGACGAGTAAACGCAGTTTTAATCAAACGCGTTGACCGATTGTTTTGAAACTTGGTGCAAATATTGCTTGTATAAAGCCCGAACGACGTATGTATAATACATTTTTTATTTACCTCCGTTTCAAGATGGCTGCATCTGATATACAAAGACTTGTATGCAGTTTTGTCTAAACGTACTAACCGATTGTTTTGAAATTTGGTACGATGATAACTTGTACAAGTGTAAGATTTTTTACATTTACTTTCGTTTCAAGATGGCGGCCTATAAGTTACAAATTCACAAAAAAGAAACGTTTTTAAAATTATTTTAAAAGGCCGATACGTGTATGCCACTAGTTATAACACAGACATTTCAAATGATGACGGAGGATGGCTGTAGAAAACACACAACACCGGGGGAGAAGGAAATACATTTAATTAAAATCAAAGTTTGAAAGACTTGCAATGCTGTAAGAACGAGAATTTGGCAATTATGTATCAAAAAAGGACATTTTGTTTGAAATTTAAACTAGTCCGATGATAAGGAGGAGCTAATAATCATTTCTGGTATTTTTATGCACGCGTGTAAGACAGTACTTCGAATTAAAAATGTTTAAGAATACTTACGCTTGAAAAAAAATAAATTCGTGTTTTTTTAAATATTACATTAGGCCTATAAAATATACCAATACATATTAATTAAATTAGTTTCAGTAACCTCTGATTGTTGATTAGGATATTATAGACTAACCGGTAACGCCATCCCCCCCAAGACGTTCCACCTTGCAATCAACAGGCAACAAAGAGCCTTTTCATTGGTTGTTCCAAGATTTGGAAAAACTTTAAACGAAAAATCATTACGGTAGAATAGCACTCGGATTCGATTTATCTAAAATATTTCATAATATAGAAGCCGGAGTAATTGATAAAGGTTATACAACGGAAATATTTGTATATTATTATTTAATTACTCTAACAATGATTTTACATTAGGACACGTGTTTGGATGTGGATCATACAAGTCAAGGTACGTGACATTTTTCGCATCGAAAATGTGTGAAGAAATTTTTGAGATCATACAATTGCGTATAAGGTGGTGTATGAGGTGTGTTCAGAAAGTAACGATAATTTTTAAATTTCGCTGGCTTGGAGAGTCCGATTGTCAAACATTTTTTTTATATGTTGGTATACATGCCCTTGAAGTATGATAAATCTTTCACCTATTTTCATTGTTGACTTTGTCTGTGACAACCACTAAGGTTAGACATGTTTTTATGAGCGCAGCGATTTTCGTTTATTAAAACAAATGGATCAAAGAATTTGTATCACATTTTGCGTAAAAAATGGAATAAAGTGTAACAAAATGTCTGAAATGTTAACAAAAGCCTATGGTGAGTCTGCTATGAGTAAATCAAGAGTTTACGAGTGGTATAAGCATTCCCAAGAAGGCCAGGAAGACGTTGAAGATGACGAACGCCCTGGACGCCCCAGCACATCAACAACCGATGAAAACGTGGAAAAAGTGAAAGAAATGGTTATGAACAATTGCCGAATCACAATTAGAGAGGTCGCTGATGACGTTGGCATATCGATTGGATCATGTCATGACATTGTTTCCAATGTTTTGTGTATGAAACGCGTGGCAGCAAAATTCGTTCCAAAATTGTTGAATTTTGAACAAAAACAGCGGCGAATGGAAGTTGCTCAGGAGTCACTAAATGAAGTCAACGACGATGCAGAATTACTGAAACGTATTATAACAGGTGACGAAACATGGGTTTACGGATATGACGTCGAAACTAAGGCTCAATCATCCCAGTGGAGGCATTCTGGCTCGAAAAGACCGAAAAAGGCTCGACAAGTGCTGTCGAACGTGAAGGTTATGCTCACTGTGTTCTTCGATATTAATGGCATAGTGCATCATGAATTCCTGCCACCAGGTGAAACGGTCAATAAGGAGTACTACCTACAAGTTCAACGCTTTTTGCGAAAAAAACGCCCGGATCTGTGGAAAAACAATTAATGGCTTTTGCACCAAGATAATGCACCAGCTCACACTTCATTGCTTGTTCGTGAATTTTTGGCCAAAAACGTACTGTAACTATGCCCCAGCCTCCATATTCGCCAGACATGGCTCCGTGTGACTTTTTCCTGTTTCCAAAAATAAAGAGAACCTTAAAGAGCCGTCGTTTTACAGCCGTAGATGACATTAAAAGCGCATCGCTGAAAGAACTAAAGGCTATCTCAAAGATCGAGTTTGAGAAGTGTTTCGAGGATTGGAAGAAGCGCTGGCACAAGTGCATAATCTCCAATAGGGACTATGTTGAAGGCGACAACATCAATGTAGAAGAATAAATAAATATTTTGTTCAAAAAATTAAAATTCTCGTTACTTTCTGAACACACCTCGTATGTAATTTGTATCTCATACAAATCCTCCTACACGTGTCCAAATGTAAACGCACCTTAACGAAGATTTTACTGTAAATAGGAGGAGGAGATTTTACTGTAAATTAAATTGTTTCCCAAATGATTTGAGAAACAATTTCTTATCCCGAAATATTGAAATTACTAAAAGAAATTCAACAGGCTTTGGTTCGAGTGGAATAAATTGATTTCAGAATATTTTTTTCAGCTAAACTCCCTTTTAAGAAGAGAAAACCTGGTACTCCTGAACAAATGGGCTTCAATCATCCTAGTACTTCACCTGCTGATAGACCTCCTGCATTAAAAAGGAAAAGAAGCAGGCTGGCACTTCAAATTCCTGAAAATGAATTTATACAATTGGAAAATGTGTTTGGCGGAATTATAAAAACATTTATCTTAAAAAATAACGAGTTGAAAGACGTTTGCTTAGTTTTGACTGAAAATGAAAATAAAATTATTAAATTAATTAAAAATTCATTAAAACTATACGATGCATTAACGTTTAACATTTTTGTCGAATGTACATTTGTTAATCCGCCGACTTGTGCAATTAAAAAGCGTTTTTTCAAAGCGAAAAATATTATCGTTTCTAGAGAAAGCTCTATAAAGAGTACCTTACTCTCAATGTTTACAAAAATTTGTGCCGAAGAAAGCAAGTACCGACGTAAACGCAGCCGTTGGTCTTTACTCTCCACAGAAGCTGTTTATTTGAAGTTTGGTTGTTACCGACCTGTTTACCTTCACCTCGTGTAACAGCCAATAAGAAAAAGCTATTATAAATTCGTAAAATTTTATAGACAAAAAATGTTTTTATTGTGCAATTTTATTTTTACGAGTTAGGGTGGAAATGTTCTCGGAATCGGTCAATGAAAAGTTCTTTTTAACTTTATTTTGCTTCAAAATACTCTCCACTTGTACGTACACACTTCCACCATACTATTGGAAACACTCTTGAAAGCCATTTTTGGCAAATTCCTTTTAACAGCTTCGCCGCATTTTCAATCACCAGTTATGAAGCACAAAAACGACTTCTGTCAATGTAATTTTGTGTCGTGGAAACATGTACAAGGTTAAGTCTTTCTTACAATGTTAAAACAAATCAAATTATTTGGAAAATTAGTGTGCATGTTTTAAAAGAAAAAATTAAATATATAGTACGTGTGTGAAGGGGAAAAATCACTTAATTTGTTACTAATTTTAATTACCGATGTATAAAAGATTTTGCAAGGTCAACGGGTAAACAGAAAACATAAAATGAACAAAAAAACAATTTCTCTGTAAACGTTGTTTTGCTTTTTATCATGGGCAAAATTGTTGCAAAAATTAAATAATCACAAAACAAATTTAAAGTTCTAATGCTAAGAAATGAAGCATACAGTTCTGTCGCTAACGAAAAGCTGACGAAAAGATACAAAATTGCAACAATTATCGATCGATACGTGTTAATGAGTTTTTTGGAATCTTAAGTTACATACAACAGCGTTCCAAATTCTATTATTTTCGCTACCTAAAGCTCTTTATGTAATAAAGAAAATAAGAAAAAACTTTGTTTTTTAATGGGCTCAGGCCTAAATTATACATTTTTAAAACTGCAAAAAAATTTAAAAAAAAAACTAAAGGCATAATAAAGTCTGTTTTGAAAAAAATGCTTATTTGGAATTATGAATTTAAGAAAAAATATGATAATATTCAGTACAGATAACATGTATTACAAACTGTATGTATAAATAAACTGGCGCTGAACTCTGACTTGTGTGTTTTGATTGTGTAAAAACCTTGGCCTACGGGCGCTAATGTTTAATGTAACTTACATTTAATTTAATGTTTCATTTCCTCGAATCCCCACCTACTCCTGTTGCAGGAACAAATTGGATTGAGGTGGAATAGTATTACTTTATCAACATAACAGAATAGGTGAGTATAATTTAAAAAGAAAATGTTTAATTTTAAGTTATTTGTTTGTGTACTAAACATCGTAAGCAATCTCCATTCAGTTAGATAATTTTCCTTATGATTTCCGATAAAGGTGCATAGGCCTACAGTACAAGTGCTTCGACAAGTAACCGGCAACAAATGCGGATGTTATATGCAAGAATGTTACGTAATGTAACCTACTACACGATAAACCAGCTTTCACTTCACGAGTCGTGCAGAATGACAAAATAGAATTGCGAATGTGCTATAACATCACAGCCGAACATCAGCTCTTTGGTAATGCGATTGTGTTGTAAAATTACAGCCGTTTATTAGTGTTTTGTTAATGTTAAAATAAAGTTAGTTACAAGGCGACACGGTGAATTCTTTGAATACAAATCTTTCAGAGTAGACTTATTTGTGTTTTTGTTAAAAAAAAAAAAAACGATTTAGTCAGGTTTAGAGTCAGATCTCATATCTTTGAGTAAATCACTGAACACTAGCAGATGCTAAGAAGTACCAAATAAATTAATATAAAACAAAAATTGTTTTTATTGTACTAAAAGCGAATTACAAAAGCAAAGCAGTTGCCAGCTTATAGGAAAACTTTAAATTGGATTAAACCTCCCCTTCTTCTCTCACTCTCTCGCTCTTTCACTTAAATTTGTTTCAATTTCCAAACAAATATGCTCTCGTCAGCAATACAGAAGGTTTTATTAAAAAGATTAGATACATTTTGTGAAACAGAAAGAACGAAAAATTGTGCAAACCCGACAGAAAATTGGAATTAAAGCTGGTCCAATATAAAGAAATTGGTGTCGAAAAACACTCGACATTTACAGGTAATTAACACTTTATTGTACACAACAGAAAATGTGGCATTGCAGGGCGTTAGAGGAGATAATGCGTGGGCATCTTAAAATGTGTGTGCGCGCGCTCGTGTGTGTGTGTGTGTGTGTATGTATGTATGTATGTATGTATGTATATCATGTATGTAGGTGTGTGATAGAGAGCAAGAGTGTGTGTATGTGGTGAGTGTGCGTGCGTGCGTGCGTATGTGTGTGTGTGTGTGTGTGTGTGTGTGTGTGTGTGTGTGTGTGTGTGTGTGTGTGTGTGTGTGTGTGTGTGTGTGTGTGTGTGTGTGTGTGTAAGTATGTACGTACGTATGTATGCATGAATGTACGTACGTATGTATGTATGTATGTTTGTTTGTTCCATCATAACCTTTTAACGGTTCATCCGATTTTGACCTACTTTAGAAATACTCGTTGGATTCCTCACTTCGTCAGAAGTGTTATAGGCTATCCAACAAAGGATAGCTGATTGATACATACCTGTGTATTATACTATTACGTCTTAATGGATCACCCATTTTAATCTACTTTAGCCACTAAAAATAGTCAAATCACGACTGACCCAAAACATTTTTTATGACTAAAGAGGAGTGTTATGTTTGTAGCGCCTGGGTAAGTACGGGCGCGCGCGCTCGTGTGTGTGTTACACGACTGATTGGCTGTAAGTCCTTCAGTCAAGGACATTCTATTTTATATAAAGATATAAAACCAAATTAATGTTATCGCTTATCTAGTCGGTCGCTTTCGAATCAAACTGTTCGGGAATCAAAAATGTAAACTGAAACAATTTTTGTAAAGTATTTGCGTTACTTAGTTTTACAGATAAAAAAATTCTATAAGCTATAAACATAATACACTTTTAACACGTACGTATAGATCAAGGCGACATTAATGCGGAACTTCCAATTCTTACGGTACGAGATGTTTGTAATTTTGGTGATGGAAAATTGTTCCTACGGGAGTTTTAGTGTTCCCGAGGGTGTAATAAAATGCATTTCTATAGTGAAATACGGTTGTAGTTGACAGTTTGTTCCAATAACAGAAGTTTTCATTCACAATAAACACAAAGCATCTGGAAAAATATTTTTTACGGCCTTGCACAGGCATTGAAACTGTTTTAATAATATTTTGCAATACTACGTCATTTTTATAAATACTTGGGAGTATGGCTAACACCAAAGTTGTCTTGGTGTATTTTTTTGTTTGTGTGTTTGTTTTTTTGTTGTTGTTATTTTAAGGCGAAAAGCACATTGAGGCTATTATCGCCTCCCTAAAGGTAAGTGTGAGAGTAAAGTGTTAAAGCCTATAAGTGTAGTGTTGCAAATGTAAGTGTGTGTTAGACTCGAGTTCCACGAGGGACGTCTAAATCCTCTCAATATCTTTTTGCAGACATCTACAAGATCGACTAAGGCTGGCAATATTTGGAACACATGGCACATATATTAAATTAGTTAAAAATAATAATGTTCCCATATCTTCAAAAATGGCAGTATTTAACAATGACGTGTTATGCATCTCAAATATGGGGCTTTATGCCATTTAAGTTTGTAAAAAGTTTATACATTTATTGTTATTATGAAGCTGTATTGTTTGCCAAAAAATACCCCTGATTTAATTGTATATTTAAAGACAGGATCAGATGTTTTTGTATACATTAGGTTTGCATTTTAGGTTTGTTCAAAAAGTTCTGTGTTTAAAGGACCACCGGTTGCCCAGGCTATTGGCAGAAGAGATCGTTAAAAAAGAAGTATTTTGGTAAGGACTTTAAACTTTTATTTGGAAAAAGTAATGTAGATTTATATAAATATTATACAGTAAGAAAATAAAGCATATGAAGATTATAAGATTGTATTAAAACAGTGTTTATGAATAACTTAATGTTTAAGGCACAAAATTAAATATTTCATAGTTTTTGTAAAGAATTACATTTTTATTTAAAAAAATGATTATTCACGAGATAGTAATAGTTGGCAACTCATTTCTTGTATTTTTAAGTTAAGGGAAGAGTTGATAAATGTCAATTTTAGAATGGAAAGGACTAAGTGTGCATATATATGTTCAATATGCAATAAGTTAAAAATAGAGAATACTTTCACTCTTTGGGTGGGGGAATTTGTCCGACATTACAAGAGTTTAGAGTAAAATGGTTTGGTTCTGAAATATTATGTAAGAAAGAGTATTTAAATTAGTAAAAATTGTTTGGTTATCATATATAAATATAGAAAATGTTTAGTTGATGTATATAATTATTAATGGATGGGTTATTGCATTGATTAGGAATTTTGAATGGTTAATTTTAATTGTATTTTGAGAATATTAAAGTAGGGAACACTCTACAGATGGATAGCATCCGTGTATCTGAGTTTTTCTGTGTGTAATTAACCGATGTATTTACGGATTTTGTAGTAAATAAACTCATAAGTAATAATAAAATTACGTTATTTTTCATGCAAGCGCAGCAACAAGAAGTAGTTTTTCTATTTACGTTTTGTTTTGTACCGTGACTTCCATACTTGCCAGTTTGTTGCTGTATTCATTGAAGAACAAAAAAGAATGTAATTACCAAAAACTCTTATTTATCTAAAACGAAAATAAACTTATGGCACTCTCGGGCATGACTTAAGGACTGTGGATCGGTGAATGATTTCAGTGATCATATATCCAATTTAGAAATATTAAATAATTAAGATTATAACGCATTTTTCCGTCTAGTACAATTTTATTTACTCACCTCATAAAGGCTACCGCGGTTTCGAAACCTTACTGCTTCATCTTCAGGCCGTAATACAAAATGTCAAATCCCTCTGCCGAGGTCGTCACAAAGTTAAACAAAACATTGAAAACACACTTCACAAACACTAAACACAATTACACGATACAATTTTGTTTGGCCAAACGATACGTGCATCTCGTATGTCCTTACATTCCGGAATGCATTTGATTCAAATTTGGCACAAAAATTGAATGTGGCGATAGCTTAGACCAGCGGTTCTCAAACGTTTTTTGTCATGTGATACACTTTCAGTCTGAAATTTTTCGCGACCCTAACTACTAATGTACATCTTACAAACTGCAAGTGTCCATTACTAAACGAATATTACAATTTTATCGTGCAAAAGTTTTTTTAAGCGTTTCAAACCACGTGTTTTATTTCAAAACATGAAACCAGGCAATTCATTTTCCACGCAGCTGTAATTCGTTCATAAAGATTCATTGCACAACACGGGACAGGCGTAAAGGCTAATTACGGAGAAATTACAGGTTCTCGCAATAATAGGACAATCATAAAACCTAGTCATTCCGCCACCAATGCAGGATTATTAATGACTGCCGACGTTTTGAATGTTTCCATCTCGTGCTCAAAGACGGCAACAACCGGCAACAACTAATCACGATATGCAGCTGTCTCGCTAACGTGATGTAAGCGAATTTTCAAAAATACAATGTTTTTCTGTACTTTACCCTTTTTTTGGAATTCTGATTTCATCATAACAAACCGCATTAAGCTCTGCATATATCAGCATATTTAACTTTTAAATTACATCGAAAATACGAAAATAATGCAGAACAAAAATGCTATCAATTTTTAAATATTTGAAATGACCGCCATTTTGTATTGTTGCGAAACTGCTGAACGAATTTATCTGGTTAACGATCTTGTCTAAAGAAAATAGATTTTTGCGCCAAGTAAAAATCAAGTCGGATTAAAATTGCGGAACTGAGCGTGCTAAACACACACACACACACGCGCGCACATGTACGCACACACACGCATGCACGCACACATATATACACACATTCACACAGTCACTCACTCACATACATACGCACACACGCACACACACAAGCATTCACGCACACACACATTCACACACTCACTCACTCACATACACACACGCGCGCGGGCACGCACACACACACACACACATTCACACACTCACTCACTCACATACACACAAACAAGTATGATCGCACACGCACATTCACACACACAAGCATGCACATACGCGCGCGCACACACACACACACACACACACACACACACACACACATACGCACGCATACACACACTCACACACATACACACACATACACTCACACACACACACACACACACACACTCACTCACTCTCTCACACACACACACACACACACACACACACGCGCGCGCGCGCATACACACACACACACACACACGCGCGCACTCTCTCTCTCTCTCTCTCTCTCTCTCTCTCTCTCTCTCTCTCTCTCTCTCTCTCTCTCTCTCTCTCTCTCTCTCTGACACACACACACACACACACACTCACAATAGATTCTTTGATTGCGAAACCTCATAACCTCAAAAACTAAATCTAACCTCTAAAGAAAAGCACTGATATTATCAAGTTTTATTCTATGGCCGGGTGGCGGAGTTGGGCAGAGCGTAGCCTCGCGCTCAGGGGCCGCACTTATATTACCGACAAGAGGTCAGTCACATTTTGAACGCGTAGTCCGCTCCGCATTCAGTGACCACACGGCCTTAAAAAGAAAATGTATGCATATCTTATCGTTGGTTGCGATAGTGAAATAGCATTTTAAAAATTGAAAAATGGAAAAGTAAGATTTTTTATGGAATTTCGCTAATAAAACATTGAACAATCAGTAACTTTAAAGAAACTCATTGCCATTGCAACAATGCAACATATTTTAAGCAAAAACACAGCTGCATATTAAACCGAAAATAACAACGAATCTCATTGTACTAATGAAATACAATTTCCTGACCTATATTCTTTTCAAACTGGAAAGACTTTAGCACGTTGTGTGGCATTAAAAAGGTTCGTACATTTATAGTTAATAAAAGTTACTCTGTTATTTAAGAATCAAACTCTATCAATGTCATTTTAAATGTAAAACATTCTGACACAATACAAACAAAAAGCCCTTCATTACGGCACTGCTGTGTTCAGTTAAAACAATACTATACAGCCTATGTCAATAACAATAAAAACAATAAAGTTGTACTCGACGTATGTTTGTGGTTTTAAAATAATGGAACACTACACCGGATTGTTGTTTGAAACAACACCAGCAAATTGTGTTTCGAATGTTGTCGCTTCAAAAAACGTACAGCCTACGTTAATCGGTGTTTCAATTTGTTCGCGTTCGTAAGTTATGTTCAATTTATAATAACGTTCAATTATAATAAATTTGATAATATCAAATTATTGACTATTCATTTTTCGAACGTTTACCGTACTCGTGACTTTCTAACGATATATTTTATACTAAACTGAGTACATAGAATTTTAAAATGATTATGTAGTTTAATAGGCTTTCAATTAATATAAAATACAGACATTAGAATTTTTTTCGCTTTACACACACGCACACTCACACGCGCGCTCTCTCTTTCACACGCACACATACACACGCGCGCGCACACACACACACACACACACACACACACACACGACACGCGTGTGTGCGCACACATACACACACAAGCGCACGCACAAACAAATACACAAGTGCGCGCGCCCGCACACACACACACACACACACACACTCGCGCGCGCCCGCTCGCCCGCACCCACGCACACGCGTTCGCGCGTCCGCACGCACGCGCACACACACACACACACTCGCGCACCCGCACACACACACACACACGCACTCGCGGGCCCCACACACACACACACACTCGCGCGCCCGCACAGACACACACGCGCGCGCACCCACGCACACGCGTTCGCGCGTCCGCACGCACGCGCGCGCGCACACACACACACACACACACACACACACACACACAAGCATGCACGCACACACAAGCGCGCGCGCCAGCTCGCGCCCGCATCCACGCACACGTACACACACACACACACACACACACACACACACACACACACACACACACACACACACACACATATTTTGAGCTGAGGAGGTTTAAGAGTCCTTCAACATATAAAGGTACGTAATGTTATTTTAATAATTTTCCAGTGTTGTTAATTAAAAGTGTTTTTCACTTTATCTCTGAGCGAAATGAAAAATAAACATATAAAAATTAAGTATTTATTTTTTATGCAACTGAACTTAGTTTTTGTTAAATAAAACTAATTATTTTTTTTACTTTAAATTGAAGTGTTCGGGCAGACTATTGAGGGCTTTGTTGTCTGGAAATTCATTTTTTAATTTATTATTTTATGTAATAAAAGTTGTAATCTAGACTGCTTTTAAATAAATATGTTTTTTTGTATATGACGTTGAAAGTAATAATTTGATTGTGAATTAATTGTTCTGATACCTTCAATAACAATGGTATACAATATTTGTGTGGTTTTTTATAAAGTTTTATCCCAATAATTTAAAAATGCACATTACAGTGTTTAAGATTTTTGTAATGAAAGGAGTCTAGTTGTTCATTAAGACAATAAAATAAATTAATATTTGTTTACAAATAAAACAGTAAGATAAGTATCAAGATAGAACTTTTTCAATTATTTAAATACAAGTAAAGTCTGATTATCGTGCAAAATCTATCTAGATTATACACATGTTGAATATACTGTATATCATATATCAATCGTAAGGTAACAATAAAACAGCGTCCATTAGTGTGCATTGCTAAGAGCGGTGTATCAATGGACGTATAATACAGGGTACCGCTCTCAGTAATGTACAATAATGGACGCTGTTTTACCTTCGCCATTCAATCAACAGTGTTGATAATTGTACCATTTGACAGTAAGTTAAACTAGCTATAACCATTCAGCTTAGATTAGATTCAAGCTAGATGGAGGGGTAGTAATACCCAGCCACTGCGGTCAACGTACCTATTGTGCAACTAAACCTCTTCAGTACTAGTTACAACAATCCAATGACTAGCTCATTCTGCTGAAGATCCCTAGGGTCCTGGAAACCAAAAACCCCTAGCCTCCTACCAGCAAGAGCTTCACAATGCGTCCTACAATCTTCTCTTTCCTGCACAACCTACACACGGTTTCTCTGTAGTACATACCTATCCTGTTCATATGCATCCTCAGACCACAGTGCCCAGTAATGAGCCCCATTATTTGCCTGAGTTTTGCTCTGCCCAAAACGTCTGCCCGCCATATAGAACCCATCCAAGTACTAACCATGCCCAATGTTGCTTGACTTCGGAGATCGGACGAGAACCGGTATATTCAACATGGTATGGCCTAGTTAATAGCGTACTAGGCTTTCACCCCGAGGACCCGAGTTCGATTCCCGGCCAGGGCTTGGCATTTTCATACGCTATAAATAATCCCATCGTCTGCATTTGCCCAAGTGTGCACAACAGTCGGACGTTAAAAAAAAAATCCATATAGAACCCTACTTAAGAGGCGCTTACTATGAGAGTGCCCATGAAAGTTGTCCCATCTTGCCTGGTGTTGCTTATTAATCCACCTATTAATGGCGACCTGGTCAACGACAGAGAGATCCTTAAAGCTCAATCCAGCCAGTCTGTCTGCCTCCTCATTACTCTCAACTCCCTTGCGCCCCGGAACTCAGTGAAGAGTTACCCGGTTACCCAGGGAGCTACAACTATTCACTTTTTACTTTTATTTTCTTATCAGAATTTACTATTTTTGAATAATTTTTGTTTAAAATATTTCAATGGCTACAGTTCTGAAACGTTATTTAGAACACCGTGCAGAGAAACCGTGTGCAGGTTGTGCAGGAAAGAGAAGACTGCAGGACACATAATCCATGATTGTGAAGCTCTTGCTTGGTAGGAGACTAGGGGTTTTGGTTTTCAGGACCCTAGGGATCTTCAGCAGAATGAGCTAATCAGTGGATTGTTGTAACTAGTGTAGGAGTACAATATTGTTTTTAATCTTGGCCTTTATATTGATCTGTATGGCTAATCGTTTTCAACTCATTTGGCTAATCTGATTTAAAAATAAAAGTTATTAAGTAAAAAACAAAATTGCGGATAACTGGTAATTTTTGTATTTATTTATTTATTTTATTTATTTATTTTTTAATTTATTTATTTTATTAATTAATTAGTTTATTTATTTATTATTATTATTTTTTTTTTTTTTGGTGTTTGACATCCGACTATTGTGCACACTTGAGCTAATGCAGACGATGGGATTATTTATAGCGTATGAAAATGCCAAGCCCTGGCCGGGAGTTGAACCCGGGTCTTCGGGGTGAAAGACCAGTACGCTATCAACTAGGCCACCGAGGAGGCTAAAAAAAAGGTTTCCTTAAAGTATGTTTATAGGAAGCGTTTTTCTTTATTTATATTTACGGTTGCCCGTAATGCAATGATTTTTATAAATATTTACAAAAAGCAATATCTGTCTTTCCGTTTGAATTTTGAGTGTTCTACTAATACTTGAATTTGAAGTTGAAGGTCGATATTGTTGAATTAATTTTAATACAAGTTAATATTGACAGTCATCCAAAGCTATAATTGAACAAGTGTTTCTCTGCTGTACAGTATTTTGACATGATACAATTAAAAGTCTTATAAAAAAATGTTTTATTAATTTTAAGACTTAATATGTACATAATGTTTTCTAACAGACTCAAATTACATCTTAATATATAAAAGAAGAAGTCCTGACTGACTGATTCATAATCAACGCTGAGCCAAAACTATTTTAGCTAGCGACTTGAAATTTTCAAGGTACCTTCTTACAACAATGTCAAGGTGCATTTAGAAAAAAATTATGCAAAAAATGGTTTTTGATCCATTAAACTACTTACCCAGTTCAAACTTAATAATCAAAGTACAGCCAATACTGTTATAGCTCGAGAATTGAAATTTTCAGGGTACCTTCTCACAACAATGTCAAGGTGCACTAAGAAATGATTTTGCAAACATTTGATTTTAACGCCATTAAACTACTTACCCAGTCCAAATTTAATAAACAACGTACAGCCTAGACTATTATAGCTAGAGAATTGAAATTTTCAGGGTACCTTCTCACAACAATGTCAAGGTGCACTAAGAAATGATTTTGCAAAAATTTGATTTAACGCCATTAAACTACTTACCCAGTCCAAATTTAATAAACAACGTACAGCCAATACTATTATAGCTAGAGACTTACAATTTTTACCTTCTTACAAGAATGTCAAGCTGCACATAAAAAGGATTTTGCAAAAATTTTGATTTTAATGCCATTTTAACTACTTACCCAGATCAAATTTAATAAACAACGTACAGCCAGTACTGTTATAGCTAGAGACTTGACATTTTCAAGGTATCTTCTTACAACAATGTCAAGGTGCATTAAGGAAGCATTTGGCAAAAATTTGATTTTAACGCCATTAAACTACTTACCCAGTCCAACTTTAATAATCAACATATAGCCGAAACTATAATAGCTAAAGATTTGAAATTTTCAGGGTTACCACCACATGTAGGAGTACACTGAAAAACGATTTTCCAGTATTCAACCCCTAAAGAGGTAAAAATGAGATACCACAATTTTTATTGGAAAAAATATGTTTTTCATCTGAACTTAAAACATAACATAGTCACTCTTAAATATAAGTAATGAAATATATTTATCACCATTTCCCAAAACTCATACCCTAAAGAGATTGAAAGGGGGTAGAAAATGTAACAAAGGAGTATACAATTTTCAAATTGAAGTAATATTTGTTTTGGATCCGTATGTTATAAAAATGAGCTATGAAATACAAATAATGAAACACATATTTCAACATTTTTTTGAATTCATTCCCTAAAAATGTAAAAAAGATGTATAATTATAAAAAAAGAGTGTTTTATCGGAAATATTTTTATCGGCTTTTCTTAAAAGTAAACAATTTTTTTTAAAACACAAATTATGATACACGTAATTCAGCATTCCCCCCCGAATTCATCCTCTAAAAGAACACAAAAATATTAAAATGTATAAATGTTTGTATTGGAGAAAAATATTTTTTATCGGATTTTCTTAAATTCGAATGGAACACGTTTGAAGACAATAAAACAACATGTTCAGGTTATAATATTTTTTCATATTCAATGTAAAATAATCATGAGTTTGGATGATCACGCTTTTATTAATATATTTTTTTATGTTTCTAAATTATGTCATTAACGAAACAGTTTAAGTTTCGTGGGCAAAGTCGCGACGGGTAATGCTAGATTCAATCTCATCTCAGAAAAATTAAATAACAAATAAAATAAAAACTGTGCCAATTATAATAAAAATGAAATCTAATTGAACATATTACACAACAGAAATAACATATAAAGCAAAATTAATACTTAAGAATTAAATATACATCGTAATAACAACTTTGATATGTGATGTTATAACGTAATGAAATATTTTTTTGATAAATTGTTTCAGCGGGTCATAAATTTTGTCAAAACACAATTACGGAAAGCGATGACAAGGTGTATCAGATAGAGTGAGGGAGGCTGGGTCCACATAACCTCTAATGATTCTATTTGAGGTTTAAAAGGTCACTTTCCCTCGGTTTTTGTCAATTAACAAAAACAATTTTCGTTTCTTATCGTAACGGGTTGGTCAAAGGAAATTAAATTTCGAAATATCGAGCAAGAAAATGCGCAAGCAATGCCGATTATATTAAGTTATTTTTTAAAAAGTTTGTGTACAGAGATTTATCGAAGCATTGCTATCGTATTTCAAAACTATTTATTGTTGATAGATTTTCGGATAAAATATGATGAAGAATATTCCGAATTAAAAACGATTCGAGTACAGAATAGTGTTTTAGGACCGGTGTTATGTGTTGTATACAAGGTGTGTTCAGAAAGTAACGAGAATTTTAATTTTTTGAACAAAATATTTATTAATTCTTCTACATTGATGTTGTCGCCTTCAAAATAGTCCCCATTGGAGATTATGCACTTGTGCCAGCACTTCTTCTAATCCTCGAAACACTTCTCAAACTCGATCTTTGAGATTGCCATTAGTTCTTTCAGCAATGCGCTTTTAATGTCATCTACGGCTGTAAAACGACGGCCCTTTAAGGTTCTCTTTATTTTTGGAAATAGGAAAAAGTCACACGAAGCCATGTCTGGTGAATATGGAGGCTGGGGCTTCCTTACAGTACAGTTTTTGGCCAAAAATTCACGAACAAGCAATGAAGTGTGAGCTGGTGCATTATTGTGGTGCAAAAGCCATGAATTGTTTTTCCACAGATCCGGGCGTTTTTTTAGGATTGCTTCACGCAAACGGCGTTGAACTTGTAAGTAATACTCCTTATTGACCCTTTCACCTGGTGGCAGGAATTCATGATGCACTATGCCATTAATATCGAAGAACACAGTGAGCATGACCTTCGTTCGGCAGCACTTGTCGAGCCTTTTTCGGTCTTGGCGAGCCAGAATGCCTCCACTGGGATGATTGAGCCTTAGTTTCGACGTCATATCCGTAAACCCATGTTTCGTCACCTGTTATAATACGTTTCAGTAATTCTGCATCGTCGTTGACTTCATTTAGTGACTCCTGAGCAACTTCCATTCGCCGCTGTTTTTGTTCAAAATTCAACAAACAATATTGGAACGAATTTTGCTGCCACGCGTTTCATACACAAAACATTGGAAACAAAGTAATGACATGATCCAATCGATACGCCACACCTCGTACACTCGGAACATAGCTAAACCTAAAAAGGCATATATCTATGTTAGCAGACGATACAGTTGATGGAGACAGCCTGGAAATAGCAACCAACAAACAACGACGTAACTCTATTAATGTCGTTAGTAAGTGAACGTCCCGCAGGGAGATGCAGACTAGCTGCACCTATTGAGAGAATTTAGATGTTCCTCGCAGTACCCGAGTTTAACACACACTTACACTTAAAACACTACACTCACGACTTTAACACTTTACACTAGGGCGGCGATAATAACCTCACTATGCTTTTCGCCTTAAAATAACAGAAAAACAAAAATAGTAAGTGGACAAAAATACGGCGTATTAATACCAGTGACAGTAAGTCAATACGCATAAATTTCACTAATAAAAAAAATAAGGATTGTCAGAAAGATTCTTATGCTAATACGTTATCTAGCGCTACAGCGCATCACTAGGCCTTGGCCTCCTCAACTCGTTTCTGCCAGTCCTCTCTATTTAACGCAGCAACCCTCCAGTTCCTTCTGTACAGCAGTTCCTTAGCATCCATAATCACACCATCCATTCATCTCAGTCTGGGCCTGCCTACTCTGCTGAATGTAATTCCCCTCTCATAAGCCTCTTGGATACCTCCTCAGTGGACATCCTAACAACATGGCCCGCCCGTCTAATCGTGCCGAATTTTATTATTTTGAGAATGTCCGCTTCTTGGAAGAGCTGCTGTAGCTCCGCATTATTTCTCCGGCTCCACGCCTCTTCCTGTTGTACTGGGCTGTAAATTCGTTGAAGAATTTTTCTTTCGAATGTAAACAGCGTTTTTTCGTCTTTATTGTTTACAACCCAGCTTTCGGATGTTAGCACCGGTCGGATTAATGTCTTATACAATAGGATTTTTGTCTCCCTAGATATAAGCCTACTTCTCATATACCTATTTAGCCCAAAATAGCTCCTATTAGCCAGCATTAGTCTTCTTCTTATTTCTTGGGATACGTCGTTCTCTCTGGTAACTACGGAACCAAGATATACAAAAGAATCCACTCTTTCGAACTTATATCTTCCAACCTCCACAAAGTATGGATGAGATTCTGGGCCCCCGAAGTGGAGGTATTTGTTTTTACCCGGACTCCTATCTTCTTTACTGCCTCCACCAAACTGAGGAACACTCTTGTAACATCCCGAAGAGACCTTTCTATAATATCCACATTATCAGCATAAGCTAAGAGTTGTACGGACTTGTGCAATATGGTACCGCTTTGATCAATTTCCGCTTCTCGTACTATCTTTTCGAGAACTAGATTAAATAGTGGACACGATAACGCGTCTCCTTGTCGCAGGCCCTTATTGGTACCAAATTCCGGTAGAATGTGTCCTTGTATACAGACAATGTAACTTGAATTCTGCAATGCCATCTTAATCAGCCGCACTAGTTTTGGTGGAATTTTGAATTGAAGAAGGGCTTTATACAGTTTCTCACTTTGTATACTATTAATGCCAAATGATTACCAATGCAAAACGTCAATGGAACATACATGTGAAGAAATATAAATCGACGAACAAAACATTAGATAAAACAATATGCATTGACTTATTGACAAGAGTTCTGAATTGTCAGTACACAATAAACTGCAGATATACCGGCAAATTCTGAAACTTGTGTTTTAGTTGTGGAGCTGTACAAAACGTGCAAACTTAAATGTCATTCAAACGTTCCAAAATAAAGTCATGCGCAGCATACGAATTTTCCGCGATACATAAATGAAGATCTACACACAGACTTAAGGATGGGGAACATCAAAGAAGCAACAAGAAGTACTGCTGGGGACACAAGTGCAAAGACTTCATGAAATTTGCAGTTAGATGAATGACAGACTGTAGTGAAGTAGAAAGAGAAAGAAGTGGTGCCAACATCTAAAAAAAATCTTCGGCAGTGCGGGACTGGCCGACAGAAGTGACTACTTTTGGCATGCCTGACTGTATACTTTTTTGCTATAATGATTTAATTATTTTTGTAAAAATTTAGATGCATACAGGAAAGGGCAGCTCTTAAAAATTATGTTCGTATTAAATTTCGCGTGCGTGTAGGTACACAACTTAAAAATTAACTGAAACTGTCACAGACTATGCATTTGAGTATCTTACGCTATTAGGATATAAGGATATAAGGGACTTTAATAATTTTGACAGTTATACAGACTAAGTATAATAATAAATATAATATTTGTGATTGTGGCATTCAAAAACTGGTATATTTCATATACATTAAATAATTTAACTACCCAAATTTGGAAAATACATATTTATAAAATTAACAAGAACAATAAACGTAATCTCAATTGAAATGATATTGAAGCTAGTGTGCGAAATCAACTGTTTAGAAGTAGTCACTTCCAGTCTAGGTATATACAAGAACAATGTATGCTGTGAGGTATGCATTACGGATTCAAGCAAATTTTTATACCCATATTTTGTCAACCGCGACCATAAATTTTTTTACGAAACATACACCCATACCCCACCGCCATACCAATAAGTGTGATAAGAAATAGTCACTTAAAAAACAGTAGAGTTGGTAGTTTAGTGATGTGGTGATATAACAATCATGTCATGGGACTAAATATTATGTTTTCCCAATCAAAAGTGAATCATTAGATTATGAAAATACTAATTGATTGCCTAAAGGCAGTTGTAATAAATAATATCATTGATTATAACGTATTAGAAATACAACCAACGTTTTGACTAGCTGCCGCTACAAACGCTGCAAGCTGTAAGGAGGAGTGCACAGGTTTGAGAAGGTAGAAAGTATTAGTATTTATCTGACTGTAGTTGAACACTCTGCCGCAAGATGCCACCAGCAGCGAGCGCTCACAAAGCTCTCGTAAGAGTTATCGTTCTAGTACGTTTATATTCAATAATATATTTTTTTAAGGAAACTTAAATAATCATGCGATAATGGGTTAGGATTATATTTAGGAATAAGTACTTCTAATAATAATAAATGCCTGTCTATGCACTGCCTTTATGTGGCCTGAAAATAACAAATGTTTATCCTACAAAACAATTAAATAACAACTAAATAACAAAATTAAAATTTGCATATCCTATTAAAAATATTTTATAAATTAGACAAAAGTACAGAAGTTCTGAGATGCAACAAAAATCACCCAAAATGTACGCTACAACACATTGTTTATAGAATTAACTTACTGCAAGATGAGGAATCAGTGTTGGGGTACAAAATGTTGGGTAATGTTCTTTAGTTTACCTGAAACATACAAACACAATTATCATTGATTACAATTTTTCTTTGTTTAACCTTTTACTTTAAGCCAGATAGAGTAATTACACGGGATTATGAGTGTAAAAAAATGTCTGTTACTGAACCAAAAAATAAATCATGCTTTCTTCTCATTTTTATTTTACTTACCATAATTTGTTCGAAAACACGACACATTTTTTTGGTTCAATAACAGATTTTTCTTTCTTTTTTCTTAAAAATTATAACTACATGTATTGTATCAATTGTTATTTTAATACGATTTTTTCGAAATACGATAAATTAACATAGCTAAGTTATTAACAACATAACCTGAAAGTTGTTATAGCCTATCAGCTGTTCAGTTAAATCAGCTGATCGTTACTAATTAATATAAACGATAAATTAACATAGCTAAGTTATTAACAACATAACCTGAAAGTTGTTGTAGCCTATCAGCTGTTCAGTTAAATCAGCTGATCGTTACTAATTAATATAAACGATAAATTAACATAGCTAAGTTATTAACAACATAACCTGAAAGTTGTTATAGCCTATCAGCTGTTCAGTTAAATCAGCTGATCGTTACTAATTAATATAAACGATAAATTAACATAGCTAGTTATTAACAACATAACCTGAAAGTTGTTATAGCCTATCAGCTGTTCAGTTAAATCAGCTGATCGTTACTAATTAATATAAACGATAAATTAACATAGCTAAGTTATTAACAACATAACCTGAAAGTTGTTGTAGCCTATCAGCTGTTCAGTTAAATCAGCTGATCGTTACTAATTAATATAAACGATAAATTAACATAGCTAAGTTATTAACAACATAACCTGAAAGTTGTTATAGCCTATCAGCTGTTCAGTTAAATCAGCTGATCGTTACTAATTAATATAAACGATAAATTAACATAGCTAGTTTTTAACATAGCCTAAAACGTATTATAGCCTACCAGCTGTTCAATGAAATCAGCTGATCTTTACGAATTACGAATTAATATAAAACAACTGATCTTCTAATATATAACTATCAAAATTAAAGTAACGATTAATTTCGTGTACTTAAATCGGTCAAGCGTCTTCGTAGTTGTAGTGTAGTGGTTATCACTTCCTTACACGCACAAAGTTCCCGGTTCGATCCTGGCGGAAACAGTAATTTTTAATTATAATTAATTTAATATGAGGCTTGCGACGCGCAAAATATACATATGAATATAAACATGTTCCTCGCATCACGCGTTCCGCAAAATCCATCACAACCAGTCCTAAAACACGATATGTTAAAAAAATATTGACCATAGAAAATGTTTTTGGAATGAGTTATTACATGCAATAATAAAGCTTGATGTAAACAAATTAAAAGCTCCTATTTACCGCGTCAAAAATGATTCTCTGAAAGTTTCAATTTATATTTAAATAAAAACAAATGTATACAGCACATCACATAAGGTAGGTCTTTAAATAAAACTACAATAATTAGTGTTGCGGGCAATACATGTATAAAACTTTAGCTAAAGGTCTTCCACTGCCATCTAGACATTTAATCGATATTAGTGTCACTGGATCCAGAAGCAATTTGGCACTGTTCCAACTGATAGTAGAAATGCCACTACTAATGGTTGCGTAAAACGTATTACACAAATTAAACGTATGTTTTTTTAAACAACTAGTCTGTCCGCCTGTAGGCTTACGGTTCCTTTGAATATGTTGTCTGTTATCTGCAAATTTTGCTGATTTAATACCCTGCATATTATCTTTAACTATTTAGAAATATAAAATAGCACATATGCTGTGTAATTAATGAAACTATTGAATAACGGCCATTGATATAACGCTGTCTCACTGCCTACACATTGTTCTAAAGTTTTTACAATTATACAATTCGATAGGAAATTAAATTAACTTAAAACTATTTATTACCGATTTTACTTTATTAAACTTTATTAAAACTTTATTAAAAAAACTGGTTTTGAGTAATTTTAATTTTACAATTGTTTAATAGTTGACATTTTAAAACGGTTTACAGGAACAAGTTAATTTTTTTAAAAACTAGTTTATTGCTCAGTAACGTGCAAATTATCATCTTAATCGATTCAGCTGGTCTAGAGATATGAATTGTTTAGAAAACAATTATGCCTGTTATATATTGCAGAATCACCACATATATATATATATATTATATTATTATTATTATTATTATTTGCGTATAGACCTGTTGGATCACGCAAAGCACTCTGACTCATGTCTTGTTCCTTCTAATCCTCCACACCTTTCTCTCCCTGTCCCCATGGATCCTCCTCCGTTCCTCCGTCAATTTTACCCCTGCTCTCTTTGGGGTAAAAGTTTCTGGGATTTTCCACCCGAGCATCTTTCTCCTGTATGCGTTCCTGTCTTCAATGTCTGTTGAGTCTATTTCTGTGTCATGTAGGTCTATTCTGACTTGTGTGATCCACACATATATATATATATATATATATATATATATATATATATATATATATATATATATATATATGTGTGTGTGTGTGTGTGTGTGTGTTTGTTATTTTAAGGCGAAAAGCACATTGAGGCTATAATCGCCTCCCTAATGATCTCCGTAAAACTGGTTTTCGGATTTCCTTGAAGCTACTCCCATCATTATAGGCCTTCTTTTTTTATTTTAATTTTTCAATATCGTGCCAACAGAAGAACTAGCAAATTAAATTTTCGGCAAACATCTACTTGCTTCACACCTTTCTCTAACGCAACTCTAACCTTCTCATGTAACGATAACATTTTCCGTTCAGACGCCATTACACTGTACTGTAAAAGTATAACAAATAATGCACTACAGTACTTGTAAAATGTACTAGTCACAAAACACTCGATTTCGTTGACGCACGACACGGACTGTTTTTAACACTCGAATGACGTGTCGGCATACTGAGAAATACG
Organism: Callitettix versicolor; assembly: GCA_022606455.1. Taxonomy (NCBI): domain Eukaryota; kingdom Metazoa; phylum Arthropoda; class Insecta; order Hemiptera; family Cercopidae; genus Callitettix; species Callitettix versicolor. The sequence goes on from CM040188.1 coordinate 42,020,307, forward strand.
GTAGAAGAGTGTGCACGTGTTTTGCCGCTGTAGAGAGATTCCTGGAATTTTGTTGGCCTCAGTAGAGAAAGTCGTAATACATATTTTTCTATAACAATGAAAAGGGACCAACACATTTTGTCGTTATAGAGAGAGTTCCCTTATTAAGAGATATTTTACTGTATGGCATATGTTATTATGTTTTTCCATCATTTGCGTGTACCAGTACACGACGTTTCGATAGTATAAATCAACTTTCGTTTACCTTATTTCTAAACTACATTGTATTGTAAAAGTATAAAAAAATAATACACTACATGTAAAATGTACCAGACACTCTATTCAGTTCACACACTACGCACTGCTTTCAAAAATAGAATGACGTTTTGAGAAATATTGAGGCATATTGAGAAATAGAAGCGACAGGTGTTTCGCCGCTATAGAGAGATACCTGGAATTTTGTTGGCCTCAATAAAGAAATTTAAAACATGTATTTACTAATTTACTAGAGGAATGAGAAGGGACCAACATTTTAACCGTTATAGAGATATTATCATTATAAAGAGATCCGAAGTAGAGAGATTGTACTGTATATATATATATATATATATATATATATATATATATATATATATATATATATATATGTAAAAATAATGCACTACTTGTAAAATGTACTAGACACAAAACACTCTATTCAGTTCATACCCTACGCACTGCTTCAAAATTCGAATGACGTGTTGAGAAATTTTGAGGCTTATTGAGAAATAGAATCGGCAGGTGTTTCGCCGCTATAGAGAGATTCCTGAAATTTTATTGGTCTCAGTAAAGAAGGTTACAATACATGTATTTACTAACTTACTAGAGGAATGAGAAGGGACCAACATTTTTCCGTTATAGAGAGTTTTTGTTATAAAGAAATCTGAAGTAGAGAGATTGTACTATATATATATATATATATATATATATATATATATATATATATATATATATATATATATATATATATATATATATATATATATATATATATATATATATAACGCATTACTTGTAAAATGTACTAGAAACAAAACATTATTCAGTTCACACCTACGCAATGCTTTCAAAACTCGAATAACGTTTTGAGAAATATTGAGGCATATTGAGATTTCTCAATATGAACTGAATAATGTTTTGTTTCTAGTACATTTTACGGCAGATGTTTCACCGCTATAGAGAGATTCCTGGAATTTGGTTGACCTCAATAAAGAAATTTAAAACATGTATTTACTAATTTACTAGAGGAATGAGAAGGGACCAACATTTTTCCGTTATAGAGAGATTTTCGTTATAAAGGAATCCGAAGTAGAGAGATTATGGTATGGTTTCTAGGATGTCGCTTTTAAAAAAAAACAACTTTTTATTAATTACAATAAGAATTTAATATACACTTAAAAACTTATAATAATTATTTATGTTCTCATATGCATTGAGATGTGAACTGAGTGAAACCTCGACTAACACTAAACTACTGCTCTTCCTTCTCTACATACAATGAAATAGCTTACTATACTAAAAACTACATTGTCATCACTAAATCTAGCAAAGTCCACAATTATTGTATATATAACTTTTATATATATATATATATATATATATATATATATATATATATATATATTTCAGTGGTATCATTCAATACCACTGTTAATGATCGATGCATCTGTTATATGTTTGCATCTCCGATATTTGAAATAATAAAATTGTTTGACATCTCATTCTAAATGTCTTGTATTTTTTAATGTTGACTGTTTTTTACATTTTGTAAATATTGTTTGTTCTTAAAGATAAAAGATTAAAAAATATAAACACAAAATACATACAGGATGTCAAACGGAGACTACATCCCCACGTACAAGACCTTTAAAATGAGACGCCAAAGATAAATGTATCCTGACAAATAGCGAAGTAATCTTTATCGTTTATTAACTTTAGTCTTACAAGGAATAAAATCAATTTGGCCGACAGCGCCCGCGGACTCTTAATACAATTTCACTGCACTTCAGATTTTACTCTGTTTAGATATAAATTCCTATTTCAATTTCCAATTTAGTGAAACTATAATTCACGAGGTAGACGTTTATAAAGAGAATATCCTTTAAGTTATATTAAAAGCAATGTTTCCAGCTGAGTAAGGAAAGGTGTTAGACTGCAAGGAGATTTGTTGTCTGCCGCGGAGTTAATGACAATATATATCCGTTGAGCCTTGTTACACGTTGCGAAGGTAGTTCTTATAAATCACTGCAAATGAAAAACAGTCACGTTATCAAAATGGCTGTGCCTTTAATATTTCGATTCTATTTTATAAATATAAAAACATAAGTAAATGTTTAATATGTAACCTCGAAATTGTTACGACATGTTGAGTGGTTTTAACTTAATGTGGACAGCTGATTTTACAAAACAGCTGTTCCTCTGATAATGTTTTTGTGGTTATGTTTATTGCTACCGTTTACATGTTTACGGTGAATATAAAAAAAGAAATAAATCACTATTAATTGTATTTTAACTTTTAATATTGAAAAAAATTACGCGTTTCACTAGAAGGAATATTAATAACTAGAAACTAGAGTGATTATTGTAACATGCTTTGGTAATTGTATTGTGCAGACTTTTAGAGAATTATAAATTTTAGACCCTTTAAGACAGTTGAATATAGCAAATTTTAGACCCTTTAAGACAGTTGAATATAGCAAATTTTAGACCCTTTAAGACAGTTGAATATAGCAAATTTTAGACCCTTTAAGACAGTTGAATATAGCAAATTTTAGACCCTTTAAGACAGTTGAATATAGCAAGCCAAAAAATACGACGTTTATGTAAATTTTACATGATAAATTAGGACCTAACTACTTGTTGCGTTACTTTTAACTAAAATTTGTATTTAAAAATTAAATTGGTTTTCCAAATTACTTTGATAGAACAAGTACAATTCGAAAGCTATATCAAGACCAGACATGTTTCGTATTTGAAATGGCGAATCTATTATAACATTACACACACACACACACACACACACACACACACACACACACACACACACACACACACACACACACACACACACACACACACACACACACACACACACATATATATATATATATATATATATATATATATATATATATATATAAAGAGAGAGACAGAGAGAAATAAAAATATTGAAAAATACATATTGTAACTCACTGACTGGTATTCTCTGTAACCAGCTGATTTAATCATCAGCTGTTTCAAGTGTTCATCACTTTTTCGTTACGTTTATCTCAATTCGAATTCACTGCAACACAAATTTGCCGTCACGGGCGTGAAAATACTTCAAAAATTAATTTAAAAGAACTCGACAATATCAAAAAACCGCAATTGGGTACATTAAAGAAACTTTGTTCAAAGTAATATAATAATTTTTATATTTAGATTTAAAAAAAAGCAAAACAACAATGACCACCTTCGAATTTCATTATGTATTTCCAATTAAGTTAAAAAATCTAAAGTATATAAGAGTTACATTTTAACGTTGGTTACGATTGTAATATTAGATTTTGAAAATCTAAAACAAAATTTATAGTTCTTTGAATTACCGCAGTTTTGGAAATCATTGTTATTTTTTAATTGAGAAGCTGTTTTTTTATGGTTCAAATGATATCAAAATTTCAAACGCTATATTACAAAAAATATTGTTTTTGCTATGTTTAAAATTTGACATTTTACCAGTTAGACTAATGAAGACGAGAGATCGATATATAGAAAACACCAACGGTCTTAACTGGACTCGAACCTGTGTGCTAATTAAGATTCTAGCAAAAAGTTCTCTAGCCTGAAAAAACAATTTTTGACAATCACTCTAAACGTACACTAGATGGTCACTTACAATCACTTCCAAAATGATAAAACCTCGATATCTCATTTTTCAATAAACGTTCCTCCTTTGTTGACTTATAATTAAGTATTCCAACACTTTTCTCTATATTTAACAAACAGCCGTGAATCATATCCAATTCAATTAGCGAACAGTTAAATTTATCACCTAATGGTCAAAGTTACAACAAGTTGAGGCAAAGTTTGGAACAAAGGTTCGAAGCGTGCGTTGTTAAATCCATTGTCTGTTCCTTAATTCACTTAACTTTCCCGCTGCTTCAAACATTGAGCGTGGAATGCAATCGTCTTACTAAAACATAAGAATTGTCATTGATCAAACACCGTAGTCACTCGACTAATTCCGCTAACACTTTCACGCTAAACCATAATACTTCTTTCCCGGTTTCAAACAGCCAATCCCTGGGAACCAAGTCAACCTACTTCCGTAACAAATACCCGCTTGACTGAATCGCATTGAACATGCATCTCGATTAGAAACTTTTACATTTCTCACAGACAGTTTTGCCGACGTACCATCTCGATCTCTCTTAGGTCGGGCGGCCACCAAATTAGTGGTGGGACAGATAACACCAAACTGTTAAAAAAACTGCTTTTCTATAAACAACAAACAAACTGTTTTTTCAAACGGAAACAAGCAGTTGAATTTGGACTGTTTTATGATTTGTTAAACAAGGAACGGACTTCCCCACTACCACACCAACGTTCTATTCCAACGTTGCCGCAAGCGCTAAAACTGGTTTCCTGCTAACTGCTTTTATGCTTTTTCCCTTTATTTCAAAGTTGCTTGTTGTTTGTAGTGAAGTAAGAACTGTTTGGTCAATGTCAACGTTTATCTCTATTTTGTTGCGAGTTATAATAACAACCTCTCACATTTTGTAGATACAGAGCCTAATTTTATTTAAACATATATTTTTATATTTATTATCAATCATCAATATTTCTTAATCAACTAAAAATATTCTAAATCGTTTGCATTTTGGTAAATATGCAAAGGACTATTTAATTTTTAAGTAAAAAAAAGAATGCTTCTATTAGAAATTCATCGCATTTTGTACATAAAATGGCTTACATAATTATTACGTTTTGATAGTGTAATTTAATTATTACTACACTTGTAAGGATTATTTTTATCCTTTCTCAATGCTTTATACACAAAAACAGTTGAGGACATGGTGGCAGTGGGAATGAAAAAGTAGTCTTAGAAAACTGAACGTATGTGCTTTATGTTTTTGCTGCTAATACAACTTTGAGTTTCAGTTTTCTAAACCTGTTTTTTCCCAACTGTTTTAAAAAGCAGCTTTTTTCCTCAACAAACAGTTTGTTGACGTTTTGTAAAAATAACAGAAACGCCCACCTCTATACCAAATGCGGAGTTTAAATTTTTAAATATAATTATCTAGGTCTACTTAAATACATTCCAGGAACTATTATGTTTAAAAACCGTAACCTATGTAACGAGAAATAATAAGTTTGGAGGCGTGGTCAACGAGGTGGGGGAAGCTGAGTCAGATTTAAAACCGAACCAAGACAGAGTCAAAGCTGTGCGGTGCGGAGCTCAGCGACGCCGCTTGACGCCGCTCAGCTCTGTTACGTTTTCAATAGCCGTAATTGTATTAAAAACAATAAGTTAGGTTTTGAATATGTAATCCGCTCCTAGCCGCCTCGGTGGCCTAGTTGATAGCATACCGGGGTTCAATTCCCGGCCAGGGCTTGGCATTTTCAAACTCTATAGATCATCCCATCGTCTGCATTAGCCCCAGTGTGCACAATAGTCAGACGTTAAACACAAAAAATGTAATCCGCTCCACTTGCCACAACTCCGCTCCGCATTGCCTGGTTAATGAATTTACTTGCACCTGTTGCAATCTTTTGTTTAATGATAAAAATATCTCCAAAGAGAAATAGGCCTACTGAAATGGGGGCAATCATCAGGAAATGCAAGACTCCAGCGAACCGTTCTCCAGTCCATTGGGAAAGAAAGACTAAAGAACCATTACAAATTATGATCGCATTATTGCTGTCTCGTTGTCTCTATTCCAAAACGGAAAAGAGTGTCATCGACGAGGACAAATACCCAGCCGCTCGGAAGTAACCTCCACGTGACTATAACAGAATATAAATATATTTTATAGTGATTATTGGTTAGATTAGGTTAGGTTAGGTTAATGTAACAATACGAAAAGGTTATTTTAATGTAAGCAATTATTTGAATCAAGTGTTTAATCATACAGGTGATCAAAAAATTAACCTTCACAAATCCGTTTCAGAAAATATAGACAAAAATGTTTGTTATTGAACCAAAAATAAAAACCGTGTGTCATGTTTTCTCTTCCTTTTTATTTTAATTACGTTAATTTGTTCAAAAAGATTAGGACATAATCTTAAACTTATTACAGCCTACTATTCAGGTGTTCAATGAAATCACCTGATCGTTACGAATTAATATAAAACAATTGGTCTTTTACTATAACTACCAATATAAACTTCTTCGTAGTTACCGTAGTGTAGTGGTTATCACGTGCGTCACACTAGTAGATCCCCCCCCGGTTCGGTCCGGGTGGAAAAACAGGAAATTTGTATTATCACACGCGAGTATTAAACACACGCCTAAAATACTATTACATATCAATATAAATTTGTGCACTCGCATCACGCAAAATCCAACATCACAACCAACCTTAAAAGTCACAGTCAGGTTTTCTATTTCAATATATTTAAGATCCGGAAATGTAATGTTTCTTTTTAAATTCGGTGCATTCAGACGAGTCCTATAACTTTACACAAACTAAACTTTCACCAAACTCTGATGCAGGCCTACCGATGTTGCGAAATTAGGCTGACTTTTTACTTTTTTCTTTTCTGATTAATTTGCTTTCGATTCGGATGTTTTGTGAATACACTTTTGAAATACTGTTGAAAAAAAATTAATCAAAACTTTTAGTGACTACGGATGACGTTCTATTTGAAAAGAATATTAAATAACTGAAAAATATTAAATAGTGAACGTAAGTAAGGGTAAAATCAAATTTAATAAAAAAAAACCGTTAATTAGTTTACACTGTAGAAATATTTACAGACTCACAGATGAAAAGAAATCTAAGTATAAAAGTACAGTTGACTTCCCTCCACTCAGCAGACTTGAAAGTAGATTAATCTAACAGAATCCTAAAACTGATTTTAATATGTATCATGTTTTATGGCTGGTTGTGGTGTTGGATTTTGCGTGAGACGAATGCACAAATTTATATTAAGTTTCGTGTGTTTCCGTCCAGTTCGAACAGGGAAAGTGCGCCTGTGAGGCACACGTGATAACCTCACTAGGTGATAAGCATACGAAGACTTGAGTCTTGTAGAATGCTTAATTTATTGTGCAACCACTGTTTGTGTTAACGACTATTTTGTAGGTTAAATTTATTTTATGCACAATTTGCCTGATGACGTCACACTGTAACTTACGTCAGAAAAATAGTTTGTTTAGTAAATTGTCATGTATATAACTTATTGCTTTTGGTAGTACAGTTTATATCAGGGCAGTAATTGACTGTTATCGATAATTATGTCATTCGATAGGAGGGGAGTGTCCGAAGTAGATACGGCACCGACCTCTGAACGTGCGCACCTCAAGATCGTAGGTTCGAGACTGAGTTGAAACAAGAGACGGAAATTTATTTTAACATGTATAATGTTTTAGGGCTGGTTGTGACGTTGGATTTGGCATGATTCGAATGTACAAATTTATATTGATATATACTAGTATATTTTGTGCGTCGCAAGTCTCACATTAAATAAATTATAATTAAAATTTCCTGTGTTTTTGCCTGGGATCGAATCGGGAAACTTGCGCGTGTGAGGCGCACGTGATAATCACTGCACTACGGAAATTACGAAGACGTTTGATCGATGTAAATATATGAAATTAATCGTTAATTTAATTTTGATAAATATGTAATAGTAAAAGATCCGTTGTTTTATATTAATTCTTAACGATCAGCTGATTTCATTAAACAGCTGATACGTTTCATGTTATGTTGTAAAAACTAGCTATGTTAATTTGTCGTGTTTTAGAAAAAAAATTATCGTAATTAAAATTAAAAGGAAGAGAAAACAAGATACATAATTTTTATTTTTGCTTTAATAACAGAATTTTTTCTCCATGATTACGATATGACAACATAAGTACAAAATTATATATTATCAATTTCACGCAAAAATATGTTTTATTGGACTTTTAATGTGTTATATGACGTCAAATATTTCAAACTAAAATAATATTTTGCAATTTTTAAAAGCAACAAGTTGTCTGGTCATAAACGTTTTGATTTCGGAGCAATTACTTTGTGTTCGTAAAACAAGCATAAACGTCTCAGCTGAGGGGTGGCAATAAACCTCAGAGGGGTGTTAAGAAACCACCCGGCTTTCTTAACCTCTTCTACAACCCCATTAATGCAATCTTTAACTTTCCAATAATTTAACCATCATCTATTGTTTCGATATAAAAACACGTACAATACAAAATATTTGTATTAATACAAAATATTTTTTATATTGTATATAGGAAAAAGTATTTCTTATATTGTATATTGCATAGAGAAAAAATTATACGTTTGGAACTCGGAGAGCTACCGACAGAAGCGAAGCTTTTGTTAATGACTGATGAATATATAATTAGTTTGAAGACATGTTTATAAATATTATGTTTTGTTTAAATAAATAAAAATGTGAACCTAGCTTAGATATTACGAGTATTTAAAGTAGTTATAGTAAAAGATGAGTTATAGTAAAAATAGTTATAGTAAAAGATAAGAAGTTTTGTATTAATTCTTAACGATCAGCTGATTTCATTGAACAGCTGATAGGCTATAATAAGTTTCAGGTTATGTTAAAAAACTACCCGTGTTCATTTGTCGTTTTTCGTACAAATTATCGTAATTAAAAAAAGGAAGAAAAAACATGATACGTGATTTTTCCTTTTCATTCAATAACAGAAAAGTTTTCCAGTTAAGTTTTGAAATATTCTTTTTTCAATATTTTTATTGAAATATTTAGAGTGATTTAAATTTTACTTAATGTAAAAAAACAGAATTATCGAGCGACACAATAATAATTATAGGAATCGTCCCGTCAGTTGCACTTATAGAAGAGTGTATTCCAATCAATAGGCAGTTACGTGATGAGACTCGACAAATTGTGTAATTTGATGAATGTTGGTCATGCTAGGCACGTAAAGGTCGACCCTCGAGCGGGTGACGAGTTGCCCCATTCTTTCTGGCTTATAACATGACGCACAATAGTGTACTACGACACGGACAGTTTAAATATACCGTAACTGGTTCAAAATGTAACGTATCGACTTTAATGTTTTAATAATTGGTACTTTTTTAAATATACCGTAACTGGTTCAAAATGTCGGTACATTTTGTATCAACTTTAATGTTTAGTTAATTGGAACTTTTTTTGAATATACCGTAACTGGTTCAAAATATACCGTATCAACTTTAATGTTTAGTTAACTGGTACCTTTTTAAAATATACCGTAACTGGTTCAAAATTTACCGTATCAACTTCAATGTTTAGTTAATTGGTAATTTTTTAAAATATACCGTAACTGGTTCAAAATGTACCGTATCAACTTTAATGTTTAGTTAATTGGAACTTTTTTGAATATACCGTAACTGGTTCAAAATATACCGTATCAACTTTAATGTTTAGTTAATTGGATTTTTTTTAAATATACCGTAACTGGTTCAAAATATCCCGCATCAATTTTAATGTTTAGTTAATTGGCACTTTTTTTAAATATACCGTAACTGGTTCAAAATGTACCGTATCAACTTTAATGTTTTATTAATGGTACTTTTATAAAAATACCAAAACATAGTTGTTTATGCTTAGTATAACTTTAACAGTAGTTTATTGTCGTGATTAGGTTAATTAAAATAACAGTGCTAGATGTTTTCTTTTCTTTTAGCGAATTTCCATTATAAAAACGAGCTATCCAGAACATTTAAATGAAAGCCGATCCTAAACTCTGAATCACGTTTGTAGTGTAAATTTATAAACAGTGTATATTATTTCGTTTCGTCAAAATGGTATCCGGCTTCTTCAATATGGTTCTCGCACTAAGTCTAAATTCAAACTGAAGGAAACTTTCCTTTCTATGTCCTTTTATAACTTCTGTATTACGCACGTTGAGGTTCTTAGTTCTAGCCGCAGTTACTCCCGTTGCTTTTCCCTTACCGTTCGTTAACGTTCGTTATCCCTTGTCCTCGTTAGTTCAACTGTCATACAGTATGGACGTTAAGCAGAAAAAAATACGCAAATTGAAAAATGGGCTGACTTTAGCTGACGTAGGTAAACCCACCATTTGGTCCACTGAGATTTATAATAGCATTGTTGCACTTAAGGTGGAAAACCGTAGGTACATTACGGGTGTGTTTCTTCCTATTTATTAATAGTTAAATCTTGAGCTTTGTGACATTATATGGAGCTTTTGAAATATATGGGTTTAGCTAAAAAAAAACAACACATAATTGCAGATTGTGCGATCAAAACAACAGAACATGTACTACTGAAGTGATCAACAATGGATCGGAAAAGACTGACGATTTCCCGCCCTACAGAAGTTGGAAACTCACTGGTAGAATAATACTAATTATATGTATACGGTTAACGTGACGCTTTTTACACATTATTCGTGTCATCCTGAGTTTCCAATATTTTCCCTCATAAAAAAAACTAGACCCGCATAAGAAGTTTTCACTTAAAAAATAAATTTCCCAAGCATCTAGCTGAAACACTAATTGACTGAAAAGTACAATGTTATTTAATTATTTAGCCTACCCTTAGTTTAGACACAATAGCTTGAGGGAAAGAATGAGGAAAAATAATATCTCTTTTCTGCACTCCATCAAACACACCCCCTGGAGACATGAACGCCTGCACAACGTAGCAACGTACTCTCGTGGTAAATGATGTATGTGTCAGTCAGTTACTGTTGAGATGGAACTGTCTCAATAAATCCAAACATAGTCTCGTAGAAATAATTATCACAAAAACATTTGTCAATATATTTTAATCGTGGCACGCAGCTGTCTCGCTGACGTGAGAAATTTGTAACAATAAATCTTAAACATTTAAAAAAATCTTATTCATCATCTTAACTATCGTTAAAATTTTCATATTTGTATTATGTTGCTATATGTATTGTATTATGTATATATATATATATATATATATATATATATATATATATATATATATATATATATATATATATGTGTGTGTGTGTGTATCTGTGTGTGTGTATGTGTGTGTGTGTGTGTGTGTGTGTGTGTGTGTGTAGTCAAATATTTTCCAGTATAATTTAAAAATTGCAGATTTCAGCGTTGATTACGACTGTGTGAATTAGATTTATTTAAATTGTAATTAATAAAAAAACTTTAAAAAAACATTCTTTTTAAAGTTAGAAATTGACGTCATTTTGGAACTGTTAACGAGATTTTCCTGAGTATATAGCTTATCCAGGCCATTAAGGATTTTTTTTACAAATTTGTATCAAGTTGGATCAAAATTGCAAACGAGTGCAAACCCGTTGAAGACCCTACAAGAAATGACTCAGAAGTCAGAATCAGCTCATTTCAAGGTGGCAGGTATGGATCTAACCATGTTGGCCACTCTTATAGGCCAACTGTTATTTTCCAATTCGCTAATAATCACAACATGCAAACGTTTCGCAGACATGATGGAAGCGTATTAAAAAAAATTTTATTCTATAAATTTTTTTAAATCAAATTTTTTTATAAAAATCAGCATTGTAATCAGCTATTTTATATTGCTCTCGGGTTTATTTTCACATTTGTAACGTATTTTGAAAATAAACTACTTTATATGCTGATCAAATACATGTATAATATGAGGACTTAAAATTACACGATTCTAATTAAAGTAACTAATAATTAGAAAACAATGGTTACATTTCTATTAAAAGGATTAAAAGTTAGGAAGATTAAAAAAGTTAATTTTCATTAATTTTTCCAATTAACGCAGACATCAACAACATTAACTATAAAGACTACTAAACGTAATCCATTCACAACAGTTTACTGAAAAAAATTGAAAAGTGGAAAAAGGGCTGCTGCTTCTAATTCTATACTCATTTAATCAAACAGATAAAAGCCATGCGTAAAGTACAAAGTTACGTGTGTAGCAGGGAACTTTAGGTAGGTGAACAGAACATCAATGTAACAGCAATTAATCATCACTGAACGATGCACTTAACTTAAGTAGCAATCAACATAAATCATTGGCAATTCAGCATGGACTTCTGTTGAAATCATTTAGTAATTTGAATTAGTGAAATGTCCGTTCAAAAAAAAAAAAAACATGTATCATGTTTTCTTTTCCTTTTTATTTAGTTGCATAATTTGTTTGAAAACACAACAAATTATCATAGCTAGTTTTTAACAACATAACCTAAAACTTATAGCCTATCAGCTGTTCGATGAAAACAGCTGATCGTTACGAATCAATATAAAACAACTGATCTTCTACTACAACTACCAATATAAACTTCTTCGTATTTTCCGTAGTTTAGTGGTTATCTCGTGCGCCTCACACGCGCAATGTTCCCGGTTCGATCCCGGGCGGATACACAGAAAATTTTAATTATAATTAATTTAATACGAGTCTTACGACGCACAAAATATACTGTTATATATCAATATAAATGTGTGCACTCGCATCACAGAATTGTGTTAGCCTCGTTTCCCCAACGTGGAGGAGTTGGCAGAGATGGTAGTCTCGTGAACGTGAATGGCCGTTATTTTGAAACGGATGAATTTATTCGCTGGATAACAAATTTGTCCGAAGCTCTTATAAAATCAATTGTTGAGTATAGTTTGATGTTTTATTTTTTTATGATTGTTTAGAAACTTGCATTTAAAGATTGATTATTTTTACTTTTTCACAGTAAAGGAACATTAAGAATATCGATTGTTAGATTTTGAGAGATCTATTAGTATTTATGTTCACTGAGTAAAGGTGAGCAAATAGATCGTTTGCTTTATCGTGGCGCTTGACCTCTTGCTGTATAACAGGTATTTTGCTTAATGTTGGGAGAATAGCGGCCTACTGGTGTATCAAATGGAGTCCTGTCGACCTCCTAGAGTAGCTTTGCATGTATGACTCTGAATGGGCGGGCCTCATTCCCCTAGCTACGTTACTGATCTCCAATAAGGAAGAATGTAAAATAGACAGAGTAGAATATCTCCGTACAACCAATAGGAGCAAAACCACGTATCATAAGTAGATAAAGAAACAATGAAAGTGAATTTTATCGGCAAGCATCTCAACAAGAAACTGGAAAATAACCAATGACAAATGGGGAAGTTACCTACTTTGAATCCTCTCCAAGTCCTACACGTTATGAAGAGACTAGCACTGTAACTGAGTGACTCAGGAATATGGAAAACGGGTACAATAATAGATCTACAAAAATAGCAGCGCAATAACTTATAAAACTTACTCATTCGTACATAATGTTAATATAAAGTGTTAGGCCAGTAGTGTATACATAGACACTCCACCACAACCATACTGACTTTTCCTTCAGGCGTCACAATAAAACAAACGACCTATATTAAGCTATCTATCCATGTGTATATTGTGTCTCATTGTATGGTTTTTTATCTAGTGAAATCGTTGAAGAATAAACTTTAATGAAATTTATGTAAGTTGAATATATATAGAGTTCATTTCTAAAATTCGCAAAAAAATTTGGTCGAAATACTATTTCAATATCGATTCTACCAGTCAGCAGTAAATAATGTCTATCGAAAAAGGAATTATTGAAGCAGCCATCTTGGATACAGTGGACGTGGAAATTCTGAACTTTTCCAGAGGTGATATTTTCATATTTTCTAATTTACAGAGATTTTAACGCTGATCGCATGATGCATGACCTTTTGAAAAAGACTGTAATGATTTTCATCTGTAACGAAAAATCAATTTTCCGTCGTTTTTTTTCAATTTTGCGAATCAAAGTAGTTTGCTTTGATCGATTAATCGATTGACCGCTTAGTGGGATGGGAGAAGGGACAGTACGCTATTACAAATCCCTTTATTACCTGCAAGTTCGACACGACGATGACACGCCATTCCCTTAATGGTGCCGCAGCTTATCTCGGCCGCCCCTGGGAAATCTTCGCCAGGATGACGGCGGCCATTTATTTCTGGACGTAGCTTTGTTTATTGAATCCGACGCGGGAAAATCAGAAGAATTCCCGAAAACATGGACGCTTTTAAATTACATTTGAGACTGAGAACTGCGATACATAATTGCATAGTAAAGCAGTTTACTTACACTAAGGTAATTTATAAAAGAAGAAAGTAGTTTCAAATATTTGAGGAGAAAGTACTTTTTGAGTTAACGCATTTCATAAGTAATTAATAATATGATTGAAATTCTTTGTATATTCTTCTTCTTTTCTGCTAGGATTATCAACGTTTCGGAGAACCTCCATCTTCAAAAACTATTTCTATGAGTATAGAAATAGAACGAAAGAAGAATTGACGAAGCTAGGGAAGGCAGATTATTATACTGAACATAATAATAATATGGTTGCTTATTAATTTCTCAATGTAAGAATTATATATAATAATCGAATAATCGATAGAATAATAATCAGAATTTTTATAGTTTTCGTTTTTATTTTATACTAATTAAACTAACGAAAACGGAGAAGAAACACCGAACACAGTGAACTAAATTCAAATCGGCGCAGACATTTGCTTTTTATCGAACTGACCACTATTCTCTCCAACAAGCCACTATTGATTGTTAAACTTTCTGTTATGAAGCAAAAAATAACAATAATGTATCATGTTTTCCCTTCCTTTTTTATTTTAATTACGATAATTTGTTCGAAAACACGACAAACTAACAAAGCTAGTTTTTAACGACATAACCTAAAACTTGTTATAGCATATCAGCTGTTCAATGAAATTAGCTGATCGTTAGGAATTAATAAAAAACAACTGATTTTTTAATAGAAGTACCAAAATGAAATTAACAATTCTTTTCATATAATTAAATCGGTTAAATTTCTTCGTACTTTCCGTAGTGTAGTGGTTATCCCGACCGCCTCACACGCACAAGGTTCCAAATTCGATCCCGGGCGGAAACACAGTAATTTTTAATTATAATTAATTGTGTAAGTAATTTGCGACGAGCAAAATTTACTCTTATATATAAATATAAATGTTTGCATTCGCATCAATCCAACATCACAACCAACCCTAAAATGTGGTAGGCTACATGTTAATTAATAATATTTTCTAATTCAGTCATTTGAACGGGATAACTGAGCGAATTGTTGGGGACATCGCTCCCGGATTGGTGCAACAGCTGTTTGAAAGTTTCTTCTAAATATAAATTAATTGTCATTTTATCTTGGGAAAAATAAATTAAGTGAGGAAAGAAATTGTATAGCCAAAACTTTTAATTGGTTTAGTCCTCGCTTCTCTCTTATAAATACAAATTTCATCCAAATCTCAACCTCATCAAATCAAACTTATTTTGTTAAAATGTCTTTAGCACAGGGATAAGCGTTTTTTAAAATTAGTATTAAATCTATTTAAAAATCTATGTAATAGTTTAATAAAAGCGCCGTTTACCTGTATAGTAAGTACGGTGGAAGCTAATTTCCAACAATATTTTTTCATCTTGCACTTTTTTGAAAACATAATATCCTATCGATATATGATCGACAGCAATATAACCTGAAACTTATTATAGCCTATCAGCTGTTCAATGAAATCAGCTGATCGTTACGAATAATATAAACGATATATTAACATTGCTAGTTTTTAAAAACATAACCTAAAACGTATTATAACCTATCAGCTGTTTAATGAAATCAGCTGATGTTTAGGAATTAATGTGATCTTTCAATAGAAGATCACCAAAATTTACCAAAATTAAATTAACATTTTAATTTAATTTATCGCATAGCAACGTGTGTCAATGTAACATAGTACTTGTGTGTCAGCAAAATGGCAACGTGTGTCAATGTGACATAGTAAGTGTGGCAAAAGATAAATTTACGAATAAAAAGGAAATTGAAAAACAAACACAAATAATATCAAATGGCCACAATCGGATTTGTCATGTTTTCTCCATTTACTCTGGAAAAGTTAAATTTATTTCATTAAAATTCGGTTCACTGATTCGAGACTTTATTAAATTTCTTCCTTAGTATTTCAATTGAACATTTTTGTGTGATAGCTATACGTGTTCCACATGGCAATTGATTAGTGAAAAAGTCAAAATGTGTCTTTTATTTTTCTAGTATATCCTATTATGTTTTTAACCAAATATATTTCAACAAATACCGACAATAATAAAATTTGTAAAACATTTTCACGTTTTGACAATACGATTCGCTGTTCCGTAATGGTTTCAATCTAAATAAATTGACATTTTAAATTTTCAAATTACATGTTCACTGAAAAACTTTAAAAGAAATAATTTCA
>CM040188.1:42039237-42059237 GCA_022606455.1 Callitettix versicolor
CGGCAACGTTCGAATATAACGTAGGTGGTGGGGAAGTCCAAATCGTTGTTCCTTGTTTAACAAATAACGATCCAGTCCAATTCAAACTGTTAGTTTCCGTTTGGCAAAGCAGTTTGTTTTTCGTATATAGAATAACAGTTTGTTTTAACAGTTTGGAGTTTTCTTACCCATCTCTACTCACCAGTAGGGATGGGCACTTCTGCTATTTTTAAAAAATATCAACGAACAGTTTGTTGGAAAAAATAACTGTTTGGAATAACAGTTTGAAAATAACAGGTTTAGAAAAATGAAACTCGAAGTTGTATTAGCAGCTAAAACATAAGCACAAACGTTCAGTTTTCTAAGACTACTTTTTCATTCCCATTACCACCATGTCCTTAACTGTTTTTGGGTGTAAAACATTTAGAAAAAAATAATCCTTATAAGTGTAGTAATAATTAAATTACATTCTCAAAACGTAATATATATGTATGCAATTTTATATTTACAAAATGCAATGAATTTCTAATAGAAGCATTCTTTTTTTACTTAAAAATTAAATAGCCTTTGCATATTTACTGAAATGCAAACAATTTAGAATATTTTTAGTTGATTAAAAAATATTGATGACTGATAATAAATATAAAAAATATGTTTAAATAAAATTAGGTTATGTATTTACAAAATGTGAGATGTTACTGTCATATTTTTATTTCGGAGAAAGTAAGTTTTCATTTTTCAATACTGAAAAAAGTAACGTTAATAAGTAAAATATAGTAATAAGAACATAGGCCAAATATGTTTAAATAAAATTGGCTCTATATAGTTACAAAATTATAGGTTATTAACATTAGGTTATTATAGGTTAATGATAGCTTATTAACATTAGCATTAGCAAAAAAATAAGTTTTCCATTTTACAACACAGAAAAAATATAAAGTTTATTGTAATAACATATTTAACAAAACAAATGTTTTAAAAGAAAGTTAGGCTCTGTATAAAAATAAAATGTAAGATGTTTGTAATATTTTCTAAAAAGTTCTAAAATAACCTAAAATTATTCAAGATATATAAAAGAGTAGATATTGTGAATTTTAAAAAGTCCGCACATCCAATAAATAATTAAAAACTATGCACTTAATTCTAAAAACATAAAAAAAGTAAGAAAAACTTTCAAAATTGTCCACTAAATATTTTTAAATTTCTAAACACAAAGTAAACTACGGAGAAAACTAATATATAACACAATTATGGCTGTTTTTACAGTTTAAAAAATGTTTGAACAACAAATTTTACATTTAAAACTTTCAAACAACTTGCAACAAAATAGAGATCAACTTTGACAACGCCCAAACAGTTCTTACTTCACTACGTTGCAACAAGAAATGGAGGGGAAAAGTATAGCAAATAGCAAGTTAAAGAAAAGGTGTTTGTAGTCGTTTGTACTGTTTGAAGGAAAAACTTTTAGCAGGAAAATAGCAGAAAAAAGTGTTAGCGCTTGCGGCAACGTTCGAATATAACGTAGGTGGTGGGGAAGTCCAAACTGTTGTTCCTTGTTTAACAAATAGCCTAACGATCCAGTCCAATTCAAACTGTTAGTTTATGTTTGGCAAAGCAGTTTGTTTTTCGTATATAGAATAACAGTTTGTTTTAACAGTTTGGAGTTTTCTTACCCATCTCTAGCTCAGTCTCGTTGTAGCAATCGCCCGTTTAAGTCCTTGCGGTGGCGTCTCGTCGAAGAAATGCAAAATGTTCAGATGAAGCAATGAGATTACCTGTGATTTCCTGTGAAACTGGGGAAAACTGCTTCAGAGGCTCAAGCCGTGTTAAAGGAAGTGTACGAAAGCGAATGTTTATTTGCGTACATAAGTTTTTGTGTAGTTTAAAAGGTTTGAGTTTTTTTTTGTGTTTAATGTCAGACTATTGTGCACACTTGGGCTAATGCAGACGATGGGATGATTTATAACGTATGAAAATGCCAAGCCCTGGCCGGGAATCGAACCCGGGTCCTCGGGGTGAAAGCCTAGTACGCTATCAACTAGACCACCGAGGCGGAGGGACGTGCAACTACCGAAGAGATCAGTGCCCTGGACAAAACTCAACATCAAAAACAGACGACAAAATAATGGTAAAATGATCCACAAAAATCGTCGTCGAAAAGTAAAGGGCAGTAGCGGCGTCTCTAACCCACGACCTTGGATTAATAGCCAGCGAAATAACCGATATTTTGCATAAAAAACATAAATTAGAATACAGTATACACATTTTAAAAATAGACTAATAAAAAGTAGTTTACTGATGTCTTTAATTTTACTGGTGAATATAGTATCTTTAAGACTACAAATTTCGTAAATAACAATACAGTTATTTTTCACTAGTAAATAAAGGGGATTGCGAAACCACAATCGTCTGCAGTGCGCAGTGTAGTGTGATAGAATAAACATACACCTCATTCTTGACTTTCCTCTTCTGTATTTGTACAAAAGAAAATTTTGACATTGTTACTGAGCAGTAAAGTACTGGCTTTCTTAAACATTAAATATAGCCTTTAAAGGAAAAATTCCGTGAGCAATATCCAATTGTTTATTACAGCCGAGACGGTTATAAATGCATTGTACAATGTGGACGTATTAAAGAATGCAGTGTTGTAGTTGTTTTTTTTATTGAAATAGTGATTTTTAAATATTTATTTCGTTTTACTTTATTCCTTATTATCCAATTAACACATATTCACCTGCGGAAAATATTTTTTTTTAAGATTATTTTAAAGATTTACGATTTTAGGGCGTTTTTACGGAACTGTATTGTAAAGTCATTGCTGTTTACATACATACTAAATTTCAAATACGGATTTATCGGTCATGCGCGTTATTATTACTTACATGCACATGTACTTACTGCTCATGCGCGTTGCAAATTCTGACAGCCATTATTATTGCTTGCTTCGTTGGTGCGTTCTTGTAATGAAACATTGTTAAAATGGCGTCCGTTATTTGTGAACCGTTATATGACTCTTTTTCTGTTAGGTTCACTACATAAAACCGTGTCAATTAAGTGCTGAGTATTTTTTTTTTTTTTTAATAAAGGTTTTTTATCGTTTTTGCGATCAAAAACACATTACCTTCTTTCGCGCGATAGCAATTTTGAGGTTATGCAGGTCACTTTCATTTTCGATTATTATCGTATTTCTCGTGCTTTCCGCCCTTTCATATCTGGTATTGCTTGTGGGCATGTGATAGTGTTTTAGTGAAAGAAATTACCGAACAATCGAGAAAAACGTACGCTGCATATTTACCGAACTAAAAAAAATGACCAATTAAGACAAAGAACAAAATTATATTATTTCTGTAAAAAAAATTTATGTTCTTTTCGTACAGCTAACACGAGCCTAGCAGTTGAATACGAGCCCGAATGCATTATAATGATGCTAACACAGAAATGAACGTAATTAATGGCAGACTTTAGTGTTCTTACAATGAAGATGTGTCACACATGTTCTAACACGAAGATTAATCGGCGCGGTCTGTCGTGAAGCGAAGGAACTATTAATTCTGTGTTCAGATACTAAATTACCGCACTGCTAATGATGATGGAACTGTGATTTACGATTTATGTTGACGTGTTGAACCTGAGATATGTTTCTTTGCAGGTTGAATGCAAATAAAAGTGGTTTAAATGTGTGTGTGTGTGTGTGTGTGTGTGTGTGTGTGTGTGTGTGTGTGTGTGTGTGTGTGTGTGTGTGTGTGTGTGTGTGTGTGTGTGTGTGTGTGTGTGTGTGTATTTTAACACGCTCACGTTCGCACAAAAATTGATTTATTTTATTTTATTATTGATTGAAGAAAATCGTAAGTAATCTTTTAAAAAAATTTTTCCGCGGGTGAATTTGTCTTAATTGGATAATAAGGTATAAAATAAAACGAAATAAATATTTAAAAATCACTAATTAAATAAAACACAACCTACAACACTGCATTCTTTAATACGTCCACATTGTACGATGCTTGTATAACGGTCTCGGTTATAATAAACAATTGGATATTTCTCACGGAATTTTTCGTTTAAAGGCTATATTTAATGTTTAAAAAAGCCAATACTTTACTGCTCAGTAACAATGTCAAAATTTTCTTTTGTACAAATGCAAAAAAGGAAAGTCTAGAATGAGGTGTATGTTTATTCTATCACACTACACTGGAGACGATTGTGGTTGTGCAATCCCGTCTATTTATCAGTGAAAAATAACTGTATTGTTATTTACGAAATTTGTAGTCATAAAGATACTGTATTCACCAGTAATTTTAAAGACGTAAATAAATTACTTTTTATTAATTTATTTTAAAATGTGTATACTGTATTCTAATTTATGTTTCTTTATGCAAAATATCGGTCATTTCGCTGGCTATTATTTTTCATGTTTACAATTGGCTAATATTTTCATAACAGCTTGGACAAGTTCGTTAACCAGCAAAATTCATTATTTATAAATGAAATATACAAATGAATGAATTGTTTATGTTATTTATATACAACGCGTAATTTAAAAAATAGTCAAAATGTATATAGATCAAATCGGCTCACTGATAGACTTAAATTAACTTTAATAATATTTATAATACGTATACGGAAGGTGTTACGTTCTTTTATATGTTATTCTTCCTATCGTGAGTCTCTATTTTTCTCTCTCATACAAAAGCACCTGTCAGTACGAAAGTACTTTTACTCGTTACCAATACTTGCAAAATTCATCGAAAAATGGGTCCAAAATTATTCAACGCTGTTCTTGGTATCTGATAACCTGAAAACTTATAGATTCGTTAAAATCTTAAGATACACATTGTAACGGTCATCGTTCTGCTAACCATTCTGTTGAACTTCTTATCAGGTAAACTTACAGAAAAAAAAGTTCTTTCAATCAAAAAAAAAAAAAAAAAACAGAAACCAGAATTTCTACATCAACCGGATTATTTGAGTTGAAAGATTTCACGGGTCAAATATGAAATGAAAAATACATTACGAGATTAAAACGGAGACAGATCTCTTGACAGCAATCAATACGGTACAAGCAACTGAAAGAAATTGCTTTCAGGAACCACCTCAGAAAAAGCTTTTCATAAATAAAGATGAAATAAAATAAAGTTGTATTGCATTTCGTAGTTTGCTACTTTGTCCACTTTTCATTTATTGATATTAATACAACATAAGCGAATGACGCAGCCTTCATGGTAAAACTCAGTGTTCTGGCCTTGATCACTACATTACTTTTTGAGGACCATTAAGAACGCATTCCTTCACGTATGGACAACGTGAATCACATTGAAAACTGGTGTACGTCTATTCAAGGAGAACCTTTGTTCTGACGTTTCGCTAAAATCATCTGACATCATCGAGGTTGTTCTCGCTTCAAGTCTGAAGACGAACTGAAGAAACTTTCGCCTGCCAGCTCCATTTATAAGCTCCGTACGATTCAAATAAAAAGTGGGCTGGAATTAGCTGACGTCAGTCGGTAGATCGAAAGCGTCATTAAGATAATTTTTATATTGCATATATATGAAAAAACAATATCACAATCATTTCTAGCGTTAGTCATTGAAAAAGAATATGTTTTAATTGAATTGAAAATTCGATAAAGAACCCTAACTTATGAGTTATTTTTTTACACATATAATACTGTAATTGCGTTAATTTGTAACCAACTTTAATCTAAAAACACCTAGTATTGAAATATGTCAGTTAAATTCAAAAAATGTTTACGAATATTTTTACAAATATTTACGAGACAAGTACGCTGTTATTAAATAATTACAAAGATTTTTAAATAGATTTAATATCACTTTCAAAAAATACTTGTCTATATGCTAAAGACACTTTAACAAAATAAGTTTGGTTTGATGGGGGTTGAGATTTGGATGAAATTTGTATTTATAAGAGAGAAGCGAGGACTAAACCAATTAAAAGTTTTTGCTATACAATTTCTTTCCTCGCTTAATTTATTTTTCCCAAGATAAAACGACAATAATTAATTTATATTTAGAAGGAACTTCCAAACAGCTGTTGCACCAATCCGGGAGCGATGTCCCCAACAATTCGCTCAGATATTCAAATTACTGAATTAGAAAATATTAACACGTATCATGTCTTAAGGCTGGTTGTGATGTTGGATTTTGCGGAACACGCGATGCGAGTGCACAAATTTGTATTGATATATAACTGTACATTTTGCGCGTTGCAAGTCTCATATTAAATTAATTATAATTAAAAATTACTATTTCCGCCCAGGATCGAACCGGGTTCCTTGAGCGTGTAAGGTGCACGCGTTAACCACTACACTAAGGAAACTACGAAGAAATTTAACCGATTTAATTTTATGAAATGAATCGTTAATTTAATTTTTGGTAGTTATATTTAAAAATCAGTTGTTTTAAAGTAATTCGTAACTATCAGCTTATTATTTTTTTTTTTTTTTTTGAACAGCTTATAGCCTGTAATAAGTTTTAGGTCACGTTAAAAACTAACAATGTTAATTTGTCGTGTTTTCAAATAAATTAGAAAATAATTAAAATAAAAAAGGAAGAGAAAACATGATAAATTGTTTTTACTTTTTCGCCTAGTAATATTTACGTACTTATTAGCTAAAATATAATCATTAGTGAATTGTAATTGGAAAAAGCTATTTTGGCAAGAGGCAGACTTGTAGTGAGTCCTCCAGAGAGATAGGCTATATTTTTATTATAGCCTGCACTCTAGAAGACTTATACACATACGCATACACACACACACACACACACACACACACACACACACACACACACACACACACACACACACACACACACACACACACACACACACACACACATATATATATATATATATATATATATATATATATCTGTAGGTAGATAGATAGATAAATAACATAAATTAAGTACATATGTACTTCGTAAAGTGAAAATAAAGTAAAAAAATACGCCGTAAATCTCGCAATAAATAATGTAGGCACATTTATAAAGGCAGTTAAAAAATATCACTTGAGAAGGGCAGAGCTGTGATGACAGTAATTTGCATAGAGCTGCTACAAAGTGCCATCTGTCCGTGACAAATGTATATTAGGTCAGGGTGCTCCGTAATATATCATTGATTAAACATTATCACTTTGCAAAGTTGCCTGGTCGTTAAGACGTCATTGCTGTACCTCAAGTGTCCGTGGACCGTGCCGGCCATATTGAATCTATTACCTGAACAACTGAAATATATTACTCCGCTATTTGTCAAGATAAAGTTATGTTTCACGTTTCATTTTGTATGTATTGTTGGTTGGAATGTGGTCTGCTTTTCACACTTTGTAGTCTTCGTTTCGTTTGCTTTTTAAGATTTCTCTGTATCTTTAAAAACACAAAACATACACAGACTTTTAGTGTAAAATGCTAAACTATTTCTACATACAAGACATTTAAAATGAGAAATTAATTAGAATATTAATTAACGAATAGCCAAACTTAACTTAACGAATAGCCAAACTTAACTTAACGAATAGCCAAACTTAACTTAACGATAGCCAAACTTAACTTAACGATAGCCAAACTTAACTTAACGAATAGCCAAACTTAACTTAACGAATAATAGGAAATAGGTTCGATATGACCGACAAGGTCCAAAGACGTTTAGCCAAATAATTATAATAATAATTATAATTTAACGGATAACACAATATTTTCTTTTTTGAAGCGAAATTTTATATTATTAAAAATCAGAGTTGAAATACCCGTAATAATATTAAACTGGGTATTTCAAATGCCTGTATATGCAAATTTTTCCAACAATTCAGTCCAAGCTGGTCCGGGAGTGTCGGCATAAGGGAGTGGAAGGTAAACTGACTGGCTGGATTGGGATCTACATCTGAGTTCATTGGATCTGAGCCGGCTTTAGAGATTTCTCTGTCGTTGGCCAGATCTGCTATTAAGTTTTTTTTTTTTGTTATTTTAAGGCGAAAAGCACATTGAAGCTATTATCGCCTCCCTAAATGTAAGTGTGAGTGTAAAAGTATTAAAGTCGTAAGTGTAGTGCTGTAAGTGTAAGTGTGTGATAGACTCGGGTATCACGAGGGACGTCTAAATCCTCTCAATAGGTGCAGCTAGTCTGCGCGGTTAGATGGATTAATAAACATCACCAGGCAAGATGAGATAACCTTCATGGGCATTCCCATAGTAAGCACCTCTTAAGCATATTTCCATGTGGAGGGCTTGAAGAAGCAGCAGACGTCTTGGGCAGAGCACAACTAAGGAAAATCATGGGGCGTATTACTGGGCATTGTAGTCTGAGGGTGCACATGGTATGTACAATGGTAAAACCGTGTGTAAATTGTGAAGGAAAGAGGAGACTGCAGGACACATAATCCTTAATTGTGAAGCTCTTACTGGTAGGAGGCTAGGAGGTTTTGGTTTCCAGGACCCTAGGGATCTTCAGCAGAATGAGCTAGTCAGTGGATTGTTGGACCTTACTAAGGGTACCAATCTGTTAAACTAGTACTCAAGAGGTGATCGCAGTGCCTGGGGTTGTATTATCCCTTCCTCTAGTTTGAATCTAGAATAATAGATTAGTGGTGTTTGATTTTTTTTTAAGTGTAAAATAATAATCTTATGATTTCTAAACATTTTGAAATGGCTGCCGTTTTGAAACTGTTGAACTGTATTTTACTGGTAAAAACGTGTTCATGCTATTGCAGAAACAAAATTTGTTTGGCAAGTTTCAATGAACGCGGCAGGAAAAGTAACGAAATTGTGATGAATGGTCATGTTCATCTAAACAGCTGATTTCCCATCACAGCTGTTTCTTCGGTAACACTATTTCACCGTAATATTGATAATGTTTACGGCGAATTATATTAAAGGGCGAAGGAGATTTTTAAAGGGTAAATTGCTTCCTTTAGAAAAGTCTTACAAAATTGTTTGTATTATCTTTTTTTTTATCAAACATAGACATAAACGAAGCTAACAGCGTTAAGTATACAGTACCGTAATTAAATGGGGTTTAGTAATAATAACAGGCCTACAAAATGACAGAAAATCTCTTTACTTTAAATATTAGAAAGTTATTTTGTATTTTGATATAATTCTTGGACATGTCGTGGCGGAAATACATGATTAGCGAAGTATTCAGTTCTGAGAAACAGCGGTTAATGCCTTGCTTTCAATATTTGCACGAAAACGCCACTTAGATTTTAGGTTACAACTGATTAGTGCATCATTTTTAATTATTAAAATTTCATAAAATCAAATGAAATCAGCTGATTTTTATGAATTAATATAAAACAACTGATCTTTTAATATAACTACCAAAATTAAATTAACGATTTATTTTATACGTTTAAATCTTCGTAATTACCGTAGTGGTTATCACGCGGCCTCACATGCGAAAGGTCCCCGGTTCGACCTTGCACGGAAGCAGTAATTTTTAATTATAATTAATTTAATACGAGACTTGCGACGCGCAAAATATACTGTTATATATCAATAGGCCTACATGTTCCTCGCATCATGCGTCCCACAAAAATCCAACATCACAACCAGCCTTAAAACGTGATGCATGTTGAAAGGGTTAAACTCAATAAGAGGCAAACTAAGAACGTAATAGAGTTAGATTAATGGTGCTTTAAAAGAAGATGTTTAAATGAAGGTGCTTAAAAAGTATGGAAAAACGTTATACAATGTAGGTGAGGTTTAATATGAACCCTATAGAATAGAAGCAACGAAGTGTACTGTACTTTGCACCCACCGGCTCGTGAAAAGTTATTAAGTGGAAAATCTGTAAGTAAAGTGGGTTATGTATCTAAAATAGAACATAGTTATTTGTGCTCGATGCTGCAACACAAGTCAGTATGCTACGTCTCTGAATTGCGCACTTCAAAATAATAGGTTCGGGATTACAGTTACTGCCGTTAAATTTTCTTTTAAAGCTGATTTCACGTCATCATTAACTAAGTGGTTTAAAGTTTGGACATAAAAGGTTTTTTTTAATATTACATAGAATGTAGGCGATTTTACAGTATTAAAGAAACTTTATAATAGATGTTTTTTTAAATTATTTAGGTAGTAAATGAGCTATTGGAGTGGCAATCGTCGTAAAATCTAGACCCGGGACTTGGAATCAGCACTGGTCCTGAGTTTTAAATTGCATTTGAAGGGTTCCTTAAAATTTTGTTTACGTGCGTGCGAGCGCGAGTGTGTGTGTGTGTGCGTGTGTGTGTGTGTGCGTGTGTGTGTGTGTGTGTGTACGCGCGATCGCGCGTTTGTATTACTCTCGGGTCCGCAGTAGTGGTCCGATTTGATTCAAACTTGGAACAAAATTTCGTTTTGGAAGATCGTTACATCCCTTTACCCATTTCGAAATGACCGTTAATAATTATTAAAAAAAATTTTTCGTTTTTTTCGTTGTTACACTAATTGTAAAAAAGTTTGAAAATACTGAAAAAATATAAATAGTGAAATTTTGACGTTTTCCTTTGTATTTAGCAGGTCGGTTTGACTCGAAACAACCGACTTTGCTTAATACAACCTTAATGTTTTTCCAAATACAAAATTTAAAATTTGTGTTTGCTAAAACAAACGGATTTTTTGAGAATAGGTTCTAACATATTTAAAATAATATAATAACGGGACTGGGTAAATCGCGAAAACTAACACAATACTGTAGTCAGTTTGCGTAGTATGCTTAGTTTGTTTTGTTCTTGTGTCATGCAGTCTCGATCAACCGTCACCCATTTAACCATCAGCTTCTATTAACCGTCAGGTATATTCTCTTATCTAACATTTTAAAGCAGTCTTCCGTATTAAATAATTTGTAATAAATAATAAAAGTAACTTTATAGACAAAACAAAACACTGTAACTGGACACTACATATTTACAGCATAGACGATTGCAGTCGACACTAATTGCTACCCTAAGTAAATATTGATAATCGAAAAAGTGAACGATCCTATCATACAGTGGATTGAGATAAAAACACTTCAAATATTGTCACTTCAAATATGAAAGATTGTATGAATGTTTCTTTTAAAAGATAAACACATTCACGCTACTAAAATGTTACGATAACACCATTTAGCGTATAAGTCAATCTCGAAACAGTCACATGAGTGTTACAGTCTGCGGGAGAAATAGAAAAAGTCCGGGCGTTTACTAGGTCGGCCGCGGGCTGCGAGGCACTTTCCCGGTGAAAGAAATTCTTGTTTAAAGTTGGCCGTTTCCTCCCATTTCCTCCCGAGCATGTTGTGGTCTTTTATGTAGTTATTCCGGGTGTTAGTGGGCTGTATTATTTCTTCTGTAGTGGGTGGTTCTCCTTGTCTACTAAACAACTATTTTCGATCTGTATTTATACTCGAAATTATAGCGCGAACCATTATTTCTCAGAATTCCATTGTTAAAACTAAAGGAAAAACGCACCAATCAGAATGAAGCTACTGTGTACGGTAGATGCGATGTGATACGCCGGCAGTAATGTCTGGGCAGAAATGTAATAATTTAGCGTAGCATAGACCCGAGATACGCGAGCACTGCGAACCAATCGGAAGGTAGTATTGGTTGACGGGAGTGAAGTAAGTTTCGCAGGCTTTAGCTATTTCAAAGCCGAGAGAGAAAGAACGGGGAATTTTTAGTGTGGTTTCTCAGGTGTTAGTAAGCGGAACTAAGTTGTGTAACTCAGTTCCTGTGTTGTTTAGGCGATGACATGAGTACTTTTAAATGGCGCACGCGATGCTCTCGTATACGTTATGGGAATACTTGTCAAAAGGTTAATTAAGGATAATTTACTGTATTAAAGACCCATTTATGTAAAATCCGTATAATAAATTACACTTACATAGAAAATTTTTAGTTATACTACATTTTTCAAAATAATAATAATAAAATATTTTTATACTGTAAACAGATTATAGCATGTTAATTTTATCGATCGTTGAAAGTAGGAGTATTCTATTTATGTCATCCGTCGCCCCAACGATCGCGATAATGACGGTTAATCGAGATTCTACTGACATAAATTTTTAAAGTTGTTTTTGGTAATTAACTCAGAACCGAATATTTCGGAGAAATAATTAAATATGATATTTGTTTATAATATCTCGAACATTTTAAATTTAAAAATAAATGCAAAATTTCTAAACACGTATTCCATAAAAAAATAAAGAAATCTACGTACTGCAATTAAAATTAAGATATCTAAAGAACTTAATTAAAAATTTTCAGCTGCTGATTAAAGCAAGATATAAATCCAAAGTGCTGAGTTAATTGTTGCTTATTGTTACGCTTTAGAAATTTCCCTCTCAGCTGTTCTCGTCTGTCCTCAGCTGTTTCCCGCGCAGTTTGTTATTTCCTTAATGTTCTTGTGAAACGTATGTTCATTATAAAACAGAGGAAATTTATAAAACAGTCGCAACGAATAAACGAACTCGTGCGCGCGTAATATTAAACGAAGGGTTTGGTAAATGTTGGGACAGTATGAAGGTAAATATTTCAGTGTGCGAGTTATTTTAATGAATATGCATTCGAGTTGTGAAAACTGCACGTCTTTAATTATCTTCATAAAAATATTGGAATATATTACAAAGATAGGTACCTTAATTGCAGAAATACTGCCACGAACAAATTTCATTAAACGTTATATTTTTTTACCTCGGTGGTCTAGTGGATAGCGTACTAGGATAGCATACATCCCGAGGACCCGGGTTCAATTCCCTGCGAGGGCTTGGCATTTTCACACGCTATAAATCATCCCATCGTCTGCATTAGCCCAAGTGTGCACAATAGTCGGACGTTAAACACCAAAAAAAAAAAAAAAAAAAAAAAAATTTATATAAGTCAATTTATTCGTTTATAGTGCAATGAAAGTATGGGTGTCTGCGCATATTGTTAGAGACTAAACTAATAGATAGAACATTAATTTTTCAAATTTTAAACTCTTTTTATATTAAAAAAAAACCTAAATAATTTAGAAAACACGTAATTAATGATTTTTTTAATACATACTACTGCACATGCCTTTTCGTACATTCTTGAGGTGCTCAGTTAAGGCGACTTCCCCAGTCCTAGTAACTTCATAACGGGAATTTGGTAGGATTCAAGCAGTATAACTCCTTCACGTCTAATTGGTGATTTCTTAATTCGTTATTGACTTTCTTGAAATGCTTGCTCTTCTGATTCCCTTTTATTATTATTATTTTTTTAAATTTCTCTTAACACTCATCAGCTGACACTAATTGCTACCAACTATTGATAATCGAAAAGTAAAAGATCCTATCATTTAGTGGAAATAGATAGAAACACTACAAATAGTGTCAACGAATTCTGAAAGATTGTATGATTGTGTCTTTTAAAAGATAAACACTCACACTATTTACGATAATATCATTTAGCGTATAAGTCGATCACGAAACAGTCACGTGAGTGTTGTAGTCTGCGAGAGAAATAGAAGTCCGGGCCTTTACTATATCGGCTGCGGGCTGGCGAGGTACTTTTCCGCTTCGGAATGTTGCAAGAAATTCTTGTTTAGAGTTGGCCGGACTCCTATTTTCTCCCGAGCAAGTTGTGGTGTCTTGTGTTGTGCCCCACTTGGTCTATGTTTTTTTATCTGTGCTGAGAACCAACTCATTACATTCTTACTCATGTTATGCCCACTAGTAGCTAGGGAAATGAGTTCCGCCCATAGAGAGCCCAGCATGCATGGGTATACTGGGAGGTCGCCAGGTATCCCAGCTTTGTTTCATACACCACTAGACCTGTGTCATTTACTCCATCAACGCGGGTTTTTAAAAATATAAAAATCTTCCGAAACGTTCTAAAAATGTCTATAAACCTTCACACCATAGTCTTCCGATATTATAGCTATGGGATTGATTGTATTCTTCTTGATAAATTGGTTCACTAATATTCGTATTTATATTTTCCTTTTATTTATTAAATCATTTTTCGTTGATCGTTGCACTTTAATTTCACTTTCACTTCATTCTTCTCAACAAGTCTTGTCTCTTTGATGGATCCAATTTTACTAAAATCTGTCTCATCTTCACACTTTTAGTTATTAATTGAGTTCTTTTTCATTGGTTTATTCTTTCCTACGTTCTGCGTTTTTATTGGTTATACCTGGCGCATTTTACCGCCTTTTTTGCCGATCGGTTCTTTGGTTCCACACAGGCCTGTTGTCCATCAGCTGTTCTTAACGAAATCTATGCCTACTTTATTTCACCTTGGTAACCCACACGCGATAAACGAATCGAAATGTTTGTGCTATTACAACCTGTAATGTGTATTTTACCAATATGAACATTCCACAAAATTTAATTAAAAACATTTTTTTTTTAACGTTCGACTATGTGCACACTTGGGCTAATGCAGACGACGGGATGATTTATAGCGTATGAAAATGCCAAGCCCTGGCCGGGAATCGAACCCGAGTCCTCGGGGTGAAAGCCCAATACGCTATCAACTAGGCCACCGAGACGGCTACAGAAACTTGAATTATAGCGAGGGATTAAGTAAGGGAAAATATCATATTTCAGGATGTAATAACCGTCTTGGCAAAATTGTATTAAAACTCTCATTAATTTTAAACTGAACTTCCGATAAACAAGCTGCAGCACGAAATGTGGACGCGGCAACACGACTTTAATGTATAATCGTTAGCGTAAAATCGGATATTTTCTCTTGAAACCTTGAATAATTCATTTGTAAGAAACTTTTTAATCTTCAGCGTTTTTTTAGAATAAAATCGTTCAACTTGCACGAATTACTGCTTTTAATTGCGAACGTTACTAGGTTAGGTGAATAACGTTAAGAACAGAATTTCCGAACAATCTCTTGTTAGCAATTAATTATTGACGCGAATATTATCGATATTATGGATTTTGCAACGTAAATAATAGCATAAAACCTGTACTGTAAGTATCAAGTATTTAAGTACCTGTATTTAATTATTAAATTTATGCATATGAATATGAAAAGCGTGTTAAATGAGTGATGGGCGATTAATGAACGAACCGCTCCTTTGATAAATCTAAATATCTAAAACTAATCTAACCTAACCTAACAACATAAAATAACATAAACCTACCCAACACAACCTAACTTAATTTCTTTTTTCATCATATCCGTTTAGGGATCGATATGCAACATACGTACACTGGATTTCTTTCTCACTTCCGTATGTAGTTTTATCTTCTTTTATCTTCTTACATGTCCGCTATCTCTTTTTGTACAAAAATTACTCTGAAGTATCCTAACCTAACCTACTGGATTTCTTTTTCACTTCCTTATGTGTTTTATCTTCTTACATGTCCGCTATCTCTTTTTGTACACGAATTGCTCTCAAGTATCCTTACCTAACCTAACCAAACCATAACCTAACCTAACCTATTTTTTTTCCATCATAGCCGTTTAAGGATCGATATGCAACATACGTACACTGGATTTCTTTCTCACTTCCTTGTGTTGTTTTATCTTCTTTTATCTTCTTGCATGTCCGCTATCTCTTTTTGTACACGAATTGCTCTGAAGTATCCTAACCTAACCTACTGGATTTCTTTTTCACTTCCTTATGTGTTTTATCTTCTTTTATTTTCTTACATGTTCGTTATTTCTTTTTGTACACGAATTGCTCTGAAGTATCCTTACCTAACCTAACCAAACCATAACCTAACCTAACCTATTTTTTCCATCATAGCCGTTTAAGGATCGATATGCAACATACGTACACTGGATTTCTTTCTCACTTCCTTATGTTGTTTTATCTTCTTTTATCTTCTTGCATGTCCGCTATCTCTTTTTGTACATGAATTACTCTGAAGTATCCTAACCTAACCTACTGGATTTCTTTCACACTTCCTTATGTTGTTTTATCTTCTTTTATCTTCTTATATGTCCGCTATCTCTTTTTGTACAAGAATTACTATGAAGTATCCTAACCTAACCTAGCCAACTAAGCTAACCAAACCTAAAACCACTATACAAACTAATAAATTTTCAAACTGAAACCTCAAACACGAATCTGACGACGGTCGAGGTTCTTTGAAATGTTAACCTCTTACTTGGGGATTCTTACAATTATTTCTCAGTCACAACAGACAATGTGTTTATTTTAAAAACGTGTTATTTCTTCACGCCTGACGGTTTAAAGGTCGCGCACTATGTGTATAAATGTTTTTTTAAGGCTTATGAACAATATTTCCATTATCTGAACAAACTGTGCTAGAAAGAACATAGAAATAGATACAGTATAGATATTCGAGTTTAAAGATGGATTTTCATCGGACTGAGTACTGGCGTCAAACTGAGATAAAAATAGTGTAATTCTTCTTGGAATTTAAACAGAGAAGCAACATAAATATAATCATTCCAGTACGCTTTAATACATCAAGTACTAGTCATGCTATGACAATTTATTGTAGCAGGTGCGTGAAAGAATAATTTAATTGACCATGCATGATCATACTCGTCTAAACGAAACATTTCAGTTCAACAGCTTTATTCGTTGTCCACCTTTAAAAAGTTTAAGTTTGGTTAGGTTAGGTTAGGATACTTCAGAGTAATTTTTGTACAAAAAGAGATAGCGGACATGTAAGAAGATAAAAGAAGATAAAACTACATACGGAAGTGAGAAAGAAATCCAGTGTACTTATGTTGCATATCGATCCCTAAACGGATATCATGAAAAAAAAATAGGTTAGGTTTGGTTATGGTTTGGTTAGGTTAGGTTAGGATACTTCAGAGCAATTCGTGTACAAAAAGAAATAACGAACATGTAAGAAAATAAAAGAAGACAAAACACATAAGGAAGTGAAAAAGAAATCCAGTAGGTTAGGATACTTCAGAGTAACTCTTGTACAAAAAGAGATAGCGGACATGTAAGAAAATAAAAGAAGATAAAACAACATAAGGAAGTGAAAAGAAATCCAGTGTACGTATTTTGCATATCGATCCTTAAACGGCTATAATGAAAAAAAATTAGGTTATGTTAGGTTGGGTTATGTTAGGTAAGATTAGTTTTAGATATTTAGATTTATCAAAAGAGTGGTTCGTTCATTAAGCACCCATCACTCATTTAAAAAGCTTACCTATTGTCTCCTTAGAGCTTTCTAAATACTTCCATTAAGGAATACCAGCCGAATCGCTTTGATAAATTGATAATACGCGTAAAAAATTATTACTTGTTCTAGTAAATTAGTATAGAACAGTGTTTTGAAAAAAGTTTAAACAAACACATTCAGAGAAATTACAGTGATAGCATGGAAGCAGCGTACAAGTAGAGAAGCAAATTAAAGATATTTTCATAAAGTTTTGTGCAATCAAAACCAACATGAGCAGTACAAGACGTTGGTATACCTGCACAATGTTTGTTTTTCTTTAAATAATTTTTGTAAGCATTGCATTATTTTAGAAGTTGTTATCTTTTTACTTAATTCGGTTTTTTCGGTTAAAGTTTAAGAGAAATCTGAGAAATACTCAGATTACATTTCTTAAAGTATTTGTTTAAACTTTTTTTTATAAATTTGGTGTTACGGAAAAAATAAAAATACTTACAAGAAACACTCTGCAAAAGTAATCTTCAGTAATGTATTACCTGTAACAAAACATTAAATTTAGCTAAAACATGTTTAGATGTTTTTTAAAACATTACGTATTGTAATTATAAAATAATTCTGAAAACATACTGAACTTTCATGCTCTTCCAGTCCAAAGAAGAGTTCTTTTTAAGTATGCGCGACTCTCTGGCTGTGTATATGTGCACAGACTAAACCAAATTAACAGATATTTGATGAAATTCAGCATTCCAGTAGTTTGCTAGGAATTTAGAATCTCTCCTAACGGTATTGTTTAAAGGATCAGTAATGGTTCAAAAATGTTTTTTAATACAAATAACTATAATGCAATCTTCTTATATTGTTTCGGCTACACTTGATAACAACCCAAGACTGAACCCTTTTGGAACTACCAAAAGGTTCCAAATAATTTCCGGAAACTCGTGCCCCAATTTGTTAAACCCAAAAGGAAGGGGAAGAAGTGCGTGCAAAACTGTCTAGTTACGCCTTAAACTGCAGAACCGTTTCTCCCCAGCACTGCCAGGTTGGAATGTCTTCTAGAAGATCCAGCAACTTCCCGTCATACAGTTGGCCCGTCGGTCGCCCAGAATCGACTAACCACATTTTCCCCGAAGCTTTTATCTCAACTGCTATTCTACATACTTTGTTTTTTTAAATAATTTTATTTATTTATTTATTTATTTTTGTTATTTTAAGGCGAAAAGCACATTGAGGCTATTATCGCCTCCCTAAATGTAAGTGTGAGTGTAAAGTGTTAAAGTCGTAAGTGTAGTGTTGTGTGTCTTAGATTCGGGTACCGCGAGGGACGCCTAAATCCCCTCAAGCTAGTCTGCACCCCCTGCTGTGTACTTTGCTTATAACAACAGGCAGTATGTCACCAGTTTCAATATTTTTCTGAGTCTTTGTCAATAGTGTTGTTGTACACTCTTTTGTTGTACCCTCTTTACAATTTTTAAAGCTAATAAATAAAATTACAATTCTAATTCCTAACAAGGTGTAAGAAATTAGAATAAAAATAAACCACGACCAAAACTGGATTGGTTTCTTTTCGCAAAATACGTGAATGTAACAAAGTTTGTGGGCCTAATATTTTTTGCATCATTTATTTTAGTATATAAAAGACGTTTTCTTCCTCTAAAAATCATGTAAAACTCGTAGCGAATTTAAATTAGAAAATTGCTTTTTGGGTGTTAAGACCTATACCAAATACGAAATGAGCACCTATCGTGATCTTTAGAACAAGTTAAAGAAGTACTTATTAATATCATACACTGTGTGATCGAAAAGTCCTAACTCCTTAACTTTTAAACAAGTACAAATAAATGATGTGGATTATAATAGTTCAACATTTGAGTCACTCTAACAGTACCACATTTTTTTAGGAAAATACATTAAAATGACGTCTTCTAAACGTTCCCTAAAGTTTTTACTGGCATTTTTAATGTTGAGGGGATGTGAAACATATCTCGGAAACCTGTAAAAATTTGTAATTTTGAAAATATGATTTAAAATTGTAATCAGTGCTAAGATATGTAGTACTTCAAACTTTAATATTTGACTCAAATTTGAAAATCAACCTAACGGTGGTCATAAATATCGTAATACTCCTGCACAATATTTAATTACCTTGCACGTATACAGCATATTGGAATTGGTAATTGAATTACCCTTTAGATGCGGTTACTTCATCAAAACACACACACACACACACACACAAAACACAATACACAACACACACACAAACCCACACACAAACAAACAAATACACACACATATCACACAACACAAACAAATAAATACACACAACACACAACACACATACACATACACAAACTCTCTCTCTCTCTCTCTCTCTCTCTCACACACACACACACACACACACACACACACACACACACACACACACAAACAAACAAATACACAACACACACACATATATACATACACATACAAACAAACAAATGCACACTACACACACACACACACACACACACACACACACACACACACACACACACACACACACACACACACACACACACACACACACACACACACACACACACACACACACAACACACACACACACACACACACACACACACACACACACATACAGACAGACATACACACACACACAAACAAAGAAATACAAACAATACACACATACACACACAAACAAATACACACAACATACACACATAAACAAAGAAATACAAACAATACACACACACACACACACACACACACACACACACACAAAATACACAACATACACACACACTCACACACACAAACTAACAAACAAATGCACACTACACACACACACACACACACACACACACACACACACACACACACACACACACACAATATGTTACGATGTTTTTATGGCATAATTTCCTCGTTACCGTTTTGTATTTTCACAGAAACACATG
>CM040188.1:42064237-42136737 GCA_022606455.1 Callitettix versicolor
GAACTGAAGTCTCGAACGCACGAAATTGAGATTGATCCCGCTGCCTTATCCACAAAAGACAAATTATCTTGGAGTTCACGATCATTTTTTGAGAGGTTAGGTATCAAGTTTAGTTCGATTAGATTCTAGCGAAATTCCTTCAAAAGTTTCAAAATGGCGGTCATTTTAGATATTTAAAAAATCATAACTTTTTTGTCTTTAATAATTTTTGAAAATCCGATTTCATCATGCATCAAACACTGCAAAAATTAGCATTTTGAATGTTCAAAATCATTATATATAGAAAAATTAATTTGACGGCGGTCAGGAATCATTTTTTGTGTTTTAAATGTAATTTAAGAGCTTAACACACGCATGCACATTTCAATGTTGTCTCCCATGGTGAAATCAGAGTCTCGAAAGAAAGGTAAGATAAAAAATAGTTTTGTAAATTTGCTTCTATCACGTCAGCAAATAATTGCGAACGGAAACTGTTCAATTTTTCTCCAAACGTGAAATTCGTTCGTTTCAATTGTAATACTACGTTTTAAGGTATGACTGCAAATTCAGGCACATTCTGATCAACCGATTTAGAAAAAACTATAGCGGGTTCCAGTAGGCCTATTGCTGGATAATCTTGTAATATTTTACTCCCAAAAGTAGAGCGTGTAGCACTTTATAAATCACAATTTTGGTCCGAATGTATTAAAGCTTAATATTGTTATAGTTTCCGGGGAAAATAGCGGAAGTCCGAGCGTTCACCAGGCGGGCTAGCGAGCTACTCTTACGGTTCAAAATGGTAAGAAAGTAAGCAGCTGGCTTTACTTCTTCTTCAAAGTTGGCTGGATTCCTCCTATTTTCTCCCGAGTAAGTTGTGGTGTCTTGTGGAATTGTTCTGGTTGTTTGGTTGGCCTACTCGTGTTCTACCGAACGGCGATTTTGGCGGGAAAAATAATTTCTAAAAATCTATTGTTAAAACCAGAGAAAGAACGCACCAGTCAGGATGAAGCTATTGTGTACGGGAGATGCAAAAAGTAATGCCTGGACAGAAACGTAATAACAGCGAATTTTAGACTCGAGCACTGTGAACCAGTCAGAAACGAGTATTCGTTGACGGGAGATTGTGAACTACGTTCGCAGGCGTAGGATATTTGAAAGCCGGTAGAGTTCAAAAATTAAGCGTGGATGTTTTTCGGTGTTTTTTAAGGCAAAAAGTACATTGAGGCTATTATCGCCTCCCTAAATGTAAGTGTGAGTGTAAAGTGTTAAAGTCGTAAGTGTAGTGTTGTGTGTCTTAGATTCGGGTACCGCGAGGGACGCCTAAATCCCCTCAAGCTAGTCTGCACCCCCTGCTGTGTACTTTGCTTATAACAACAGGCAGTATGTCACCAGTTTCAATATTTTTCTGAGTCTTTGTCAATAGTGTTGTTGTACACTCTTTTGTTGTACCCTCTTTACAATTTTTAAAGCTAATAAATAAAATTACAATTCTAATTCCTAACAAGGTGTAAGAAATTAGAATAAAAATAAACCACGACCAAAACTGGATTGGTTTCTTTTCGCAAAATACGTGAATGTAACAAAGTTTGTGGGCCTAGTATTTTTTGCAACATTTCTTTTAGTAAATAAAAGACGTTTTTTCCTTTATACATCATGTAAAACTCGTAGCGAATTTAAATTAGAAAATTGCTTTTTGGGTGGTAAGACCTATTCCAGGGCCATGAAATGGGCACCGATCGTGACCTCTTTTTTTGGTGTTAGTAGGCGGAACTAGGTTGTGTAACTCAATTCCTATGTTGTTTTGACAGTACGAAAACTCAATTTGTGTAATAGCTTGGACAAGTCCCGTTGACAGTTTCAAAATGGCGGTAATTTAAAATTTTAAAAAAATCATAAACTTCTTATGTTACAGTTTAAAAAAACAGATTTTATTAACCAGCATTTCGAATTTGTAAATTCCATAGAAACACAAAATTTAAACTAACGGCGGTCAAGGTTCATTTTCAATTTATACAGATTTAATAGCTGAATTTTAAGTAAAAATTGGAAATAAAATTAAATAAATTATTGTTGGAAATTCGCCTGCATCGCGTAAGCCAGACGAAATTTTTTATTTGTTTAGCAACTAGATTCTTACAATTTAGAATTAAAGCTATGCTAATGCCGTTCTTTAGCATAATGTTTTTTAATGGCTGT
Source organism: Callitettix versicolor (assembly GCA_022606455.1). Classification (NCBI taxonomy): domain Eukaryota; kingdom Metazoa; phylum Arthropoda; class Insecta; order Hemiptera; family Cercopidae; genus Callitettix; species Callitettix versicolor. The sequence goes on from CM040188.1 coordinate 42,066,413, forward strand.
TTAAAGTAATGTGGCCCTTGTAAGGATACGTTTCCAGATAAAACGCCAGAAAATTAAGTCTTCCTAATTTCCTATCTACAAGCGTTTCAACGACTTCATTAAGCGTATTTTATTTTATTGTTGTGTTTAAATCACATTAACATTTTAATAAATTCCTTTTCGAACAGGATTGTTCTGGTTTTAAATTTTAAATTGACCAGTTATAACTAATGGCTAATTATAAATACAAGATGGAAGTTAATTATTATTTAACTGTATGCATATACTATCTGATTACATTAAATAGAAAAATATGGCGATCTTAAAAATATCGATCTTGACATTTACACTGACCTATCGTTTGAAGGTTCCCCGGATTTATAACTTGGATGCCGGTCAATCAGGGTCGTTACAAATCACTAGAGACCAATTGACCGATTTATGTTGCACGTTGGTAGATAACATGGCAAACTTTTTTTTTTTTGAAGCGGAACTTTTAATGTTACCTTTGGCGACAGTGTTGGATAGAAACAACTCCGCGGAACGGAAGAATGTAACAGAAATATAGAACGAACGCGCAAACGTATTTCGTCTCTCTATTTCTGTCTCTTTTTCTTCCTCCTTTTCGATAACAGTACACGCGTATTACGAGGGCTATTCAGAAAGTAGATTACGTTTTTGGATAAAAAAAAAACTAAGTACAGGAAAAAAATTTTATTATATACATTTGAAAGAGGAACTAAAATACTATTTTTCGACATAATCGCCAAACAAATTTAGACATTTGTCATATCGGTGAACTAGCTTTGAAATTCCCGTGTCGTAGAATTCCGCCGCCTGTGACGGCAGCCAGTCAGTCACGCCCGCGCGGAGATCTGCGTCGTCATCGAAGCGCTGTGTTGCAAGCCAAGTCTTCATCTTCGGGAATAAGTGGAAATCACTAGGTGCCAGGTCCGGACTGTAGGGTGGATGAGGGAAAATCTCCCACTTGAAGGCCGTCAAGACGTCTTTTGTTCGATTTGCCGTGTGAGGGCGGGCATTGTCGTGCAAAAACAACACTTTTGCACTCAGTTTTCCTCTCCGCTTGTTCTGGATAGCTCGTCTTAAGTTTCGTAATGTTTGGCAATACCTTTCTGAGTTTATGGTTGCACCACGTTCTAGGAAGTCAACCAGAAGAACACCTTTCCTGTCCCAAAAAACGGTCGCCATGATCTTCCTTGCTGACAGGGTTTGCAAACATTTCCTCGGTTTTTTGGGGGAATTTGTGTGCCCCCACTCCATAGACTGTAGTTTTGTCTCACAGGTAACGTGCTTAACCCAAGTCTCATCTCCCGTTACGATGCGATCAAGAAATGATTCACCATATTTGTCGTAAGCGTCCAGAAATGACAACGATGCAGCCATACGCTGACCCTTGTGCTGTTCTTCAGGAACTTTGGCACCCATCTGGCACAAAACTTATGGTATCCTAACTTTTTGGTGACAATTTCGTACAACAATGTTCGTGAAACTTGTGGGAAACAAAGACTTGGATTGCAACACAGCGCTTTGATGACGACGCAGATCTCCACGCGGGCGTGACTGACTGGCTGGCGTCACAGGCGGCGGAATTCTACGACACGGGAATTTCAAAGCTAGTTCACCGATATGACAAATGTCTAAATTTGTTTGGCGATTATGTCGAAAAATAGTATTTTAGTTCCTCTTTCAAATGTATATAATAAAATTTTTTTCCTGTACTTAGTTTTTTTTTTATCCAAAAACGTAATCTACTTTCTGAATAGCCCTCGTATATGAAAACGTTGTGTTGCTTTGGTTTCGTTATTTTCCCTTAGTTGAAGAACACGTGCACGTTGTAACCGTTTATAATACATACGAAATTAATACAAACGTTTATAGTAATTGTTAATAATGCTAGTTTTTAACAACACAACCTGAAACCTATTATTGCCTATCAGCTGATCGTTACGAATTAATATAAAACAACTGATCTTTTACTACGACTACAGTAAATAATACCTAAGCTAAGTTCACGTATTTATTTATTTAAACAAAACAAGATATTTGTAAACACATCTTCAAAGTAATTACATATTCAGCTAAGATATCGTTAACAAAAGCGTCGGTTTCTGTCGGTAACCCTCCGAGTTTTACACGTGCACTTTTCTAATCGAAAAACTATTAACAAAATCGGCCTTAACGATATTGCAAATTTTGTTAAAATGTAGTCCCCAAGTGCCTAAACAAAAACATAGTACCTTTTTCAGAGATAAACGTGAATATGTCTAAATGATTTGACTAGTGGAATTGAAGCTATCAAGACATTTAAAGATAGGCATATTTCGTACAACATTTAGGTAATTAATTAAAGTTTTATAACGTAGTTGTAAAAATCTTTGAAGCTAAAAATATTATGTACAAAAACATACGTGTTTTTAAATCCTAAACAAACAGAATTCTGTATTAACCAGTTCATAACCTATATTTAAATTTAACTTTTACATGCATAACCCGTACTGTTTTGTTGTTCAATGATATTAAATTGTTTTCATAAGAACTTTTCTTCCAGCCAATTTGTATTAGAAAATTAGGATTTTCTCAAAATCGGATCATATAATTTAGATCAGAAATTTCTAAAAAAATACATATGAACTGTTAAAAGATGTATTGGAGATATAACTAACGAACATTGGAATCAAAACGTATTGAAAACAATTTACAGTCGTTGGACTGACAGAAGATCTTGAGAAAATGAAGATATTGCTAAATTCAAATTATATAGACTAATATTAAAGAAAATAGACATTTATCTAGTACAAAACATCAATCTTGTACAATACAGTATATCGAATTGTAAATGCTCTAATAATGGTGGTGGGGGGGAGTTAGGGAGCAATGTGAATGTACAGAGTAGTACAAAGGCGTTCGTTAGTAGTATGCATATTTATTAATGAACTCATTTATATACAATGTGTAAGATATTGTAAACGCTCTAAACAATTTTGTGCTGGATGGTCCGAGTTAATGGCGTTAATTGAAATTTCAATATTTGCCATTAAACTTAATTATACACATAATTTAAAACAAATTTTCATTAATGTCACTAACGGGTTATAAATCTCGCCCTTTGGTATCATATATCGTGTTTTCTCTTCTTTATATTTTAATTACGATAATTTGTTCAAAAACATATTATAACCGATGTTCGAAAATAAGTAATTTTTAAAAACATAACCTAAAGCTTATTATAACCTATCAGCTGTTCAATTAAATCAGCTGATCGTTACAAATTAATATAAAAGACAAATTAACATAACTAGTTTTTAACGACTTAACCTAAAACTTACTATATAAAGTGTCAGCTGTTTAATGAAATTATATGAATAATATAAACGACTGATCTTTTAATATAACTACCAAAATTAAATTACCTATTCATTTCATGTATTTACATCGGTCAAACTTCTCCGTAGTTTCCGCAGTGTACAAAATACGACTTGCGGGCGGAAACAAAAGGAAGTTTTTAAATATAATTAATTTAATATAAGCCTCGCATCACACGACGCTAAAAATCAAACATTGCAATCAGAAACGACAAATTTTAAAAAATGCACATTGAAACAATCAACTCATTGTTAGACTTACCATAAGCGTTCGGCAAACGCGATGTTTTTTACATCTTATTAAAGAGGGTACTATCGCGAATACCCTCTTTACCCTCTTGCAAAAAGGACAAGATCCATCTAAAAAAATTTCACTTCAAAAACTTAAAAAAATTGACATATTTTCTGAAAATCTTTTCATTATATTTTGCTAATCATTAGTTACACATATGAAGCCTCGTAACTCAGGTCGCTGTCGGATATTTAACAGTAATTCTATTTCTTTTATTTCAAATTTGATGGAGTGACTTGAATCCAAAATTTAATAAAAATCCGGCGAAACGACTTTGAGAATTTTTTACGACAACTTCCTAACTGGATTTATTCGAAAAACTGAGTAAGATTTTTAATGCGTTTCTACCATTCGCTTAATGTAGTGTAAATCGAATTGTAAAAGATCTATGAAAGAGGGAAAGATGAAAATAAATATGGAGAAAGAGAAACATTAGGTGTATACACGGTACCCGAGTCTAGCACACACTGACACTTACAACACTACACTTACGACTTTAACATTTCACAGTTACATTTAAGGAGACGATAATAGCCTCAAAGTGCTTCTCTATTAAAAAAAAATGTAAGTAAAAATATAACAACATAACCCAAATATAGGTGTGTGTGTGTGTGTGTGTGTGTGTGTGTGTGTGTGTGTGTGTGTGTGTGTGTGTGTGTGTGTGTGTGTGTGTGTGAGTGTGTGAGAGTGTGAGAATATGAGTGTGTGTGAGAGAGAGAGTGTGTGTGTGTGTGTATGTACGAGTGAGTGTGTGTGAGGGTGTGAGTGTGTGTATGTGTTTGTGTGTCTGAGTAAGAGTGAGAATGTGTGAGTTGTTGTTGCGTGTGTGTGTGTGTGGGGGGGGTCTTTTGAAATGCAACGTGGTCTCGCATTACAACTAAAGTAATTGAGTGTAATATTACCACATGCAATTAAGCTTGTTTAAAGCTAAAATACGAGCGTTACTTCGAAAAACAAAATAAAAACCCGCGAGAGGGAATTCTTTCGGGCCTAATTGCGTCAGGATATAATGTCATTCCGAGCAGGAAGAGAGGGGTGAGGGGTGCACCCTAAAGGCGAAGTAATATTTTATTTTTGTTTGAAAAGAAAACACATTGCAATAGCAAAATAATAAGTAAGATAACATAATTTGTATTTCCGTTTTCTGTTACTACCGGTTTCAAAATTCATAACCAAGTCATTTTTATTCGTTTATCATAATGTTTTTAATGCATTATGAAGTATTATGCACCTTCTAATGAATAAACGTTGTGTTGTTACGTGTATAACACACAACACAAGGACATGTAAATAAACATGTGTGTTGTGTGTAAACAACGCATTAGAAAGACACAACTCAACACTAATAAGTAAATCCATACATTTTCTGAAGTTTCTTCAAAATCGAATCTGGAATTGAATCGAGTTTATCCTCACTCCAAGCCTGAAATCAAACTCCAACTTACATAAATCCCCAATCATTTATGGTCTTGAAAAGAATTGATTGTTAAATTCCCAATTTATTATAATCTTGAAAAAGTGTTAGTTAAAAAATTCTCAACATTTTATAGTCTTGAAAAGTATTGTTTGCAAATTCTTAATTGTTTGTAGTCTTGGAAAAGTGTTGATTATAAATTCTGAATCGTTTATAGTTTTGAAAAAAATATTGATTTTAAATTCCGAATCGTTTGTAGTCTTGAAAAAAGTATTGAATTTAAATTCCGAATCGTTTGTAGTCTTGAAAAAAGTATTGATTTTAAATTCCGAATCGTTACTAGTCTTGAAAATAGTATTGATTTTAAATTCCGAATCGTTACTAGTCTTAAAAAAAGTATTGATTTTAAATTCCGAATCGTTTGTAGTCTTGAAAAAAGTATTGATTTTAAATTCTAAATCGTTACTAGTCTTGAAAAAAGTATTGATTTTAAGTTCCGAATCGTTTTTAGTCTTGTAAAAGTATTGATTGTAAATTACCAAACTTTTATAATCTTGGAAAGTATTGTTTAAAAATATCCAATTGTTTGAAGTCTTAAAAAGTATTGATTATAAATTTCAAATCGTTTCCAGTTTGGAAAAGTTTTTTTTGTTACTTTAAGGCGAAAATCACATTGAGGCTATTATCGCCTCCCTAAATGTAAGTGTGAGCTTTTTTTTTGGTGTTTAACGTCCGACTATTGTAAGTGTGAGTGTAAGTTTGTGTTAGACTCCGATACCACGAGAAACGTCTAAATACTCTCAATAAGTGCAGCTAGTCTGCACCCTCTGCAAAGAGTTTGGAAAAAGTGTACATTATACATTCGCTATAGTCTTAAAAAAGTATTGATTATAGAATATCATTCGTTTATAGTTTGGAAAACGTATTGATTATAAATTGAATATTACTTCAGACTTGGAGCGAGCACCCCCCTTGAAGATGTCACATACAAGTGTGACGAAACGTCGACACAATGTTTCTTCCAGATTTACAATGTTTTCAGCGTAACTGACACTTTCCCATCCGTGATAAAAAATAGTATTACGCAACTCCAACGCACTTCGGGTTTATTTCGTGTATTCAGAGAGGAATTTGAAAATTTTAAATGGCAATTCATGGTGACCTGACCTAACCAGAGTGCGAACCACTGCGAGTGCTGATTTATGGTGCGTCACACTAAAGTGTTAACAGATTTTGCGGGGTAAAAGATTTCACTAAGCACCAAAATCGATTTTTGCCAAGTTTTGAACCGGTTTTAATATTATTTAAATTGAAATTTGTTACTAAAAACAGTACATCGAACCCCTTTTTATTTGTTATTAGTTTTACTGTACTTAGGCTTTACTCAAGACACCCAATTACAGCAATAAAGTTCAAAGGTACTACACAGTGCAACTACAAACAATAAAATGATTTAATTTTATTCATAATTTCATTTTTATATCCAATATATCGTATTCAGTTTCAAAGAGGACATATTGGCAATGTGTTTTTGACTATTAAAAGAACTTTTATTTCAAACAGTTTTTTCAAGTGTAGAATTTTTTTATTGTGAAATGAAATTAAATATTAGCAGACAGTTGTACTATCGTATTATTTTCAATTAAATAATAATTTCCTCATTTATATCAATATTATCAGGTTTCAAAAAACTACATGACTGATTAACATGATTTTAAAATTAACACCAATGTCGGTCATTTTTTGAAAGATATTTCAAAATTATACATGTAAATGGGTGCGAAATAATATATATAAATGTGTGCGTGCGTGCGTGCATGCGCGCGAGTGTGTATATTGGAAATTTAATTTTTAAAATTTTTGTGAGATTTGATTCATAATTGGGGGGAAAAAATCTACTTTTTTAAGTGAGAAGATAGTTTATTACTCTTTAAGATCTGTTCAAGCGTTTAAAAATAGCGGCCATATTTATTTTAAAAAAACTATTTTTCTCTGTAATATTCTTTTGAAAATGTAATTCGGGGCTCGGTAGTCGAAGTGGCTAAAGCATCGGTCAGTCTACCGCGTCACTGAACTGTGCACCTACAGGTTGTTAGTTCGAGCCGCAGTTGCTCCCGTTGGTTTTCTCTTAGCGTTAACACTGATCCTTTGTTCTCATTAGTCAAACAAGCATAAAGTATGGGTGTTAAAGAAAAAATTAAAATTGAACCATTAGTGCTAAAATCTCATTAACTTGACATTTTAATTGTTCAAATTCTGATATTGCGATTTTAATTATATTAGTTTGATTCTCGGCAATTAATATCTTCAAAAAATGTTTTATGTAGAACTGCTTTCGTCATCGTAATCAGCGTTAAAAAATAAATTAGAATTTAAAATAACATTAAAAATACGAAAATAAGGAGATTTTAATGCCGGTGAAATTATTTTTCATAAAATGGCAAGATAAAAAACATTATTGCTGGATATTAGCTTTAATCACGTTAGCGAGAGGTCTGCGTGCGGCGATTATTATTTGATTTTATTACTCACTCGTAATTTCCATTCACGAGCCGATCTATTCAACAAAACATTTCCTTACAAACGTAAAGCACAGATTTCTTTCCAAAGGCGAACAGAAACTCGGAAATGAAAAGAAAATATTCTGTTCACAGTAGCGTATACAAATCGACCAGCATATTGCTTTGTACAGTCGACCGCTGCTGTACAAAGTGCATACTAACTACTGTACGAGGCGGTCCTGCGTTGTATTACACGCTATTAGCTGCACATAAATAACAGTAATTCAGAACACCCTGTACATGTAATGAGCCTGTAGCGGGTACAGTAAGGTACGTTAAGTCTGTTCAGAACAATTCAGGTCTGCGCAACACGTTACGGTAACATTGCACTACTTGGGTTAAATTACAATCCTTTAGGTACAACTGCTTAAATGGTCGCGTAATTAAATTTCAATTATAATATATTGTTAGAACAATAAACTTCGTTGAGAAAACAGACGAAATGAGTTACTGGGAAAGCCATCAGAGTGTATGAAATATTTAAATACTATAAACACTTGCAAGACGAATACGTTAGCGAAATCAAACGTTCGAAAATGTTTATTGTAAGAAGATAATAAACTTTAAGGCTTTCAATGACGGAACAGTTCCAAGCCAAGAAAATTAGACTGTCGTTTTATTTAAGAGTATCAAAACAGTTTTGGGAAACACTTTCAGTTGATTTCTAGCTTACAAGCCTTTTTTCTATCGCCGATTTCACACCTTATAAATATAATTAGTGATTTCAAAAAGGACTGAATTTATAGTTGAAAATCCAAATTTTCACATGTTCTTTTCACCTTTGAAATACCTCTAATAGTTTTCGAGTAATATTCACCTAAAAACCATTGATTTTCGTGTTTCACAAAACATCAAGGGGGTTCCGTCTATGTTTTTAAGCTGAAAAAACATTTTTTTCATTTACTAATGAATGATACATGAAATTAATTAATGTAGAATACAATTTAAAATCGAACTGCGTAGTCCGTTTTTCAAAATTCGCATTATTTTTTGAGTTTTCTTCCGATTTTCGAAAAAAATAATTTTGAGATATTTTCATGTGTGATACCATGGTTAAGTGTAGAATTTAATTTAGAATCGATCTGTAAAAAAATCAGCTCGATATCTCTAACCGTTACCGAGTTGTGAGAGTTTTAATGCTCAAAAAATTGCTTTATTTTAACATTTCCCAATTTTTAGCTTGCAAGCCTTTTTTCTATCGCCGATTTCACACCTTAAATATATAATTAGTTATTTCAAAAAGTACGTTTGCTGATTAATGTGTCGTTTTGATTCCGTAAGAATTTGAACTACGTCGTATTTGTGAAAAATAAAAATTGTTATAATTTTATATTACTATTTACATAAAAACTAATGAATAATAAGTTAAATAATTAATAATATCTAACACTCATCATAATAACACTAAGCCGCCTCGGTAGCCTAGTTGATAGCATACTGGGCTTTCACCCCGAGGACCCGGGTTCGATTCCTGGCCAGGGCTTGGCATTTTCATACGCTATAAATCATCCCACCGTCTGCATTAGTCCAAGTGTGCACAATAGTCGGACGTTAAACACCAAAAAAAAAGTAATAACACTAAACACTTCATTCACGTAGAAATAACACTGGACACGTCTCAATCATATTCCTAATAATAACATTAAATATTACGTTGATACTCATTACAACACCAATACGTAATACGTAAGTATTAAGATGTAATAATATGTAATACATATAATAATAACATTATATTTAATGTTATGTCTAATAATCAAAATCACATTTTACTTGTCATAATTATTATAATAACATTAAACACATCGTATCCATCATAGAATCATTAAACATGTGTTCTATTAACAATAACACTAAACATGCCATTATCTTAATAATAACACTAAACTTGTTATGCCATTAACAATAACAATAAACATGTTATTATATTACTAATAACACTAAACATGTTATTCTATTAAAAATAACACTAAACATGTCGTTTTATTAACAATAACACTAAACATTTCATTCTATTTGCAATAACATTAAACATACCATTTTATTAACAATAACACTAAGCGTGTCATATTCATCACAACAACACTAAGCATGGCATTCTACTAACAATAATTTTAAACAAGATATACTTATCAACGATAACACTAAATATTTCATTTTTATAACACTAGTACTAGACATGTTATATTTGTTATGACTAATAACTTTAAATATGCCATTACCTTAACACTAGTACTAAACATGCCTTATTTATTACAGTAACACAAGCATGCCACCTCCTAACAATAATACTATATACGTAATACTTATCATAATAACACTAAATATATCATTCTACAAAACAATAATACTTGTCACAATAACACTAAATATATCATTCTAGACGTGTAATACTTATCACAATAACACTAAAATGCCATTCTTCTAACAATAATACTAGACGTATAATACGTATCACAATAACACTAAATATGCCATTCTTCAAACAATAATACTAGACGTTTAATACTTATCATAATAACACCATATATGCCACTCTACAAACAATAATACTAGATGTGTAATACTTATCACAATAACACTAAATATGTCATTCTTCAAACAATAATACTAGATATGCAATACTTATCACAATAACACTAAATATGTCATTCTACAAACAATAATACTAGACGTGTAATACTTATAAAAATAACACTAAAATGCCATTCTTCTAACAATAGTACTAGACGTGTAATACTTATCACAATAACCCTAAATATGCCATTTTTCTAACAATAATATTATACGTGTAATACTTATCACAATAACACTAAACATGCCATTCTTCAAACAATAATACTAGACATACAATACTTATCACAATAACACTAAATATGACATTCTTCTAATAATAATACGTGTATTACTTATCACAATAATACTAAATAAGTCATTCTACAAAACAATAATACCAGACGTGTAATACTTTTCATAATAACACTAAATATGATATTATTCTAACAATAATACTAGACGTGTGATACTTATCACAATAACACTAAATATGTCATTCTACAAACAATAATACTAGAATATAATACTTGTCACAATAACACAAGATATGTCATTCTACAAACAATAATACTAGACGTGTAATACTTGTCACAATAACACTAAATATGTCATTCTACAAACAATAATACTAGACGTGTACTACTTATCACAATAACACTAAATATGTCATTCTACAAACAATAATACTAGACGTGTAATACTTGTTACAATAACACTAAATATGTCACTCTACAACCAATAATACTAGACGTGTAATACTTGTCACAATAACACTAAATATGTCACTCTACAAACAATAATACTAGACGTGTAATATTTATCACCACAATAACACTAAATAAGCCATTCTTCTAACAATAATACAAGACGTGCAATACTTATCACCATAACACTAAATATGTCATTCTACAAACAATAATACAAGACATGCAATACTTATCACCATAACACTAAATATGCCATTCTTCAAACAATAATACAAGACATGCAATACTTATCACCATAAATAAATATGTCATTCTACAAACCATGCCATTCTTCAAACAATAATACAAGACATAACACTAAATATGCAATAATACAAGACATGCAATACTTATCACCATAACACTAAATATGTCATTCTACAAACAATAATACAAGACATGCAATACTTATCACCATAACACTAAATATGCCATTCTTCAAACAATAATACAAGACATGCAATACTTATCACCATAACACTAAATATGCCATTCTTCAAACAATAATACAAGACATGCAATATTTATCACCATAACACTAAATATGCCATTCTTCAAACAATAATACAAGACATGCAATACTTATCACCATAACGCTAAATATGTCATTCTACAAACAATAATACAAGACATGCAATACTTATCACCATAACACTAAATATGCCATCTTTCAAACAATAATACAAGACATGCAATACTTATCACCATAACGCTAAATATGTCATTCTTCAAACAATAATACAAGACATGCAATACTTATCACCATAATACTAAATATGCCATCTTTCAAACAATAATACAAGACATGCAATACTTATCACCATAACACTAAATATGCCATTCTTCAAACAATAATACAAGACATGCAATACTTATCACCATAACGCTAAATATGTCATTCTACAAACAATAATACAAGACATGCAATACTTATCACCATAACACTAAATATGCCATCTTTCAAACAATAATACAAGACATGCAATACTTATCACCATAACACTAAATATGCCATTCTTCAAACAATAATACAAGACATGCAATACTTATCACCATAACACTAAATATGCCATTCTTTTAACAGTAACAGTATAATAATTACCACAATTATACCATGGTTGTAACAATAATACTTAATATGTAGTACTCATCACAATAACACTAGATATGCAAATCTCCTGACAGTAATATTATAAATGCCATATACACCACAGTAATACTTCGCAGGCCATTCTCGTAAAAATATCAACAAATATTCAATAATTATTACAACATTAAGTTTGGCGCAATTTTTTCTATAAAAACCACTTGGTATGTAATGTTGAAAAAATAATTTCTTTGATAAATAAAAGTTGACATGTTATTATCTGAGAAAAAACCTTTTAACATGCATTATACGAATAATGCATAAACTATATAACATTTATTCTAATACATGCATTAGGTTGCTATTTAAATACATTAAGCAAAGCATGTCGTTACAGACACTTGCTCACAAATGTTCAAAGTGTAATGTTACAGTAACAAACTTTTACTAGTACTTCAGTCGGTAATTTTCGGTACTAATTACTGTTCGACACGTAAAACTAAAAAAACCTAATTGCTTGTACGTTTGCGAATAAAAGACTCCTTCAACAATAAAACAGAGCGTGATTTCAAAACATAAATAAAATATTTCGTTCGTTGTGAAACGTTTAATTACAAAACGAGAGTAACAAAGTTAAAGTGTCACCCGTCTGCGTACAATGGAAGTAACATTAAACAGTGACTAGTCAAATTAACAACTGTTAGAATGTGTAACAAAGCTATTCGCCGCCTTTTGTTCGCCATTTTGTTAAAACAAAAGCGTAAAAAGTAAAAAATGAACTCGTTGTTCTACCGTTACATGCAATTTAATTACCAACAATTGTTTATTTCATACGTAGAAAAAACAATCCGTACTGCACTTAAGAATTGATGACGTCACAAATTACAGAAAAAATGTATAATGATAATACACCACACTGTGGTTTCCTCATTAGTTACCTTTTTAAATAAACAATAACCAATGAAATCAGTATGGCATTGTACCAACTTTAGGAAAAAAAACGTTACCTACAATATCAAGAACAAAAAGTAGGCTTACACGTGTAAAATTCGGGGAGTTACCGACAGAAGCGAAACTTTTGTTAATGATATTTTTGCTGAATATACTATTGGTATGACGATATGTTTACAAATATCTTGTTTTGTTTAAAAAAATAAATACGTGAACCTAGCTTAGATATTATTTACTGTAGTTATAGTAAAAAGATCACTTGTTTTATGTTAATTCGTAACGATCAGCTGATTTCATTGAACAGCTGATAATAATTTCTAGGTTATGTTGTTAAAAACTAACAATATTAGCAGCAATTATTATAAACGTTTATATTAATTTTGAATTATAAACGGTTACAAAATGCACGTGTTCTTCAAGGAAAAATACTGAAACCAAAGCAACACAACGTTTTGTATAATACGCGTGTACTGTTATCGAAAAGGAGGAGTAAAAAGAAAGAGACAGCAATATAGAGACGAAATTCGTTAGGTATTTCCGTTCCTCGGATTTTTTCGCTCCTTTCGACAAAGTTAGTATTAAACGCTTCGCTTTAAAAATGTTTTCTCGTACCGGTGTCTAAGAATCATTGAAATATAACTCCTCTCGATTACGCACTGAAATATTTATATTAATGTGACAGAATATTATGGTGAAATATTAATGGAAAAAACTGGTGTAGTCCAACACGGTTGATGTGAATACTTTCTGGGCACTTGATAAGCCACCATTTCAAAACAAATCAATTTTAATTAACGAACAGTGTATATAACCTACAAAAACAGTTTTTGTGTTAAGTTATACATTTAAGCTACATCTATAATTTTTTTTTTAGTCGGATTTGATTAGGAAATAATAAAATTATTTAATACAAATCAAAATATGCTACAGTTTTTTTTACACAACCTGCAAATACTTGCACAGGTTTGCACTTCACAGTAAATTTATCAAATAGATAGGTTAGGTGTTGTTTATCTTTATCCAGCTGAAATTAAACAATGCACACAATATAATAGTGATTTATGAAGGTGAAATTAACAGACAAAAACAAAAACGTACTTTTAGTAGGCCTACAACATTTAACTAAACTAATACAAAAGAAACCCCTTTCACCACAAAATTGAAAAGAAACTAATTTAAAAATTACAAAAAAATTCAAACTAGTTGATTTATTTAATGCTGATGTACATTTTGGTAGCATAGCTTCCAATACCCCTCCGCATATCAGACCTCCGGCCTAGTGTGTGTGTGTGTGTTTGCGCACGCGCGCGCGTTTCACTAATGGGGCGATTCAGACTTGCCCCAAAAATTGATAATAATTTGTACAAGTTCGCTAACCAGCAAAATTAGTCCGAGTTTCAAAATGGCAGTCAATTCAAATTTTTAAATTTCATAACGTTTTCGTCTTTAACGTTTTTGGAATCTGATTTCACCATCAGCGTTGAAAACTGCATAAATTATCATTTGGAATTTTCAAAATCCATTGAAATCCAAAAAAAGTTTTGACGGCGGTCATGGTTAATCTTTTAAAATTCAAATGCAATTTTTAACGCTGATTATGATGGTGGAATACAAATTTCAAATAAAGAAAAATACTTTTGCAAATTCGCTTCTATCACGTCATCATCTGTGTGCTTCGATTGTTTCGATTTACGCAAGAATATTTTTTTAATTTGTCTTAAAGTGACAACTACGCAACCAGTCTAACGGCATAACGTTACAGATACAAACTAATAAATTTGTTAATTAAAACTAGATACCGTTAATTAAGTGGCCTTGAAATCAGCAGTGATTGCAGAGGTAACGTCTGGTGATTGATGTCCCGATACTGGCCGCGGGACAGAACAGCGGTGCAGAAAACTTTGGCAATAAATTCACGAGTTGTAGGATGGCACTGCCGGGTTTTAAATTCACTTTCATTAAGCCTGCCAAAGCGCTTTCGGAACTTAATTTTGTTTTGCACCGTTGTGCGCTATAATAATTCACTGCCCGGTTGTTGTCCGGAACATCTGATGTTAAACCAACTGCCATTAATTATTTTTATGTCAGTTGTACGGCGTGTTACGGTTTTGGTTTAAAATTTATTGGATTCATATTTTACAAAAAAATATATTAACAAAAATTATTACCAACGAATTGAGTTCAACAGGT
Source organism: Callitettix versicolor (assembly GCA_022606455.1). NCBI lineage: Eukaryota > Metazoa > Arthropoda > Insecta > Hemiptera > Cercopidae > Callitettix > Callitettix versicolor. The sequence continues at coordinate 42,081,572 of CM040188.1, forward strand.
TCTAAATACGCGGTGTGACAGCATCAATTAATTTTCCAAAATCCTAATTGGGATCTAACACAAAAAAAAAAAAAAAAAAAAAAAAAAAAAAAAAAACGGGCCCAATATTTTAAAATTATTTTATCAGATTTTATTCAACATTTAACCATAACCATAGCTTAATGAATTGACGGGTCGATATAAATCGAGAAAACTTCGGTTGATGTTCAGTGAACAGGAAAAACAAACAACCACGGTTGCGCTCAAACATTGTGACTACATATTTGGCAATCTCAAGGTATCCTATTGGGATCCAGTATTTATTCTTCTATCTGTTCTCGACTTAGATCCCTTCATCCCAAGCAGAAGACTTAAGTTAGAGCTTGATTTAACTATGCCCTGGATAATCAGCTGATCCACAGTTTTCGTAAAGCATTATATTCATATTTCATGAGTATTCATAGTGCACATTTTATTTCTCCAACCACTAGTGGGATTTTAGTAGCTTTAATCAACCATCAAAACCTACAAAGCATATAACCAAAAAAAAACCTATGAAACTGGGGGAGTTACCGACAGAAGCGAAGGTTTTGTTAATGATATCTTTGCAGAATATATAAATAGTTTGAAGGTATGTTTACAAATACCTTGTTTTGTTTAAAAATAGATGCCTGAACCTAGGTTAGATTATATTTACTGTAGTTATAGTAATAGATCAGCTGTTTTATATTAATTCTTAACGATCAGCTGATTTCATTGAACAGCTGATAGGCTACAAGTTTCAGGTTATGTTGTTAAAAACTAGCAATATTAGCAATTACTACAAACGTTTATATTAATTTCGAATGTATTATAAACGGTTACAACGTTCACAAGTTCTTCAAGGAAAAATACCGAAACCAAAGCAACACAACGTTTCATATAATACGCGTGTACTGTTATCAAAAAGGAGGAAGAAAAAAGAGACGAAATTCGTTTGCTCGTTCGTTCAATATTTCCGTTCTTCGGACTTTTTCGCTCCTTTCGCCAAAGCTAGTATTAAAAGCTTCGCTTTACATATATATTTTCTCGTACTGACGTCTAACAATCATTGGAATATCACTCCTCTCGATTACGTACTGAAATATTTATATTAATATTTTGTTTAAATAAATACGTGAACCCAGCTTAGATGATATTTACTGTAGTTATAGTAATAGATCAGCTGTCATATTAATTCGTAAAGATCAGCTGATTTCATTTAACAGCTGATAGGCTATAATACGTTTCAGGTTATGTTGTAAAAAAACTAGCAATATAACCAACGAATATTATAAACGTTTATATTAATTTCGAATGTATACAACGTGCACGTGTTCTTCAACTAAGGAAAAATACCGAAGCTAAAGCAACACAACGTTTTCAAATAATACGCGTGTACTGTTACGGAAAAGGAGGAAGAAAAATAGAAACAAATAGATAGGCTAAATTCGTTTGCCCGTTTCCTTTTCATATTTCCGTTACATTACAAAGGTTCGGGATGCTTTCTTCTATTCACTCCTAGAAATAAACAGTTTTTCTAAAAGTTGTCTGTTCGAAGCCTTTATGAAACTGTTCAAACCGGTTTTACCTTGCCAGAATCACGTGGTCTTGTTTTGTGTGTGTTCGCAACGGTAAAATCAATAATGTTTGGATCGACTGACATAATAAAATTTATTGAAACTTATCACGTCCTGGGGAATACAAGTCACCGAAACTTTAAAAACAGGAAAGTGAGAAATATAGCGCTTTCTGCTTTCGTTGACGAATTTAACATTGATGGTTTTGAAATTACGAAACTCCTTGATGTTTTTATAGTTTATTCGTGAGCTCTGTAATAAATATTCAAATTGTTTCTTCATGACAAGTGTCATTTTTCATTTTCGTTTCTTAGTTCCATGCAAGGACTGTAATAAACACCAAGTTAGTTGATTCTTTAACAAAAATTATCTTTCTTGCAAAATAACCGTAACAACCATTACTTTCCTGTACAAAAATGCTTGCATTTTGTCTACAAGTACAGTTCTCGGAGGCTACGAGAAAGTCTCATCGTCTAAATCCCCTCCCAAGCGATTTCCTCGAAGTACAGTACTTCAACTCATACTTTGTACCAAACTGTGCTCCTTCATACGCAAGTATATATATCTCATAGTTTAACGGAAATAGAAAATAAATTCAAAAGTAAGCAAAAGAGTGGTAGTTCAGAAAATTCATAATCTGTAGCACAAGCAGTGCTTAACCTATGGAAACTGGTGCAACTTTGATGGTTCACCAGAAAAGTCTTTCTTTCTTTTAAGCCTCCCCACAATGTCACTGCTATTGTGCTTCTGCATCTCTTTACTGACGTGGTTTAGAAGTCTCTTCTTATGTCTAGCTGCAGTAGACCTTATCACTTCTTTAACAGTTCCTATTCGAAGATCTCTATGAGTATTGTCGTTCCTGATGTACCACGTTGCGCCGATAGCTGTCCGCAATAATTTGTTCTGGAACGTTTGTGTAATTTTAATGTTGGACACTTTGGTGCAGCCCCATAACTGCAAACCGTACGTCCACACCGGTCTTGGTACTTGTTTATACAAGAGCAGTTTATTGTAAGTGTTTAATTCTGATCTTCTACCGAGGAACCAGTACATTTTTCTATACCTAATATCAAGTTCTTTCTTTTTTTTAACGTGTGCCTTCCAGTTTAATCTATCATACAATGTCATGCCAAGGTACTTGACTTCATTCCTACAAGGAATTATTGAAGTGACTACTTCTTACGGCGGGGTATGGATGTATGTTTCGAACGGGAAAAAATTCAGTTTGCCGTCACACATCACGCTCTTATATATATATATATATATATATATATATATATATATATATATATATTGTTTTAAAATGTATTTTTGAAGTGAAAACTTGTATGTTCGCGCCATTATATTACTTACCTCGTCCAACTTAATTATTTAGTTTTGTGTCAAGTGTTAACTGTGTAACAGTGACGTTTTATACGTTTATTATATATTGGTAGGTGTGAATAATAAATATTTAAATTATTTTAAACGCCATTATACTACTTACCCAGTCCAACTTTATTTAGTATTTAGTTTTATGACAAGTGTTAAATGTGTAACAGTGACGTTTTATACGTTATTATATATTGGTAGGTGTGAATAATAAATATTTAAATTCCACTATACTACTTACCCAGTGCAACTGAATTATTATTATTCAGTTTTGTGATATGTGTTAACTGATTACAACAAAAGTGACGTTTTAACAATATTTTATACTACTTAATATAATATTTTAAATTTGAAAATTTATGTGTGTGTTTTGAAACAATCTTATAATTCCAAACAACCTGCCTTTCCAAATTAAAATATTGCAGTTTCCATTGAAGTTAGCATTTACAATGACAATTAATAAGTCACAGGGTCAGATATTAAGAGTAGCAGGAATAGATTTGGGATTCCGTTCTTCTCCCATGGTCAGTTATGGACTATTCTAGTGTCGAGTAGCAAAAATCTATTTCTAGGCAAAAAACCATAAAATCATATAATATTGTATTTAGAAATATATTAAACTGAAATGAACGTACTCATGATTTTGGAAATCGACTATAAATTTTATTTTGTGGTGTAAAATATATAGCCATAACTCGTGATAAGAAGTAGTCGTGCGACTGCCACCTTTTTTTTACAGTTAAGAAACACAGGCACTGCATTTAATATTTTGTTTGTTAAGTTTACATGGAGTGGATTTAGACTGATTTAACTGTATGCGCCACTTCTTTGTCCAAGCACTGACCTTGTCAAGGGTATCTTGAAGTTTCTCAGTAGCTTCTACCGTGTCCGTTGATACCATAATAGAAGTATCATCGGCAAAAGTAGCTATTACCAGAAAAGTGTCCTGTATTTTATCATTTGTTTATGATAATCGTATATCTTAATTGTTATAAGAGTTTAGATAGTCGTATGATGTAGCATATTTTTTGTAACTCTAAACTGTCCTTTAATTCTGGTCGTCTCTCTTCCAGCAATGACTGTGCCTGTGTGTCACCGAGGACTGGTATCCCAGGAGAGCAATTATTTCTCCACTGTTGTACACACGAGATAAAACTACCTCCAACAACTAATGTCTGTAATTAGAACCATTTTTTGCATCACAACAACAGTATTCGTTTTGTGCTATACAGACAGAATGCAGTGAATGTAGACCATTGATATTTATATGTTTTAACATATTCGTTATTATATATTATTTAAAAACCTCCGTTTCAGAAGCTTTACATGCGAAACCAAAAGGTATCCGTTTATGAAAATAAATGTTGGCTCAAAACAGTGGGTGTAAAATTTTCTTAGTAAAATCAAGTTACGTTTTACAATAACAAAAATGAGCATATAATATTTCTGATAAATTTTATCTATTAATGCTTATTTTTCGAGATTTTACTGGAGGCTTCCAAATGAGGCTCATATTACTTGGATCCCTAGTGTTATATTTAAGCCTTATTGTGATGAATATAGTTACAAAATGTTTTAAAGAAAATTTTCTGTTTTACTTTTTAAGATATCGATACAAAAATTTACCGCCTCCTATCTTCCAGTTTGCTCTCTGCGTTCCCGGTAGATGTATCTAAAACGTTCTTCTGATTTAACTTGAGATGTTTAACCATATCTTCTTCCACTACCATCCCCCCGGTCCATTTACCATTCTTACAGTCTGCTGCACTTCACTGCTTCTGGGTTCTATGTGTTTACATACAACCCTTGTTTCCTCCTCTTCCGTGCTCTTCCGTGCAGGGGGTGCAGACTAGCTGCACCTATTGAGAGGATTTAGACATCCCTCGCGGTACCCGAGTCTAACACACACTTACACTTAGGGAGGCGATTATAGCCTCAAAGTGCTTTTCGCCTTAAAATAACAAAATAACTTGCGTGCTGTTTTTGCATTCCAGGTCCACGTTTGCCAGTTAACCAGGTTTTTGTGTGTTTTGAAGGTTTGCAGGAAACAAAATCCAACAAGTAACAAGGAAAATAAAATAAACGTCCACCCGTACAGATTTCGGCATGCATAAGTTAGGATAGATCACAGCTGGAAGTCACCTGGTACCACAGTCCGCATGTTTACGCTAATCTCTCCTTTGACCATTCAGTCTTCGGCTACGCTGCTCCACCTTTGCTAGGGATAAAAATTAAAAGACAAATTCATTTAGCATTCAGCAAAGTACAGACACACAAACGGTCAAGCAAAAACCACTTTCGACGAAAGAGATATGAAAACCGATGCAGCAAATATTGATCTAAATTTCCAATCCAATCGAAGTTCAATCACCAAACTTCCTGCACACCATACTTTCATTTGTATAATGAGGAATAAAACTGAATAATCCTGTGAACGAGTCCCCCCTACAAACACTGCGCACAGGTAACTTCCTCAGGCCAAAGGTAAACTTTGCAAAGTTTCTACCCTCAAGTTTCCTTATCCGTGACGTAAATCTAAACAAACTCCGCCTGAATACTTTAGTTTAGAAAGATGAGTTTGTAAAGTCACGTGACACGCCTGCACCACTTAATATAATAACTGCGGAACGTACGTATATCACTGACGTGATGAAAACATATTTTAAAAATTTTTGAAGTGCCTACTTCTTATCGCGGGGTATGGGTGTATATTTTGGACGGGAAAAAATTCCATTGCCGTCACGGAACGCTCTAATTTTTGTCTAGTGGTTAATGAAATGTATTTTTGAAGTGAAAACTTTTATGGTCGCGGTTCACAAATCATGGGTATAAACATTTGCTTTCGCGTCACGCTTGAATCCGTAATGCACACCTCACAGCATACATTGTTCTTGTACATATCTAGACTGTAAGTGACTACTTCTAAACAGCTGATTTCGCACAATAGCTTCAATAGCATTTCAATTGAGGTTATGTTTATTGTTCTTGTTAATTTTAAAAATGTGTATTTTCTAAATTTGTGTAGTTAAATTATTTAATGTGTATGACTCATACCAATTTTTGAATGCCAGAACACAAATATTATATTCATTATTATAGTTAGACAGTATAACTGTCAAAAGTAGGATTATGAACAGAATCCTTAACAAAATTAACAGGATTATGAACAAAAGTAGAATTATTAAAGTCCCTTATATAGCCTAAGATACTCAAATTCATAGTCTGTGACAGTTTCAGTTAATTTTGAAGTTGTGTACCTACACACACGCGAAATTTAATACGAAAATAATTTTCAAGAGTTGCCCTTTCCTGCATGCATCTAAATTTTTATAAAAATAATTATGATTAGGATTATATACCTATTCTTCCCGTCAGTGGTCTGACAGGAAGAATAGGTATATAATCCTAATCATTTGAATACGTGGTCCGGTGGCTATGTTACAATAATGAAAAAAAAAATTAAATCATAATAGTGAAAAAGTACACAGTCAGGCATGCCAAAAGTAGTAGTCACTTCTGTCGGCCAGTGCAATTCATTATGATTGCAACATTTGATTTTAAAATTTTAAACACAGTTGAACGGATTTTACTGAAAAACGATCTTGTCCAGGCTAATAATAAACTTGATTTTTTGTGCCAAGTTTGAATCAAATTGTATTAAACGTATTAAAAGTTGTGTTTTATTTTAAAATAATTTTTTCACATAAATAAAGCGCAACACACACACACACACACACACACACACACACACACACACACACACACACACACACACACACACACACACACACACACACACACACACACATATACATATATATATATATATATATATATATATATATATATATATTGCTCCTTTGATGGTGTAGGATGTTTATCGTTTCCTGTCAGATCATATTATATTACCAGCTAGGAGAGTTTCTCTAGGGACACGGGACTTGGAATTTCACCTGAGGGAAAATTAATTCGACGAGCCCTGAGCTCTAAGACACATTAATTTTAAAACCATGTGAGCCGCTGCTAACGTCTAACCTAACCTATAGATACAATGTTACATTTAACAACGCGTCTTGTATGCAGGGTGTTCTTGTAACGCGAACATAAATCAGGAAATGACGGGCCAAAAATAAATAAAAACGTTTTTATAAATATGCTTAACCGATTGTGTTGAAATTTTTCTCCGCACTCTTCAACACTGTGATTTTGTTTAAATAAACGCTTGAGTTATTACAGCAATCCGTCTTAACCGTGGCGGTCATTTTTAGATAATAAATTACAAAATTCTCAAAAAATGTATTTTTTAAACAGATTTGAAATTACATCCACTGTGAAAAAATTGAACTGATTTAGCTGAAAAACAAACGCGTACAATTATGCTCACTGGAGTTGTAAAATCGAATGTTGTGCCAATCAGTGCCAATGTAACTTTCACATTTTTTCTACGTCAAAAAAGAGCAAAGTAAACAAAAAATGATTGTTGAAAACACAGACCACGTGAATGAGCAAACTGCGTGCGCTAGTTATTCATTTCGTATCTGAGCTGCCATAAGTAATTTGTAGATTGACAAAATGAAATGTAAGAAACCATTCTATCTCAAGACTCTACGTGCGAAGAAGTTTGTACTTGAAAAATGATTCCGGTCACGTGATAGCCCATCCTCTCGCAGGAATATTTTTTGCAACTTTTCCGGAAAGAAAATAGCGAAATTACTTTTTTTTATCAACCACAAAATTTAAAGGCGTTTTTCATAACGGTATAAAAAGTAGACACAAGTGATAATAGAAATAAAAACTAATTCTGTTAGTTATTCAAAGTTGTGTGCCGACAGAAACATTTATAAGTAATGTAATAAATAATACATAAAATAACAATAGTACATTTTCTTCTTTCACTGAACCTAGTATAGTTTACTGATTGTGTGAAAATATATTTTTAGGTTTTAATTAATCTATTCGTTTTCAGGTTTCTTGAGTCCAAAAACAGAGATTGTACAGACCGTTTGTTTTGTCTTGACGCTTGAAGGAGAAACGGGTAGGCTGGTGGTGGAAAGCTGTTGGGGAATGCCGAACAGTCAGGTTGAAAAAAGAGACTTCACTTCGGTCAAAAATAATAATTGCTATCTTATATATTTTTTTAAGATCTGTTTTCCCCACCACAATCAAAATTAAAATCTCCATATAACGAATTTTTTTGTGACAATCGTGTTCAAATACCAAAATCGACTTAAAGTTATGTTAAATTTCTTTAATTATTCCAACAGGAAAGCAAACAAAAGCGCAGAGTGTTTGGGAAACGAAAAGGTATTTCGCCGTTTGAACAGAGGCAAAAATAAATATCACTTACATTCGGGAGGCCGGCATGAAAGTAATTTGTTATCAAACGGTCGCATGTTCCATATGTGCTTGAGTTATTGCCGAAGTCCCTTGAACGTTCTCACTCCATTAAATAGTAACATTTAGTGCTTCAGTAACATCTGGAGCAATATTTATCAACGAATTCCCATTGGGAAATTTAGCTATGTACGCGCTGCCATCACGGTAATACCCACACCCGGGGCACTGAAAGGGGTAAACACTCTATCACCCGCTTTAATTAAGGCTCAATTTGATCCAAATTTAACGAGAAAGTCGATTTTGGTATAATTGTCACCAAATGTTCGTTAAATGGAGATTTTAATTTTGACTATGGTAGTAAAAACATATTTTCAAAAAAATATAAAATAAAAATTATTATTTTTGACCGAATGAAGTGAAGTTTTTTCCAACTCGACCGTTTGCCATTTGGTTTTGCGTATGTACCTTGTATAAAGCCTGAAAGACATATTCGTAACACTTTTTCTATTCACTTCCGTTTCAAGATGGCGGCCTTAGTTACAAGCCTTTGACCAATTGTTTTGAAATCTGGTATGAAGGTCCTTGTACACAGCCCAAATTACGTATGTGTAAGATCCTCCCACCATTTAAGACAAAGAATGTATACGCTATTTAAATGCACTGGTCGATTGTTTTGAAATTTGGTACTAAAGTAATTTGTAAAAATCCCAAAATATGTGTATAAGTTTTGCCCCATTCACTTCCGTTTCAAAATTGATTCAACGTTGAAAGTTATTTCCGGTAATATTGGCTGGACGGCAAAACCTATCATAATTTTGCCCGCTTCATAGAGAAAGGGCATAGAATTTCAAATAAAGTTGTTCCAGTAATTTTTTTAATATTACTGTTACCGGTTAAATTGGCAGAAAGGTTTACCAGTCAGAGCGCTGTCGTAGAACGCTTTGTACATTCAATTAAGAATATACTGCGAGGTCTACTGTTCTTTGAACTTGCAAGAGATAAGAAAAAGATTACCAAAATGAAAGCGAGCTTGGAAAGCACATAATTTAATTTAAAAGGAAGTAGTCTATATTTAATTCTTCGGCGAAGGTTCAGCAAAGATTGCCATCGTTTTCCTTTACAGTTTAAAAGTTCCATTATCTGTCGATTCCATTACAAATTAATAAATCCCTTTGTGCGACATAGGAGAAACAAACAAACTTTACTATTTCAAGTGTTATTAACAGAACGTGTGAAATACCTGGATTCTATTATTTATAGAAACGGGAACGAACATCTGTTCTTCTAAAACCACGTTCAATCCCCCAGATAGTTTTAGTCACATTAAACTGTACTAACAAACATCTCTGAGTTTACATTATATATTATCTCCTTATAACATATTAAGGAAGTTTCTTGTAACACAAGGTAATTAGTTGAACTACATACAGTAATTTACAATGTAATATATAACGCTTAACCTACGTACATTGTTTAGTGTTTCGGATACAGAGTGTTCAAAAATTGATGAACCTTATTGGGTAATAAGATACTTTTGTTAGGAGTAAGGGGTCTCTTTTCTACTACTCGGGTCCTTCAAACAATTAACTATCGGTGGTTCATCAAAAAAATACCTTTAATATAGGCCTATTGAGATGTGTTACATTACATTTATCTTGTTACAGTTACAACTATGTTTGATGACAACTCCAAGAATGAACACTACTTTCTTATTCTTCAAAATGTTCCCCATAATATATCATAATGTATTCAAACCAAAAGTAAAAGGAGAAGTGTACGCAAGTTTTTGTCTACTTACTTTTACCGCCGTCGCCACTTCTCAGCACCGCCTGGCTGGAATGCTCTTCCGTAGACCGTGCCGACGCAAAGTCTTCGGGTCTTCACAGAATCGACCGTCACCTGGAATATACTGACGTTTCAATAACCCCCGGAATCGACTGTTTCCGCCCTACTTCTTCCCCAAGCTTTTATTTCAACTTCTGTTCTACATACCTTGTTGCTTATTGCAACAGGCCGTATGTCAGCAGTTTTGTAATTTGTCAATAGTGTTCATTATTTGGCTGTGACCTCATTATAATATTTAAGACCAGTAACTAAAAATTAATATTCTACAAAGCTTTCTGTTCAAACTGTTATCATTTAGCAGAGCCTTTTTTTTTGTAAAAGAAAGACATCTACGGACTAGCCACCCTTTCAAACTCATTTTTTTTTGGGGGTGATATGTGTACCCCATCCCTTGAAATCTTCCATAGATGTTAAAGGAGACAGTAAGCACTGTCAAAAAATGTCACTGATCATATATAATCAGCAGGTTGATCAATAATATTTTTAAGCATAATAAACTTGTGTTACAAAGTTTACAGACATATTTGTCAGCTGTTGCATAAGGTAGCTGGGAACCAACCCCAACACATTTTGCTTTGAATGTACATGGTTTTTAAAAGTAAACAAATGGTTCTATTCTACCAACTTTATTCAATGAGTTGGTTATAAAAACTGGGAAAAATTATGCGATTTACACAAATGAATACGATGATATGGATGAACCAAACAAGACTTATAGCAAGAGTACAAGTTCCAAGAGACAGGTATTGTGGTAGATGTGCCAAAAAATGGTCGACCTAAGTGTATAGTCTCAAAATATCTGTACGACGCCTATCTAGTTAGACTGGTCTCTCTCTGTTGGTAACACGGCTTTATGTAAGTGTTTATTTTTTTTTTTTTTATTTTAAGGCGAAAAGCACATTGAGGCTATTATCGCCTCCCTAAATGTATGTGTGAGTGTAAAGTGTTGAAGTCGTAAGTGTAAGTGTGTGTTAGACTCGGGTACCGCGCGGGAAGTCTAAATCCTGTCAATAGGTGTTGCTAGCCTGCACCCCCTGCGGGGGCAAGTGTTTAAAGACATAGCCATATAATTACAGTACAGTAAGCATATATATTCAACAAACTTTACAACGTTTTTGAGAACTTGCAACGTCGTATTCAGTTGTGTAAGTCTCACAATAGAGTCGACTAAACATTTCTATAACCAACTCATAGAATAAAGTGTTTTTTTAAAAATTTATCCGTAAGGTTGTGTCACTTTCAGAACATCCTGTACTACCGGTAGTTCCGTTGTTTGAAATCGAGCGAATATTCTATAAAGCATATTACGAAATTATTTCGAAACGCTGAAAAATTTGCCTGTTAGCATTTCTAGTACACCTCTATAACTGTATCCAAATATTTGGTGTTAATATTTGTCTGTAAAGTGAATTAAGTTTGGTCATGAATAAAACGAAGGCTATATAACGAAAGTCTTACAAGTTTGATTTTCGCGTATCGTTTCCAGAAAGTTTCAGGGTCTTTAATTTTTTAAAATTAATTTCCATCGTTACAGCGGGACAACTGCGTGCACCGATCACAACTAATTCTTAAAAACAAGTGTAAATCTACTTTTACACTGATTAGTATATTGTAGGGATGTTCAGAAATTTAAAGTTAATTAAACTTTAGATAAAGGTTAAATTTGAATCAACGACCTTACACCTTCTCAAGTCAGGTGTACGAAGTTAATTAAAAACAAACAACCTGTCTTCTCCTACTGTTGTAGTCTCCTGCTGACGAAAGTTTATTAAAGCTGTTGTGTTCTTTATACTTTTAGCTTTCGGAGAATTTAATGTTATTTAGCACTGTAAATAAGAATGGCCTTAATAATAAATTAAGGGACGCTGCTTTCTCTCAGAAGCGATGAAAACGAATTTCCAACAATGTTTTCTTATTTTCAACAGTTTCAAAATGTCGTTTCTAATTTTAAAAAAATCATAACTTTTTTTGAAAATTCGGTTTCTCCGTCGAATGAGCATTAAAATTATCACAAAGTAGCGCTATAAACTAAAAACAATTACTCTGAAAATACGAAAATAAATCTTTTTTTTAACTTACAAAATATATTTTTAAAATTCAAAATACTAATAATGGTGATAGAGATGTTTAAAAAAATCTGTATGAAAAAATTATAATTTTTCAAGATTAAAAACATCTATAAATTAAAAGCATAAAACAGTGATTTTTAAGCTGTAGATGTAGCAGATTAGTTTGGTTGGGAATTTCCGTCACTTTTTGTATGATCGTTAAAAAAATATTTAGGTATACTTCTGTCTGCATATATGTTAGCACTATCACTTTTAAAATTTCGAGCCTAGTTGATAGCGTACTGGGCTTTCACCCCGAGGACCCGGGTTCGATTCCCGGCCAGGGCTTGGCATTTTCATACGCTATAAATCATCCCATCGTCTGCATTAGCCCAAGTGTGCACAATAGTCGGACGTTAAACACCAAACAAAACAAAAATTACAATTTCGGTCAGATTCGATTCAAGCTTGGCACAAATATCGATTTTTGTAATAGCTTGAACAAATTACCCAAAAAATACGCTCAATAAATCTTTAAAAACATTCAACGTTAAAATATTCAAAAATTCCACTGGAAATTGGAAAATGAATTTGACGGCGGTCAGGGTTCATTTTTAGATTTCTAATTTGACATTTAAATTTAAAATACTAATATAAAAGGTTATTATTGTTAATCTTGACAATGAAATCAGATTTTCAAAAAAAAGTAAGGTAAGATAAACAGTGTTAAGAATTCGCTACTATCAGGTCAGCGAGGTAACTGGGCGCCGCATTTACTTGAAGTACAAGACACACGATTTTTCATCAAATAAACTCGGTTTTACAACACCTGTAATGCTTTCACCACTTGCAATTTGATTCCGCTTTGTGTTAAAACATAAGAACCCTTTTAAGAGTTTTACAGTGTTACCGGATATTTACGCCTTTGCATTCGATACATTTCAATACACCCCCTCTCCTTCCAGCGCAGTGGTTCGTATCAGTATTCGCCATCTCATTTATTTTGTTATCAAACGTTCCGCCAATATTCGCTCCATTAAACAAGTATTAACTGTCAATTTAATGTTGTTCCTCTTCTTTATTACTCTCGTGTTTATTGGCTGTGCAATATAACACACTGTGTCGCGGCTTTGTTTATTAAAAACTTTCATATAACTTATATAATATTTATAGAGTCAAATTTAGTTACTGTTGCAAAATATACAGCTAATATCACTGTAGAAACAATTTTGAAGACACAACCAATCAACAAATTACAATCTCCAATATATATATATATATATATATATATATATATATATATATATATATATATATATATATATATAACCGCCTCGGTGGCCTAGTTGATAGCGTACTGGGCTTTCACCCCGAGGACCCGGGTTCGATTCCTGGCCAGGGCTTGGCATTTTCATACGCTATAAATCATCCCATAGTCTGCATTAGCCCAAGTGTGCACAATAGTCGGACGTTAAACAAAAAACAAACACACACACACACACACATATATATATATATATATATATATTAGCAGGCAGCACCCCGTTACGATAACGGTACAGGATATGCTGCTATTAAGGAATTAAAACCTTACACCGTATCAATTCCATTTTTGTTACGTAAATGTAGGAGTTAGTGCAAGTAATAAAGTCAGTTCTGAAAATAAGGCATTCAGCAGAACGGTAGAGTTTATTACTTAGGCTCCACTCTCTATTGGAGGACCAATCTGGTAATACTAATATTAATTTTGAACAGTCAAAATTCTATAGACCTACCTGGCAATGTCCTGGATGTCCTTGCGTACTGTACAGTAGCCGGTGTTTGGTCGCTGCGGTCAGGAAGGTCACTGCCACTAAACTACAGATTTAGACTGTATCACTCTGATAGACCGTAAAAAAAGGAAAAGTGTTTTAGTTTTGAAAATACCGAACTGATGGTCGAACTTGGTGGAAAGTCTATCTCTAGCCTCTGCAGTGGAAACTAGAGACAATGGAATCTAGCCTCTGCAGCGGTTCCGAAAAAAGCACTAACGCGGCGAAACTGCGCGGACTTTTCACTATTCACTGTTGGACTAGTTGAGAAGTGAGCCAGGTCCTTAGAACCGACCTGGCTGCTTTACATGTTTAACCTTGGATGTTTATTTAAGAAACAATCATTCACTTTACGTAACAATTTTTCCCCAAAACCTGACCGGAACTTAGCTTTGCTACGTACTATAGACACAAGGTAACATCCGGTTTAGACTCTGTATTAATGGACGTTTTGTCCCACAACTAGCTACTTATGGGGCTTTTGTTACGTAAAGTAACTTCATTCTTTCATAAGCGAACATCCACAATTAAAATCACAAAAGCAATTATCAGAATTCAACATGTAAAATGCAGCCAGGTCGGTTCTAAGGGCCTGCCTGTACTGAACGCCTGGCTCCGTTTCCAACTCACTCCGCTAGCGACCACAAGTGTCCACGGGCAGTTGAAATTTACTTCTCGTCTAGGACAGCAAGCGACGACTAGTCCAAAAGTGTACAGTGAAAAGCCCGCGCAGTTTAGTGCTTTTTTCGGAAACTTTCCGGAACTGCTGTCTCTAGTTTCCACTGCAGAGGCTAGAGATCGACTTTCCACCAATTTCGACCATCAGTTCGGTATTTTCAAAACTAAAACACTTTTCCTTTTTTACGGTCTATCAGAGTGATACAGTCAAAATCTGTAGTTTAGTGGCAGTAACCTTGCTACTGTACAGTACGCAAGGACATCCAGGACATTATAGAATTTTAATTATTCAAAATTAATGTCTGTGTTACCTCCAATAGAGGGTCCAATTAGTCCTCCAATAGAGGGTGTAGCCTAAGTAATATGATTTACCGTTCTGCTGAATGCCTTATATTCATAACTGATTTTATTCCCTAGACTAGCTCCTTTACACACAACAGCTTTAAGGGCCTAAACCCTTCGAACCAGCAAAAGTGGAACAGTAAAGTTAAAATATCATAGAGGTAGAGGAAACTGAAGATGTACCTAACCCTTGTAGAAACAACCCTATGTAAACAACGTTGAAGACACAACCGACAAATTACAAAGCTCCATTAACACTCTATGATACCTGGTTACTACAAGAACCTAAACCCATATCAATTCTATTTCCTAACATTTCTTCGCAAGCGTTCACAGAAGCCAGGCCGGAACTTAGTTAGAAAAGACGAGAGGGGTAATTCGGGGTCTGTTCTCTCCTCCTTGCTTGGACCTATGTCTACTTTTGAATTCATGTATAGTGTAAATAATAAAGGTTGCATAAATGTACTTAGCAAATAAAAATAAAACAATATTTGAATCTTTATAAAATGTCGGTAACAATAATGAAATATTTTTTGTAATATGAGATATACAAGGTGTGTTCATATAGTAACGAGAATTTTAATTTTTTGAACAAAATATTTATTTATTCTTCTACATTGATGTTGTCGCCTTCAAAATAGTCCCCATTGGAGATTATGCACTTGTGCCAGCGGTTCTTCCAATCTACGGTAATGTCATCTACGCTATAAAACGACGGCCCTTTAAGGTTCTCTTTATTTTTGGAAATAGGAAAAAGTCACACGGAGACATGTCTGGCGAATATGGAGGCTGGGGCATCGTTACAGTACTGTTTTGAGCCAAAAATTCACGAACAAGAAATGAAGTGTAAGCTGGTGCGTTATCGTGGTGCAAAAACCATGAATTGTTTTTCCATAGATCCGGGCGTTTTTTCTGATTGCTTCACGCAAACGGCTTTTAACTTATAGGTAAGTACTCCTTATTGACCGTTTCACCTGGTTACAGGAATTCATGATGCACTATGCCATTAGTATCGAAGAACACAGTGAGCATAACCTTCACGTTCGACCGCACTTGACGAGCATTTTCGGTCTTAGCGAGCCAGAATGCCTCCACTGGGATGATTGAGCCTTAGTTTCGACGTCATATCCGTAAACCCATGTTTCGCCACCTGTTATAATACGTTTCAGTAATTCTGCATCGTGGTTGACTTCATTTAGTGATTCCTGAGCAACTTCCATTCGCCGCTATTTTTGTTCAAAATTCAACAAATTTGGAACGAATTTTGCTGCCACGCGTTTCATACACAAAACACTGGAAACAATGTCATGACATGATCCAATCGATATGCCAACATCATCAACGACCTCTCTAATTGTGATTCGGCGATTGTTCATAATCATTTCTTTCATTTTTTCCACGTTTTCATCGGTTGTTGATTTGCTGGGGCGTCCAGGGCGTTCGTCATCTTCAACGTCTTCACGGCCTTCTTGGAAACGCTTATACCACTCGTAAACTCTTGCTTTACTCATAGCATACCCACCATAAGCCTTTGTTAACATTTCACACACTTTGTTACACTTTATTCATTTTTCACGCAAAATTTGATACAAATTCTTTGATCCATTTTTTTTACCAAACGAAAATAGCCGAGTTATTAAAACACATCTAACCTTAGTGGCTGTCACAGACAAAGTCAACAATGAAAACAGCTGAAAGTTTTATCATACTTCAAGGGCACGTATACCAACATAATTAAAAAAATATTTGACAATCGGACTCTCCAAGCCCGCGAAATTTAAAAATTCTCGTTACTTTTTGAACACACCTCGTATCATTTGTTCAAGTTTGAATTTTTAAGTTTTGTTTAATTTTTCTTTTTTTAAAAAATCGATAGTATTTTTAGAAACGCCATCGTTTTTTTTAAAGCAATTACTTGTGAACTCCAAAATAAACTATACTAGTGAATGGACCTTTTCCGAATAACTCATTACAATATACTGGCCATATATTATAACTTTTTGTGTGTAACTGTGTCCGGAGTTTATATTTAAAATTAATTACCGACGCACGGGTTTTAAAAGTTACTTATATTTTGCGCAAGTGCGGGTGACATGAATTTATAGCTCGGCGATTGTCTAGCCCAACTGATGATAAACCCGTAATATTAATTATTCACATTTTGTGTTTATATGCTGAGCAAACAGTTTTCATTGTTTAAAAATTGTATAGTACAGGAGTTTTTACCGTAAAACTAATTATCAGCAATTTGCTAATGAGCTATTTGAGCGGCTGAATTAGCACCGATTTTCACTCTAGAACACGTTACTGGAAATAGTAGGCCTAATAATATTAACATTTATTTTTTTGACGTCCATACTTTATCACTTGAACAACTACGGCAGTAATAGCAGCCTCGAACCAACGAATTAGTCCGTTAGGGCACGAATCTTTGGTAATAATGCCCTCCTATTGGAGTATGATAATCATATGATTGCAAAGTTGTTTTGTGTTCTGACTATTTTGCTCCACAGTTTTGAAAGAGGAGCACAGTTTCTGGCATATATATATATTTGATCAAAACATTTTAAAAGAAAATAAAAAAAGAATTTATGACACAATTGTAAAAAGCATTATAACATATGGTAGTGAGGTATGGCCAATTAAGAGCAGAACAGAAAGAATGCTGTTGGCTACTGAGATGGACTTTTGGAGAAGAGCGGCAGGAAGATCAAGAAAGGAGAGAGTGAGAAATGAAAGTATACGGAGGATAATGGACGTAAGGCATACAATTGTAGAAGATATAAGAACAAAACAACTGGTTTGGTACGGACATGTACAAAGAATGCCGGATGAGCGAATTCCCAAAAAAAATCATGCAATGGCGAACACCTGGAAGACGAAAACGAGGAAGGCCGAGATTGAGCTGGAGAGAGGGAGTCGAAAAGGAAATACAAAAAAGGGATCTACCAGAAGACCTGTGGTGGGACCGCGATCGGTGGAGATTGGAGATCGGAAGACGGCGTAGAACGTTGTAGACCGAATTATATATATATATATATATATATATATATAATAATATGTGTGTGTGTTTAAGTATTTAAGTATTTAAGTCTCTTACGAAAGGAGTGTGCAGATTATTTGTATTAGAAAATGAGCTATTGTAGCAGCCATCATGGTACAACTAGGTCCTAATGGTAAAAGAAAAATTACCGTACAGGCAAAAAAATTTATCGTTTGTGTGTGTGTGTGTGTGTGTGTGTGTGTGTGTGTGTGTGTGTGTGTGTGTGTGTGTGTGTGTGTGTGTGTGTGTGAACGACCATTTAAACGTGGATTTTAAGGTGAAACGCTCATTTCAAGGTCCCGTGTCTGGTTTTTACCACGAAGGCAGCTAGAATAGCTCATTTTAAAAACAAATACTACAAAGTACAGAAAGTATGACTCCGGGTTATGAAAATAATACCGTTACAGATACAAACTACCAGTGAAAGCCTGAAATAAAACAGATCGATAGCACTATAAATATATCTCGTTTGGTTAAATGAAGTGTATAATTTTGTCGTGTATTGGAAAGTAATATATTAAATGTATATGGGAAATCCGCAGACAACGAAGCCCAATAAATACACAGTGAAGGCAGTTATTTCTCAGTTAATGGTTTGACTGTAAATCATTCCGTGGCGAACTGCAGATAAGGGCACGTTGTGTGTGATTGCATGACGTACAAATATCACCGAAAAAAGTGTAAAAAACAATGGAAAAATGCAACCAACACGGTTAGTATGCCGCCGGCCAAATAGTTTATCGCACGTTTCTTTATATCGCTTCCGACCCAATGCCATTCATTGATAGAAAAATAATTTCCACTTGCAAATCAGCAACTGGAATAAAAAACCAGATCTGACACTGACAATCTGCTCTAAGGCTGAACTCTATGTCTCTTTTAATGTGTGTGTGTGTGTGTGTGTGTGTGTGTGTGTGTGTGTGTGTGTGTGTGTGTGAGAGAGAGAGAGAGAGAGAGAGAGTGTGTGTGTGTGTGTGTGTGTGTGTGTGTGTGTGTGTGTGTGTGTGTGTGTGTGTGTGTCTGTGAGTGAGAGAGAGCGAGAGTTTGTGTGTGTGAGAGAGAGAGAGTTTGTGTGTGTGTGAGAGAGTGTGTGTGTGAGAGAGGAAAGTGTGTGTGTGAGAGAGAAAAAGAGAATTGCTTCGACGAGTTTGTTACCCAGCGAAATCCGTTCAACAGTTTCAAAATGGCGGCCAGTTAAAATTTTAACAAATAGTACTTTTTATAGCATACATTTCGTTAAAATTCACCGTCGTAGAATACGTTAAAATAAGCAAAACTTCTAAACTTTCAATGTAGTTGTTACGTAAAGTTACTTCACTTTTCTTATTAAAATCACCGGCAGAAGGACCTTGTTTAAACTAGCAAATGCAGTCAGGTTCTTATAAATGGCGGCCATTTTAAATTTAAAAAATAGTACTTTTTATATCCTAAATTTCGTTAAAATTATCCGTCGCAGAATACATTAAAATCAGCGAAACGTTTAAACTTGCAGTGCAGTTGTTACGTAAATGTACCTCACTTTTCTTACTAAAATTACCGGCACTAAACTTAGTACCGATACGAAAGGAATACGAAAGGAACTCCTTTGCGTACCTTCGTAAAATTTCACCATAACGTTTCCAAAACAGACCAATAATATATTTAGATGAAACCTACATCCACTCCAGCCATGCAACACCATAATGATATAAATGTCAAGGGCTGATTTCAAGGTCCCGGGTTCGTATCTTACTATGACGGTCGCTCCAATAAACCATCAAAGAAATTCTCCAATCAACAGTTCGCGAAATACTGAAACATAATTAGTTTAAAACTTTAACACAAAACCGAATTAGAACTGATGTAACACAGTTCGTTAGCAAATGGTGATTGATTCCAAATGTGTAACTGCATTTAAGTAAACAGCGTTGCTAAGTGGAACACTTCGTTGGAATCAATACAGCTCAAACGCACTGAGTAATGTATTACACGTTTCTCCATACTTTGGCCGCCTCGGTGGCCTAGTTGATAACGTACTGGGCTGTCACGAGAACCCGGGTTCGATTCTCGGCTAGGGCTTGGCATTTTCATACGCTATAAATCATCCCATCGTCTGCATTAGCCCAAGTGTGCACAGCAGTCGGACGTTAAACACAAAAAAAACTTCATACTTTGAGCGAAAACGTGTTTAGGAGGTGCAGCCCTCCTTGTAGCAGGAAAAAAGTAGATCCCCTACTCACGATAACATGAATAACACGTAAAAAAGTCACGAGTAGCGTTTATACATAATAAGTATTGTTGAAGTCAATTTTAGACTACCACTGTTACTGGGTTCCGGGGCATAAGGCAGTTGAGGATAATGAGGAGGCAGACAGACTGGCTGGACTGGGATCTGCATCTGAGTTCATCGGACCTGAGCCGGCTTTAGGGATCTCTGTCATTGGCCAGGTCTGCTATTAATAGGTGGATTAATAAGCAACACCAGGCAAGATGGGACAACCTTCATGGGCATTCTCATAGTAAGCGCCTCTTAAGCATGGTTCCATATGAAGGGCTTAAAGGGGCGGCAGACGTCTTGGGCAGAGCACAACTCATGGGGCTTATTACTGGACACTGTGGTCTGAGGGTGCATATGAATAGGATGGGTATGTACCATGGTGAAACCATGTGTGTTGTGCAGGAAAGAGGAAGAGACTGTAGGGCATATAATCCTTGATTGTCAAGCTCTTGCTGGTAGCAGGCTAGTGGTTTTTCGTTTTCAGGACCCTAGGGATCTTCAGTAGAATGAGCTAGTCAGTGGATGAGATTAATTGGAACTTACTAAGGGCACCAAGCTGCTAAACAAAATAGATCTGTTGCATAATCCTTTCCTCCAGTTTGAATTTAATCTAATCTAGTCTACCAGTGAGCATATTGCTTATACGTGCATTCTTGGCTCAGTATTATGATTTCTGCTTGGACAACGAATGGAAGTGATTTCAAAACACATTGAAACAAATATTTTCATTCGTTTAAAGTTATGTATAGAAATAAATATTTAAATTATAAATTGTAACGCCATTATACTACATACTCGAAAAATCTAGTAGAGAGTGTTTTTAGTAAAACATACACTGTATAATGTATACAAATACGGTCACTATAAAAACTTAAATTTTTTACGAACTCCGTTGTAATACATGCCCAACCCAGTATCAAAATTATTAGACCATTATAAAACTGGTGTTCCTTATATTTGTATAAGATGTACCCGACTGTGCATTTTTAAGATTTCAGTTATGTATAATTTCAAGTTTGCAATAGGATCAGTAATATAATTGAACCAATACAAACAAACAAAGATCACTGATTACATAATCGCGTATTTAAGTGATCACTTCCGTCAGCCACTCTATAGAATGATATTTTTCTTTTATGTTCGCATAATTACTTATTCAAAAAGATTATTGGTCGGTATTTAATGTGGTAAACTTTTTGACAAAATTAATTTTTTCGGCCTCTATCCGCCATGTTTAAATTAACTTTTCCAATGTGAATACGGTATGCTATGATGCTATAATATGATTTCTTACCAAACTGTAAAAGCATTCATGCTTCCGAGCTTACGTTTTTAAAAAACGGCTTCGCCGATATCTCATTTTCAGCCGGGGTAAAGTGATGTTGGAGGTGGTTTTTTCCAGGGTTTTATTTACAAAAAAAAAATATTCCTGAAGGGAAAATATTAACAAAGAACTGTAAAAGGAGATCCTGAAACGGCTACGAGATGCAGTTAGATGAAAGCGACCTCAAAAATAGACAGGAAACTATTGGTTTTTGTTGCATAACAATGCCAGTCACATCGACACCCTCCCTATTCTCCTGACCTTGAACCATCGGATTTTTACTTGTTTCCACGACTGAAGGGACATAGTTTTGCTCATTCGCAAGAGGTGTTAAAAATGGGCCGAAGCGGGTAAATACAATTCCCAAAAATGGCTTTCCGGACGTTTTCAACAATTGCATCAATGGTCGAAGAAGTGTGTATATACAGGAAGAGAGGATTTTGAAGGAAACTGCAGTTAAAATATTTTACGTACTTTCAATAAATTTTCATTGACCAATTATGGGAACTTTTCAACCCTACTTTGAAGATTTTTGACAAGTTTTCTAACGAAAAATGGGCCCCAAATAAAAAAAATGTTGGTAAAAAAATGTTTTAATATTTTTTTATTAATTTTAATAGCATTACTGTATATCGATAAATCAGACTTATATATCAAATTTCACTAAAATCAAAATGGCGGATAATTAAAATCTTTAAAAATCATTATTTTACATAACGATTTTTAGAAAATCTGATTTTACAAACGTAATTAACGTAGAAATATGTAGAAACAGAATTTAAATTTTCAAATTTTATTGAAAATATATAAATGTGGTCAGGGTTATGGAATTTGAAAACATTAACATGCCAATAGTATATATGATAGTGATAGTAATATCTGACATTGAAATCAGATTTTCAAATGTGTGTGTAAAATTGCTTTCATCACGCCAGTGAGAAATATTTTTATCGCGATTTTTTGATAAAGTTGCTAATCAAAATTTATCTACATTTCGGTTAAATATTAACAACCCCGAAGCTACGTCTTGCACCCTGTTATATACCTCGATGCTGTACAATATACAGTAACTGGAAAGTATATCCTTCATATTTTCACCTCCGATAAAAAAAACTATAAACTTATATACGATGATGCAAAGAATTGAACTGAAGAGTTATCGCGTGGTATAAAAGTTTTCTTTGTGTATCTTTCTATTGTGATCCTCTGGTAACGTTTTTAGCTATACGTTCGTGTGTGTGTGTGTGTGTGTGTGTGTGTGTGTGTGTGTGTGTGTGTGTGTGTGTGTGTGTGTGTGTGTGTGTGTTTTAGCACATTTGCAATTTTGGTCCGAATTGATTTAAACTTGGCACCCAAATCGATAATGGAAAGAGATTAAACAAATTCATTAACAGCAAACATTATTTTATTTAATATTTATTTATTTTTTAAATATGATTTCACCATCGTAAGCAACTTTAAAATGCAAAATTTTAAAAATTAAAAAAATTTTAAAATCCGTTGAATTTAAGTCATTCAATTTGACGGCGGTCAGGATTCATTTTCATAATTCCAACACGATTTGAAAGTTTAAAATGCTGATATATGGAGATGTTAATGGTGATTATAATGGTGAAAATAGGATTTTTCAAATGGGTAACATTAAGAAAAATACTTTTGGAAAATTCGTTTCAATGACGTCAGCGGGACATTTGCCGTTACAATGACGTCAGCGAGACATTTGCTGTTCCAATGACGTCAGTGAGACATTTGCCGTTCCAATGACATCAGCGAGACATTTGCCGTTTCAATGACGTCAGCGAGACAGTTGCCGTTCCAATAACATCAGCTAGATATTTGCCGTTTCAATGACGTCAGCGAGACAGTTGCCGTTTCAATGACGTCAGCGAGACATTTGCCGCGATTATTTTTTTATCACAAATGTTTTTGTAAAATTCGATGTCGAAAGTTAAGTATTAAAGCGGAAGCGTCTCGTGCTGAACTTTAACTACTGCACGTAGTCGATACGATTCCTCGAAGACAGTTTTTTCGATTGTAAAAGGTTAGGGTATGGGAAGTGCGATGCATTGTCGGTTAACATATTTATATCTTCGGTATACAGGTGTTATTAATGGAAATTCATAAATATTTTAGCGGTTTTCTGCAGTAAAATGAGCTGTTGCGTTACCATTATTGTAAAACTTGAAATTGTAAAACCATTCTTTTTCGGTCCTAATTGATTCAAAAGAAGGCAGAATAAAATCTATGTTTATTATCGAAATAGCCGATTGTGGTACGAAATCGCTTGCTATACTACGTGCCTTTATATTTACAGAGTAAAATCGCGTATGTGCAAGAATTTTCTACGAAGAAAACAAATTAAGTAAATTAATATAAGTTTCCTTCAAGCTAGATGTTTACTTACAATACAAATTCGATATCAAAACAAATTCGATATGTACCTCTGTAGGTACATTATATTATATGAATGGTGTATAAAAGCAATGTCTGTATTACTTGAGTCGAAAATTAATCAAGCAAAGTGAAACAGCGCACTTAACTTGAGTGCGTTGTGAGCAACCAGCTAATGGTTTATTACCGAAATTTCTATTGAAGAGGTCAACATGGGACCTTGAAATGAAAGCCGATACGGACTTCTAGATCCCTTTTTGAAAAATTGGTTTTTAAAATGTGTATATATATATAATCTGCATAACCGTGACTGCCAAAATCTTACATGTCAGCTCGATTTGTCTCCTTTAAATCAGACTCCGTAACCGTGACGTTAGCCGTCACCTTTTAGCACCTTACATGTCAGTTCGACTTATCCCCATCAAAATAGAGTGCGTAACCGTGACGGCCAAAAACCTTACATATCAGCTCGATTTATCCCCATCAAAACAGAGTGTGTAACCGTGACGGCCAAAAACCTTACATGTCAGCTTGATTTATCCCCATCAAAACAAACTGCATAACCGTGACGCAAAAACCTGACATGTCAGCTCGGTTTATCCCCATCAAAACAAACTGCGTAACCGTGACGCAAAAACCTGACATGCCAGCTCGGTTTATCCCCATCAAAACAAACTGCGTAACCGTGACAGCCTAAACCTTACGATTTATCAACTCGAGGTAATATGTGTTCACCATTTATTACAGTATATACGGCAATGATAACCTTGTTCGTTTTTTGCCGAAAAATTGAAATGAACGTGTGTTTTTACCATAAAATTAACTGCTTATAGTTCATTTAACAACTTTCAGTCTTAACGTTTAAACGCAGAACAAACGTTACTGATAAAGAGATGTACGTGCGCAAACCTTAGGCTGAAACACCCCGTCGCAGAAAGCATGATGCAGATTCGCTTCGAAAAGAAAAAGCAACACAATCAAGGTAAATCAAACAACACAAGGTAACAAGGTAACGTCACTCATTGTTAGCAAGTTGGAGCGTAGAGGGAGGGAGGGAGGTGAATTGCTCTAGACTTGTTGGGACACTAAACATTAGCCTGGGGCAACAAATATTGTCCTGCAACAAACGTACTTGTTGAAATGTTTTAGTTAGGCCTATAGCAAAACTCTGGTACTGAGAAAATTTATAATTGAGTAATTAAATGAAGAATTTTCATTGGAAAATGAACTATTAAAGCGCCATCATAGTAAACCCAGAATCAAGAATTAATACAAACTAGAAAATTGTTTGAAAGATCTTTAAAATTTGCATACTTTGTAAATATAAAAATAAACGTTTGAATGTTTTACGGAAAACGTTTTACGCAATGGTGATACGTAGAAAATCACCTAAACATGTTTATGTTACATTTTGAACAAGTTACAAATATGGGTTAACTTAAAACTAAAAATATGCGATTTATTTCTTTATTTCATTTTTATAAAGAGTGAGTGAGTAAATGAGTGAGTGAGTGAATGAGTGTGTGTGTGTGATAGAGAGAGAGAGAGAGAGAGAGAGAGAGAGAGAGAGAGAGAGAGAGAAGAGAGAGAGAGAGAAAAGGAGAAGGAAGAGGAGAGAAAAGAGAGAGAAAGAGAATGAGAAGGAGGAGGAGAGAGAATGTAAAAGAAGAGAAAAAAGGGAAAGAGAGGAAGAAGAAAGAGCAGACAAAGAAAGCGGGAGAGAGAGAAAGAAAGAAAAGACGAGAGAGAAAAAGAGAGTGACAGAAAGAAGAATGGAGAAAAAGAAAGAACCAGATAGAGAGAGAGAGAGAGAGAGAGAGAGAGAGAGAGAGAGAGAGAGAGAGAGAGAGAGAGAGAGAGAGAGAGAGAGAGAGAGACAGAGACAGAGAAGATTATAGGCAATATTATTGAGGAAAACCTTCCATATTACTATTTACAACACCGCATTTTTAAAGGAATTGGGTAGAGTCATTATCGCCTGTTCTTCCCGTTTCCGAGATTGAACCTACATCCCCTTACTTATCAGACAAAAGCAGTACCCCTTCACCAAGCAAGGTGTAGTAATTCAATAAGGGTAGATCCTGCGGGGTGAATGCTTTAACCTTACCACAACGGTTATTGAAATAATTCCCTCAAGGATAGTTCTCAGGGGGCGAGGGTTTTGTGAGAGAGAGAAAGTTAACCGTGTTGCTTTCCTGCAGCTATCGATGTGATGCTTGTTCATTAATTTTGAATTTATTTCATTTAGATTTTTGCTTTTAGTGTGGCAACTGTATTCCCATTTGGAAACACCTAAGAACTGCTATCAATTAATCCATTATTATGTATTACAAATCTGGAAATAATTATGTTAAATGTAAAAGTAGAAAGTAAACAAAATTCATTGAAAACACATTTCTAGAAACCCAGCGTTCGCCTATCATATATCAGTATACGTGAAACTTTAAAACTAATGAACAAAATATGAAATTTTCAAAAGTCATAATTAAAACACATTTATAAGTTAAAGTATTTTACATAACGGTTCGTATTATATTTACTCAATTGAATTTAAAATAGTTTTAATTGAAAAAATTTAATTATCTTTTTCAAATTAAAAAAAAATACCAACCTCAAAGAAGAATTAATATTTACAATCTGTTAAAATTCAAATGAGTAATTCGGCTATGCTTAAGTGGCTCCACCTACTGGCCAGCATTCTAGAACATTCTTCCCATACAAAAATTAGTAACTGACCGAGCGATTCCATGTCTGTGTTTAAATTCGACCATTCGGGATTTGATTTATGTTCGTTACGCAGTTTTGACCAAAAGCATTGATCAATTGTTTTGAAATTTGTTAAGAAGATACCTTATAAAGACCAAACGACGTATGTATAAGATTTTTTCTCGATCAATTCCATTTCAAGATGGCAGCTTTTGATTTAACAATTCTGGGTGTACGTATTTGCCAGACTTATTTACTGTTTCGAAATTTGATATTTTTTTCAATTCCGTTTCAAGATGGCGAACATTGTCTTAACAATAGCAGATGTAGTTGCTGGCTATTCGCTTGTAATACTGCAGTAATAGTTCACCCAGTCATATTTGCGACAGAGAATATAAAATTGTTTATACAGTTTTCAGTAACGTTTTTTAACGATAATAACAGTTTTTTTTTAAATTCCAACGTATAAAAGACCATAGTAATAAGCAAAATATCCAAACTGTTACAAATATTTCACTAGCTTAATTTTAGAAGAACTCACATTGTAACTTTATTCAAATTCAACTGAAAAACTAACTAAATTTAGGCAATTTATAATTTAAGCCACTTTTTATCTCTAAATGAGCCTTCAAGGATTAGGCCTCTGTTTATACTGTAATTATAAAGAAATGCCCTCCTGCATTGAGTTGTAGCCTATTTTCACTTTCATTTTATTTAAGAAAATGTGTTATCTGTTAGGCAGTTTAAAACTGTCCGTTGTAGTGTGTGTGTGTGTGTGTGTGTGTGTGTGTGTGTGTGTGTGTGTATCTGTGTGTGTGTGTGTGTGTGTGTGTGTGTGTGTGTGTGTGTGTGTGTGTGTGTGTGTGTGTGTGTGTGTGTGTGTGTGTGTGTGTGTGTGTATGTGTGTATGTATGTGTGTGTGTCTGTGTGTGTGTGTGTGTGTGTGTGTGTGTGTGTGTGTGTGTGTGTGTGTGTGTGTGTGTGTGTGTGTGTGTGTGTGTGTGTGTGTGTGTGTGTGTGTATGTGTGTGTGTGTGTGTGTGTGTGTGTGTGTGTGTGTGTGTGTGTGTGTGTGTGTGTGTGTGTGTGTGTGTGTGTGTGTGTGTGTGTGTGTGTGTGTGTGTGTGTGTGTGTGTGTGTGTGTGTGTGTGTGTGTGTGTGTGTGTGTGTGTGTGTGTGTGTGTGTGTGTGTGTGTGTGTGTGTGTGTGTGTGTGTGTGTGTGTGTGTGTGTGTGTGTGTGTGTGTGTGTGTGTGTGTGTGTGTGTGTGTGTGTGTGTGTGTGTGTGTGTGTGTGTGTGTGTGTGTGTGTGTGTGTGTGTGTGTGTGTGTGTGTGTGTGTGTGTGTGTGTGTGTGTGTGTGTGTGTGTGTGTGTGTGTGTGTGTGTGTGTGTGTGTGTGTGTGTGTGTGTGTGTGTGTTTGTTTTTGTGTGAGTGTGTAATGTGTGTGCTAACATGTAGTGTGTGTAAAGTGTATAGTGTGTGTGTATTGTATGTATATATATGTACATTATGTGTGTGTGTATGTGCATGTATGTATATTGCAACATGACGGAATAAAAATAGCGGTATATAAGGAAAAATAAGAGGCAAGGGAATATATATATATATATATATGTGTATGTGTGTGTGTGTGTGTGTGTGTGTGTGTGTGTGTGTGTGTGTGTAAACATAAATTTAAAGTTTCAAGACGTGTTGCAGGATCTATACTCGTTACATATTTCATTGCAGTTAAGAGTCTGGGTTTTTAACCGTGCTGAGTGGAAATTCGTTAATGATCGTGTTACCATTTTCTAATGCTAACATAACAGTAGCTCTCCTACTTTGAACTCCAGACTCGGTAAAGATGCGAACATTAGGAATAAAATTAACTTAATGCATTACATGAAAGATACAAATTAGCCTAACGCGGGGTTAGTGCTAATTGCATGCGAAACAAAGATAACACTATTTCCCGTTCTTATGTACATTATTTGGCACCTTTACGTTTTGGCAAAGTGCATGTATGTATATTGCAACACTGACGGAATAAAAATAGCGGTATATTTAAGGAAAAATTGTAAGAGGCAAGGGAATATCTTGACCAATAAGTATATACATATATTTGTGTGTGTGTGTGTGTGTGTGTGTGTGTGTGTGTGTGTGTGCATTACTTTAAATATGGCATAAACATCGACTTCTTTAGCACGAACGAGTTTGTCATTCAGTAAAATCTGTCCAACCGTTTCAAAATAGCGGTCATTTAAAATCTTTTAAAACGTATAGCTTTTTTAATATGACATTTTTTTGAAAATCTGTTTTCACTATTGTAACCAGCGTTGAAATTCACATTAGTTACAATTTAAAGTTTTTGGATTCTGTTGAAAATACGAAAATGAACGTTATTTTTCTCGGTCGGGCTTTATTTTTCTATTTTCTTGTGCGTAATGTTAAAGTTTAAAATAGCAATTTACTCAGATTTCAATAACAGCTAAATGTGACGTTAAACTTCTGCCTGACTGACTGTCTGTCACACTAACCTAACCAAATAAGACACGACAAAAAAACTCAGTTTAAAAACCGCCGGTGATCAGGGTTTTTTCCGGTTCCTTCTGATTTATTCACAAGCAGTAATTTCTGTTTATTTCAAATTCGCTACAATAACATATTTTACCTTCTTTAAAAACGGTAATATCCCTTTTTCTATACAATAATTACCCTTGCTATACGGTAATATCTTTTTTAGACACCAATTGTTTCGTGCCAATACGATATTTTCTCAAACCGATACGATAATTTACCTCTTTATTTTATAATTTTTTTTTATACAATAATTTTGGCCTTTTTGATACAACACTTTAGATAACGTTTAACTTGCTGTGATACGGTAATTTCTCTTTTACGAAAATTTATAATGTTTTCTCCAGAAAATATGATAATTATTTTTAATTTTCGATATACTTTAAATAATTTCTTAAGTCGAGAATATAATTTTTTTTTGCCAATACGGTAATTTCCCTGTTTACCATGAAAGCTATTGCTGCAATAGCTCAATTTCCAATGGAAATTCGCAAAAGGCCCTTGGAATTTGCTGAGAGTTAATTAAATACTATTTTTAATGGATTTCTTTAAGTACTTTTATAATTAGATTTTTTGTTAGTTCCGTCTCTGTACTTACAAACTAACTCTGACAATTGTGTTTTATCAAAGTTCAGTGGAGTTACTCTTCCTAATTAAATGTCTGTAAAGGATTTACTCGGGGGTTTGTGATAAAAGTTTTAAAGGCAGGGATAAAGGGCGTTTGTCGGAATTGTAATTTTCTTTTGCTTTTTTTACTGTCGTCGATTGAATGCAAAAATAAATTTAAATTTAATCAAAGTGGAACTTAAATTTCGCGTAGTGACACGGCAACAATAACGGCAGAACTTTTGTTTTCTAACAGAAAGACCTGGATTTACCGATTTAATTAAACCCTTGAAAAAGAATAAAAATGAATTAATATCCAATGTACTGAATGTATATCTGACATGATGGAAGCAAATTTTACATTTAAAAACAGCATAAATTATCTTTATAACACGCAGAAGTTTTAATAATAAGAAAGTGAACCCTTGCCGCCGTAAAAATAAACGTTTTTGAAAACTTGACTTCCCCACTGTAATCAGCTTTAAAAATAGCGCCTATAAGTAAACCGAATTTCCTAAATTTTCAGGAAAATTTCAAATATTATTTTACGCGAATTTTAACGTTGATTACGATTGTAAAATAACTTAAAAAAGATTTCTAAAATTCAACCTACATAGGCAGCTGAGGTGAACAGCTGTGCCTCTAGTTCATACTTACTTTTCACTCATCTACTCAAGACACATGCACGCGCGCTCACACACACACACACACACACACACACACACACTTTTCTGTATCAATATATACATTTTTTTGTTATTTTAACACGAAAAGCACATTGAGGCTATTATCGGCTCCCTAAATGGTAGTGTGAATGTAAAGTGTTAAAGTTGTAAGTGTAGTGTTTTAAGTGTAAGTGTGTTAGACTCGGGTACCGCGAGGGACGTCTAAATCCTCTCAATAGGTCAGCTAGTCTGTACCCCCCTGCGAGTTAAAAAACATTTAACAGTAATTTTGTTTTCTCTGTGGGCCAGAAAAATTATTGTAAATATGTCAATATATACAAAAAACTATATATGTATTTGAGACGTTTTACTTCATACTGTAGCAAAAACATACTCGAAAAACATACGATTTTGACGAAACATAAGAAAAGTGTGTCTTCTTGAAAAAATTGTGTTTCAAACAGATCTGCTGGGTATCGAACGTGTTCCAGTTGTTAAGGAAATCTATTTTTGTGGTAAGTTTGAAGTGGTATTCAAACATTTTAACGGCTCCCGCAAGAAATGAACACAACACAAAGTCAAGGTATTACGATGAAGACCGCTCCAGTAGTTCATTTCCCAATAGAAATTTGCTACTAACGAGTTTTAAGTAAAACGAACGCCAAGTAAGAATCGAAGGACTAACATTCTGCAATAAAACATTTACCCAGGCCTACAGAGGGCTGCGCGGGAATAGGCCTTAATATTTTTATTTATTGCAACCCCTGCTACCTCCGGTCGTGGCTTTCACTTCACTACCCCTTTTTAATAGAGATACATTATTCGGTTAGGGATTGAACCTAAAATTTCGTAACGGTTTATGTACTAAAAGAGTTTCCTATTTGGTTTGTTTTCCTCGAGTTTACCTAAAAATATTGTAACCGTTACAGTTCAATAGAAGTGTATCGTTGTGTTAGTAATTGTCCTAAAAATTGGAAAAACGCCGCGGGAGTTAACATTATACGAAGAGAAAATTTGAAATAAATATATATGTGCAATTGACGAACAAATTGGAACTTTTTTAAACGAGAGAAAAACCTGTTTACGCACAACGCTTGTCGAGTGCGGAGATTTTCCTTACTTTAAAACGGACACTTTGCATATTTTTCCTTATAGTAGTAGGCCTATTTAAAAGTACTAATTCAACAATATGTAAGGTTATGTTATTGAAACTTCTTAAAATATCTAGGAACATGTCACAATATTTTATTTAACAATAAAATACTACGTACAGTAAAATCTCTCTATTGCGAATCTCTTTACAACATAAATCTCTCTATAACTGTGAAATGTGTTGATACCTTCCCATTCCTATAGGAAAAATATTATTGTAACTTTCTCTATTGAGGCCAACAAAATGTCAGGAATCTCTCTACAGCAGCGGAACATGTACACAGTTCCTACTCTGCTACCCCATTAAAAGCAGTGCGTAGGCCTAGTGCGTTAACTGAATCCAGTGTTTTGTGACCAGTACATTTTATAAGTAGTGCGTTTTTTATTTAAACTTTTACAATACAGTGTATTGGTGTCAAAACGGAAAATTTTACAGTTAGATTGAAAGATTGGAGTTTTGCGTGAGTTAGAGAAAGATGTGAAGCAAGTAGATGTTTGCAGAGATTTTAATGTAGCCAGTTATTCTGGTAGTACGATATTGAAAAATGAAAATAAAATAAAGGCAATAGTTTCAAGAAAATACAAAAGCCAGAATTTGAAAGAATTGTTGAAGCGGTACTGCTGTAGTTTCGCCTTTTTCTCACAATTGCAGAAATTTTCTTAAGTGATATAATTTTATTTCATTAACCTTTGCACTCATTTAAAAAATCAAATTGACACTTTTTCAAATAAAAACACATTGTATACAGTTTTTTGTTGAGCTCTCTCTATAACGGAAAGCTGATCTCTTTAAAATTAACGTTCTATTTAATGTCTCTATTAGAGAGGTTTTACTATAACATGATTCATTTCAAAGTAAACTTGTAACAAATTTAAAAAACTAAAAATTTGTACAAACTTTGAGGAGTTTTGGGTTATCAATAGTTACTTTGCTCACTACTTTAGGAAAACAAATTTACATGTTGGGAATACTTAACGCGGTCTATGTTTTAGTGAATTCCCTTAGAAAAATGAGATATTAGAGCGGACATCATAGTAAAAACCAGGCCCGGGATCTTGAAATGAACGCCAATACTGACCTGATATAAATTGATTTATGTATCTGTAAAATCAGTCGAACAGTTTCAAAATGGTGATGATTCCAAATTAAAATTAATTATTCCACAACAAAATCATTCCAAATTAAAAAAATAAATTACATAGATTTTTTTACCTTAAATATTTTGAAAATGAAATTTCACCATCGTTATCAGCGTTAAAATCTGTATAGATCAGCTTTTAATTTTAAAAAAATAAAAATAACTGAATTATTAAGAAAATAAACTGAGGCGACAGTCACAGTTTTGAAACTTAAAACACTACAACTGTGCAGACTTTAATGCTGATTATAATGGTGAAATCGTAATAAGAAAAAAAGATGAAAGATTGAAAAAAATTACAAACTCACTTCTACAACATTGTTCAATAAAATATCCAAAATAAAAAAGCACACCTATGGAACTCGGGGAGTTACCGACAGAAGCGAAGCTTTTGTTAGCGATATATCTTTGCTGAAGATACGGTTACAAATATCTTGTTTTGTTTAAATAAATAAAAACGTGAACCCAGCTTATACATTACTTACTGTAGTTACAGTAAAACATAAGTTATTTTATATTAATTCTTAACGATCAGCTGATTTCATTGAACAGTTGATAAGCTATAAATAAGTTTCACGTTATGTTGTTAAAAACTAGCAATATTAACAACAATTATTATAAACGTTTATATTAATTTCGAATGTAGTATTATAAACGGTTACAACGTGCACGAGTTCTTCAACTAAGGGAAAATACCGAAACCAAAGCAACACAACGTTTTCATATAATACGCGTGTACTGTTATCGAAAAGAAGGAAGAAAAAAATAAAGAGGCGAGATTTGTTTGTTCGTTCCATATTTCCGTTGCATTATTTCATTCATCAGACTGTTTTTCTATACATCCACTCGCCAAAGCTAACATTAAAAGCGTCGCTTCAAAAATATTTCAAAAACCTTCAAAAAATATTTTTGTTCAGGTGTAGCAAATAATTTACAATTTATAGGAATTGTTTCTGTTATGCAGGAAAAGCGGATTGCGTGGTTATCCATGTTAATCCGCAGTAAAAGGATGGTATTGGTGTAGTACATAAAGGATGTGCAAAGTCAAACACATTCCTGTTATGCGCTGTGCAAAGCCTGAGTAAATAGGTCAGGAGAGGTTCCCGTGCAAAGCTTTGTAAATA
This sequence comes from Callitettix versicolor, assembly GCA_022606455.1. NCBI lineage: Eukaryota > Metazoa > Arthropoda > Insecta > Hemiptera > Cercopidae > Callitettix > Callitettix versicolor. Next base: position 42,115,544 of record CM040188.1, read on the forward strand.
AACATGAATACGAAATAGTATTATCTCTTCAAACAGTAGGGGCATTGTTTAATGTAGGCGGTAAGTGTGTGTGTGTGTGTGTGTGTGTGTGTGTGTGTGTGTGTGTGTGTGTGTGTGTGTGTGTGTGTGTGTGTGTGTGTGTGTGTGTGTGTGTGTGTGTGTGTGTGTGTGTGTGTGTGTGTGTGTGTGTGTGTGTGTGTGTGTGTGTGTGTGTGTGTGTGTGTGTGTGTGTGTGTGTGTGTGTGTGTGTGTGTGTGTGTGTGTGTGTGTGTGTGTGTGTGTGTGTGTGTGTGTGTGTGTGTGTGTGTGTGTGTGTGTGTGTGTGTGTGTGTGTGTGTGTGTGTGTGTGTGTGTGTGTGTGTGTGTGTGTGTGTGTGTGTGTGTGTGTGTGTGTGTGTGTGTGTGTGTGTGTGTGTGTGTGTGTGTGTGTGTGTGTGTGTGTGTGTGTGTGTGTGTGTGTGTGTGTGTGTGTGTGTGTGTGTGTGTGTGTGTGTGTGTGTGTGTGTGTGTGTGTGTGTGTGTGTGTGTGTGTGTGTGTGTGTGTGTGTGTGTGTGTGTGTGTGTGTGTGTGTGTGTGTGTGTGTGTGTGTGTGTGTGTGTGTGTGTGTGTGTGTGTGTGTGTGTGTGTGTGTGTGTGTGTGTGTGTGTGTGTGTGTGTGTGTGTGTGTGTGTGTGTGTGTGTGTGTGTGTGTGTGTGTGTGTGTGTGTGTGTGTGTGTGTGTGTGTGTGTGTGTGTGTGTGTGTGTGTGTGTGTGTGTGTTCAACCGTAATCGTGCACGCATCTGTCCCGCTCACGTAATGAAAGAGATTTTAATAAGTAAATTCTATCGCTCTTAGAAATCTCACTGAACGGCAGTATCAATTCGGCGTTATCAATGTGTAGCTGTGGATGGTTGCCAGTTTGAATAGGTCTTATTTATGAAATGTGCATTGATGTTTTCTTTTAATTAGCTCGTATCTAATTAAATTTTAAAAAATTAATAATTAAAAAATAAAATTTTGTTCGAAATAAATAACAAAATCAGTTCTGTACTTTATTTAAACTTTATTTCGCCGCCATTTGTTTCTACAAACATCAGCCAGGTGCAATTGTCATATACTATTTCTGATACCTTCTTTAAAACGTATCCACAGCTACCCACTGATAACAACGCCGAACAAATGAATCGTACGCTCTTGAAAATAACTCCTGAGGTATCCTGAAGTAATTCCTCTTCGATAATACGTTTCAAATCGTCGTCGTTGTTCGAACTATGGGTGAAACTATGGGGGGGGGAGTAAGGACTTAACAGCTGTTCAACAGACTGATTTAATAATGCAGTGCAGTGAGATTTTTAAGAGGGTTAGGATTTATTTATTTTGGCCGCCATTTTGTTTCTACAAACAGTCAGATGCAATTCTCACATACTATTTCTGGTACCTTCTTTAAAAAGTATGTATAGTTTCAAAATGATCAATGGAGGAATGAGAAAATAATGGAGGGTCAAATGCGTAAACCTCTTCGTGGAACACTGATGGCTGTAACTTTGTGTAAACTTTGTTTGTTTTTCCTTTCTTGTCATATGCATTCAAATATATATACTTGTTGGAAAATGTGAATGTTTCCATGCACATAATATAATATAATAATAGTATTATAATATATAATATATACGAGGTATGTTTAGAAAGTAACAAGAATTTTAATTTTTTGAACAAAATATTTATTTATTCTTCTACATTGATGTTGGCGCCTTCAAAATAGTCCCCATTGGAGATTATGCACTTGTGCCAGCACTTCTTCCAATCCTCGAAACACTTCTCAAACTCAATCTTTGAGATAGCCATTAGTTCTTTCAGCGATGCGCTTTTAATGTCATATACGGCTGTAAAACGACGGCCTTTAAGGTTCTCCTTATTTTTTGAAATAGGAAAAAGTCACACGGAGCCATGTCCGGCGAATATGGAGGCTGAGGCATCGTTACAGTACTATTTTTGGCCAAAAATTCACGAACAAGCAATGAAGTGTGAGGTAGTGCATTATCGTGGTGCAAAAGCTATGAATTGTTTTTCCACAGATCCGGGCATTTTTTTCGGATTGCTTCACGCAAACGGCGTTCAACTTGTACTCCTTATTGAGTACTCCGTATTGACCGTTTCACCTGGTGGCAGGAATTCATGATGCACTATGCTATTAATCCATTAATATCGAAGAACACAGTGAGCATAACCTTCACGTTCGACCGTACTTTTCGAGCCTTTTTCGGTATTGGCGAGCCAGAATGCCTCCACTGGGATGATTTAGCCTTAGTTTCGACGTCATTTTTGTAAAACCATGTTTCGTCACCTGCTATAATACGTTTCAGTAATTCTGCATCGTCGTTGACTTCATTTAGCGACTCTGAGCAACTTCTATTCGCCGCTGTTTTTGTTCAAAATTCAACAATTTTGGAACGAATTTTGCTACCACGCGTTTCATACACAAAATATTGGAAACAATGTCATGACATGATCCAATCGATATGCCAACATCATCAGCGACCTCTCTAATTGTGATTAGGCAATTGTTCATAACCATTTCTTTCACTTTTTCCACGTTTTCATCGGTTATTGATGTGCTGGGGCGTTCGTCATCTTCAACGTCTTCACGGCCTTCTTGGAAACGCTTATACCACTCGTAAACTCTTGCTTTACTCATAGCAGACTCACCATAGACCTTTGTTAACATTTTATACACTTTGTTACACTTTATTCCATTTTTTACGCAAAATTTGATTAAATTCTTTGATCCATTTCTTTTAACAAACGAAAATCGCCGAACTCATAAAAACAAATCTAACTTTAGTGGCTGTTACAGACAAAGTCAACAATGAAAATAGCTGAAAGTTTTATCATACTTCAAGGGCATGTATACTAACATAATAAAAAAAAGTTTGACAATCGGACTATCCAAGCCAGCGAAATTTAAAAATTCTCGTTACTTTTTGAACACACCTCGTATATATTAATTTCTGATAATATAACATATAATAATATAAAAATAATAATAGCCTATAATTTCCTTTTGTAATCTCAGTTTTGTTAATTTACTTTTTGAGTACCAGTCTACGTACAGAATTTTGTTTCTCTCTGCGGTTACACTGTAATACAATTTTTTTTTTTTTTTTTTTTTTGCTTGAATAAGTAAATAATTTAATATAATTATTTTATTCAATTAATGTTCGTAATTTTTCATTTGTTTCACGTTTTAAATTTTTTGCTACTAGATATAAGACTTTAAAATTGTATACTCGCCGAGCACCACCCTCTCTCAGACACCTTCTGTGATAACGATTTAAATCACGAGATATTGGAATGGACCCAAGTTACCAACGCACGAGATATTCGGGCGCGGAACAAAGGCGGTACGTGTGTAAAGGGGATCTAATACAAGTCTTGAATACCGATGGTAAATTCCAGAGAAGTAATTTAAAGCTCGAATTTGGCCAATAATACCCTCCCGGTTAGCTGCTTCTCAATGGCTACTGCACAGTGTGTTCTGAACAGTAAAATACGTTCAACCGTTTAAAAATTAATAATCGCAGCACGCAACTGTCTCGCTGATGAGATTGAAGCAAATTTACGAAAGTATTTCTTCCTCTTTAAAATTCTTATTTCACCAACAAAACCAGCAATAACACATGCATATACAAACACTATAAAATTTCAAATTACATTGAAAATACGAAAGTGAACTCTGACCGCCATCAGATTAGATCTCTTAACTTCAACGGATTATCAAAATTCAAAACGATAATTTATGCAGTTTTTTATACCTATTACGATGGTGAAATTCTATTTTCAAAAAAATGTTTAAGGCAAGAAATTGTGAATTTTAACAAAAATTTGAAATAGCCAACATTTTTCGGAAGTGCTTGTCCAAGCTATTATCGTAACCGTTTTTTGTGCCAAATTTGAAACAAATCGGACCATATATGTTATGTTTTCATTTAGTGACATGAAATATTTGTAACAAGAAAAAAATTTGCTTGTTCTCCCTCTCTCTCTCTCTCTCTCTCTCTCTATATATATATATATATATATATATATATATATATATATATAGAGAGAGAGATTTTATATTGACAGATTGAGATGTTTTCAGGATCTCTGAATCCAGAAAGTGTTTCTTTTATTTGGACTTGTGTGCGCGTGCGCGCGCGCGTGCGTGAGTGCGTGCGCGTGCGCGTGAGTGCGCGTGCGTGAGTGTGCGTGTGTGTGTGTGTGTGTGTGTGTGTGTGTGTGTGTGTGTGTGTGTGTGTGTGTGTGTGTGTGTGTGTATCTGAATCAGCTGGCGACTATTCCCTTAACAATTAAGGAGTACAGCTGGAGCTTGGGACTTGTGATCTGGCTTTCAGCCGTACTCCTTAGTAGCTACAAGTATAAACCGTATTACCGCTTTTGATAAACTTTCGTATGCAGTTCTCACCACCCCCATATCTCAAAAATATTTTTCTCTGTAAAAATTCAACAACTTTTTTAAACCCTTTATTGGTTATAGTAACTTCTTAAATCAAAATTTCTTAAATTGTTTAATAGGTTTCGACAAAAATTTGCTTAAATGTAACCTATAAATCAACTTTAGGCTCAACTATAAGCTCAAGATAACGAATAGTAATAGAATCAACAAGAACAAAGTTTTAAAAATCCGAAACAAGTTTGAACAAAATGTGTATTACTACGCGGGGATACAGGGAGAACATTTTGAATATAGTCGTATTATATGAGGTACAGTTTAACTTATTCAAGATAAAATATGTCTCATAGCAAGTGGCTGTTAGGGAAGGTCAATGGAGGACTCAGAGGGGCGGCAGACATCGTGGGCGTAGCACACTCACGAAAGTCATGTGGCTCATTACTGGGCTCTGTGATCTGAGGGTGCACATAAACCGGATAGGTGTGCCATGGAGAAACCGTGGGTAGGTTGTGCAGGAGGAAACTCCAAAACACATAATTTATGATTAGAAGCTCTTGCTAGTAGAAGGCTAGGGGTTTTGGTTTCCAAGACCCAGGATGAGCTAGTGAGTGGATGGTTGGGACTAATAAGAGTACATCTGCTGAACTAATACTTAAGAGATTTTGCTGCACATTAGGTCCGGCTATCGCAGTGTATAATCCATTACTCTAGTTTCTAAGGGGCATATTACACTATCAAAAATATTTCTCAAATATTTGATGTAACGTTGAGTATACGAGGTGTGTTCAAAAAGTAACGAGAATTTTTAAATTTCGCGGGCTTGGAGAGTCCGATTGTCAAACATTTTTTTTTTTTTTATTAGGTTGGTATAAAAACCCTTGAGTATGATAAAACTTTCAGCTGTTTTCATTGTTGAATTTGTCTGTGACAGCCACTAAGGTTAGACGTGTTTTTATGAGCTCGGCGACTTTCGTTTGTTAAACGAAATGGATCAGAGAATTTGTATCAAATTTTGCGTAAAAAATTGAATAAAGTGTAACAAAGTGTCTAAAATGTTAACAAAGGCCTATGAGTAAAGCAAGAGTTTACGAATGGTATAAGCATTTCCAAGAAGGCCAGGAAGACGTCGAAGATGACGAACGCTCTGGACGATCCAGCACATCAACAACCGATGAAAATATGGACAAGTGAAAGAAATGGTTATGAACAATCGCCGAATCACAATTAGAGAGGTCGATGATGATGTTGGCATATCGATTGGATTATGGCATTACATTGTTTCCAGTGTTTTGTGTATGAAACGCGTGGCAGCAAAATTCGTTCCAAAATTGTTGAATTTTGAACAAAAAACAGCGGCGAATGGAAGTTGCTCAGGAGTCACTAAATGAAGTCAACGACGATGCAGAATTACTGAAAACGTATTATAACAGGTGACGAAACATGGGTTTAAGGATATGACGTCGAAACTAAGGCTCAATCATCCCAGTGGAGGCATTCTAGCTCGCCAAGACCGAAAAAGGCCCGAAAGTGCGGTCGAACGTGAAGGTTACGCTCACTGTGTTATTCAATATTAATGGAATAGTGCATCCTGAATTCCTGTAACCAGGTGAAACGGTCAATAAGGAGTACTACCTACAAGTTCAACGCCGTTTGCGTGAAACAATCCGAAAAAACTCCCGTATCTGTGGAAAAACAATTCATGGCTTTTGCACCACGATAATGCACCAGCTCACACTTCATTGCTTGTTCGTGAACTTTTGGCCCAAAACAGTACTGTAACGATGCCCCAGCCTCCATATTCGCCAGACGTGGCTCCGTGTGACTTTTTCCTATTTCCAAAAATAAAGAGAACCTTAAAGGGCCGTCGTTTTACAGCCGTAGATGACATTAAAAGCGCATCGCTGAAAGAACTAATGGCAATCTCAAAGATCGTGTTTGAGAAGTGTTTCGAGGATTGGAAGAAGCGCTGGCACAAGTGCATAATCTCCAATGGGGACTATTTTGAAGGCGACAACATCAATGTAGAAGAATAACTAAATATTTTGTTCAAAAAATTAAAATTCTCGTTACTTTCTGAACACACCTCGTATATCTTATTCAATATTTGTCCAAATTGTATCAAAGCAAACGTATTACATTCGTCAAATGTCTTTGATCAGCTGAGTTATTGACTAGATATATATCAGGGTTATGTTTACTCATGTGCAGTAGCTGTAATGGATCGAATAACGAATGGCGCTACTAAAGGAAAAGTGAAGAAAACGAAAAAACGAGTTTAGGTCCGACCATGGATACAAAGGGGAAAGGTATTAGATGCAAATGCCACAATTATTAAATAATTTCTTTCGGAAGATCGTGATTCAAAAGGACTATTTTTAAGAATAAGTGTATTTTAAATCTCGGTTTTTTTAAGCATTAGTCCTTGACATATTAACATATTAAAGTCCTTGACAATTTGGCCGTTTTGTTTTCAATTTTAACGAAAGGAACGGAAAGAATAATGTGACACAAACAGGAAATGACAACATTTTAATGTTACACCTAAGTATTATTGAATATCGTTGTCAAAGATTCATGAAAGTTTGATGAAAGAGTTAGTACATCAATGAACCGTCAAATTTATTTCATCAAAGATCTTTTATCAAAGAACTTTCACGTTTCATTGGTATTGCAATATATCCCTAATCTAAATTAAAATGTGTTAATTTCGGTCTACATTTTGTTTGAAGCCGTCAGATTCGTTTTCCTTCCGGCATTTTGTATTTACAGAGACATTATATTGTATCACAAGACTGTACTTGCCATCTGTCAACTCACTCAAACTATAATTTGAAAAAAAAGAACGTTAGTTTCCTCCCTTCTCGTTTCAATCGGTACCCAACGAGAAGAAATGAAATATTAAAAATAATACAGAGAGTGGTAGTTATTTCAGTTACCCTGAATCAAAAGTTGAGCAAAATCTGACGTAACGATTTTGTGAAACGTTACCAGATTTTTTAGGAAAGGTTTAAGTGTACGAAAAATCCTATACTATTTATGTAGCTTGTATTAATTTAACTGAAAAATTTACAGACAGCTAATATTTCCATATTTTATAAAAAAAAAAGTCAAATACGTTTTCCATTCCAGCGGTAGTGAAGAATATAAAGTGCAATCACCGCATTAATCCCACACCGCCCCTCCACACCCTGGATGAACCACTTAATCGGCTCTACCCGGGATAAGTGGCTAAACTGCAGTAGAGGAAAGACTGCATCTGCAATTTGACTCGAGTAATCTGTAATGGATTACTTGGAGCCTTAAGGACCTATGGGCCTGTCGGCCATATTAAAACTACTCCTTACGTGACCATAATGAGTGATATTTTAACAAAATATATTAACATCTACCATGTTCTAGAGCTGGTTGTGATGTTGAATTTTGCGCGATGCGTGCCGATGTCATATTGCATATAACGGTATGTTTAGCGAGTTGTTATATTGTATATATAAAAGAAGTCCTGACTGACTGATCAATGCAGAGCCAAAACTATTTTAGCTAGCGACTTGAAATTTTCGGGGTAGATTTATGTTACTATATAGGCATACACTAAGAAAGGATTTTGCAAAAAATTGATTTTAACGCCATTAAACTACTTACCCAGTCCAAATTTAATAATCAACATACGGCCAATACTATTAGATGAAATATAAAGGCCAATACAGTACCTTCTATAAAATGAAATATAAAATGAACTTTTTAGGGTACCTTCTTACAACAACGTCAAGGTGCACTAAGAAAGTATTTTTCAAAAATTTGATTTAAACTACTTACTAAGTACAGCTTTAATAATCAACGTTTAGCCGAGACTATAATAGCTAAAGATTTGAAATTCTCCGGAGTACCACCACATGTAGGGGTGCACTGAAAAACGATTTTTCAGTATTCAACCCCTAAAGAAGTAAAAATGAGGTACAACAATTTTTATTGGAAAAAATATGTTTTTCGTCTGACCTTCTTAAAAAGTAACATAGTCACTCTTAAATATAAGTAATGAAATATATTTTTCACCATTTCCCGTAACTCATCCCCTAAAGAGATTGAAAGGGGGAAAATATAAAAGGGGTATACAATTTTGCATTGAAAAAATATTTTTTTTTATTGTATATTCTAGAAATATAGGTTATAAAACACATATATCAACATTTTTCTGGATTCATCCCCTAATAGAATAAAAATGAAAAAAGAGTGTTTGCGTTGGAGAAAAATGTTTTTATCAAATTTTCTCAAAAGTAAACAAAATATTTTAAACACAAATTATGACACACGTAATGTAGCATTTTCCCCCTAAATTCATCCCCTAAAAGGACAAAAATATGGAATAGGTATAAATGTTTGTATTGGAGAAAAATATTTTTGATCAGATTTTCCTAAATTCGAATGGAACACGTTTGAAGACAATAAAACAACATTCACATTATAATATTTTTTCATATTCACTATAAAATAATCATGGTTTAGATGATGACGCTTTTCTTTTTTACTTGTTTCACACAACTTTGGGGTACACTAAATCAATCACTTTTTAATGTTCTGTGCCTTTCCCCTAGCCCAGTATTGCTTCATTCGTTGTGATCTTGCTTTTCTTTCTTCGTCAGAGATTTGGATCGTTCGCTTGGATTTGACTTTGCCTTAGAACCGTTGTTTCTTGTCCTTGGTTATTGTCTTGGCTGTTATGATGACGCTTTTATCAATATATTTGTTTATGTTTCTAAATTATTACATTACTGAAACAGTTTACGTTTCGCGAAGCATACAAGGTAATGCTAGTTGTATATATAAAAATATATTTGTGACTACTTCTAAACAGCTGATTTCACACAACAGCTGTTGCTTCATTTCAATTGAGGTTATGTCAAAAATTCAATTTCTAAACAAAATGAACAATAAAATTATTTAAAAATATATGTTTAAAATGAAGAACAAATATTAAGAAAAAAATACTTAAAAGAAACATCAACGAGGTACCAAGAGAAACATGACACGATTTATAATTTTTGGTTCAGTAACAGATTTTTTTAATATTTCCTTTTAAAGGTCTTATATATGTGAATATGGTTTAATTTTTACATTTTTCATCGCAAAAAATTAATTTTTACTGTTATCCTTAAAAGGAACAGATTCAATGAACACCGGTATTCAAGTTAATATTTTACTTCATAGGTATAAAACATATAAAGAATGCAATACAATTTTGAGAGTTTTCGCTTATATTTCGCTGGACGCTAACAAAATCCGCTGAAACGATTTTGATCAAATATTTTATTGAAATATAGTAGGGCCTATATTACTTTCCTAAAAGCAGGAAGTATTCGCTACATTTCTCAAAAGAATAAAAATGTGCTGAAACAATTAAAATGTTAAACTGTTTAACAGTCATTTTGTCTGTTTAAATTGCTGTTAACTTAAAAACGTACAGATCCGCATTACAGATTTAAATTTAATGTTACTAAATGTCGTTCATAATGATCTTGATTGAATCAGTTTGCAGGGTTACTATTGCACTGCGACTTTGCAGATCTGTTATGTCCCTCCTATATTCCTGAGATGCTCAGTTACAGCCCCTTCGCAAGTCCTAGTCTCTTCACAACGTCTACCATTCGGAGGGGATTCAAGGTTAAGTAACTCCCCCTGCTTCTAATTTGTCACTTCCTAGTTCCTTAATGAGGTACTTGCAGATGCTTTCTCGGCTAATTCCCTGCCAGTTTTTCATTCTCTTCACCTGTAAGTACGGAGGTTCTGTTCCATTTTCGCCAAGCGTTTTGTTGTGCGATGATATTCCACTCATTCTACTTTACATTCTTATGAGAACACACACAAGTAGCTTAGAGTAACGAGATCCGTCCAGAGCCCTGCGTGCAGGCCTCAAAGGGCTCCGTTTGATACACCATTAGACCAGTGTCATTCAATCCGTCAGCACGGGTTTATTTACACTTTAGGGTTAGCCAAGCTGTGTAGAGTAATGAATGTTTGTGTTTTGAATAGATAAGTGGAAATAACGTTCTTAACAAAACTGCATTTTTATTGCTATATCCCCTCAAAAATAAGACATTATCTAGAATACTTAACATCGGTCTAATTTTAGAAAATCTGTTTAACAGATTATATTAAAATTAGTACTATGAAGTACAACCACAAGTGAGTGTAGCAAACGAACTTACTGATTTAGATTTTCTTTTATTTTTATTTTTGACAAACATTTCTTATTTTTAACAAATATCGGATTTCTTTTATCTGTTGTTCTGTCAAAAATCCGTTTCTGAAACATTTCGGTTTTATTGCTCAAAATTAGTTGAACAGATTTTTTTAAAACTTCGTTGACATAAATGCATAACCAAAACAAGCGTAAGATAATATATTATCTCGGCAGGCTTGAACCAATTTTGAGAAATTATGTCGATTTTCATCGTTCTTTTTATCGACGGTTTATGAAGAATATTTTTTACGGAAATTAAAACACAATTATTGAATGTAGAAAGTTATTGTTATTGTAGTTAAGTTATGTAGAAGTTATGAATGTCTATGCACGTTTATTTTAAACATACTGATTTTTTTTAATTTGAGTCGTTAATTATGTAAAAAATTAAACACTTTAAGGTTTATAAATAAAAACACAGTTTTAATCCACTATAGACCTTTATTACTGCACTGGTAAATCACTACTAAACGACCTGTAAAGTTCGAAACACGTTGTGAGTAATAAAACTTTATGGTGATTTGTTTTGCCTAAACGATAGTTAAAACGATATGCATTTTAAAGCCCACTTGAAGTTAAATTATCGTTAACGTCTATTTAATTCTCTCACTGATTCTTCTCCTGCGACCACCGGTTTCGACGGCCTGCCGTCATCATCAGGTTAACGCCATTAAAAAGTAATCAATCCCGAATTGACATCGTTTATCTCACCATGATTTGAAATTACCTGTATATTATTTCCTCACATTATATTGACAACTTTGTTTTGACAATACTGCAATGACAACTTTGTTATCACAATTTTATGACTAAAATGTTTAAATGTCTTTCGGCCTTCAGTGATGGATGACATTAAAAAATCGATTACTATATTTTCCGTTTTCAGTTCTCGACGTTGGACACAAAACAAATTGATCGATTTCGAAAAAAATTTAAATACAAATTGTCAATTTGAAACTATTTTCACAAAAATGCACGCAAATTTTTAATCAAACAATTTTTAAAACTAACAATAATCTGATTTTCTCAAAGACGGCAATAATATTTCGTTCAAACTTTCCTTCGATATAGATCTCAAATACCCAAAACAAACTGTACCTATTAGTCGACTTAGCGTCCTGGATCATCCTGTATATTGTTCGTATGATTTATATTTATATATTATATATACTTTGCAAACCGAAGCAAAGTATTAGAAGATCATAAGTGATACTGGAGTACATTATAATGTACTTACAAGGAAAATTATCATATCAGCTGACAATGATGAATGTCATCCTTAAAGTAGCCTAAATGGTTTTCCATTTAAATTGTAAGTGCTTGGTTTTATAAATACAAATTTTAATAACAATAAAGATTCAATTTCGTCATAAAATTTCCGTTGGAAAATGTGTTATTCGAGCGGCCATCATAGTAAGTCCCGGGACTTTAAATGGGCTTTAATCTTGATCTCTACATCTGTTTATGAAGAGTCGTTAAACATTTAAATTTTATATATACAGTGTGTCCCACGAAGATATTTACGCATTTGATTTTACATTATTTACTCATTTCTCCATTAATCATTTTGAAACTATACATACTTTTTAAAGAAATTACTAGAAATAGTATGTGAGAATTACATCTAGCTGATGTTTGTAGAAACAAAATTTTGGGCAAAATAAAATTTAAATAAAGTATAGAACCGATTTTTTTTCAAACAAAATTTTATTTGTTAATTATTTTTTTTAATTCAATTAGATATAATCTAATTAAAATACAACTAAATAGCAATGCACATTTTATAAATCATAAAGAATTAACAACTATTCAACAATCTGGTTTATTATTCAGTACAGTGAGATTTTTAAGTGGGATAGAATTTATTTATTTTGACCGCCATTTTGTTTTTACAAACATCAGCCAGATGCAATTCTCACGTACTACTTCTGGTACCTTTTTTAAAATGCATGTATAGTTTCGAAATGATCAATGGCGGAATGAGAAAATAATAGAGGATTAAGTGTGTGTGTGTGTGTGTGTGTGTGTGTGTGTGTGTGTGTGTGTGTGTGTGTGTGTGTGTGTGTGTGTGTGTGTGTGTGTGTGTGTGTGTGTGTGTGTGTGTGTGTGTGTGTGTGTGTGTGTGAGAGAGAGAGAGAGAGAGAGAGAGAGAGAGAGAAGAAAAGACACGAGAGAAAAAAGAAAAAGAGAGGGACAGAAAGAAGGAGGGAAAGAAAGAGAGAACGAGACAAACAAAAAGAGAGAGAGTGAAAAAGATAAGATAGACAGAAAGAAGGAGAGAAAGAAAGAGAGAATGAGACAGACAGAAAGAGAGAGAGAGAAGTTATTAACAATTCCAGATAATGAAGAACGCCGAAACCAGTAGCCATATAGAAGAAATAACAGAAAAAGAACTGAATAAACAGTGAAAGTAAAATAAGTTAAATGTAACTATTAAAACCATAAATATTACCATTTTGTTTCTTTTCAAAGATAAAGAATATAAATAGAAAATTAAATTTCGGTTAACGTAAACGAGATGTATTTAGGCCTAACAAAACATTAAGGAAAGTAACTCTGATTACTATTGTGTCACTCACGTTTCTGTTTGTTTCCATTCACGATAAACAAAATGTTCACTACACACTTTCACCTTGTTTATTTCATTTACCGCGGCACACATAGTGACAAATATTATTTACAATTTATTACAATAACTACAGAATGTACACAAAACAAGACAATTGTTTAAACAAAAATTTATTTTAAATTTTTGTGATTCGCATTATGAATTAATTCTTTATTATTGATTAATATATCAAGTGCATTATTTAACAATTAATATTTATACGTAATTTGTAAAACATAAATGCATATAAATCTCGTACATTTGAGCGCGCGTGTGCGTGTATTAACACTCTCATATTTGCAATTTTTGGCACAAAACTATTTTGGTAATAGCTTCAAAAAAATCGTTACATAGAAAAATACGTTTAACAGTTTCAAAATGGCTGCCATTATAAATCAATAAAAATATCAACTTTTTACTTTACACTTTTAAAGAAAATTTGTTTAATCAAAATCAACGACCGAACTGGCACAAAATATCATTTTAAAATTATCCAACTCCGCTGAAAATACGCATGTGAATCTGGCAGCCTTTAAGGTTCGTTTTTGTATTTTCAATTTGATTTGAAAGTTTAATAAAAAAATTCTCTTCTATCACGTCAGCGAGAGAGCAGCGGGATTTTTCATATAAAACATACTCGTCTTATTGTAGTAGTCAGGTAATTTTATTACAAAAGATTATTCTCTCGCATTTTTTAGCGCATTCCCATTTGGAAAAATGAGATGTTAAAGCAGCAATCATGGTAATATCTAGACCCAGGACCTTGAAATGAGCTACGATTCTGACTACATATCACTCCATCTCTCTCTCTCTCTCTCTCTCTCTCTCTCTCTCTCTCTCTCTCTCTCACACACACACACACACACACACACACACACACACACACACACACACACACACACACATATATACATATATATATATATATATATATATATATATATGTATATGTATATATATATATATATATATGTATGTGTGTGTGTGTGTGTGTGTGTGTGTGTGTGTGTGTGTGTGTGTGTGTGTGTGTGTGTGTGTGTGTGTGTGTGTGTGTGTGTGTGTGTGTGTGTGTGTGTGTGTGTGTGTGTGTGTGTGTGTGTGTGTGTGTGTGTGTGTGTGTGTGTGTGTGTGTGTGTGTGTGTGTGTGTGTGTGTGTGTGTGTGTGTGTGTGTGTGTGTGAGTGTGTGTGTGTGTGTGTGTGTGTTCGCAATTAATTTTAGTCCGATTAGATTTAAACGACACAAAAATCGATCTTGGTATTTGCTTAACATTTTCACCTTACGCAATTGTAACAATTTCGAAATCCATTAAAACTATTAAAGTTAATTTATTACCGACCAAGGTTTGTTTTCAAATTTCCAATGCAATTGAAATGGTTTTAATATGTTAATACGTGCTGATTGTAAAGCTTTGTATGACCGTTCAAGACCCGAATACCACTCTAGACGCTACGGATCAGGCAAGCGGTCATCTTTACAAAAATTTTAAATTCTTGGTTCTCGTTACAGCATTTGAAATAATCAATAACACTTTATGAAACTTAATACAGTTAGCTTACTGAGTTGTCATACGGTATTAATATCACTTGACTTCGTGACGAATGTCAGCACTGCCATTGGTACGTCCAGCTACTTCCTTTATTCCCGTTATTTGTATTACAAAGCCTGCCTTATGCAGAGTTAACATTAAATGAAAACGAAAAAGTAGCCCGTTTGAAACGGATCAAATATTTAACAATGTAATTACGAAGTTCCTTTTATGATTATTAAATATTAAAACGAAATAGACCGTTGTGATATTGAGTTATTCAACAGCCTTTCATTGGCTCAATTTGCTCTTTCATTGTAAGCCTATTTGTTTGTAAAGAAAAACGCGAATAACACTAATCCGCGGCACGCAGCTGTCTCGCTGACGCGATAGAAGCCAATTTCCAAAAAGTATTTTACTTTATCTTTTTTGAAATTCATATTTCACCACTATGATCAGCATTAAAATCTGCACTTCAAATTATAATACAAATACGAACCCTGAAGGCCGTCAAATTATTTTTTTAATTTCAACAGAATTTTGGAAGTGTTAAATTCTAATTTTGCTGTTTTAAACGGACGGTGTAATTGGATTTCCAAAAACATTCTAGAAAAAAATATCTTGATTTTTTAAAAATTTGAAATGCCTGCCATTTTCAAACTGTTCATTAAATTTTGCTAATTGATAAACTAGTCCAAGCTATTACCTTAATCGATATTTATGTCAAGTTTGAATCAAATCGAAACAAAATTACGAACGTGATCATGCTAATATTAAATATATATAACTTTAGGGTCGTTCGTTCTAGACGCAGTTACTGCAGTCTATTCTCGTCGTCCTCGTTACTTATTAATCTATATATCATAAAGTATGCCAATTAGACTAATGTCTAATGTAAGTCAAAGATCATATGGTGCAATTGAGATGGATTCCTAGATATTGCGGGACTGAGGGAAACGAGAGAGCTGATGACCAAAAGAGGAGCTGCTGCTCTACTTGTGGGATCAAAGCCCGCCCGCGCGATTAGCTGCGCAACTGCGAGAGGTGCAGTAATAAAGTAGGCTAGGAAAGAACACGTCAAACGATGGATACAATTCCCTGGAAACGATTAGGAAACGTCTTCTCTCGGGACCAGACCCTCTTGTTCAGTTTAACAGGAGGTCGCTGAGGTAGGTCGTCACCATGATCACCGGACACGGCCACATCCGAAGTTACTAACAAATCTCGCCTGAGTGTCGTCTATGCGGACAGGGGGATATATAACCGCAGCACACATACTACTCGAGTGCAAGGTCCTGAAGCCCAAAAAAATAGACCTCGGCAAATAGATAAGGAGTTTCAGGAAGACACCTTGTACAAAATTCTGGAACACATAAAGCTTACAGCTGACATGTCAGAGGCCAACAGACTTCAGTACTAACCCTACGGGGGGGGGGGAGAAAAGCATAAAGTATGGACGTGAAGGAAAAAGTATATTTCTAAATTTTAAAACGAACCCATCAAAAAGATATCTAGAGGACAGGATCGGTATTGTTTCAATGTCATGGGTCTGTGTTTTACCATGATGACCGCGCCAATAGTTCACTATACGGGATGATGTGTGGAGTCGCCGTCAAGGCCGCAACGACCGGACACAAAGACGACTTCGTGTGTTTTCAACATTAATGCAAGGCTTCTATCTATTAGCCGCCTCGGTGGCCTAGTGCAAGGGTTCCCAACCGGTGGTACACGTACCACTAATGGTACGCGGAACGTTTCAGGTGGTACTCGTGAGTCAAAGCAGTATATGTAAAGCGAGGACAGTCCAATGGGGAAACCGCTCGCTTCTTTTTCGTAGCGTCATCTATTGTATGTGGTGCAACATGCTACTAATAGCTTCTGTGCGCATGAGCAGTGAGCACGCAAACATTACTCATGTGCTTGTCTCTGCAGGAGGTGGAGTGACGGGGGCGGGGCGACGAGAGCTGTCTAATATTGCCAGTGATCGTGCAATGTTTATATGTTGTTGTAATGGTTCGTTGTGGGTGTTGTAATAACTAATTGTGATTTCGTATGAGTGTATAAGAAAACTGAACTATGAAACGATTTCTGACGTCCTCTTCTGCTTCAAAGGATTGTGCTAAAAAACCTAAATCACCGGCCAATCGTAAATACGATGAAAGCTACTTACAGTACGGTTTTATAGTGAAGCCAGGGACTGAAACCAGTGACATTCCTATTCCTCAATGTGTTGTATGTCTTGAAACACTTTCGAACCAAAGCATGAAGCCTTCTTTACTGATGCGACACCAAAATACTAAGCACCCTGATTTGATTGGTAAGCCCATTGAATTTTTTAAAAGAAAATCTAATTTTTTTAAGAAAGAAACCCAATGTTTGACGAAGTTTGTCAATACTGATACTAACTTGATAAAGGCATCATATCTTGCTAGTTTAAGAAAAGATGGAAAGCCTCACACAATCGGTGAGACGCTTTTACTTCCGGCCGCTGTGGATATGGTCGAAGCCGTATTAGGAGAAAAGGCAGCCAAAGAAATTCAAAAAATACCACTGTCAAATAACACAGTAAAGAGACGAATTGTCGATATGTCTAATAATATTGAAGAACAACTGGCTTTAAAACCCACAGAATGCACTTATTTTGCACTTCAAGTTGACGAAAGCACCGATGTTACAAACATGGCGCAGCTACTTGTTTTCGTGCGATTTCATTATAATGAAGAAGTGGTAGAATAGGTTTTGTTCTTCAAACCACTTAAATCAAATACTATAGCGGAACTCATTTTTAAGGTAATTGATGAATATGTACTCAAAGTAGGCATACCCTGGTCCAAGTGTGTTGGCTTGTGTACAGATGGGGCAAAAGCTACGTCAGGAAGATTGACAGGCCTAGCAGCAAAAATAAAGGAAGTTGCTCCTGAATGCAAAAGTACGCATTGTGTCATCCATCGAGAAGCATTAGCTACTAAAGGTATGCCGGAAAATCTTAACTCCGTTCTATCAGATGCTGTGACAGTTATTAATTTCATAAAGGCTATGGCTCTAAACACAAGATTATTCTCCTTGATGTGTGAAGAAATGGGTGGCAAGATCAGGACTTTACTCCTGCACACAGAAGTGAGGTGGTTATCTCGGGGGAAAATTTTGAACCGTCTCTTTGAACTGAGATCAGAAGTTTTTATGTTTTTAAGTGAAAAAAATCATGACATGAAAAAATTGTTTGCTGATGAAGAATGGTTGTCAATCCGACATTTTTGACAAAATCAACATACTGAACTTGGGACTTCAGGGACCAAACACAACAGCCTTCACAGCCAGTGACAAAATAAACTCCTTCAAGAGAAAGTTGGTCCATTTTTGTTCACAAATACAGGAGAAGAATTTATCTCCATTTCCCACTATCATCATTTTTTGAAGAAAATGAAATACCTCCAATGCCAGATGTGGTTGCAGATATCATTGTACACTTAGTAGGCCTTCAAAAAAGCTTTAAGAAGTATTTCTCTGAAGATTATTCAAAAGTGGACTGGATCAGAAATCCTTTTTCGGGAACCTCACCAAATGAATTGGAACTAAAAGAAAGTTTTATCAATCTTACAGAAGATAGTTCCATGAAAGATTATTTTAAAGAGAAATCTTTAATTGACTTCTGGATTGGATGTAAAACCGAATACCCTTTGATCTTTCGGCAAGCTCTGCTATTTTTGTTGCCATTTGTTACGAGTTACTGTCTGAGAGTGGATTTTCTGAACTCTTGTACATAAAAAATAAACATAGAAGCAGAATAAGTGTTGAAGAAGACTTAAGAGTGAAGATAAGTTCCATTACTCTTAATGTTGATATTTTAATCATAGGCAAACAACAACAAATTTCGCACTAAAGACTATAAAAGTATATTTTGTATGATGATTAATTTTTGCTGAGTTTTACTAATTTTTCATTTGTATGTTTTTAGACCTATGGGTATAATAAATAAAACTGTAAATTAATACCATTTTCATCTTTTTATTTCCCCTTATTATAAGCATGTTATAAATAAACAAATATCTAACTATTAAATATGAAGTTTTCTCAGGAATTTAATTCAAAAAGCCTTTGAACACTTTTAGAAGAGTAAATTTTATACGTTTATTAAAATATTTAGGTCTGGTGGTACGTCAAAATTTCTCAAAAAGTCAAGTGGTACGCAGGTGCAAAAAGGTTGGAAATCCTGGCCTAGTGGATAGCGTACTAGGCTTTCACCCCGAGGACCCGGGTTCGATTCCCGGCTAGGGCTTGGCATTTTCATACGCTATAAATCATCCCATCGTCTGCATTAGCCCAAGTGTGCACAATAGTCGGACGTTAAACACCAAAAAAAAAAAAAAAACCTTCTATCTATTCAGGCAGGCGCTAGGTAGGCAATTCAGATACACTAGCGTTTAGTACATCAAACTGTCAAACTACAAACTGTGTTTAGATACTTTTGATACTTTTGTTGTGATATCTGTCATGTTGATTCGATAATGTCGTAGAATAGAAAAAGAAAATTGAAGTATCGGTATTGAAAAAAGTAGTTCCTATTGTATGAAGAAACGTATTCAGTTTGACCGCTATTTTATACTAAAATACAACTCGTTCACTCTGCGTACAGAAAATCTGTAAAATAATAGAACAAAACCATAAAGCTGTGAAAGTTAAAATTTCATAAGTCCGCCCGTCTTCAAATGCTAACGTTATGGTTAGGCCTAGAAGTGTTTTAGGGAAGGCAAAACCAAGGACGCTTACAGTCGGTGATACACCATTTACGTGTACACAATGTGGTCCGTCGTACAAAATTTGATAAACATTTATTTCTACAAACGTTTAATTTCCCATGTCACTCTCTCATTTCCATAAGTTAGGTTAGAAAATACTTGAAAAATATAAAAACCTAGTTCGGACCAAAACGAGAAATGATTTCACAATATTTACATATTGAACATATATTACATACACAAATATTTATTTCAATATTTTACATACGAAAAAGCGTCTTTTGGAAAACACCAATAGCAAAATAAGAACATTTATATTTTTTTCAGTAACATATGTTTCACCGTGAAACATCTTCAGGTGAAGTGAAGCTAAAGTGTGTTTATATACTAACACAATAATTGATGTTAAAACTGAAAGGGAGAAGAAAAAAGAAAGGAAGGATTAACAAAGCAAGGTCAGTGAGCAGCAGATTGGGAAAACCCCTAAACAATAGGCTCGAGTAAGGCAGAGTGGTTGAAGTTATTTGGTTCATTTAAATTAAAACTAGGATTTTTTAAAAATAAATTTATATTATTCATAAAATTACTAAACTATTTGTTTTTATGGATTACAGTGATATTGTTCAAATTAAAAGAATTACAACATTTTAAAATCTTAAATTCAGATTTAAATTTTAGAAGCTGGTCGTTCTTTTAATTTAAACAATATCACGGTAAATACTAAAAAAGTATACGACTAAATAATTTCAAATACAAAAATAAATACAACTATTTGTAAGAAAAATAATTTTAGTTTAAATGAACAGACTTACCAGTTCAAAAACCTACCTCTCTCTCTCTCTCTCTCTCTCTCTCTCTCTCTCTCTCTCTCTCTCTCTCTCTCTCTCTCTCTCTCTCTCTCTCTCTCTCTCTCTCTCTCTCTCTCTCTCTCTCTCTCTCTCTCTCTCTCTCTCTCTCTCTCTCTCTCTCTCTCTCTCTCTCTCTCTCTCTCTCTCTCTCTCTCTCTCTCTCTCTCTCTCTCTCTCTCTCTCTCTCTCTCTCTCTCTCTCTCTCTCTCTCTCTCTCTCTCTCTCTCTCTCTCTCTCTCTCTCTCTCTCTCTCTCTCTCTCTCTCTCTCTCTCTCTCTCTCTCTCTCTCTCTCTCTCTCTCTCTCTCTCTCTCTCTCTCTCTCTCTCTCTCTCTCTCTCTCTCTCTCTCTCTCTCTCTCTCTCTCTCTCTCTCTCTCTCTCTCTCTCTCTCTCTCTCTCTCTCTCTCTCTCTCTCTCTCTCTCTCTCTCTCTCTCTCTCTCTCTCTCTCTCTCTCTCTCTCTCTCTCTCTCTCTCTCTCTCTCTCTCTCTCTCTCTCTCTCTCTCTCTCTCTCTCTCTCTCTCTCTCTCTCTCTCTCTCTCTCTCTCTCTCTCTCTCTCTCTCTCTCTCTCTCTCTCTCTCTCTCTCTCTCTCTCTCTCTCTCTCTCTCTCTCTCTCTCTCTCTCTCTCTCTCTCTCTCTCTCTCTCTCTCTCTCTCTCTCTCTCTCTCTCTCTCTCTCTCTCTCTCTCTCTCTCTCTCTCTCTCTCTCTCTCTCTCTCTCTCTCTCTCTCTCTCTCTCTCTCTCTCTCTCTCTCTCTCTCTCTCTCTCTCTCTCTCTCTCTCTCTCTCTCTCTCTCTCTCTCTC